>OX422207.1:44311599-44991626 GCA_949130495.1 Sambucus nigra | reverse complement strand
GGGCGTGGATTTAATCTAACACGATGACAAAGCTTCAAAAAGAGAAACAAGTATCCATGTTGAGTCTAGTTTAGTCCAAATTTTAAAATTTATGATGCACATAGTTTCTGTATATATTTTGTTTTATGTGTTTCAGATTTCTTGATTTTTCGTTGTTTATTCTAGATTTTTTGTTGACTTTTTTTCTTTTAATTTAGTTGAGGATTTTTTGATGGTGACATTGAGTTTTTACAAACTTTAGTTGAGATTTTTTTCTTATTGTTCACTTTGTAGGAATTATACATTTTTTGTAATTTGTAAGGAATGTTTTTAATTTCCTTTAACTTTTGTTGTTAAAGTTGTAATTTTTTAAATAAAAAATTTGTGATGTTTTGGGTAATTTGGATATTGTTTTTAAATACTTTTCTTACTGTTTTTATTTCTCACTTCTTCAATTTTTTCTATTATTTCCATATTTTTATAAGTTTTTAAATATTTTTTCATATTTTTAGATGTTTTCTATTAATTCCAGTTTTTAAAATGTTTTTCATAGTTTTAGGTATTTTTCTACAAATTCTGAACTTTAAATTCTTTGATATTTATTTTTAGATTTTTTTGAAAGTTTTTCTAAAATATTTAGATTTTGTAAATGACTTTTAATAATTTTTTATAATGTTTATTTGTTTAAAATCTTTCTAATTGATTTGACAAAACTACGTTCGTGTCTCATGAACTTGACCTATTTTCCATCCAAAGACTTAATAACATTAGGGCACAAGTGTAACTTAGACTATTTTAATTAAGAGAGTTAAGTCTAGAAAATAGAAGTAGGGATGAGGAAGTGAAAAATGAGGAAAAAGTTGAAAAAGGAGGTAATACCCCCAATTTTCCATGTCCAATTGAATAGGCCAGACACATAATGCAGGGAGCGCTAAAATAATTTATATCATTCTCAACATCACAATAAACAAAATCTAATATAAACAAAAACAATCCACCATAAAAACACAATGAAGGATTACAAGAACCAAACTCCGATAAATGAATCAAGTATATCAAATTTCTTATTATAATTATTTCAACTGAATATAATACAATAGTGACCACTTTTAAATCAACTCCTAAATACACATGGAATCTACAATGATCCAGTGGTTCTAACTTTAAGGATACTAAGTTGGATCTCCACAACTACAAGTCTGGCTGCTCAGTCCTGCTAAACCTGTATATACAATAATAATGCCTTAGGAGGGGGGGGGGGGGGACATGGACATTTATAGATTTTGGGTCAATGTCCTAAAGTTGGAAGAAATATCTCCAACAAAACAATATAAATCATGCCAATAATTTTACAATAAACATACAACCTGTCGACACTCATATACAATGAAGTCTCTATCTCTATATGTCCCAACACCAAGCATAAGTGATACTATAAGTCTCTGTCTCTATACAATTAAGTACCATCACGTAACCAAATACTACCATATAACGTAATTGACTACCCAAGTAGGATCACATCCCAATGCCCATGCATATATTTTATTAAGATACTCATAATATCATAAAGTAAAACTCTTTCTGTTTTTAATATCTTTTTAATTAAGTATAGTCTTTTCAGAACTACCATAAAAGGATAAATAATAACTATGCATCCTACAATAGGGATGTAACCAACTGCACGTGTAAGAATACAACCCAGATACGAACTCTCGCAATATCACCTACACTGAAAATACAAATAAATCACATAAAGTATTTAACAAGACATAAGATTTATTATCAAATGTACATCACTAGACTATGTTAAATTCCTCTCATTGTTTATTACACTACACGAAGGCCAACACCCCTGTCGTATGATCTAATACAACGACCTCCACTACATCCAGCTCATCTCAGCCAGACATATGATACACGATCTGAATTGGGAACACAACCCCATCCGATAGATTCCCCATGAATATTTGTATGTTCTCATAATTAAACAATATTATACACACACACACACACACACACACACACACATATATATATATATATATATATATATATACACATATATATATATATATATATATATATATACATATATATATATATATATATATATATATATATATATATATATAGAGAGAGAGAGAGAGAGAGACATAAAATATATATAAATATTGGTTAATGCACACACTCAAGCATACCCAAAACATCCAAATCTCCAAATGTTGTATTATCATCTCAATTAGGTTTACTATCTCTCAAACCATGCTAAATATATGAAACCAAGCAGGATACCGCGTACACTCAAGCGTACCCCGAATTAAATAAATCCTAACACTATATTATCCAATACTTCCTTAGGTTTATCGACTCTCGACCTTATTAAATCCAACTATTAGATTAGTATATCTATAAGGTATGAGTGTTCGACTATAATTCTTGATACGTTCTCTCGTAACATATACATATCCTCGTTAATTTCTAAATTAATTACACAGAATTTCTTGAGACCGAAATTAACCACTAAAAATACCTTAGATAGTCACTCTCTTGGCTCAACATATGTCAACCATAAGTGAACGCTCACCCGCGCATTTAATTAATTTACCCAATCCTGGCACTGGAGGGCATTAAATTGTACTAAGGTTTATAATCCCAAACCTAGGAACTCATTCCTAATCATTACTTAGTAAGCCAACTTAAATATTAAGTTTAATAATCTTATAATGAACTTCAAACGAAAACAAGACTCGAAAATCCAATTAACAAAAAAAAAAGCACATTCCTTGGAAATTATTTTGGCATTGATCGAGTGTCGATCAAGTTCGCATGTCATCTATTCCTTACGGAATTGATGCCCCCAAAACCTCCACTAATGCATTCTTAGCTTCTCAATCAGCCCCAAATCACTACCCAACTTAAATCAAACTATGGGAATGTGTTTCTAAATGTTTTTACACAATCATATGTGTTTAAGAACATCAAATCCTAATGATTCAAACTTTTCAACTTAACTCATTGTCAATTAATTCTAGGGTATGTTCATCTATAGTTCCACCATTAAACCTCAAATTAACATGGGGGATAATTCATAATAACAAGATTTTATTTCAAAACGTCAACCCTCTTTCAGATCTCCCTAATTTAGTCATTCAATTTCATCTTTTTACTCATCAAGGTACATATTTTTAAAGCATGACATATTTATAACATGAATAATTAACACAAATCATTAACATGATTAAACTTAATTAAACTAATAAATAAACATGCTTTAAGACTCATATTGTAATCGGGAAAAGACATATTTTAAATCGATTTCAGATTTATTATCAGAATTGCACGATATTCTTGCCATACAATTGAAGAACGCCGATATGTAGACTTAAATCTTTATGGTTTTCACTCCTTAGACTTTCTTTGCTTCCCCAAAAAACTCACAATTATTACGGCTTTCTTTTCCAATGATAAAACTAATTGAGGATTTCTAATCCTATTAATAACCTTCATTTGAGGCCCATTTTTTAGCCCCCAAATGAGACTAAAATACATATCAGAATAGCCCCAAACATATGCTATGGGTGTATCTAACCCCGGGACCAATTGAAGACAATAAAAACACGTAATTGAGCCATCGTGACACTCTATAGTCCAATCCAAATAATACTGCCCACAATACTTGAGAGTGTAATTATCTAATGGCACTGACTTATTAAAATCAGATGACAACCCGAACAAATTTTTAATTCTTTTTATGCTAGAAAATGAAACTATGTAATTTTTGCATAAAACAGTAAAACATGTATTCAAACAACATAAGACAGTTTTAAGAAAGTCCCTTTCGAAGCAAAACCTTTTCTTATTCGGTTTATAAAATTTATAAATCGCGACTTAAAAATTTTTATAAAGGAACAACAACTTTTAGATGAATCTCCCGCAGGTGACTTTTGTCTTCCTTCGGCAATGATGCCCACAAGAATGACAATAACAAGAATGGAGACACTTTCTCCATAAGATGTAATTCCAATAGAAATTACACGAGGGTTTCAAAGTGGATTCACAACTATATATGGGAGGTAATGCATGAATCAAAATATATTTCCCTTTTTTAAAATATGAGACTTTATGAAGCAGGTCTGTAGAAAGAGTATTTGTAAAAGTCTTATCAAAACCCTACACAAAGCAGTTATTTATAGGAAAATGCAAAAATCGAGGCACCGCATGTCGTTCGAATGAGTTTGATGCTCTTTCTAATGAGATCAGCTCTTCGTTGGAACGAAAACAAGTTTTGTTTGAACGATAAGACTATCTCATTTGAACGTGACTTGAAACAGTACACCTCATGTTTGTTTGATGTAGACTTCAAACAACCCTTCTAACAAAAAGGCTCTTTCATTCGAATAAGATTCCCATCTCGTTTGAAAGATGGAGGCGAAAAAGTTATTTTATTTGAAGTCCTAAAAATGTCTCTTTTTTAAATCAAATAAAATTAAAAAATAACTCCTAATATAATTATAAATTAACTTCGAACTTTAAATATAATTATACCATTATTAGGTGGAGTAGTAGAGAATGATGAAGACGAACGTGATGCACGTTGAAGATGTAGTGGTGCACGTTATAAATGCATGTTGGAGCTACTGGATATTTGGATATTTGATATGTCGTGATGATCGTTATGATGTGATGCAGAGTAAAGGGATATGCCATTAAGTGTGTAACCTAGATACTAGGGGTTATGTCTGAAATGTTGCCTTTAGAAATCTCCCAATATGGCAATTATGGTATAAATAGAAAAAAATATGAATTACCAAAAAACAATTCCTAAGACATACATTATTTTAATACCCTCCCCAAACCCACAAATGGAATGATATCAAAATACATAAGTCTCTGAAATTTTCAACATCTTCAAATCTCAAAATCTTCAATTCTCCCACTTTTTCATGATCATATTTTTCGAAATTTTATCTTAAGTGCACTTTGTATATGCTCATCAAAGTGTACCTGCACACAATAGACAAACAAACTACACGTGGCACAACAAAGAGTTTGAAATATAAAATGATAATTAGAACTTATGTCTCCCCCATAAATCAAAATTCACTCCCCTATAGTTCATTCCCCCTTCTTATGTTGTACGAAATAGATAAGGAACGGAAAAACTAAAGTAATAAATCGGACTGTGTTATAAAAATTGGAGAATGTCATCACAAACATAAAGAAATAAGTATCATGCAATGATAAACTAAGAAAATCAAACAAACTATTTAAAATGTTTCAAAATTTTATAATGTATAAAAATGTACAAGTATAACACACACCCTGAACTAACACTAAGATAACCAATTCCTAAAAGCGTAAGGAATGGGTGTGAACAAAGAAGATAAGAAAATCAACTCAAACAAACATAACATATATGCCCAATGGATTTGAGATACTCCTAACGAATGTACTTGAGGTCTGCCTTAGGTGTAAAAAAATGAATTCATATGAAATTGACTCAATCTAATCGACACATCAAAGTCTAAAATTATTTTCACACCAATAGCGCCCAAAACTAGTTAATGTTTTTAGAGATTATATGGTATGTGCAAATTGATTGATCTTCTACTTTAACTCCCTTAAAATCCTCTAATAGCATAAAAATTCACACAAAGAAATTTGAAGAAATTAATGCTCATGTGTAATGAAGCATCAATGTTCCAATCTAAATTTGGTCTGGCACTTCTATTTTTATGTGCCCTTAATATTTTAGGCTTTTTTTCTTTATGACGGTGGCTTTTCACGCAAAGTCAACCTGTCTTTCCTAGCCCCTTTCCATTAATTAAAATAAGACAAATTCCAATGAAAAAATAAATTAGGGCAATGGTTTTTCGAAGCATAACCTTTATCTCATATGATACATTTTTCATTTTAGGCAAAATTGAGATGAAATACCAAAACCAACATGTGACTGATAAGTGCGATGCTCATATAATCCATGTACGTGTGCATTAAATGAGACAACAAGACAAACAGGTAGTAAGAATCATCTAATCACAAGTCATGACTCCAACACATTATAAAGCATATGGATCAAAATGATGTTATGTCCCAGAACACTATCAAAAAGTCATATGGATAATCGAATGATATTGTGACATCGGCTATCCTAAATGTTTATCCATACAAGGTGTAAACAAACTACAAAAATCTTTTTGTGATTTATAAAAATTTTATAAAAATAAAATCATTTTTCCTTTTAAATTTTCTTAAAAACCAAAAATATTTTTCTATTTCTCATTTTTCTTAAAGAATAACCGAAAATCTTTTTTGTATTTTTCAGAATTTTTCAAGAAAAATAAAACTCTTTTTGGATTTTTCAAAAAATATATCAAAATACAAAATATAATAGAAAATGATGGTACAATATAGCAATAGGCATGTAAAATATGAACATGAAAATCATCTTATGCTATAAACAAGTCTCAGCCTGTATCATTAGGCCCGAAGGAGATCTAAAAAGGAGATGACATTATATGAAATTTCTCCATCAAAATTTGTGAAGTTTTGACTAAATGCTCTACTTGCTCTCCAACACTCAAAATCTCTCTCATAATGTAGGGGAGCATGTACAGTAACATGTGTGTGAGTGCGTGCGGGAACTTATGCAATAACATACCGTGAAATATATCTATGAGAGACTTTCCCCAACTTAAAGAAAAATTCCCTAAGGTGACCTCTTCGCTTGCATTGGGAACAAACTTACTCGGGCTTGGATCCACCTCTTTCAAAACATCTAAGACGAGCACTCCTACGTGGATTAGGACGCCTAGGTAGGTTAGGTCGAGGAATATATGGATCTAACACAAACTCAAGAATCAACTCGGGTGCTACACGAGAAGTGGACGCATCGTCATGACCTATTCTTAGCCTCTTAACGTTACCAAAAGAGGGATCGAGGAGGATCTTCCCAACCTTATTATATGTGTCCTCTAAAGTGATTTTGACCTTTTTGGAATGTTCGAAATATCTCTCGAGCTGGGATACATGGGATTTAATTTTTTCATGAGTTGACAAATAAGATTGAAGATCTAGCGAAAAGACATGCCACAATGTTGGTCAAGTCTCTCTTCTCCCTATGTGAGACAATCAACTGTTCACTTAAAGCTATCTTCACCTTCTTGAGTTGACTCGTCGATGCCTTACAAACTCTTAAAACTTTCACCTCTCTCTTCAAATCCAACACCCTAAGAGACAAATATCTATTTATAGTTTTAGTTTTTAACGTCACAATGTGTAAATCAGTAAAAGATTTTTTGGGATCACACTCTCCCTCACTCATGACCCCATCCTCACTCTCTCCAAGAGTGGTTACCTTATCATATAGGCTTTCACGTTTACGTGTTCATCATTATTGTAGGAAAAACTAATAGAGCTCCCATGACTATCCATGAATGCAACGTACATTTTATATGGTGATTCTACCCTAAAATTAACAAACTCGATGTCACTATCGCTAAGAGTGGCTTTATATTCAATCTCCTTGCCCTTTCTTTTGCTCAGTGGGACACTCATATGACTTGTTACCTTTACCTTCGCAATCATAATACCTTACATCTTCCTCATTCTCACTGTTATCCTTGATCTCATTTTTATTTTTATTTTTTTTTTAAAATCGTTTTACTGGAAGAATTATCTTTGGAAAATTTGATAAACTTTTTAAAAAAATTTGCAAATAAGGCCAAGTCAACAACATCAAAATAACCCTCAGATTCATATTTAGACTCACAAACTCTCTCCTTTTTTCTTTTTCTTAGTTTGATCCTTTAAAGCTACATCTATATCCTTAGGTTTAGTGGTTTTAGGGAACATACCTATCTCATACGTTTGAATATCTCCTACAAGTTCTTCTAACCTAAGAGTGTCTAGGGTCCCTAATGAATTAAGTACGGTAACATTAGGAATAAAGAAGGTAAGGAGTGACCTCAAAATCTTTTCCAAAACTCTCGTCTCCGAAATTTTCTCACCCAAATTGAAACTCGAATTATAAATATCCAATAAACGTGCATAGTTCGATTCATAAAAAATTGGCATCCTATTATATAAGTTATCCATTAGAAAATTTGCAATTTTCAAAGATCAATAATTTTTAAAACAAAAATTGATATCAAGGAAATATTTGCGAAAAATCAATTACATGGTAAAATTGTGCGAATGGCTCTGATACCAATTTGAGAGTGTGCAATTATCTAACGGCGTTGACTTATTAAATTAAGATAACATCCCACACCAATTTTTAATTCTTTTTAAGCTACAACATGCAACTATGTGATTATTGTGTAAAACACTAAAACATGCATTAAAACCACCGAAGACAGTTTTCAGAAAAAATCTCCTTCGAGGCAAAACCTTTTCTTATTCACTTTATAAAATTTACAAATCGCAACTTACAAATTCTATAAAACAACAACAGCTTTTCGATGAATCTCCCGTAGGTGACCTTTGTCTTCCTTAAGTAATGATCCCCGCAAGAATCACAAGAATGACAGTGGAGACGCCTTCCCCATAAGACATAACTCCAGTAACGAATTACGTGAGAGTTACAAAGTGGATTCAAAACAATATATGGGAGGTGATGTGTGTGAATTGAAAGATGTTTTTCCTTTTTAAAACATGAGACTTTATGCATCAGGTCTGCAAAAAACGTATTTGTAAAATTCTTATCAAAATCCTACATAAAGCATGTATTTACATGAAAACACAAAAATTGAGGTGCCACAAGTCGTTCGAACAAGTTTGATGCTCGTTCGAACGAGACCAGCTCTTAATTTGAACGAAAACAAGTCTCGTTCACCTTTCTCGTTTGAACGTGTTTCAAATGACCTTTTAACGACTTGAAACAGTACACCTTAGTTAGATGTTTGTTTGATGTGGACTTTAAATGACCCTTTGAACGAAAACAACTCTTTCGTTCGAACAAGAATCTCATCTCGTTTGAACGATTGGGGCGAAAAAATTATTTTATTTTAAGTCCAAAAAATGCCTCATTTTTAAATCAAATAAAATAAAAAAGTAGCTCCCAATATAATTATAAATAAACTTCGAACTCCAAATATAAATTATACCATCATTAGCTGGAATAGTGGAGCTTGATGATGATGAACGTGATGCATGTTGAAAATGCAGTGGTGCACATTGTAGATGCATGTTAGAGTTCCTGGATATTCAAATCTTTGCTCTGTCGTGATGATCGTGATGACATGATGTAGTTCAACGAAATGTTCCATAAAGCCTATAACCTAGATACTAGGGGTAATGTGTGAAATATTGGCTTTACAACATTCGGTAATAACTCACGGTGTAAATAAATTATGCACTTAATTATTCTACGTGTACACATATTTCAATAATAATATAATTAATATCACTAATTACTTATTACAAACACAGGCTATCGAAAATTATAACGCTTGCTAAATTTAATTATCATCTAAATTATGCCAATTTATTATTACCAAACCACACAAGTAATACTTAATCATTTATATTAATATATTTATCCCATAATAAATAATAAATATAGTCTCCCTAATAAAGTAATTCGGTCCTCGAAATTCGCCAAGGCATAATATCAAAACGTAACAAGCGTAAATATCATAGGCTTACACACAACTAGCCCGTACTTGTATCCTACATGATGAAAAAGGTTCACATTTGCCTACCATAATGTGCCATGACTAAGGTTCCCATACACCCTATACCATGTTTACACATGTGCAAGCATCACATACGTACATCGATATATATATTAAAAAATAGACCACACATGTAATGCATAAATAAAAAGTAAGGGTATACTCAAATACCCTACTAATCGTGGATCGAGTCTTCTTGAGATTGTCCCGTTTATTCTACTAGTGGTGCGAACATCCCTCATTACCCTAGACGTTACACCCCATGACTCAGCTGGCCCTAAACCTTGAAATATCTCACTTGTCGATGAATTATCTCTTCACAAAAGTAACGTATCACATATTCAACCGAATTTCCTAGGGCCCAAATGTCTCTTAACTCCCGACCCTTACTAAGCTTCGTTCGTGGGATGTCTTATAATTAAATTCAAGTAAGGAACCCTCTCAATACAGTACTACCTAGCTCATTCGGTTATTAAGATTCGTTGACCTAGGACCCAATATGTAGCATTGGAGTACCACATAAATATCAACTTGTGATAATTCAAATAAAAAGTATCACTCCTTCTAAGAGTGATACAAAACCCCTTAAGTTTATTGATCCAAGAATACTAAAAACATCATGATTTTCTCGAACATCTGGTAGGACACACTCTGCCCACCTTTAATGCTAATAAAGTATTTAACAACTCATAGGCCTCTGAATAAATAGCCATTTCAATAAGGCCCTACTATCACCAGTTGCCCTAATAATGTCACCATGACAACACCACACGTGAACCTACACAACTTCATATAATCAAGGCGATCTCTAGACACAAGGTTCTCAAAATGACCCAACCATTTACAACATAAATGCTTTTCACTACACGTATCCACGCATACTAAGAGAAATCAATCATCGGCTAACCATCTCACGTAGTCATCCAATAAAATATGGCATCGCAAATATAAAATCGAAATAAGTACTCTGAACTCGACGATCATATTTTATAGGCATACCCAAGCACTAAGTAAAACTCATTAACATCATCATATTCACTATAAAAATCCATAGTATGGCATTGGCACTATCCAAGAATAACTAACATAATGCATAAGTCATCTACAAAGCCCACTAAGCACCCGAGTCCTCCCATAACTCATAAATAAAAAATAAAAACGTAAGGGATGCTCACATGCCCACCACTACCAAAAATTTAGGGAATGGTATACACATAATATACCCATGCGTAATAAATCTCATAGTCACTTCCATATAGAATGACCTCTCTCACCACCAAAACTATATCCTACTAAACACTAGCCCATAATCTAGGGGATTTCATCAATAGTCAATCCACATATAAATATATAACTCTCGGCAAAACCATTTTCCCAAACAAGATACATCTCTATAAAAAATATAGATATTATGAATATCTCACTTCATTATATCCCTAAGAAAGAACAATGTCAATATCCAGTCTAAAATCTCCACATCGTTGTACTTACTCTCAACAAGGTGATACTTTCTAAATCATGTGAAAATCACGGCTATAACTCCCGTGCCAGTAGTAACTCCCACTATATAAAATATGTAAACCTCAACTTAACCATCTTTGGTTCCACACTACCATATCCAAAAATCACATTTGAGCACGTACCAACCAAATGTCCATACACTACACATCATAAAAATCAAAATCACAGTCAATCCTAGGAGCTCTCTTTCTCCGCTCAACTCGTCATTTCATAACTATATTTTTTCCCCTAACTGCCTCTAATATCATATCCTCAGTCTTACATTCTCAATTACAATCGTCAATAAAAGCATGCTCTTTCCTTAAGCCTTTTGGAACTTAATCATTCCTTAACTTTTACATCACTAATGCAATCATGCTATAGACACCAATAACACATATGCAGAAACCACTCTCATAAAAATCTCTAGTTGAGTTCTCTCTACTTAAACAACAAAGCATCAATCATGTCCTCTTCAGTTTCCATAAACTCAGGGTTACCAACATATCTTACCAATATAACTCTAGCTCATATTCTGCAACTGTGCAGTGACACTACTCCTAGGTCAAAACTTCTCACTTTCCCATCAGCTTTGAACTTATGTGGGTTTAGCAATATAAATTAACCTTGCTCGAATCCTAAGCATAACAAAAATTCCACTTTATAATGAAAATTAACCACACATAAATTCATCATCAAAATCTTAATTTTTTGCTAAAACGCAGTATTCATTCCTCTCTTTCTTAGGTGTGAAAAATCTCAAAAGGTCATTCTACTAGCCTAAATTTACATCATAATCCGTATTATCGCAAGTAGGATCCCTAAAACTTAAATTCTGTAATATCTCCAAAAATGGACTCCAACATGAAACGCATTTAATAACTTGTTCCTCTAAAAGTCTCTAAGTTACATATTTTAGCCCAAAACATAATAATTTCCCATAATCATCCTCATAATGGTGGTGAGCACCATTGTCCAACCACTCATTCTATACCTAACCCTTAACTCCCAACGGTACTCATTCTTATGCTTCTCTAAGCTCGAAAACTCCTCAAGTCTTTACAACCCTCAAAAGGTAATGAAAGATATTGACACACATGTAATCGTGGCACCAAAGTAAAAAACCGATCATAGACTCTAATACAGCTCAGTGAAAAATGAAACGAACACAACACTGATCCTAAGGACACGAGTACCTCAATGCTCTGATACTAACTATGACATCTCCAATTTTCCATGCTCGGTTGATCAGGTAGACAGCAAATAAAGGTAGCACTAAAATAAGATATATTATTCTCAGCATCACAATAAACAAAATCTACAGTAAATAAAAATCATCCACAACTAAAACTCAATGAAGGATTACAAGAATAATAACTAAACTAAAATAATAGAACTCCAACAAATGAATCCTCTGTATCAAATTTCTTACTAAAATTGTTTCAACTAAATAGAAAAGAAGGTACAACAGTGCCCACCTCTAAATCAATTCCTGAATAAAAATGGAAACTAAAGTGAACCAACGACTCCAACTCTACGAATACTAAGATGGATATCCATAGCTACAAGTATGATTGCTAAGCCTTACTGCGTATGTATATACAATAATGTAACACCCCATATTTTGGAGAATATGGAAATTAATTATATTGGTGATTTAGGAATAATTTGGAGAAATTATTCAATTCGGATGATTTAAATTTAATTAATTCAATTTAAGTTAATTTCATGCGTGTCGTAATTTGAGGTAAAAATAAGATGATTTTAAAAGTAAATTTAATGGTAAGGTCACGATTGATTTCGAAAGGGTCAAAATAGTCAAAAAGGTGTACCCGGGGGTATAGCTTGGCTCCCGAGATGATTTTAGGCCAACCCGACACTATTTAAGGGCTTTTCGGTCATTTCAGAGTTTGTGGTTTAGAGAACTTCGAAAATGCTAAGTTTTATATCTAATATTTGAAAAAGGAACTAGGGTTAGTACAATCATAATAGAAGAGAGGCAAGAGGAGAGGAAGAGGAGAAGAAATCCAAATGTTCCTACACAGTTTTTTGCCCCGAACGCAACGGAATCGAGATCGGAGTGAGGGGAGAACCACCACACCATCTTATCAATGAATTTCAGATCTAATATTGAGAGGCAAGTATTTAAATGGCAATTTATATTAATCATGTTATAATACCCATGTAGATTAGTGTTTGATTTCATGCTTTCGAAAGTTTTATATGAATTTGAGAGGCCTTAATTCATAAACTAAAGTAGGAATGTATGTAGAGATGTTCCTTAATGATGATAATATGAAATCATTGGGTTTGTGTTGGATAATAAGAGAGAAATCTGAGTTCTTGATTAATAAAGATGATGAATATGAGAAAACTAGGGTTTTGTGTTTATTAAAGGAGAATTTGATTCTTGGATTGGATCTTTGAAGTTATTTGTGTAAACCTTTCATCAAAAATTATCCCTATGTAAAGCTAAAATGATATTTGAATATATTTGATGATTAATATTGAATCTTAATAAATTCTTGGTTGAAGAACATGAATCTTGAATGACTTAGGGTTTAATTGATGAACACAAGATGTCAATCTGCCAGACTTTTTAACGTAATTTTAAACGTATGCCATTTCAATTGTACTTAGAGTTAGAGTCGTACATTCCTGGACGTATCTATATACTAGATTTCTAATGAGTATTGAATCAGGTTAATCGGAGTTCTGTCGAGGGAGTAATCCATGTTTAACTATAGGGTGTTTGATATGCTAGCATAGTAATCTGCCCGAATTTTTTACGTAACTTTAAACTTATGACATTTCAATTGTCCTTAGAATTAGAGTGAGATCCATACCTTTCTGGAAATCTATATGTCTTAGCTTTCTAATTAGCTTTGAATCAGGTCAATCGGAGTTATGTAGAGGGAGTAATCAGTACTTTACCACGGGGTGTTTAATCTGCCAGAAAATTTACAACTCAATTCGGTTTACCAGATTTTGACATTTTTCCTTTTTTAAGCCTGGAACTTGCGGATAACCATCGGGGGCATTTTTGGAACATATTTAGAATACAATGATGGATATATTTTATGATAGTAGGCCTTTATAGGTTTAATATTTAGTCATGTATGCGAGGGTTAAGGCTAAGGCTAGTTGGGCTTAATTATTAATGTAATAAATGGAGAGAATGAAAATGGATCGTGGAGAGATAAGAGAAATTATGAGGTACACGAGTAGAACATTTTGTGGATTAACTACTTAATTAACTTAGGGGGTAACAATAGGCCCTTCGGGTAGAGAATAATAATCGGAAATATAGGATAGAGAGTATATATCAAATAAAATTATACAGTGAGAATTCGAGAGAAAAATACTACGTACGGGTGATAATCATAGGTTGAGTGTTGTATATGGATTGATTTTTACAGGTTGAGTGTACACCTATACGATTTTGTTATTATAGGTCGTGTGTGTACCTATATTTAATATACATATGGATAGGTTATGTTTATGCCTAGTATGTATTATTATGTTTATGACGTACCTACGTTGCTTGCTATCGAGGGGAGGTTTCGCGCCGTGGACGGTCTTATCCTGATGAGCCCATTGGGGGGATTTTAGACTTGTACCTATAACATAGGACCTTGGATACGTACTATCTGAGAGTATGATAGTTCCGACGATTGAATGGGAGCGTAGGTATGTGCGTGACCCATTTGGCTGGGGACTATGTTCGCCTCCAATATGTGTGATTTGTATTTTGGGTTCGAGGAGACAGTCCGAACCATTTGTCCTTGATATAGTACGAGAGGTACTTGAGCTGATAGCAGAGTATGCGAATGTGCATCACGGTGTCCACACCGGTGGATGCTATATATATATATATATATATATATATATATATATATATATATATATATATATATATATATATCCTACTTATGTGTGACAGTAGTGAGGCTAGATAGTGCGTATCTAAACAAAGATTTATCTACTTATGTGGGATAATAGTGAGACGATATAGTATGTATCTAAAGAACATTTAATCTACTAAAGAGTAAATAGTAAGGAGATTAGATAGTGTAAATCTAATTAATGATGAATCTACTAAGGCGTGAATAATAGGGAGATGGATGGTGAATATCTAAAATAAAGTTTAAGTAGAGAAACTTCAATGGTAAGGATTGAACTATAGAATATGTTAAATGGTAATATGGGTTTAATAATAATAGAGGAGAGATGTTAGTTATTAAGGGTATTCAGAAGCTTCTTGTATGGGCGGTACGAGTAAGTTAAGGATAATCTTAACTATGATTAAATGGTAGTTCAGGGTATTCGGTGACATACTGTATGGGCGGTACGGGTGAGGTAGACTTATTTGAGGCTTATTAGATACTTGAGACCTAGTTAGATTGGGTAGTTTTACTAGATGGGACGTTAGGTGTGCACTATAGATGGGAGGTGAGGAAACTCAAGGGAGTGTCCGGAGCCTAACACGTGTATCTAATAACTGTTCATTTAAATTGATATTTAAATCCTTACTAAATATCTAAAAATGATTTTTACTTGGCCTCTAACCCATACTTGCAAAAACCTTTTTCCAAAACCTTTTCGGTGTCGAGCCACATGGATGCCAAGCAGGATGATCTATTCCAGGGATGCGTAGGTGTAGCACTTGTGGATGCTTGCAGGATTTGGAATTAGACGCTTCAGTTACTTCCTTCCTAGAATAGGGATGTGACTAATTATACTTGTAAGAATACAATCCAAGTACTAACTCTCATTGTAACAATGTTACCCAAGATTTATATCTCATTTTTTGTTATTACTATGCCCTTGGGCCATGAATTGTATTTAATGGATATATGTTGAATTTGAGCTATCTTTGTGGCCTTTGTGCAATTTAATTTCGGATTTAAAAGATTAAAGTTGTTATGTGAAATTTTAGCTATCGTTCAAACGAATAGACATGTCGTTTAAATGAGAAAAGACATGTCATTCGAATGAGGTTCAAATGAACTTCTAATGACTAGGACCTGAATGATTTCCATCATTCTCTATAATCTCGTTAAAATGCCCTCATTCAAATGAGTTGCGTTATCGTTCGAACAAGGGGTAGTTTTCTATTCGAATGAGCTAGTGTCTTTTTTTATTTTAAGCAGCGTTTTACCCCCCATCAAATCCCTTGTTAAATCTCTCTTTCAACAAAAGAGGATCTAGTTCGAACAAGGTTAAAGTCGTTCAAACAACCGAAAGAAAATCTTGATTTTTTGCACATTTTAATGTGTTGTCACGATATGGAGCTTTGGATTTGATAAGGTTTCAATCTCCCAATGGCTCAAATCAAATTTTGGGCTTAACCTTTAGTTAATGGGTTAAGTATTTGTGGGTTTAAAAATAGGAGAGGGGGATGGAGAGGCCATGTCTCATCAGATTTTAAGAGCTCTCTCTTTCTTTCTTTCTCCCCCCCCCCCCCCCCCAAAGCCATACTATTCCATCTCCAACCCATTTCCACTATTTTTCAAGGTTTTTTCCTTCCACCCCAAGCATTTACCAAGCTTTTCCAAGTCTAAAACACCTCTTTCAAGTCTATTAGAAGAAGAAGTTGGGTAGAAGAAGCCATCGTTGGAAGCTCTTTTGAAAAAGTTAGAGCTTTCTCGGAGCTTAGGAGGTCTTTTGTAAGCTTTGAAGTCATTTCCTTTAGTCTCTCCTCTTCAAATCCTAAGTAGGGTTTCCCTCCAACTGTTTCAAGATTAAAAGCTATTAGGATTCATGCTAGAAGCAGTTATTTTTTAAATAATATTTTCTAGTACATTTATTTAAAGTTTTCTCGCGAAAAAAGGGGATTTTTGAGAAAACTACATATAAATGGATTTTTGAAGAACAAGCGATATTTTTAATGTTGAAATATGAGGAAATAACCACAAAAATGTATTTCCATGATAAAATCATATTTGGGTGCATATTTAAGGGCTTCTAGGCTTGAATTTCTCTAAAGAATGTGTAAAATGTCGTAGTGTGTTTAAAAGGGACATATAAACATGATATATGGAATTAAAAATGGATTTTTTTATGAAAGAAAGAAGATGAAAATATTAGCCCTAAATATGTTGTAAAATCATGGTGAAGTGAAAAAAGAAATGACATTTAATACAATATATGTGTATAAGGGTAAAATAAACATTTTGATAAAAATGGTCTTCATGTTGTTAAATATGTTTCTTGAAGCGAATTATAAAGAAATGAAATTTTCTTGAGGAAAAAGGATAAAGTGTGATCTTTGAGAATACAATGATGATTTGTGATGCCATAATGGGAAAAATATGATTTTCACAAGGTTTCGATAAATGAAGAGTAAAAGGGTAATTTTGTTAAAATTATAGAGTCCTCATGGTTGGACTTCCTCATTTGACCTAGTCAGACAGTTTTATTAAAAATCAGATAAACGAATGAAATGGCATGAAAATGGTAAAAGTAAAGGAATAATGTGGATATTGATAAAAATGTTAAAACATATTAATATGGGCCCAAATGAGACCGTGAAAGAATTAAAAAGGGCCCAGAGTCCTGAGATGAAAGACCAAATACTCGCTAGAGCATATGGTAGCATAGGCGGCGGTGTGGAGCCCGTTAAAGTTTACAAATAATTGGATGATTCGAGAAAATATAATGGAAATGTAAATGAACTTGATTGTGCAAAAGGAATGTAAGTAAGATAACCTAATAAAAAGGGATAAATTGGAGAAAATGGAATAAAATAAGAGTTATTAGTCACTAGATCGGGTAAATATTGACATAAAATGGTTAATCTTGAGTATGAGCACATCGCTCGGGTGCATTTCATAGTAGTTGCATTGATACTAGCTAAAATGATAACGTATTTTAAATTGTTTAAATTACATGATATTTGTATAGTATTTTCATAGAAAACATACAACTTAGTATTTCCCACCCTGCAGAGAGTTTGCTCACCCCTGATTTTTATGTTAAAAATCCCACCCCTTAAGTACATCGAGTAGGGACAGTGGCAAGGACGCTGGTAAGGTCCAGAGGGTAATGTCTTACGTTAGATGCTTGGCCATAATATTTTAGACCTTATTTTTAATAACATTTGATTTGGAATATTTTAAATCATTTTATTCGGGGCTTTGGCCAAGTGTTGTAATAGTACAGGTATAAACACGGTTAATTTCTATTTTAGTAAGAATTATTGGATTCAACGAGTTTTCATAAATAAACCTTGTTAATCAACCTAAGTACATAGAATGGTGACTATTTATCAAATTAAAATCGGTAATTTAATCCTTATAAAATGGTGCGATTAAAGAGTTTTTCTCAAATAATAGAATTGAACTTTCCCCTTCCCCTCTAACTCCTTGACTCGATGCGGGTTGACCTGACAGTGACCCAAACTCGAGTGGGAGCGTTATAAATGGTATTAGAGTAATAGGATCCTCGGGTGTGAAGGAGTAATTACACTTTCTTAGTATGATTCCTTTATACGTTTTCGTTGTAGTTACCACTTTAGTTACTGTATTAAGTTACTTTATTCCAATATTGCTTTCATTTTTTATCATTATGTATTGAACACTTGTTTGTAGATGACTACATGTTTTAGTGGGGCTAGTGGATCAGGTAATAGTGAGCTTAGACGTATGGAACATGTCTTGCTTCATCTTGCAGACTCCTTCTCACAACAACAGAGGGCTAACCATAGTTGAATGTTTGAGAGAACTACTTCGGTCTCAATTCTAAAGGAGTTCAGGAGGCTGCACCCACCCACCTTAAATGGGGTAGCTGACCGTGACGTTGCAGAGGAGTGGCTAGATAAGGTCACTTGGGTTATGGAGATTCTTGATGTGCTAACTGGGTACAAAGTCAATATAGAGAACTTATATCTCACGAAGTAGCCACAACACTAGTGGAGCACCTACTCCATAAATAAGGCAAAGGCTCTAGACTGGGACACGTTCAATGTCACGTTTGTAAATCGGTACTTTCCCTAATGATTTAAAGATACCAAGAAGGATGAATTCCTTCTTCTAATTCAGGAAAGATATTAGTGAATGAGAACCAGGTTAGGTTTAAGAGTTTTTAAAAGTATGTGGATGCAGTGTAGAAGGATGAGATCAAAAAGACAAAGTTAGTTGTCAAGGGCCTTAACCTTAATATTCGATGGATCATGGATAGTTTGGATCTGCCAAACTTCAGAACTATGGTGAATAATGGAATCATGATAGAGATAGAGGCAAAGGATGGCGAGGCCATTAGGGAGAAGAAGAGGGATCCCGGTGGGTCCTAGGGCAATCATCTCAAGAAGTCTAGGAGTGGGGTTCAAGGCTTCCATTTAAAGTTGAAGGCCAGTGTTGGGGTTAGCTCATCATCTGCCCCGTGTACCAACGACATGAGTCCCATGGATCCTATTGATAGGGCTTGCTTTACGTATGGATCCCCCGATCACTTCAAGAGGGATTGTCCACAGAGAGATTCGAGTAACCAGCAGGGTATTCAGCAGACTATCAACTATGTATCGGGCAAAAGTTCTAGCTACACGGGTTCCACCTAGTAGCAGTAGCAGTAGCATAAGTTTTCATCTAGGTATCATTATTCGTTGAGGCATAGCATGGATAGTTCATGTTCTAATCAGGGGAAGAGCAGTCGCGATCTACGTTAGTTGCTCGATAGCCAGAGCAACAAGTTTAACCCTAGAGGCTCTTATGCCATGTCATAGTTTGCAGCCCCCTTCGATAATCCATCTAGGACGAAATGTATGATTCTCTTATTTAACACATGGTTAAAGTCACTTTTTTTATTCATGTGCATCAGATTCATTTATCTCAAGCTCTTTAGCATTCAGTTTGGGATAAGAAGTAGATCAGTTTTACCCTTCTATCTCCGTAGGACTTTCGATCAGCAACGGTATAGCTCTTGATAGGGTCTGCCGTAGTTGCATGGTTATGGTTAGGGATTATGTTCTGAAGTATTACTTGATTCTCATGGACATTAACGGGTTCAAAGTGATCCTCGGTATGGATTGGTTATCATGTTTTGATGCATCTATCGAATGATGTCAGCATAGTGTCTCAGTATCTCTTCTAGATGGGTCTCACCATCATTTCAGTAGCGAGCAAGACGTTAGTTATCCTTATAAGGTTTCCACCGTACGTGATCATAAATGGTACTTCTATTGGTGGCTCAGGATGAGCTAGATGCCATGTTGTTAGACTACCCTGTAGTGAGAATGTTTCTCGATGTGTTCCTAGTTGATCTTCCTATTTTACCCCCACATAAAGAGGTGAACTTTGCTATATAAGTGCATCAAGGCATATCGCCTATCTCTATACCACCTCATAGGATGGTTCCAGCAAAATTGAAGGAGTTAAGGGATTTATTTTGAGGAGTTGACCAGCAAGGGCTTCATTTGCCCTAGTGTATCTAGCATTCCGTCTAGTCTAATACTGGTTGATCAGGCAATTCTTAAATTAAACGGGAATCATTTATGATTTTATTCTTAGCATCACTATCAAAAACCAAATAACTAAAATAATAACCTATTTATTCCAGTGTCAATTTTTAATGCTTCTTGACATATATACATGAAACCATTCAATGGTATGCATATAAACGCCCATAATAAGTGAATGTAAAGAGTACTGAAAGCATAAATAAATAAACTAAATAAAATCTCGGTATCTAGAATACAATCATCGAAATACTTAACTGAAATAGCATAAATAATAAATTGTCTAACTGCGGGTAACATGCCCAGAGACAAATATTAAAATAGAAACATATCTAGATAGAAATGAAGAAAGCGTCTAATCAAAACTAGTCGACATCCACAACTGAATGCAATGGCTACCCCTAGCGAACCTGTGGCTGAACACCTAAAAGGTTTTAAAAATATTTTTGATATGGGTCAGCGCCCAAAAAAAATTAAAAACAGATGAAAGTATTTAAATGCAATAATAATAATAATAATAATAATAATAATAATAATAATAATAATAATAATAATAATAATAATAATAATAATAATAATAATAATAATAATAATAATAATAATGCAATATGAAATATTCTTGTTCACCTGGTGTCGCACTCACATGAAATTATCATCACCCTTTATCTACAGTGTGAACCTAACGCATTTATTTTATTCACCTAGTTATTCTATCCTGCCTAACTAGTCTAACAATCCTTAACATATTATAATCCACTAACTACTAGCCCATCATGAACCCGCTTTGATTTTCTAAACATCTAGCCCATCTGTACCACCCATACAATACCCCATTTTATGTACTATGTAGTTAATCCATATGATATAACTTAAGTTTTCTAAATTATATTTGTCTCCCTATATAGGCAATGTAATCATACAATAGCTAGTCTCAGATGTTCACACAATCACATAAACACATATACATATATCATTCCTTATAAGTATATACATATCGTCCCCGAGTGAGGCCTCTCGAATGCATCCTTCGTACGCTATTAGACATCAGGTACATCATGTAACACTCCTAGGCCACCAGGTCAGAGTCTTACCACCGATACCAAAACGTAGACACATAATGGAGGTGGTCATAAACACACATCAGGGATCATAACCATACTAAATCACACCCAGCTGAACTATGGTTAGTGATCATCCAATAATACTATGACTTGGGGAAACAATCAAACACCGTCTAGTCAATGCTATGGTGGAGCACCCCTTACGCGCAACCTCCAATGATAGCATATTAGAGTATGTTCATTCAAATAAAGTAAATCACACACACACACACACACACACACACACATATATGGAGAGAGAGAGAGAGAGAGAGGATCTCATGGGGTCTCCCAATTTGAGTTCCCAGAATGAGGTCCATTTTTTTAAAATAGTAAAAAAAAATATTTTTGGGCTGGTTTTTTTTATTGTTTTTAAACATTTCAATAGGTCGATATAAAAAAATCAGCTCAAAATGATTTTTTTCACTATTTTAAAAAAATTGGTCAAACTTTGTCAGTTAAGAACAACTTAAAAACTGACACAGTTCGACTGAATTTTTTAAGATAGCAAAAAAATGATTTTTGTTTTTTATGATCTTACTGAGATGTTTAAAAACCATAAAAAAAATTCATCCCAAAAATATTTTTTTTACTATTTTCAAAAAATGGATCTCACTCGATAAGTGTATATATATGAAGTCGACTATCGTGCATAATATCTCTCATAGAACTAGCCTATCCAATCCCAAATTCTAACCCAACTTCCTAATCTTAGCTAAGTATTCTCTGACTTATTTTGAACTCAATGATTATATGCTTCTAGCCAACATGATAATTTAACTAAGCTATAGCCTATCCATCCCGAAATCCTAAACCAATTTTTTGATTTCCACCTGTGATCATTTACTCACTTGGTCACGTATTTCCTTACACGAAATCCATTCTTGTTTAGCCTTAGACACTTCCTAAGTCTCTTAGGAATAGGTTAATATGATTTTTAAAAAGTCCTACCATGAGCTAATTTTAAATAGGTAAAAATATATGAGTCTTTATCCCATTAGAGTTCTTAAAAATCACAAATTCGCACAAATCTAGTTTTCTGACATATTAAACACCTTTTACTAAATTGGATATTACTCCCTCCAAAGACGTCCAAATGACCTAATTCAAAACTCATTGGAAAGATATGATTAATACCTTTCTTTAAATTTATGGATCATAGTCTAGTTCAAAGTAAAAATAAAATGGTATGCATTTGAAGTGACATCAAAATTCACAAAAATCAAATATTCTGATACATTAAACACCTTTTACTAAAATGTTTATTACTCCCTCCATAGAAGTTCAAATGACCTAATTATAATCTCATTGGAAATATAAGATTCATGCCTTTATTTACATCTTATTCAAAGTACAAATAAAATGGTATGCATTTGAGATGACATCAGAATTTCTGAAAGAATCATCAATTAAATCAATAAATCATGCAATACTAAACTCTTGTTTCAAGATTTGATCTTTTCTTATTAAATCATTCAAAAACCTATCTTTATTTATTAATTTATATCATATTCAACTTATAATTATTATTGAATCCATCTCCTAACATTCAAAACCCTAATTTCCTTAGTTTTCCAATCCTAAAATTTCATTATTTTACACCATAGTTTTATGAACAAATGAAACTACACAAGGATATTAAATCAAGTAAATACTTGCCTCTAAAATGACAATTTTTAATATTTCTCCCTTTTTCTTCACTTTTATCACACTCTCTCAAACCCTAGCCTCTTTGGGTGGATGGATAGAAGCCCCCACTATCCACCTTGATTATATATTAACCTAAAACACTAATCCCTAAATACGATCAGACCCTTTAAGTATAAAATGGCATGTATACCCTCCTATGGCTCCCGTTTAGTTTAAAACGCCTCTGGAAACCAATTGTAACCCTCGGGTACCTATTCTGGACTATTTCGACCCATTTCGAACCATCGGCACATACAAAATTACTATCTATGTCGCGTAACAATAAATTCCATTTCATGCTCAACATAACTCTACTTGTGTGTCCCGAACGAAATACCGATAAACCCGTCGCTTTAATTCATTTACAACATAACATAAATTTATACGTTATCATTTATTTATCACACAAGTAAATATAATTATACATATATATTAATCCTTCTTATTCTCAAATTAATATTTATCTAATATAATTTATTTTCCTATTTAATTAAAATTACATGCACACATGTAATTTAAAATGCTTTATAATACGGGGCGTTACATACGTCCCTCCTGAGAACGGAATTTTATCCCCGAATTTTAGGACATACTTGGTACAAAGTTCTCCAAATACTTTCCCGCATGTCATTCTCACACTTCCAAGTTGACTCGTCGGAATTATGATGCCCCCACTGAACCTGAACTAATTGTACCACTTTCGACCAAAACTTCCTCTCGCTATGGTCTAAAATAGTAGCAGGCCTCTCCTCGTACGTGATATCTAGTTATATATCTATCTCATATAACGTGATATGACTATACGCTAACTCATCCCTGAGATACCTCCGCAATGTTGATATATGGAAAACATCGTGAATCCTCTGTAAGTGCTCCGGTAGGGAGAGCCTATATGCAACTGCCGTATCCTCTCAATGATCGGCAAAGTCTCCACATACCTCGGTTCTAAATTTTCCTTCTACCCAAACCACATAGCTCCCTTCATGGGAGAGAATCGTAATAAAACCTAGTCACCCACATCAAACTCTAAGTGTCTCCGCTCAACGTCGGCATAACTCTTTTGCCTGTCCTGAGCTATCCTTATAAAACCCAAAATTAACTCAATCATTACAGAAGTGTCCTGGATCATCCCTGGTCTAATAAATTATTATCCCCCCACCTCTAACCAACAAGTAGGCGAACAACAAGGTCTTCTATATAATTCCTCAAAAGGCTCCATGCCAATCGTAAACTGGACACATACCTCAAAAGGATAACATTACAAGTGGAAGGAAATGCTCCCAATCCTCCCCTAAAATCTAGTATGCACATTCTTAGCATATCCTCTAAACTGATGTAGTCAAAATTCAAAAAAATATATTTTTTTAATTATTTTAATTTGGATTATTTTTAGCATTTGAAATGTTGTTTTTATTATTGGAAAAATGAAATTTTAATAGGGGATCTTCCTATTAAGTCCTGTTTGAAGGGGATATTTCCTAATAGGTCCTATCACAATATTTTTTTCTCAATAGGTCCTATTTGTACATACAGTGAATAGTCACTGTATGTTTACAAATAGGACCTATTGGAATAAAAAATTTATTTCATGGGACCTGATGGAGCAAACAAAAGATGTTAGGACCTATTAAACTACATACTTAGTAAACGGGACTAATTGGTAAAAACCCCATTTTAATAAGCATTGAAATCGAGGGAGAAAATGGGTTTTCATTCACTTGTATATATTTCTAGACCACCTGGGCACCTGCTCAGGGGCGAATTGATTCGTCCCTAGGGGCGAATCAATTCGCGACGGGTAGTGCCGACATATTTGCTTAATTTTTAGAGCTTGTGTTATATTAAAACTCTCCAACTTCTTAATATAAATATAATTCGAGGTTAGAATTTTTGAACAATTTTATATCAACCGTAAGAGCAGTAGCCTCCTTAGTTTACATCTCCTTTCATCTGCAAAATCCCAACCCCATTTAAAAGAAAAATTCTGAAAAAATGCCACTTAAGACGTTTAATACAAGGTTAAACTGTTCAAATGGCTCCGAACGGTTTGTCGAAGAAAATCTTTTAATCAAAACAAAACTTGACACAATATGTGCTTAAAAACTTATCAAAATAGTTTGAATGAGTGTGAACAAGTTATTTCAGATCTATAATAAAGCAGGTTTGAAAAATAAAACTTAAACTATTAAATCAGCACAGCTTAAGAAGAAGGTGATGAGAAAATGAAGAAGAACACAAGTAATTTTTAACGTGGTAAAACCCCAGCCAATTGGGAAAACATCCATGGTGACCTTTACGTCACAAAACGAAAAATCCACTAAAATCAAAGTAACAAATTATAAGCTATTTAATAATCAAACCACACAAAAACACCTAAACTAAGTTTAGAATCGCTACCAACTCCTCTGGATTAGATCTGACTTCTTTAAAGGTTGCTGTTGTTGTTGATGTTCTCTCGAGCTTCATAACTTTACTTGATTCCAGTCTTTACGTCGACTCAAACAAGTTCAAGATCATATAACCAACACTTTAAGTGTGGTAGAGTAAAAGTGTAGTGGTGATGTGCTCTCTAACATATGCATACAACACACTCATGCTTAATACAGACATAATGACTTATCAAATTACAAAATCACTAGATATGCAAGAAATTCCAAAATAAGTTTAATCAAATTTAAAATAGACTTTTAGACCATTCAAAATATCCGCAGCTTAAGAGGGAATCTTGTTGTGAAATATCCAAGATCCTAAGACTTTCGGGTTTTGAAAATATTATACAGAAAGTGCAAATCCCAATTAAGATCTCAAAACTAGGTCTTAATCTGATAGTTTTGAGTAAAATGAAATCAAAATGAAGATTTTTGGTTTAGGGTTTGAAAACATAAAATCAGTTTAAAAAAATAACCAACAAACAACATTTATAGAAAAGAGAAATCAAAAACAATAATCTATCTATGTGATATGTATCACAGAGACGAGATCTCAAGTTTCAATTAAAGAGAAACTGAAAAATCAATGTGATTAAGTTGTAAAGATGATCAAGAACAAGACATGATAACTTCTCAAAACACGATCAAAACACTCAGGTTTAAAATCTCAGAAAAGTGTTTCTGGATTAGGGTTTGACGAAGTTAAGGTTAGGGTTTTCTTTCTCTCTATTTTTTTCTCTCTCGTCTCTCTTTTTTCTCTCAATCGAGGAACTCTCAAAAGTCTCTAAATGACTCACATATGGCATCTATTTATACTGGCGTTCGAAGGATCTGGAACAAAGCCATAAACCAAGGGCTGAGATTAAGGGAGTTTAAATTGATGCGAATCCAAGGGTTCACACTTGGATTAGTACCAAACGCATGCAAAACGTAGATTAGGATGATCCAAGGGTGCAGAATAATGCAAATGTATATTAGTGAGCAAAAACATAAATCAAACCATTGCCTGTGCAACACGTGTAGGTTCAGTATCAAGAGTCAAACATGTGTTTTTGAGTTTATAAAAAATACTATTTTCACCCACATATGTTTCTGCCTCTTTTGGATTCTACCCAAGATAGTTTTAAGGCAAAAGAAATATTTGCAAATCAACCCAAAAACTTTATTAAGTTCCAATTTTAATTTCCAAAAATTAAATAAAATTCTTAGAAAATATTAATTAAATCCCAAAAAATATTTAAAAATCATATTAGGGGATTTAACTCACACAAGGTCATAATGAGAATGAAATACACTATGTATGCAGTCCTAGTGTGTGGTGTATGTGAAATACACTCAAGAACTTGTAGAGGAATATCAAAGTTGCTAAGAGAGTTATGAGGCATTTTGGTTCATCTAGGAACAAACACAATTTTGTTACTATTTCCAAACTAGATAAGCTCCTATATAATGCAGACTCAAATGAGTCAAAGATATAGGGTGCTTTAATCTCCCCCTTTGGAAATATGAGACAAAATCTCCTTTGAGTCAACAAGGACTCATAGGGATACCAAAAAGAAATAAGAAAATCCTATTCCTAAAAATCTATCTACCCAAACTCCTAAAATAAAATATTACATAACTCAACTATGTACAAACCATTACCCTATCAAAATCTGATGTAATAAAGAGGTACTGAAATCTGCAAAAAGATACCTAAGATCAAGTTCAGTAGATTAGAATGTAAAATAGTGTCCAAGTGGACTCAAAATTTCTCCCCCGTTTTGTCTCAAGTGGACAAAGGGCATCAAGAATCAAATAAGAGAGTTACAAGCAGGTAGATATACAAATTATTCAGCTAAAACTAGTCCTATTGATTTGAGTAAAGATTCAAAATGCTTAAAGTCCAAAGATTTTGTAAGCCAATTGTAGATTAATAGGTAGGTAATTAATCTATACTTCTTTTGATTCAACTAATTCTCGTATGAAGTGATATCGAATTTTAATGTGTTTAGTGCAAGAATGTTGAACTAGGTTCTTTGAGATGTTGATCGCACTCTGGTTATCGCAATAGAGATGGAGTTTTTCTTCTTTTATACCATAATCTCTCAGTATTAGTTGCAGCCATAATAATTGGGCACAACAACTTCCAGCTGCAATATATTCAGATTTTGCAGTGGATAAGGAGGTGCAATTCTATTTTTTTCTATTCCAACAAACCAAGTTGTTACCGATGTAGTAACATGCGCTGGATGTACTTTTACTATTATCGAAACACCCAGCCCAATCAGCGTCGGTGTATCCCACTATAGTGCTCGATGTGTCAATAATGTACCACAATCCTAAATTGTGAGTGCCTTTTATGTATTTAATTATTCTTTTTACATATAACAAATGGCTCTCTTTATGATTATTCTGATAATGGGCGCACACACACACACAGCGAACATGATATCGGGGTGCGAGGCAATTAGGTAGAGCAAGCTTCCTATCATACTATGGTATAAGGTAGAGTCAATGGATTTACCATTTTCATCTTTGAAGAGTTTGACCGAGGTACTCATAGGCGTTCTAGCTTCCTTAGCAGTATCTAAGCCAAACTTTTTTATAATCTCTAATGCATATTTAGATTACAAAACAAATAAACCTTTTGAGTTTTGTTTAACTTGAATACCTAAGAAAAATTGCAACTCCCCCATAAGCAACATTTGGAATTCTTTGTTAATGTCTGAGAAAGACTTGGCTTCTAAAGGGGAAGTGGATACAAAAATGATATCATCAACATATACTTGAGCAATAGTAATGTTATTGTCAAAATGTTTGATAAACAAGGTTTGGTCATTTCCTCCTCTCCTAAATCCATTATCTAAAAGAAAGGTGACAGACGCTCATACCAAGCTCTAAGAGCTTGTGTTAACCCATAAAGAGCTTTCTTATTACGATAAACATGATTAGGACGATGAGGGTCAATAAACCCTTTGGGTTATTATACATAGGTCTCCTCAGTTAAAGTTCCATTAAGAAAGGTAGACTTTACATCCATTTGGTAAAGTATAAAATGTAAATGACATGTTATAGCAAAAAGTAAACGAACAGATTCGAGTCGAATAATAGGAGCAAACTTTTCATTGAAATCTATTCCTTCAACCTGAAAGTAGCTCTGGGAAACTAATCTAGCTTTATTTCTAATGATCATCCCATACTCATTAGTCTTGTTTTTAAAAATCCAACGTGTGCCAATAACCCTTTTATTTTCAGGCCTGGGTAAAAGACAGCAAACATTATGAATGACAAATTGAAGAAATTCTTCTTGCATTGCAGTAATCCACAAGGGGTCATTCA
The DNA here is from genome assembly GCA_949130495.1 of Sambucus nigra. Taxonomy (NCBI): domain Eukaryota; kingdom Viridiplantae; phylum Streptophyta; class Magnoliopsida; order Dipsacales; family Adoxaceae; genus Sambucus; species Sambucus nigra. The sequence continues at coordinate 44,962,477 of OX422207.1, read as the reverse complement.
AGGCTTTATTTACATTTTTTTGTCTCAATAAGAGACACAATATAAGAAAAATGAGCAATGTTACGAAGTTGGGATCTTGTACAAACAAGTTCTATAGGATTACCAACAACGTTATCTATGGGATGCGCTTTAGAAACCCAGTTATGCACTTCAAGGGTGTCTGTTAGTAAAGAATCAGTTATTTCAGGAGAGTCATAATTTAAAAAGCTTTTGGAATCTTCCACAATAGCTGGCTTAGTAGTTTTACTTTCTATAGAAGAGTTATTCACAATCACATTATTGGATCCCATCATGGTTTTAGTACACAAGTTGTAAATACGATAGGCTCTACTGTCAGGTGAATAACCTAGGAATATAGCTCTATCTCCTCTTGTTTTAAACTTAGATAAATGTTCTCTATCTTTACAGACATAACATGTACTACCAAATGTCCTAAGATATTTAAGAGTTGGGTTCTTGCCATACCAAAGTTCATAGGAGGTCTGTTTAGAATTCCTCCTAAGGTAGACTCTATCGATAATGTGATATAAAGTACGAATTGATTCAACCCAAAAATATTTAAGTAAATCTTTGGCATGTATTATAACTCTTGCCATTTCTTGAATAGTCCTATTTTTACGCTCGACTAACCCATTTTGTTGGGGTGTCTTGGGAGCACTAAACTCGTATCTGTAACAGTCACAATATTCAATGGCACTTGAATATATGAATTTTCCTCCTCTATCACTCCGATTTCTATCTACTTGGGAGTCCTTTTCATTTTCTATACAAAGTAAGATTTTTAAAAATGCTCTAAAGGTTTTAGACTTCTATTTTAGAAAAGCAACACAAGTGAATCTCGTGTAGTCGTCAACCATAACTAGAATGTAACTATTGTCACAAAGATTAATAGTACTAGAAGGACCCATTAGGTCCATATGGATAAGTTCTAATGGTTTAGAGGACATAATATCTTTAACCCTTTTATGAGATGCCTTCACTATTTTGCCTTCTTGACAGGGACCATAAATAATGTTCGAAATTGGTTTTATTTTAGGAATACCTCTAACAATTTCCTGAGAGGAAAATTTACTAAGGTTATTATAATTTATGTGACCCATTCTGTTATTCCATAATTCATTGTCATCCATTCTGGCAATGTTATAGATCTCTTTACTTGAATTAATTGTGTAACAGTTATCTGGAGTACGGAGTCTTGTAATGATGCACTCACCATTATCATTTAAAATTTTGCAATTGTTCTTCGAAAAGGTGATAGTATAATTGGAGTCATAAAATTGTGAAATACTTAGTAGATTAGACTTAAGACCTTTTACTAATAAAACATCTTCAAGAACAGGTAATCCTTCTTCTTGGAGTGTTCCTTTGCCTATTATCTAGGCTGAAACACCATCTCCAAACAAGACTTTGCCCGTGGAGAAGTTAGTTTTGTTTGAGAGTTTGGATTCATCCCGGGTCATATGCTTAGAACATCCAGAGTCTAAGTACCAACCAAACGTGGTGTGTTCAGCTTTCAAAGCGCTGATCACTATGTTACATTTCATCTCGGGTACTAGATCTTCCTTTCTTACCCAAATAGCTCTAGTTTTCAATTTGTGCGTATTAGCTCGTATTTGATAAAACTTATGAGCTTCAGATTTTTGTTTATACAAATTTTATGCAATTTAATTGTTGTTATAAACATTTTGAGCATTTGGTAAAGAAAAGACTCTAGGATTATTTCTTGACGATTGTCTTTTAGTATTAGATCTTGTCTTTCTCTTTCGATAGTTAGAGTTTATGTTTGGTGGTTTAGGAGGGACATAATTGTTATGGCTTATCCTAGAATAGTTAAAGTTCTGATAGGTAAAGGAGGGATAGGAAGTTTGGGATAGGCATTCGGAATCGAATCCATCTAAAGAATGTCCATACACATCACAGTATGAGCAATAAATATTGCTCGTAGCAGTTAAGTTTTTAGGAAAGTTGTTGAACATAGGTTTCCCTATGTTATGAATTTTGACATTATTTCTTGAGGGAACAGTTTGAAACGACGTCTCACTCTTTCTAATGGGAGGACAAACGTACTTGGATTTAAGTTGAACATTATGCTTAGAGTAACTTGTCTCATTCAAGTTTAAATGCTTTTGATTTTTATCAAAATCATTTTTCAAAGATTGAAAGTCAGAACAAATTTCCATAGGTCTTTTCCCACCAGTAACAAACTTTATGGTTTCAAAAGGTTTAGTTTTTTTAATATTTTTGGAGGAAAAGCCTATTCCATATAGTCCTCAAAACAATTAGAATTGCTTTTAAATTTTGAGAATTTTTTTAAGACTGCTGAAGCCTTTTCTTTTGTTTGTTACAATTCTAATAATGATCCTTTATACTTCTTTTCCAAAAGATTATTGGATTCAGTCAAGTCTTTCACTCTTTGTTCAAAAGTTTTTATTTCCTCATTATGAGTTCAACTTTGAGATGTATACTCTTCAACATTTTGTTTAACTATTTGGTTTAAAGACTCAAATTTCTTGGAAAGATATTTGATAAGTTCCTCTAACCTAGAGCTTTTCTTGGGAGTTTTAGTGTAAAGTGTATGAATGTCAGGAAGGTCCTCATTATCGGAGTCACTAAGTGAGTTGTGTGCTATGTCCCCTGTCGATTTAATTTTAGGACTCACACACACGATTTTCCATACTACAATCATTCTCAAGCAGTCAGGTAGTCATATCAATAGAAGCAACATCAGTCATGGTATGATCAATTTCCTCTTCATCATTGTAGATTATCTTAGCAAAGATCGATATCCAAGGGTCATAAGAGTTGGATGACTCGAGTTCTTCATTTTCAGCGTCACTTGAGTCATTCCAAGTCTTGCATAGCTGAGCCCTATTATGTTTGGGGTGTATGTCTATGTTAACCCTACAGTTAGTATCCATGTGTCCTAATTTTCCACATCTATAACATTAAAAAAATTTAAGGTCATTCTGAGGTCTCTTGTGGTCATTAGTCTTTTATTTTCCAGGTCTTATCTTAAGAGGTTTATTATTAGAAGGGATCGAGTAATTAGGTTTCCTTTGTCTAGAACAACTTAGTTTCTAAAGTTTATAATTTTTTGAATTGCATAGACATGAGAGAAATCTGATTATCCAAGTAATCCAAGTCACATGTGACACCCCGACTAATTGAATACCTGTGACATCCCTACTAATTAAATACCGGGTAGCTACTCCTTTCTAAAATTAATACAGAATATCCAGTTGGTTCAGTCTTAGCATCACTATCGAAAACATTTAATTTATTACTAGCCACCTAATATTTAAAAAGAGAGGTGCCAAATTTTATTAATTAAGTTAACAGTAACCAAGTAATTAAATCAACAACCATTAATCTCATAAATAATCTCATGTAAAAAACCAACGAAATGAAATAAACTGAGTCTGGAATAAACACTCCAATAATATCACCAGAGTAAATAAAATCCCGATACAAGAGTTTGAATAAACCAACATCTGAAATAATGAAAGTCTGTATCTACAATCTCTAGATAAGAATGGGCACCATGCTCGAACTGATATGAATGACCCTGATGGAACCAAGGATAAATGTGGGGGCGTCTAATACCAAGATCCTGTAACTTCCACAACAGCTACATCACGTCATCAGAATGGAACTCCTACGCTTATCGTCCCTGTGGCTGGGCACCTAAAATTTTTTTACAAAACAACAATAGATTTGGAGGGAAACAGGTCAGAGCCCGAGGTGAAAATAGTTTAAAAGTTTAGCAAGTGTTTAAATTACAATTAAACAACACATATTATAAACATGTTAGTTGCGTACTCTCACATGAGTTTCTCCCCTCTCAACTAATGAGCACGCCTAACGTATGCCCTTAACCCATCTTAGTTATGCCGCTAACTAACTAGTCTGTACCACTCATGCTTTCGTATTCTAACATAGAGTATCTACTCGTAACACCCAAACAAGTCATATTCATAACCCATTTTCACATTCATTAAATAACTTATCTCAAGTGTAAATTAAATTCTCACATTTTTATCCCATTCAAATATCTTAGTTATTCACATCTACTAAGCAATAGTGAACCAGTCACAAGTATATATATATAAATCAGTCTTAGTACATATATACATATAAGGCACCCCTAGGCTAAGCTGCGGTGCACGCATACTCTCCTATTAAATCCATATACATCACGTACGTAAGGATCACATGTTTCAAGTCACTCAGGAACCGTATCAATACAAATCAATCATATTGGAGGTGGACATAGTTCACATACCCATGGGTCACACACATACCTACGCTCCCATGGTCAACTGACTCATTAACTCACAAATAAGTCATTCACAGTCCTATGTCCTTAGGGTACCAATCTAAATCCCCCCGAAAGCACACAAAGAAAAGATGACCCTTTTTTCGAAAACCGACCTCCCGCGATAGCATGTATGGTAGGTATGACATACACATAATAAATCCATATACTAGGCATTCATACAACATAAGTAATCATATTTCAATATAGGTATTCACACATCCATCTAGTAGGTCTTGTACATAGCAAGTTTATCCCGAACATCATACGTAATATATATTTAGCTTGATAACTCTCGACGTATTAATTTGAGTACTTAAATCTATCCCAAAAGGTTACTAGGTCTCCTATTCATTTCTAGTGTTATCTCAGTAACTTAAAGTCCCTCCGTTACTATTCTTATCCTTACATAATCATTCATTCCCATTATAGTTTCAATTCGAACGATTTCTAACCGTACCTCACTCAGTAACCCTCATAAGCAATAGCATTCAATTCCATAAGATAAACCATTTTTTTTCGGGTATCAACTAAGACCCTGCTAGCCTTAACTAAGTCCCACAATATCAAATTAATCACCCCAAGAATCATCATCGACCTTGGAATTTTTATTAAACCTTAAAGGAAAATAATTACCAAAAATCAGACGGGATCTATCGATCGACAAAAAGGATCGATCGATCGACGTTCTTGGATCGATCGATCGATCAAGCAGGTTTTTGCCCAGATTTCTTAAACTGTTATGGGTTTCTTCATTACAACATCCCAAACTCCCAAGAAAGTTCACCAATCATCATATTAACATGTTAACATCATCTTTAACGTATTAGAATCATTAAATCATCATGGATCATAAGTTTCTTGGATAAAAAAACCCAATTTCTCCTATTTCCTTCAAGATCTTCATAAAACTCAAGATAAATTCATAATTCCCTATGCATGGATCATGGTTTCATAACTAGTATGAACCCAGAAGTTTATCTACATGAAGCTTACCCATATTCAATGTTTAATTATCTAATTTCACAATTAATTCACTTATTTACGATAAATCATCAAATCTAAACTTTCATGTAAAATATATGACCTGAATCTTTGCAAGATAAATCACTTGCCTCCGATTAGAAGTTCTGATTCGTTGATGATGGTATTGGTTGGTTTTCCCTCTCTTTTCGGTCACAAATTCGACGGTGGTGGTGGTTGTTTTGCCTTGGAAACCCTTGGAATTCTCTTGAAACTCTTTTCTTTCTTCTCACGTGACCCTCTCTTCTGTTTAACAAATAATGGACCCAATAACCATAAGTGTTGGCTGATGAATATTTCCTAATTTTCGCAGGTCACTATTCACCAAAAAATAGGAATGACTAAAATACCCTCTTGGGTTGCCGGTTAGGCCTAAAAATGCCCTGGGACCCAAACTAAACCCCCGGCTAGTGTTTTCTGACTATCTCGACCCTTCTGGACATGTTGTCTCACTCAAAATGATCATACAGATGACATAAAAATAAAATACTTTTAAATTCATTAAATTTGGTCCTGACACGTGCCTCCCAACTTAATTATCGAAACTGTTGTATTTTTAACTCACGACAATTTTAATAAATTCAAAAATCACATATTACCATAATCACTCAATAATATTCAACATTATCATCATATTTAAATACCAACCCTCGTCTCGCTAGTTATTTAAATCCGAATTAATTTCCAATTAATTATCCAAAATTAATTTCATTAATCCCATAATTAAAAGCAATTTAATTTAATAAATCTCGAATGCTCGAATGTACTGAGGTTCAACGTCAAATACTAGCCACATTCAAGCTAGTAGGGACAGCTTTGCAATGGTGGGAAGCTACGACCACTATGGGAGAGAGAGACACAATGACTATCCAAGACTTTTGGATACGATTTGATGGGAAGTATTTTCCTTCCGCTATCCAGACAAAGTTGAGGCAAACATTACTTGATTTGAAGCAGGGAGAGAAGACGGTGGCAGAATACGAGGAAGAATTCACGCGACTAACTAATTTGTACCAGCAGAAGTACCCACTAAGGATAGGAGAATTCTAATGTTCACTTATGGGTTGAACTATAAGATTCGCCAGCATTTATTGGGAAATCTTTCACTATGTACTTATGCAGATGTTCTTAATGCTGCAATGCTTCACTATTAGGATAACCGCTTACATGCTCAGGGTGTCAAGCGGGGGTTTAGGTCAAGCCAGCAAGGCAAGACTACTGGAGGCAGTTCTAGTGGGACTCATCCAGGATAGAGTCATCAGCATCAGGGTGAGCAGGGTTCCCAGACTGAGGATTATGCTAAGCATTTGTGATCTGGAGATTCACGATTTGAGGATAGAGGTAATGGGCAAGGATAGCAGGGCCATCAGGGCCAAAGACAGTAGGGCTGGGGTCAACAGGGGCAAAGTGGTGCAAAGTTTGCGGGAAAATGTTTCGTGTGTGGCAAGTATGGCCATAAACGATTAGATTGTCCTGATAAAGACAAATTCCCTCAGCAACAAAATGCTCGATAGGAGCCACAGATACTAGTGTTTCCACCAGCTTCTCTTCCATCTCCAGCATTGGTGCTAGCACTACCTCCCATTCCAGCAGCACCCGCGTAGAAGGATCAGTACGGGCGTGTATATAATGTCCATCAGGCAGCGAATCAACAACCACCACCCGCGAAAGAGGGTATGTTTTCTATCTAAAGAGCTATGAGGCGTATATTGATTTTTATAGCGATTGATATTGTATGGGAAATAGGGTTGCTAAACTTAGTCTATAGCACTGTTACTTACGTAGACTCACCGAGAGGTTGGGTACACCTATATTTTTTCTTATCATCACGTGGGTTTGATTTTTATCATGGGATTACTTACTTCGAGCATGTCCGAGCATGATGTGACTATCGGCGTGCATTGACTTGTGGTATATGAGAGCGTATGTACTACTACTAGCCAGTATCTTGTCTGTAATGAGAGAGTATATGAGTAGACTTTTTAATTTCGATCGATAAAAACCTGTAGAGAGGTTATATACTATTGACTAAGGACCTAAGGAGTTTCGATGATCGACTACTTTAGGTAGTAGTGTATCGAGGGGGGGGGTGTTCCTTTTTTGAATTTCGCTTGCGAGACACCCCACGCATGAAACTAATAACCGTTGGGAGTCAAAATAAGTTAGGTCTTTAGGATATGATTTTATAACCTTTACGCTAAATTCGAGTATTATGTGGGTAACCATATTCATTTTATTATGAAAGTGGTACGATAGGGTGTATGGGCGCCCTGGATGGTTGAATGGTAGTAGTTTTCATAATTTTGAAGCAGTAAGTAGTTGTGAATCAGGAATTATTTGTTTAAATACGTGAGGCTCATTTTTCCCAAACTTTGTAACGAGGATGGTATAGGGAAGATTGCGTAAAAATTTAAATTCGATTCAGTTGAAACTATATGGTGAGGCTGGGCGTATAACATCAATGGAGATTTTCTATAATGTACTGTATGGGGGAAACTACTTAGATTTCTTGCGATGTGAGATTTATACTCAGAGTTGACCTTACTAGTATGATTTAACTTTCCAAATTTCGGGATGAAATTCTGTTATAAGGGGGGAAGTATGTAATACCCCGTAATTTTTATGACTTTTAAAATGGGTTATATTTTAAATTAATGGATTAATTGGATTTTATTATTAATTAATTCATTTGGGTTTTATCCGAATTGTGGATATTAAAATGAATGATTCTGAATAACACTTAAAGATATTTAGGTAATATATGAATGTGATTCTATTGATATTGCAGTGAGTTGTTAATTCAGTAATTTGAATTTTTAGTCGGATGCGGAATGGGACGTGTCGGGACTAATTTATTTAAATTAAAAAGGAAATTTATTTTCTATCGACCTTATAGTCATTTTGACTGCGTCGTTGCATTCGGAAGGTTTGAAATAGTCAGAAAAGTCTATTTGGATGTTGGTTTTGGGTGTCGGGTCATTTGTAAATGAAAAGACAACCCAAAAGGGCATTTTGGTAATTTTTATAGGGGTGAATAGTGATTTCATATTTTGTCCTATTATAAGTATTTGGAGATTAAGTGTATGTGGGTTATTCATCTCTTCTACATAAAATAGAGAAGTCATCTTCCTAGAGAGAGTGAAAGGTTGCTTGGGAACAGAAAAGCTTTCTTGGAAGAAGGAGAACCAAAGAACCAAAGGTCATCACCACCAACCATCACCGGAAGTTGGCCTAAGAAGGGAGAACCACCTGTGATATACTACACCAAAGGATCAGACCTTCATTAGAGGCAAGTGTTTGATAATGGCAATCTAAGTTTGCATATTGTCCATGTTAGAATAGTTATAAAAAGATGAGATTTTTCATGTTTGGAAGATAAAGATGGAGTTGTAAGGGATTCCTGGAAATATGAACATATATAGGAATCAAACTGATGTTGTAGGTAGTTAGTAATCCACGAAATAATCAAAAATCTGTGGAAGAAATTCTGAAAACCATTGATGTGTTCTTGAAGATATTATGTTGATTATTTTCTGGAAAAAGAGGATATAAACATGTTTTCAATTAAAACTCTTGATGATTCTGGGATGTTTAGAGAATTAGAAATCATTTATATATGTTGATATATCATGTAGTACGGATTATAAGTCATTTGGGTTGTTAATATGAAGGATTGGTTGATAAAAAATGGTTAAACTCGTAGTAGAAGAAATGCAGAAAAACTGGGTTGTTACCTGGGAGATCGATCGATCGACCCCCTGCCTTCGATCGATCGACCTCCCAGAATCTTTGAAGTTGTTTATTTTTAATGTTGATTCTTATCCCAAACCTTTTGTAGATCTTTGGTGATTATTAATTGGATATTATGGGTCTTAGAAAAGATCAGTAAGCCCTAGATGAGATTCAAATTAATTTGATTGGGATTTAGTTGATTAGAATGACGATAATTATATTGAAAGGTATTTCGGTTGCTAGATTCACTTGTTAGATTCTAATTGGTATGCATGAGGATTAAAGATAGGACCAGTAGGGGTGATTGAATATAACACCTGGGTATCCTTTAGTTTACAAGAGGGTTTAATCCTAAGTCAAAGAAGATGTGTTTATAAGAGATTTGAAACTATCGGTTTTAACCTTAATTAAAGGGAGAGTTTAATTCGTAGTAATTCGGGAGATATGACGATATGGACCAGTAGGGTATTAGTGACTTCTTACTGAATATATGTTGAGGAAAAACCTATTTGAACCTTGAGTATTGAGTGAGGCTCGGGGATAATTAAATTAAGAAGTAAAGTTATGATATTTTAATACGTGGGATTTAAAGAGATATAATGCTACGTATGGGAATAATCTATGGGTAATGTGAGTACCTTGTTTATAGTATACTATAGGTATGATAATGCCTATTTGATTGATTGATGATTATGTGTATGACATACCTAGCTTACTTTCTATCGATGGGAGGTTTGCGCGTGAGGACAGTCATATCCTGATGAATCCATGGGATCTTTGATTTGTCGCTCGAGAACATAGGTCTATGAAAGACTTATCAGGGAGTTGATAAGTCCGCTGACTGTGGGCACGTAGGTATTTGCGTGACCCATGGCTATGAGAACTATGTTCGCCTCCAATTTGTATGTTGTTGTTTGTGGTTCGAGGAATCCTTATTGAACCTTTAGTCCCCTATTCGGTGACCAGCGATGATGGGACATGATAGCAGAGTAATGCATTGCACCACAGGTGTGACTCAGGGTGCCGTATTATATATGTATATATATATAATGAATTAAATGAATGAATGGATATATTGTGGTTAAATCATCTTCTGTGTGATTATTGTAGATAACGGTGAATTGAGAAAAATAATTGAAATAAGTTAATGAATATTTATGGAAAATATTAATTCATATTAATGAGAAACGAATCATGTTAATGAGAAACGTATAGGAATGAATACTTGCTGTTTTCAAAATCATTTTCACATCGAGCTCTGACTAGTTTCCTTGCATATGTTCTTTTCTATTGTACCTTCTATATCAGGTGTCCAGCAGTAGGGGTGCCAACCTTAGTTGATTTTAATGAGCTATGGAGTATTGCTTAGACGCTTATCTTCATTTGATTCACAGTGTTCTTTTATGTAGGGCATGTCACCCAAAATAACTCAATTATCTCTTTTCTATCTGAGTCAAATACTCTTGAATTCGTGTCATTTTAATACATTTCATATTGTTGGGATTATTGTATTGGATTATTATATGGGAATGTTTATTCCAATTGCATTTAAATTCTTTTGTGTTATCTGTTCAGTTATGTGTGTTGTAGAATAAAATGTGCTATGTTATTCTTAAACTAAAAATGGATTTTGTTGAATTAAAATTTGGAAAGTTTTTAACACCAGCTTAATTGGGTATTGGGTGAGTTGTAAATGTTTTTGACAGTGATGCTAAGAATGAGCCAACTGTATATTCTATTTTAATTTGGTATGGGACTGGCCACCCGGTATTTAATTAGGCGGGGTGTTACAGGTGGTATCAGAGCATCAGGTTCTAGTGTCCTTTAGGGTCTGTACGGCTTATTGTGTTTTCAGCTTAGTGTTCTTTGATGTAGAGCCCTATGAGTAGGATTATTGCTCTTCTATGTACTCTTACGCTCTTCAGCTATTGTGTTATATCAAATACTGATAGTATACTCTCGTTTCAGATGCCTCCTCAACGTGCACCTCAGCCTGCCCCAGCTCAGGGTATAATGATTGCGGCCAAAGTTGCTGCAATCATCGCACAGGCAGTCAATGCAGCTCTGGCTTCTATTCAGTAGGCTCCAGCATAGGCACCAGTTGTGCCACCCGCGCAAGGGCAGGTGTTTCTTACTGCATGGGAACGAGCGAGGGATGCCTTTCAGAAGGCGCACCCACCTGAGTTTCAGGGAGGATCAGATGTTGTGATTGCTTGCCAATGGAAGAAAGATATCCAACGACACTTGAGAATGCTCGAATGTACTGAGGTTTAACGTCAAATACCAGCCACATTCAAGCTAGTAGGGGCAACTTTGTAATGGTGGGAAGCTACGACCACTATGGGGGAGAGAGACACAATGACTATCCAAGACTTTTGGATACGGTTTGATGGGAAGTATTTTCCTTACGCCATCCAGACAAAGATGAGGCGGAAATTACTTGATTTGAAGCAGGGAGAGAAGACAGTGGCAGAATACGAGGAAGAATTCACGCGACTAACTAATTTGGTACCAGCAGAAGTACCCACTAAGGAGAGGAGAATTCTAATGTCCACTGATGGGTTGAACTATAAGATTCGCCAGCATTTATTGGGAAATCTTTAACTACGTACTTATAAAGATGTTCTTAATGCTGCAATGCTTCACTTCCAGGATAACTGCTTACATGCTCAGGGTGTCAAGCGGGGATTTGGTTCAAGCCAGTAAGGCAAGACTACTGGGGGCAGTTCTAGTGGGACTCAGCCAGGACAGAGTCATCAGCGTCAAGGTGAGCAGGGTTCCCAGACAGGGGATTATGCTAAGCATTTGCTATCTGGAGATTCTCGATTTGAGGATAGAGGTAATGGGCAAGGACATCAGGGCCAGAGACAGGCTCATCAGGGACAAGGGAAAGGAGGTAATGTCCAGCAGCGCCGGGGTCAACAGGGGCAAAGTGGTGGAAAGTTTACGGGAAAATGTTTCGTGTGTGGCAAGTATGGCCATAAACGACAAGATTGCCCTGATAAAGACAAATTCCCTCAGCAACAAAATGCTCGACAGGAGCCACAGACACCAGTGTTTCCACCAGCTGCTCTTCCAGCTCCAGCTTCGGTGCTCGTACTACCTCCCATTCCAACAGCACCCGCGCAGCAGGGTCAGTACGGGCGTGTATCTAATGTCCATCAGGAAGCGAATCAACAACCACCACCCGCGAATGAGGGTATGTTTTCTATCTAAGGCGTTATGAGGCATATATTAATTTTTGTAGCGATTGATATTGTATGGGCAATAGGGTTGCTAAACTTAGTCTATAGCACTGTTACTTACGTAGACTCACCGACAGGTTGGGGACACCTATATTTTTTCATGTCATCACGTGGGTCTGATTTTCATCATGGGATTACTTACTTCGGGCATGTCCGAGCATGATGTGACTATCAGCGTGCATTGACTTGTGGTATATGAGAGCGTATGTACTACTACTAGCCAGCATCTTGTCTGTAATAAGAGAGTATATGAGTAGACTTTTTAATTGCGATCGATAAAAAACTATAGAGAGGTTATATACTATTGACTAAGGACCTGAGGAGTTTCGATGACCAACTACTTTAGGTAGTAGTGTGTCGGGGGGTTCCTTGTTTGGATATCGCTTGCAAGACACCCCACGCATGAAACTAATAATCGTTGGGAGTCGAAATAAGTTAGGTCTTTAGGATATGAGTTTATAACCTTTTGCGCTAAATCTGAGTACTATGTGGGTAAACATATCCATTTTATTATGAAAGTGGTACGATAGGGTGTATGGGCGCCCTCGATGGTTGAATGGTAGTAGTTTTCATAATTGTGAAACAGTAAGTAGTTGTGACTTCGGGAATTATTTGATTAAATACGTGATTCTCATTTTTCCCAAACTTTGTCACTAGGATGGTATAGGGAAGATTGCGTAAAAATTTAAATTCGATTCAGTTGAAACTATATGGTGAGGCTGGGCGTATAACATCAATGGGGATTTTTTATAATGTATTGTATGGGCGATTCTACTTAGATTTCTTGCGATGTGAGATTTATACTCAGAGTTGACCTTACTAGTATGATTTAACTTTCTGAATTTTGAGACAAAATTCTGTTATAAGGGGGGAAGTATGTAATACCCCGTAATTTTTATGACTTTAAAAAAGGGTTATACTTTAAATTAATGAATTAATTGGATTTTATTAATAATTGATTTATTTGGGTTTTATTCGAATTGTGGATATTAAAATGAATGATTCTGAATATTACTTAAAGATATTTATGTAATATATGAATGTGATGCTATTGATATTGCTGTGAGGTGTTAATTCAGTAATTTGAATTTTTAGTCGGACGCGGTATGGGACGTGTCAGGACTAATTTGTTTAAATTAAAAAGGAAATTTATTTTCTATCGACCTTATAGTCATTTTGACTGCGTCGTTGCATCCCTAAGGTTTGAAATAGTCAGAAAAGTCTATTTGGATGTTGGTTTTGGGTCTCGGATCATTTGGAAATGAAAAGACAACCCAAAAGGGCATTTTGGTCATTTTTATAGGGGGTGAATAGTGATTTCGAATTTTGTCCTATAATAAGTATTTGGAGATTAAGTGTACGTGGGTTATTCATATCTTCTACACAAAATAGAGAAGTCATCTTTCTAGAGAGAGTAAAAGGTTGCTTGGGAAGAGAAAATCTTTCTTGGAAGGAGGAGAACCAAAGAACCAAAGGTCATCACCACCAACCATCACCGAAAGTTAGACGGAGAAGGGAGAACCGCCTGTGTTATACTACACCAAAGGATCAGACCTTCATTAGAGGCAAGTGTTTAATAATGGCAATCTATGTTTGTATATTGTCCATGTTAGAATAGTTATTAAAAGATGAGATTTTTCATGTTTGGAAGATAAAGATGGAGTTGTAAGGGATTTCTGGAAATATGACCATATATAGGAATCAAACTGATGTTGTAGGTAGTTAGTAATCCATGAAATAATCATAAATCTGTGGAAGAAATTCTGAAAACCATTGATGTGTTCTTGAAGATATTATGTTGATAATTTTCTGGAAAAAGAGGATATAAACAGGTTTTTAATTAAATCTCTTGATGATTCTGGGATGTTTAGAGCATTAGAAATCATTTATATATGTTGATATATCATTTAGTAAGGATTATAAGTCATTTGGGTTGTTAATATGAAGGTTTGATTGATAAAAAATGGTTAAACCCGTAGTAGAATAAATGCAGAAAAACTGGGTTGTTACCTAGGAGATTGATCGATCGATCCCCTGCCTTCGATCGATCGACCTCCCCAGAATCTTTGAAGTTTTTTCTTTTTAATGTTGATTCTTATCCCAAACCTTTTGTAGATCTTTGGTGATTATTAATTGGATATTATGGGACTTAGAAAAGATCAGTAGGCCCTAGATGAGATTCAAATTAATTTGATGGGGATTTAGTTGATTAGAATGACGATAATTATATTGAAAGGTATTTCGGTCGCTAGATTCTAATTGGTATGTATGAGGATTAAAGATAGGACCAGTAGGGGTTATTGACTATAACACATGGGTATCCTTAAGTTTACAAGAGGGTTTAATCCTAAGTGAAAGAAGATGTGTTTATAAGAGATTTGAAACTATCGGTTTTAACCTTAATTAAAGGGAGAGTTTAATTCGTAGTAATTCAGGAGATATGACGATATGGAACAGTAGGGTATTAGTGACTTCTTACTGAATATATGTTGAGGAAAAAACTATTTGAACCTTGAGTATTGAGTGAGGCGCGGGGATAATTAAATTAAGAAGTAAAGTTATGATATTTTAATACGTGGGATTTAAAGAGATATAAGGCTACGTATGGGAATAATCTAAGGGTAATGTGAGTACCTTGTTGATAGTATATTATTGGTATGATAATGCCTATTTGATTGATTTATGATTATGTGTATGACATACCTTGTTTACTTACTATCGACGGGAGGTTTGCGCATGAGGACAGTCATATCCTGATGAATCCATGGGATCTTTGATTTGTCGCTCGAGAACATAGGTCTATGAAAGACTTATCGGGGAGTTGACAAGTCCGCTGACTGTGGGAACGTAGGTATGTGCGTGACCCATGGATACGAGAACTATGTTCGCCTCCAATTTGTATGTTGTTGTTTGTGGTTCGAGGAATCCTTACCGAACCTTTAGTCCCCTATTCGGCGACCAACAATGATGGGACATGATAGCAGAGTAATGCATTTCACCGCAGCTGTGACTCGGGGTTCCGTATTATATATATATAATGAATTAAATGAATGAATGGATATATTGTGGTTAAATCATCTTCTGTGTGATAATTGTAGATAACGGTGAATTGAGAAAAAGAATTGAAATAAGTTAATGAATATTTATGAAAAAGAATAATTCATATTAATGAGAAACGAATCATGTTAATGAGAAACGTATAGGAATGATTATATGACGTATGGTATGGGACCTACAGGGTAATGATATGGGAATGGAATCGTATTATGGAATTGGTGAAGAGGAACCATTAACTAGGAGGTTAATAGGAAACGTTAAGTGTGCACTCTAGATGAGAGGTGAGAATAGCAAGTGAGAGTTGGATACTAACATGTACATAATAAATGTTTTATTTCACTTGTTAAATACTTACTGTTTTCAAAATCATTTTCACATCAGGCTCTGACCCGTTTCCTTGCATATGTTCTTTTCTATTGTACCTTCTATATCAGGTGTCCAGCAGCAGGGGCGCCAACCTTAGTTGATTTTGACGAGCTATGGAGCTATGGAGTATTGCTTAGATGATTATCTTCATTTGATTCACAATGTTTTTATATGTAGGGCATGTCGCCCAGAGGAACTCAATTATCTCTTTTCTATCTAAGTCAAATACTCTTCTATTCGTGTCATTTTAATACATTTCATATTGTTGGGATTATTGTATTGGATTATTATGTGGGAATGTTTATTCCAACTGCATTTAAATTCTTTTGTGTTATCTGTTCGGTTATGAGTGTTGTAGAATAAAATGTGTTATGTTATTCTTAACTAAAAATGGATTTTGTTGAACTAAAATTTGGAAAGTTTTTAACACCTGCTTAATTGGGTATTTGGCGAGTTGTAAATGTTTTTGACAAGGATGCTAAGAATGAGCCAACTATATATTCTGTTTTAATTTGGTATGGGACTGACCACCCTGTATTTAATTAGGCGGGGTGTTACACCCATATTGAAGGTGGGTTTCGGATATCTCATCCTAGTTCGGATTAATACTGGGTAAGGCCAAATTCCGGCGCGGTTACTATCTAATAGTGTAAATTACCCAAGGATATAACCATTTCTTTCCTTCTTGACAACCTGCTCTACACATTTGAAGGAACTCGTTACTTATTTACAAGTTGTCTACCCCTCAAAGAAATTTACCAACTTAACTCTTCCATCACTGGAATCGTCGGCTTGATACAAAATTATCTGGTTGATCATCTTACCCAACCGATCTACTACTTACTATACCCCTTTCAATATCGACTTTCACGTATAATTCTTCCCGTTGAGTGATGCTTACTAACCCTCTTCTTCCCTTGGCGTATACCAACACTTCTCACCCGTGCCCTTTTTACCACGTTGTGCACATATGGACTCTTTATACCTTATTGACATCCTCACTCTATTTACGCTTAAGCAACCCTCAACATTCGATTGGGTGGAACTCCGCTCCAAATTTGTCCATAATAATTAAATATTTGTTTTCTCAATGGATACCCCTTTTTAAATGGTTTCCCACTGCTCTTCAACTAATTTCGGACGTGCTACTCCGATCGCACATGAGTATAATGATTATCATCCTTCTCTTACGATGCATAATCCATTCTACCTCTATTATTTTGTAATATCAATCTCACAAGTATAAATCTCACTCATCTCTATGTCTTTTCTTCCGACGATTATCACATCAGCAAACTAGGGTGTCTATACCCCTTATAACCCATGCATATGGGTTTAAATATCACATACGCTTCATAAATACTCCAAACTCTTTATTGTCCCTACATTTGCAACGTGGCTATACCATCATTTCATCCTTCAACCCACCAAAATAAAACAAAATTATCAGTACGTCCTCACTAACAACTGGATCTACTGGCCTTATACCCTAATTTACGCCTTTAACTTTCAGTTATAACTACATACTTCCATAACGATCGAGGTACTCAAATCGTGGACGAATGGCCAAACATCTCCTTACTACCAACCTTACTCTAAGTTTCATGCGTGGGATGTGTCGCAAAGCAAAATCCAAATAAGGAACCCCCCCCCCCCCCCCCGATACACTACTTCCTAGCATTATCGGTCATCGAAATCCGTTAGGCCCTCAGTCTATATCATGTACCCCTATACTTCCATCTCTTGACAACAAAGTTACATCTCCTTCTTCAATTACACTTAAACAAGGAACTCCTTCCGAAAGACACTGTCTCTTAACATTGATGGTAATCACATTCCATATACATCATGCCAATATAATTGAGGCTCTCAAAATCCCGTCCCCAGACATACAACTATGAGTATTAACTTCCATGTCTTTAAAGGGTGATATAATAATGCACTCTTCTTATTACCACATCCTGAGCGTTAATTATAATAACCAACTAAATCTTTCCTCTGAACAGTAAACCAAATACACTCCGATTTATATCAATAAAGTCCCTACACATATCGGGAACAAATATTCGAGACCATTATACTTTTTTAAGTCTCAACAATATATATATATATATACGCGAGCCCGGCCCTTTCGTAGATGGGGCCTCGTTAAAACAAAAGATTCTACACCAAGGTAGTAACCCCGATAAACTTACAATATCCGCACACTATTGGTTTACGTATATTATAAAACCATAATTAGAATAATATCATACTTGTATACCACATCACTCAAACGAGAAATTTCAATAAGTTATATACCACTATCGATACACCCATTCATCCTTCGCGGATAACACTAAAGGTAACCCAACTATACCAGGGAAAATATTCACATAAATAATAACATTGTCGATATACGCACTAAGCTCTACTCTTATGCAAACATAGCAATAATAAAAATGTAGTAACTCGTTCCTGACACATATAACACGCATCATCATCTGAGGATATAACTCATACTTATGCCTTGCCAATCACCCTGGCTGCTCAAATGGTTCCTATACTTAACACACGTGTCCGTACCAAACCGAAAATTTCAATAACTATTGCCCTTGATAGGCTCAATACCCTTATCCCTCTACTTGCTTCGGGAAAATTGTAACGCACGGGTTTCACTCCCCACAGAATACCTCTACACATACTCCACTTATCTATGGTCACACTGACCATGTTAGGATTGTCCTTCTCTCGGACGTTGGTAGTCTCGAATCTAATGCCTCCCTATGTTGTTCCCTTAGCTTTCATGGCCCTAAGGAATACGCTATTGGCCTCGACAACTCTTACTGAAATTACCATTGCTCGGTAACAATTCAGCTATCCGAATCATTTAAACGGGTCCCCTAATGGGTTTCCCCCTTGTGGTGCTTCACTAACACCGTTTCCCCCAGTCTTACTCTATGACTAAAATCTCCGGCTCTTGTAGCTCCCCACACAAGGAAGCATTTACCTCCATATTAACCAAACGTGTCATTGTTACCTTCTGCATTGACCGTCCAAGCAGAATTCCCCAGAAGTGCTAGCAATTCTCCTTGTAAGTTAATTTTCCCCTTTAATATCCTCTTCTCCATTGCACCTACTTCATCCGGTGTAAGGTTCGCTAATTAATTAAATTTCTTTTCACAAGGTGATCTCTATACGACCCTCTTGTGTGAGTTCAGAACAACTTTCGCATCTTATCCCGATCATCTGATGAATGAACTTATGGCCAAACCATACTTATGCGCCTTCTCTTGACAAAACATTCCACTTCTAAGTGTGGTAGTCGCCTCTCACAATTGTAAGTCTGCTCTTGTGAGCAAGAAAATTTTTACCCTAAATCTTCACTCCCGATTATCCATACTCTAACATATGCCCAAACCTTTGGATATTTTACCTTCGTTGGCTAACACACACCATTTTCGCATTTCTAGAATTTCCATTGCTGGTCCTCTTCAATGTTTTGTTTGTCTCTCTCCCATCCCAACCTTGCTGGGTGAGTCGAATTTGACCCCACTTTTTACTATAGTGGTTCCTGGAAGTCATATGTTGTGCCTTAACCGTCTTTACCGTTCTGTCCTTCCGTGCCATAATAGGGGTGACCTCAACTACGATCATCATTCTTGAATATACCTTATAACCTCTACTGAACTTTGCCTCATGCTGTCTGCCCAACTCGCACGACATATTGCATTGTTCAGCACACGAACACACCCGAATAAAAATAAGATTAACTATCATATATACATTATAGCAGGAGAACGAGACCTCACCAAAGAAATCAACAATCCTAAAATAGGTCTCTATATCAAAGAAAGCTAAGCTGGAAGCATAATAACCCGCACAGATCCTAAAGGACATTAGAACATGATGCTCTGATACCACCTGTGACACCCCGGCTAATTAAATACTGGGTAGATACTCCTTTATGAAATTAATACAGAATATCCAGTTGGTTCAGTCATAGCATCACTATCGAAAACATTTAATTTAATACTAGCTACCTAATATTTAAAAAGAGAGATGCCAAATTTTAATAATTAAGTTAACATTAACCAAGTAATTAAATCAACAACCATTAATCATATAAACAATCTCATGTAAATAACCAACGAAATGAAATAAACTGAGTCTGGAGTAAACACTCCAATAATATCACCAGAGTAAATAAAATCCCGATACAAGAGTCTGAATAAACTAATATATGAAATAATGAAAGTCTGTATCTACAATCTCTAGATAAGAATGGGCACCATGCCCTAACTGATATGAATGACCCTAATGGAACCAAGGATAAATGTAGAGGCTTCTAATACCAAGATCATGTAACTTTCACAACAGCTACAGCACGTCATCAGAATTGAACTCCTACGCTTATCGTCCCTGTGGCTGGGAAACTAAAATGTTGTTACAAAACAATAATAGATTTGGAGGGAAACGGGTCAGAGCCCCAGGTGAAAACAGTTTAAAAGTTTAGCAAGTGTTTAAATTACAATTAAACAACACATATTTTAAACATGTTAGTTGCGTACTCTCACATGAGTTTCTCCCCTCTCAACTAATGTGCACGCCTAACGTATGCCCTTAACCCATCCTAGTTATACCGCTAACTAACTAGTCTGTACCACTCCTGCTTTCTCATTCTAACATAGAGTATCTACTCGTAACACCAAAACAAGTCATATTCATAACCCATTTTCACATTCATTAAATAACTTATCTCTAGTGTAAATTAAATTCTCACATTTTCAGCCAATTCAAATATCTTAGTTATTCACATCTACTAAGCAACAGTGAACCAGTCATAAGTATATATATATAAATCATTCTCAGTACATATATACATATAAGTCACCCCTAGGCTAAGCTGCGATGCACACATACTCTTCTATCACATCCATGTACATCACATACATAAGGATCACGTGTTCCGAATCACTCAGGAACAGTCTCAATACAAATCACACATATTGGAGGCGAACATAGTTCACATACCCATGGATCACTTTCATACCTACGCTCCCATGGTCAACTGACTTATTAACTCACAAATAAGTCATTCATAGTACTATGTCCTTAGGGTAACAATCTAAATCCCCCCAAAATCACACAAAGATAAGATGACCCTTTTTTCAAAAAGCGACCTCCCATGATAGCAAGTATGGTAGTTATGTCATACACATAAGAAATCCATACACTAGGAATTCACACAACCTAAGTAATCATATTTCAATATAGGTTTTCATACATCCATCTAGTAGGTTTCGTATATAGCAAGTTTATCCCGAACATCATACGTAATATATATTTAGCTTGATAACTCTCGTCGTATCAATTTTAGTACTTAAATCTATCCCAAAAGGTTACTAGGTCTCCTATTTGTTTCTAGTGTTATCTCAGTAACTTAAAGTCCCTCCGTTACTGTTCTTATCCTTACATCATCATTCATTACCATTATAGTTTCAATTCGAACGATTTCTAACCGTACCTCACTCGATAATCCTCATAAGCAATACCATTTAATTCCATAAGATAAACCATTTTTTCGGGAATCAACTAAGACCCTACTAACCTTAACTAAGTCGCACAATATCAAATTATTCACACTAAGAATCATCATCGACCTTGGAATTTTTATTAAACCTTAAAGGAAAATAATTACCAAAAATCAGAAGGGGTCGATCGATCGATAAAAAGGATCGATCGATCGATATTCTTGGATCGATTGATCGATCAAGCAGGTTTTTGCCTAGATTTATTAAACAGTTACGGGTTTCTTCCTTTTTACACCTCAAATTCTTCATTACAACGTCCCAAACTCCCAAGAAGTTTTACTAATCATCCTATTAACATATTAACATCATCTTTAACATATTAGAATCATTAAATCATCATGGATCATAAGTTTCTTGGATCAAAATACCCAATTTTCATAAAAACCCTATTTCTCCTATTTCCTTCAAGATCTTCAGAAAACTTAAGATAAATTCATAATTCCCTATGCATGGATCATGGTTTCATAACCAGTATGTACCCAGAAGTTTATCTACATGAAGCTTACCCATATTCAATGTTTAATTCTCCAATTTCACAATTAATTCACTTATTTACGATAAATCATCAAATTTAAACTATCATGTAAAATATATGCTTTGAATCTTTGCAAGATAAATTATTTGCCTCCGATTAGAAGTTATGATCCATTGATGATGGTATTGGTTGGTTCTCCCTCTCTTTCCGGTCACAAATCCGGCGATGGTGGTGGTTGTTTTGCCTTGGAAACCCTTGGAATTCTCCTGAAACCCTTTGCTTTCTTCTTGCGTTACCCTCTCCTGTGTTTAACAAATAATGGTCCTAATAACCATAAGTGTTGGTTGATGAATATCTCCTAATTTTTGTGGGTCACTATTCACCAAAAAATAGGAATGACTAAAATACCCTCTTGGGTTGCCGGTTAGGCCTAAAAATGCCATTAGACCCAAACTAAACTCCCGGCTAGTGTTTTCTGACTATCTCAACCCTTCCAGACATGTTGGCGCACTCAAAATGATCATATGGATGACATAATAATAAAATACTTTTAAATTCATTAAATTTGATCCTGACATGACTGACACGCGCATCCCAACTTAATTACCAAAACTGTCCTATTTTCAACTCATGATAATTTTAATAAATTTAATAATCACATATTACCATAATCACTCAATAATATTCAACATTATCATCATATTTAAATACTAACTCTCGTATCGCTAGTTATTTAAATTCGAATTAATTTCCAATTAATTATCCCAAATTAATTTAATTAATCCCACAATTAAAAGCAATTTAATTTAATAAATCTCATAATTAAAAGCCATAAAATTACGAGGTATTACATACCCCCCTAATAATGGAATTTCGTCAGGAAATTCTGAAAAGTAGGCATACCTGAAAAAATTAGGTATCCTCTGGTACTCAAAACAATATACAAGGAAAGGCTCAATCACTACATCCCTCGCTTCACAACAATCTTGTTGAACACTCTTAAAACTTTATCAGTTATAGGGTTACACCTCAATAAATGTACCTCACATTGTGTTCTTACTAAACAACATTCGAATAAGAATTGCCTATACATCATTGGCCGCATTAACTCAATATTATTGTGAGTTCGCACCTTTGTATCAACTCTCGCATTTAGTTAAACACAAAAATCCCCTCTTGGGATCAACCATAAATCATCAGACCACTCTTGTCCATTCTTTAAATCTCTGTTCCCAGCGTTGTGACTTTTACACAAGGGAAAGCCACTTCAGACGGTTGGTGTTTAATCCTTTATAGTCATCGGACTCCAACTTCTGACAGATCGAAAACTCGGATAATCCGCTCACCTCTAAGCATCCAGAGGGAGGATATTAAGGTTTATTCAGACAAACCTCAATAAGCATCTTGTCCACTATAAATATATACGGGTGATTTCTCACAACTTTCCTATTAGATAATATCCTCTCCCCATTACCATATTATACTTCACTTATTAGAAAATAAATAATCGCAATGAATCCAAAATTGCTTTCATACAGTTCCACCAGTCGTCAATCACCTTGTGCCTATTCCTCGGGCTACAGGTGATACAACTTCCTCAAAATGAAACTTTTCCCACTATTTCCTTATGCCCCATATTGAAGGTGGGTTTCGGGTATCTCATCCTAGTTCGGATTAATACTGGGGAAGGCCACATACCGGCGCGATTACTATCTAATAGTGTAAATTACCCAAGGATATAATAATTTCTTTCCTTCTTGACAACCCGCTCCACACATTTGAAGGAACTTGTTACTTATCTACAAGTTGGAAACCCCTCAAAGAAATTTACCAACTTAACTCTTCCATCACTGGAATCGTCGGCTTGATACAAAATTATTTAGTTGATCATCTTACCCAACCGATCTACTACTTACTATACCCCTTTCAATATCGACTTTCACGTATAATTCTTCTCGCTAAGTGATACTTACTAACCCTCTTCTTTCCTTGGCGTATACCAAAAGTTCTCACCCGTGCCCTTTTTACCACGTTGTGCACATCTGGACTCTTTATACCTTATTGACATCCTCACTCTATTTACGTTTAAGCAACCCTCAACATTCGATTGGGTGGAACTCCGCTCCATATTTGTCCATAATAGTTAAATATTTGTCTTCTCAAGGGATACCCCCTTTTTAAATGGCTTCCCAATGCTTTTCAACTAATTTCGGACGTGCTACTCTGATCGCACATGAGTATAATGATTATCATCCTTCTCTTACGATGCATAATCCATTCTACCTCTATTATTTTGTAATATCAATCTCACAAGTATAAATCTCACTCATCTCTATGTCTTTTCTTCCGAAGATTATCACATCAGCAAACTAGGGTGTCTATACCCCTTATAGCCCATGCATATGGGTTTAAATATCACATATGCTTCATAAATACTCCAAACTCTTTATTGTCCCTGCATTTGTAACGTGGCTATACCACTTGGGCGTTCTCAATCACCCCCGAATTTGAAATTATAAATCCTCCTAAACATCATTTCATCCTTCAACCCACCAAAATAAAACAAAATTATCAGTTCTTCCTCACTAACAACTGGATCTACTGTCCTTATACCGTAATTTACGCCTTTAACTTCCAGTTATAACTACATACTTCCATAACGATCGAGGTACTCAAATCATGGACGAATGGCCAAACATCTCCTTGCTACCAACCTTACTCTAAGTTTCATGCGTGGGATGTCTCGCAAAGCGAAATCCAAACAAGGCAACCCCCCTATACACTACTTCCTAGCATTATCGATCATCGAAATCCGTTAGGCCCTCAGTCCATATCATGTTCCATCTCTTGATATCAAAGTTACATCTCCTTCCGCAATTACACTTCACGAGGAAATCTTTTCGAAAGACACTGTATCTTAACATTTATGGTAATCACATTCCATATACATCATGCCAATATAATCGGGGCTCTCAAAATCCCGTCCCCAGACATACAACTATGAGTATTAACTTCCACGTCTCTAAAGGGTGATATAACAATGCACTATTCTTATTACCACATCCTGAGCGTTAATTATAATAACCAACTAAATCTTTCCTCTGAATAGTAAACCAAATACACTTGGATTTATATATATAAAGTCCCTACACATATCGGGAACAAATATTCGAAACCATTATACTTTTTGAAGCCCCAAGGTCAAGATCAGTTTGATCAACTTAGATAAAAAAAACATGATTAGAATTACCTTATTTTTTACTGGTCTGGATCAATTGTTTCTTGAATTCTAGTTCCATTTCTACAGTTCTTAGTTTACTACAGAGGAGTTCTGGGGTAAGATTTTGCTCATCCATTTCCTCAATAGCGTCTCTTTTATTATCAAACTTATGTTGAAGTGATCTTAGAATTTTCGAAACAATTTCTATCCTATCATAGGTTATACCGTTTGCATGTAACTTAGTCAATTAACTTAATATAGAAATCATCAAAGGTTTCAGTCTCAGACATAACAAGAGAGTTATAATGTTGGATAAGCATTTGAGTTTTAGCAACTTTAACTCTCGTATCACCCTCATTTGCAGTTATAAGAGTATCCCATGCTTCCTTAGAAGTTGTGCAGGATGAGTGAAAAACGTTGCTAATGCAGTTTAATTCAAAAATTAAACTGTATAAGCAACTCCGAGATGTTTGTTGAAGAAACCCTTTTCTTTTAAAAATAAAAATGATAAACAACAAGATGTGTTTACAAAAACTTATGTACGAGAATAACCAAGACTTTGTAATCAGTTTTTAAAACTAAGATAGTTTCAAAAATTCAGCACACTATAGAATGAGATGAGGAGATGAAGATAATCAGAACACACTATTTTTAACGTGGTAAAATCTCTCCCAATAGAGGAAACATCCACGGTGACTTCTAAGTTACAAAAGTAAAAATCCACTAAAAACAAATAACAGTTACAAACAATACAACATACATGCACACAACTCAGCCTATTCTAAGTTTAGGAATATACCCCACTTGGTGTCATTCTAACTTCTCTTAGATCTGATTGTTGATGATGTTCTTCCAGTTTGATAACTTCCCCTTTGCTTTAGCTTCCTTGCATCGACTCAATAATCTTTGATCTTATTCACAACACTTCCAGTGTGGTAGTGTGTTAAGTGTTTGTGATGTGATTTCTAAACACATGCATGAACTCACACACACTTAGTTTTTACAGGCAGTCCTAGAAAAATTACATATAAAGACTATATGCTGTGATTTTCTTTTCTTTCTTTCTTACAGAACTTGAAACCTTTTTGACCTTTAATTTATCCCAGATTCCACGGATATCTTGCTTCAAAATCGATCAAGATCTTAATCAATCTCAGTTTTAAAAATATTTTCGAGATCGAAAATCTCCAAGTGAGAATCCAACTAGGTCAAGGTTTTGTTTCGTAAGAACAGAAACCATAAAATATTTACAGATCTGAATCAGCAAAGATTTTCTTAAAACGAGAAAGAAATATGCAGATGTAGTGAAATATAACATGCAAAGTGTAGATCTAAGATTTCTATGATAAAGCAATACAGATCTTCACAAGAATGTTTAAGTTGGTAACAAGATCACAGATCAAGAGGTTACAGCTTCAAATGAACAAACCAGTAACACCACTCTCTCAAACACTCAAGGTTGTGTTTGGGGTTTTGTATATACGAAGGTTTGAAGATGATTTGAAGTTGTTTAGGGTTAGGGTTAGGGTTTCTCTAACACATTTCCCTTTCTCTCTCTTCTCTCTTTTCTTTTCTCTCTTCTCTCTCACTTCTCTCTTCTCTCTTTTTTTTTCTCTCAATTTGGTCAACTGCCAAAAGTTCCAAAAGGTTGAGAATAAGAGGGTTTATATAGGAGCCAAGGAAGGTTCTGGATTGCTGATCGAAATCAACGATTGAGATTAGGTCTTCCTTATATTGACTTGATCCAAGGGTGATAAAATAGCGGTGGTTAAAACGAAGGTGATTGGTCCAAAGTGATAGCACATGGATGGACTTAAAACGCATGCAGGCCATAGATAAGGTTTGATCTAACGATCCACAACACACCAGGAAGTTCTCTCACAAAACAAACACAAAATGAGATATCAGGAACGTGACAAGTGTTGGCATTCTATTGGCTGTCAAACGTGCGTCAAAAGTAATTACAGGTAACACCCTGAAGTCTCTAGCGCTTTGATATTCTACCCAATCAAACATTTTAATGAAAAACAAAGTTTTCATAATAGGATTTTAACCCCACAAAGTTTATAAAAACACTTTTATTTAAGAAATCATTATTTTAAAAATGTTTAAAAATTCCCAAAAATTATTAAAACAACATTTTAAGGGGAATTTAACACACAGTCAATTATGAGCAATATATACACATGTATGCACTTCTAATGTGTGTAGTGTGATTCAATTATACCTTGTTTGGATCATTGAAGAGGATTAGAGAGAATAATTTTGAGGTTCTTTGGATTCTAGGTTAGACAACCAATTTTGTCACTATTTCCAAATTAGTTGAGCACTTATACAATATAGACTTAAGTAAGTCAAAGGTATAAGGTGCTTCAATCTCCCCCTTTGGAAATATGAGACAAAATCTCCTTTGAGTTTAGCTGAAACTCTTAGGGAACCAAAAAAAATAAAACCTAGTCCTATACAAAAGATACTATCTACCCATTTCCTAGAAAGTCAAAAATTACATAACTCAACTATTTACAAATTTGTACAGTAGAAAAGGTAGAAAATCAGTAGAAGAGGTTCCTGCAAATATGCACACTAAGATCAAGCAGTTTAGATGAAATGTGAACAAAATAGAGAACCCGTAAGACTCAAATTTCTTCCCCATTTTGTCTCAAATGGACAAAGGGAAAAAATT
The DNA here is from genome assembly GCA_949130495.1 of Sambucus nigra. Classification (NCBI taxonomy): domain Eukaryota; kingdom Viridiplantae; phylum Streptophyta; class Magnoliopsida; order Dipsacales; family Adoxaceae; genus Sambucus; species Sambucus nigra. The sequence continues at coordinate 44,934,788 of OX422207.1, read as the reverse complement.
AAGGTCTTAAGAGATTAATCAGCACATACCATACCTATTGAATTACGCAAATACAGAAATCCGTTATAGTCTAGAGGTTTAGTGAACATGTCTGCGAGTTGCAAATTAGTAGGTAGGTAATGAATTTCTAACTCCTTAATCTCAACAAGTTCACGTATAAAGTGATGTCTTATTTTGATATGCTTAGTTCGCGAGTGTTGAACCAGGTTTTTAGAGATGTTAATAGCGCTTTGATTGTCACAATACAATTGTAACTGATCTTATTTAATCCCATAGTCGCTTAACATTTGTTTGATCCATAATAATTGAGCACAGCAACTTCCTGCTGCTATATATTCGGACTCAGCCGTCGATAAAGATGTGCAATTCTGTTTTTTGCTACTCCAACCTACTAAATTATTGCCGACATAATAACAAGCACCTGATGTACTTTTACTATCATCAGTACAACCGGCCCAATCAGCATCAGTATACCCTATGATGGTGCTGCAGGTATCATTAGTGTACCTAAGTCCAAGATTAAGAGTGCATTTTATGTACTTTTTAATACGTTTTACGCAAGATAAATGGCTCTCTTTAGGGTTATTCTGGTAACGAGCACACAGACATACAGCATACATTATATCTGGTCGTGAGGCAGTTAGATAGAGTAGGCTACCAATCATACTACGATAAAGTGTGGAATCAACTGACTTTCCATTTTCATCTTTACATAATTTAACAGTAGTACTCATAGGCGTTTTGGAAACTTTATCATTATCTAAACCAAATTTCTTAACAAGATCTAAGGCATACTTGGTTTGAGAGACAAATAATCCATCAGAATTTTGTTTCACTTGAAATCCTAAGAAAAGCTGTAGCTCCCCCATAAGGGACATGTGAAACTCCTTATGCATAATAGCAGAAAAGGATTTAACTTCAGATGTTGAAGTAGAGCCAAAAATGATGTCGTCTACATAGACTTGGGCTATAATAATGTGTTTGTCAAAATGTTTGACAAAGAGGGTCTGGTCATTACCTCCTCTCTTAAAACCCTTATCCAACAAAAAGTTGGAAAGGCGTTCATACCAAGTTCTAGGAGCTTGTTTTAAGCCATACAAAGACTTTTTTAGACGAAAGACATGGTCTGGGTATTTTGGGTCAATGAACCCTTTGGGTTGTTTTACATACGTCTCTTCGGATAGAATTCCATTGAGGAAGGCAGACTTGACATCCATTTGATAAAGTGTAAATTTTAAGTGACACGCTATGGCGAAAAGAAGTCGAACAGATTCAAGACGAGTGACGGGGGCAAATGTCTCGCTAAAATATATCCCTTATATTTGTGAGTAACCTTGAGCAACTAGTCTATCTTTGTTTCTAAGGATTACCCCATTTTCGTCAGATTTGTTCTTAAAGATCCAACGTGTCCCAATAACATTTTTGTTTTGAAGCCGCGGTACCAGATACCAGACATCATGAATGACAAATTGTAAAATTTCTTCCTGCATTGCAGAAATCCAGTGTGTGTCATTCAATGCTTCATTAACATTTTTCGGTTCCACAAGGGAGACGAAACATGCATAATTAGCATAATTTCTTAACTGGGATCTAGTACGGACTGGCTCATTAGGATTACCGACCACGTTGTCAATGGGATGATCTTTAGAGACCCATCCAGGTACTTCTGGACTCTCAATAGGTAATGAGTCATCTACTTCTGGTGAATCATTTTTGAAATCATTTTCAGATTCAACCACAATAGGTGATTCAGATATCTTATTTTCAACAATAGTGTCGCTTACAATTACATTTATCGACTCCATAAGGGTCTTAGTACGCAGATTGTATATACGATAAGCACGACTGTTTGGTGAGTAACCTAAAAAGATGGCTTTATCACCACGCGTCTCGAATTTAGACAAATGTTCTCTGTCTTTACAGACATAACACTGACTTCCGAAAGTTCTAAGATATTTCAGATTAGGCTTCTTACCGTACCACAACTCATAAGGGGTTTGTTTAGTGTTTTTCCTAAGGTAAACCCGATTAATGATATGACATGCAGTTCTAATAGATTCTACCCAAAAGTACTTAGGTAGAGATTTGGCATGCAACATGACACGTGCCATCTCTTGAAGAGTTCGGTTTTTCCTTTCGGTAACACCATTCTGCTGAGGTGTCTTAGGGGCACTAAATTCGTGTTTGTAACCGTTGTAGTCACAATATTCAACTATTCCCATGTCTATGAACTCTCCCCCTCTATCGCTACGAATGCGATTGACTTGTGTGTCCTTCTCATTTTCAATTCTTAGTAAAATTTTCAAAAAATTCTGAAACGTGTCAGATTTATGTTTCAAGAAGGCAACCCAAGTAAATCGTGTGAAATCATCAACCATGACAAGGATATAATTGTGTCAACGAAGACTAACAGTTCTAGAGGGACCAATAAGGTCCATATGGATGAGATCTAAAGGTCTAGAGGTGAGAATGTCTTTAACTTTTTTATGCGAAGTCTTAACTATTTTTCCTTCCTGGCAATGACCACAGACAACACTGGAAATAGGTTTAATTTTAGGAATTCCTCTAACAGTCTCTTGACTAGACAATCTACCAAGGATATCATAACTTAGGTGACCCATACGATTATGCCAGATTTCATTGTCATCCATTCTGACAATGTTACAGGTTTCAGAACTAGACTTGACAGTATAACAATTGTCAGGTGTTCTAAATCCAGTAATAATGCATTCACCTTTATCATTTAGAATTTTGCAATTGTTCTTTGAAAATGTAACAATATGGTCTGAGTCACAAAATTGTGATATACTTAGGAGGTTGGCTTTAAGGCCTTTAACTAAAAGTACATTTTCCAAAACAGGCATTCCCTCTTCTTTTAGGGTTCCTTTACCTATGATCTGGGATGAAACTCCGTCACCAAAAACTACTTTACCTCCAGCAAATCTGGTTTTGTTTAAGAGTTTGGTTTCATCCCCTGTCATATGTTTGGAGCATCCTGAATCTAGGTACCAACCAGATGAAGTGTGTTCAGCCTTTAAGGCAGTGATAACAATGTTACACTTCATTTGGGGTGCAAGATCATCTTTTCTAACCCAAATAGCTCTAGTTTTAATTTTGTGCAAGTTTGCTCTCATTTGATAAAATTTTCGAGAAGCATCTTTTTGTCGAAAAATATTTGGAGCCACAAACTGATTTTTATGGAAAAGTTGAGCTTTTGGTTTAGGAAAGTTTCTGGGAGTCTTTCTCTTAAATGAACTCTTAGTTTTGGTCTTTCTATTCCTGTAGTTAGAGTTCTTGTCAGGTTGTCTTGGAAGGACATAATGGTTACGATTTTGCCTAGAATAGTTAAAGTTCTTGTAAACAGGAGTGTTGTACACAAGGGTGTTTAGACGCCTAGAATAACAACCTTCAAAAGAGTGACCATAAACGTCACAGTAGGAGAAATATTGATTGCTTGAGGGGTGTACTTCCTTAGGGAAACTTCTAAAGATGGGTTTAACAGGATTCTGTTCAGAAGTCTTATTCCTAGGAGGTATGGTTTTAAAGGTAGATTCAGCCTTTCTGGTCAAAGGACAGACGTATTTAGTCTCAAGTGTACTGTCAGCCTTAGAGTTACTAGACTCTCCAATGTCTTTCTTTTGTTGCTTTTGATCATATTCCTTTTTAATAAAATGAAAATCTGGACATGTTTCGATTGGTCTTTTGCCCTCAGACACAAACTTAATAGGTTCAAGATTTTTAGTTTGTGGTTTATTCTTAGGGCAGAATCCAATGCCGGTTCTATCATCAAAATTGGTCTTGGAGTCAACAACAAAGTCAGTGAAACAATTTGAATGTTTTCAAACTTAGAAATTTTTTTGAAAACAGTTGCTGTCTTTGTTTTTGCTTCCTCCAGTTCTAATAATGTTCCCTTGTATTTCATTTCCAGGGTTTCATTAGTTTTGGTCAACTCTTTTAATTTTTGATCAAAAGTTTCAATCTCAGATTGATGTGTCAGACACTGGTTAGTGTATTCTTCGGCATTCAGCTTCACAATAAGACTTAGATCATCTAATTTCTTAGTCAGGTCTCTAACAGTCTTCTCCAGTCTAGTGCCTTTTTTAAGAGTCTTAGCATACAAAGTATGAATATCTGGGAGGTCATCTGTGTCTGAGTCGCTAAGTGAAGTGTGTGTAGTGACCCCTAACGATTCAGTTTTAGTACTCACGCACCCATTTACATCATCGTTATCGAGATCTCTTTGACTCACACACACGGAACTAGAGCTAGCAACATTTTCAGATAACAAGGCATCTAGGTCAGTCAACGCAGTATTCAAAAAAGCAGGAGTAGAAGTATCATTATCACACACAGGCATATCATCATTGTAAATGATCTTAGCAAAAAAGGACATGCAAGGGTCAAGTACATTTGATGACTCAAGTTCCTCTTCATCAGAGTCACTTGAATCATCCCAAGTTTTACAGACATTGGCTCTATTGTGTGTGTTGGTTTTATTCAGATTAACTCTGCAACCGTGAGCGATGTGACCTAGTTTCCCACATCTAAAACATTCAATATTTTTAAGATCTCTGTTAGATATGATGTTGTTGTCCTTAGGATGTTTGTCAAGACCTCTCTCATGAGGTTTGGGATTAGACACAGTAGGATAATTAGGCTTGCCTTGTTTAGATGCCTGTTTGTTTCTAAATTTAACAATTTTCTTAAATTGTTTAGACATTAAGGCAATCTGATTATCTAGTTTGTCTATATCACACTCCTCATCAGAGTCACAGTTGGTCTGATTAGTCTCATGCTTATATATTTTAGAGGAAAAACTCAAGTTAGAGTTGGGTTGTTTTCTTTGAGACTGATTTAATTGTTTCTTAAAGTATAATTCCATTTCCACAGTCCTAAGTTTGCTACTGAGTAACTCAGGGGTGAGGTTTTGATCACTCATTTAACAGCTTTAACTCTTGAGTCTCCTTCATGGGCAGTGATTAATGTGTCCCAAGCTTCCTTAGAAGTGGCACAAGATGAGATTCTCTTGAACTAATACTCATTAATAGACATAAAGATGGCATTCTTGCCTTTATTGTTATTGCGAGAAATTATTTTCTCTTCTTGGGTAAACTCACTTAAGATTTTCTTTACCCTCTCATCACTTCCTTCAGTGGTTGGTTTAGTAGGATAAGTATATCCGTTTTCAATAATGTCCCAGACATCATCTCCTAAAGTCCCTTTGATGAAGGCAACCATTCTTACTTTCAAGTAAGCAAAGTTGTTTCCATCAAAGAGTGGAGGTCTGGACAGATTACCAAACCTTTCATTCTTCTCGTCCATAGTTAGGTTTTTCAGAAAACGATTTCAGAAACACAAGATCTTTTAGAAATAAAAGTTTACAGGGCTCTGATACCAATTTAAAAACGTTGCTAATGCCGTTTAATACAAAAATTAAACTGTATAAGCAACTCCGAGATGTTTGTTGAAGAAACCCTTTTCTTTTGAAAATAAAAATGATAAACAACAAGATGTGTTTACAAAAACTTATGTACGAGAATAACCAAGACTTTGTAATCAGTTTTTAAAACTAAGATAGTTTCAAAAATTCAGCACACTATAGAATGAGATGAGGAGATGAAGATAATCAGAACACACTATTTTTAACGTGGTAAAACCTCTCCCAATAGAGGAAACATCCACGGTGACTTCTAAGTTACAAAAGTAAAAAACCACTAAAAACAAATAACAGTTACAAACAATACAACATACATGCACACAACTCAGCCTATTCTAAGTTTAGGAATATACCCCACTTCGTGTCCTTCTAACTTCTCTTAGATCTGATTGTTGATGATGTTCTTCCAGTTTGATAACTTCCCCTTTGCTTTAGCTTCCTTGCGTCGACTCAATAATCTTTGATCTTATTCACAACACTTCCAGTGTGGTAGTGTGTTAAGTGTTTGTGATGTGATTTCTAAACACATGCATGAACTCACACACACTTAGTTTTTACAGGCAGTCCTAGAAAAATTACATATAAAGACTATATGCTGTGATTTTCTTTTCTTTCTTTCTTACAGAACTTAAAACCTTTTTGACCTTTAATTTATCCCAGATTCCACGGATATCTTGATTCAAAATCGATCAAGATCTTAATCAATCTCAGTTTTAAAAATATTTTTGAGATCGAAAATCTCCAAGTGAGAATCCAACTAGGTCAAGGTTTTGTTTCGTAAGAACAGAAACCATAAAATATTTACAGATCTGAATCAGCAAAGATTTTCTTAAAACGAGAAAGAAATATGCAGATCTAGTGAAATATAACATGCAAAGTGTAGATCTAAGATTTCTATGATAAAGCAATACAGATCTTCACAAGAATGTTTAAGTTGGTAACAAGATCACAGATCAAGAGGTTACAGCTTCAAATGAACAAACCAGTAACACCACTCTCTCAAACACTCAAGGTTGTGTTTGGGGTTTTGTATATACGAAGGTTTGAAGATGATTTGAAGTTGTTTAGGGTTAGGGTTAAGGTTTCTCTAACACATTTCCCTTTCTCTCTCTTCTCTCTTTTCTTTTCTCTCTCACTTCTCTCTTCTCTCTTTTTTTTTCTCTCAATTTGGACGACTGCCAAAAGTTCCAAAAGGTTGAGAATAAGAGGGTTTATATAGGAGCCAAGGAAGGTTCTGGATTGCTGATCGAAATCAACGATTGAGATTAGGTCTTCCTTATATTGACTTGATCCAAGGGTGATAAAATAGCTGTGGTTAAAACGAAGGTGATTGGTCCAAAGTGATAGCACATGGATGGATTTAAAACGCATGCAGGCCATAGATAAGGTTTGATCTAACGATCCACAACACACCAGGAAGTTCTCTCACAAAACAAACACAAAATGAAATATCAGGAACGTGACAAGTGTTGGCATTCTATTGGCTGGCAAACGCGCGTCAAAAGTAATTACAGGTAACACCCTGAAGTCTCTAGCGCTTTGATATTCTACCCAATCAAACATTTTAATGAAAAACAAAGTTTTCATAATAGGATTTTAACCCCACAAAGTTTATAAAAACACTTTTATTTAAGAAATCATTATTTTAAAAATGTTTAAAAATTCCCAAAAATTATTAAAACAGCATTTTAAGGGGAATTTAACACACAGTCAATTATGAGCAATATATACACATGTATGCACTTCTAATGTGTGTAGTGTGATTCAATTATACCTTGTTTGGATCATTGAAGAGGATTAGAGAGAATAATTCTGAGGTTCTTTGGATTCTAGGTTAGACAACCAATTTTGTCACTATTTCCAAATTAGTTGAGCACTTATACAATATAGACTTAAGTAAGTCAAAGGTATAAGGTGCTTCAATGAGATCCTCTTGAACTCATGTTCATTAATAGACATAAATATGGCATCCTTGCCTTTTTTGTTACATAGTGAAATTGTTTTCTCACCTTTAGTGAATTGACTTAGTAACATCCTGATTCTCACAAGACTTCCTTCAGCTGCTGGTTTAGTAGGAAAAGTGTAACCATTTTCAATAACTTCCCAGACTTCATCTTCTAGAGTTTCCTTGAATGAAAACAATCATCCTTTCCTTCCAGTAAGGAAAAATTTTTCCGTAAAAAATAGGGGGTCTGGACAGGTTACCTAGTCTCTCAAATTTCTCGTTCGTACTTTTGTTTTGAAAAAAATAATTCAGAAACACAGGATCTAAAAGATTTTAAAATAGCTAAGATCTGATACCAATTGAAAAAATGCCACTTAAGACGTTTAATATAAGATTAAACATTTAAAATGGATCCGAATTGTTTGTTGAAAAAACTCTTTTAATCAAAACAAAACTTAACAAAAGACGTGTTTAAAAACTTATCAAAATAGTTTGAATGAGTGTGAACGAGTTATTTCAGATCTATAGTAAACCAGTTTTGAAAAACAAATTTTAAACTATTAAATCATCACAGCTTAAGAAGAAGGTGAAGAGAAAATGAAGAAGAACACGAGTAATTTTTAACATGGTAAAACCCCACCCAATTGGGGAAACATCCGCGGTGACCTCTATGTCACAAAATGAAAAATACACTAAAATAAAAGTAACAAATTACAAGCTATTTAACAATCAAACCACGCAAACACACCTAAACTAAGTTGAGAATCGTTACCAATTCCTCTATATTAGATCTGACTTCTCTGAAGGTTGTCGTTGTTGATGTTCTCTCGAGCTTCGTAAATTTACTTGATTCCATTCTTTACGTTGAATCAAACAAGTTCAAGATCATATAACCAACACTTTAAGTGTGGTAAAGTCAAAGTGTGGTGGTGATGTTCTCTCTAACATATGCATGCAACACACTCACACTTAATACAGACAGAATGACTTATCAAATTACAAAATCACTAGATATACAAGAAATTCCAAAATCAGTTTAGTCAAATCTAAAACAGACTTTTATACCTTTCAAAATCTCCGCAGATCAAGAGGGAATCTTGTTGTGAAATATCCAAGATCCTAACACTTTCGAGTTTTGAAAATATTATATAGAAAGTAAAAATCCCAATCAAGATCTCAAAAGTAGATCTTAGTCTGATAGTTTTGAGTAAAATGAAATCAGAATGAAGATTGTTAGTTTAGGGGTTGAAAACATAAAATCAGTATAAAAAAATAACCAACAAACAACATTTCTGAAAAAGAGAAATCAAAATAGTAATCTATTTATGTGATATGTATCACTGAGACGAGATCTCAAGTTTCAATTAAAGAGAAACTAAAAACTCAACGTGATTAAGTTGTAAAGATGATCCAGAACAAGAGAGGATAACTTTTCATAACACGATCTAAACACTCAGGTTTAAAATCTCAAAAAAGTGTTTATGGATTAGGGTTTGACAAAGTTAGGGTTATGATTTTCTTTCTCTTTCTTCTATTTTCTCTCTCTTCTATCTCTTCTCTCTTTTTTCTCTCAAACGAGGAACTCTCAAAAGTTTCTAAATGCCTCACATATGGCATCTATTTATATTGGCGTTGAAGGATCTGGAACGAAGCCATAAACCAAGGGCTGAGATTAAGTGAGTTTAAATCGATGCAAATCCAAGGGTTCACAGATAGCGGTGCAAAACCCGATTCTTATTGGTTAAAATCATCGCACTTGGATTAGTTCCAAATGCACGCAGAACTTAGATTAGTATGATCCAAGGGTCCACAATAATACAAATGTATGTGAGTGAACAAAAACACAAATCGAACCATTGTCTGTGCAACACGTGTAGGTTTAGGATCAAGACTCAAACGCGTGTTGTTGAGTTTATAAAAATACTATTTTCACCCACATATGTTTCTGCCGCTTTTGGATTCTACCCAAGACAGTTTTAAGGCAAAAGAAATATTTGCAAATCAACCCAAAAAGTTTATTAAGTTCCAATTTTAATTTCCAAAAATTAATTAAAATTCTTGGAAAATATTAATTAAATCCCAAAAAAAAATTAAAATCATATTAGGGGATTTAACTCACACAAGGTCATAATGAGAATGAAATACACTGTGTATGCAGTCCTACTGTGTGGTGTATATGAAATACCATCAAGAACTTCTATAGGAATATCAAAGTTGCTAAGAGAGTTTCGAGGCTTTTTGGTTCATCTAGGGATAGACACAATTTTGTCACTATTTCCAAACTAGATAATCTCCTATATAATGCAGACTCAAATGAGTCAAAGATATAGGGTGCTTCAAATTCAACCCAAGTTTTGAAGGTTCGAACCATGTTTTCTCAATATCGTCCAATAATGCATCTTTGTTATTTTCTCGAGAGGAATGTAACCATCCCAATAGATTTTGCGAATGATTTTTATCAGGGATGAATACTTCTATTATTTCCCCTTTAGTATTATGCGTTTTAAATGTTGCCTAAACACTAATAATCATTATTTTCTAAAAATTAATTAGAAAGACTAATTAGGAAAATTGAAACTAAAGTTTGGTACTAATTTTATTCAAATTTTAAAACGAATTAAGACTCTAAACCCTTGCATTCTTAAATTAGAGGTTGGGATTCCATTATATTTTATGATGTTCGCATGCAGAATAAATCGTAGGGATGTTAAAAATTGATTTCAACGTCTAAAATCATGTTAATTATGTGCATCTTGTAGAGTAGAGATTTATTGTTGTATGCTTCCAAAAAAATGCATATGAATAGAAATTTTATAAATTGATGAGAAAACTAATTATTTTAATTAATGTTATAAATAAATGTACATAATTTGGATAAATAGTCATCTTGCGATTAACTTAAAGAATATTTGTGATAAGTTGAAAATATACCATATGTGATTCATGAATGCTATTAAAAATTGACACCTCGGGAATGATGAGATTGTTGGGGTAGTTATTGCTCTCACCTTATTTTAATATTTCTTGCTAGGTATAGAACTAGTAGGTAGGCCTTAGTTATTGTAACTCATTCTAGGTAGGGGACTAGATAGTGTTTTTTTTTACGGATGGATGATTTCGGGTTGGGGTTGAATTATACGTCATTTTCGTTGGATTGTGAGCTTAGGTGAGAGGATAGGTAGTATATATCGATAAGTATTCTTTCTAAATGATACGCTAGTATACACTTGCATTTTGGAAACCTCTAGGTATGGGACTAGGGATGGTTTGAGGAATTTAAGCTCGATAAAAGAGTAAGGTTAAAAAAAATAAAAATAATGAGAACTTTGAAAAATTGATAATTAATGCATAAGATAATAACCCGGTATTAAGATGAATTCGGGTCGAGAGTATGTGAAGAACTAATGATAATTGGGTTAACTGGCTATAGAGACGTGGGACTGTATTGGCAACTCAAGTATGTGGAGGGGTAACAGATATTGGGTCGACTAGCTATAGTGACGTGTTGTGTGTGGAACCTCTTGATTATGTGTTGGGTTAACAGAAATCCGACTGACTGGCTATGATGAGGGGAATGGGTGTGGTGTGTATAACCTTAAGCGTGCCAAGAGCGTGTGCAAAACCGATAAGGGGTTGAATGGCCATAATGGTGTCGTAAGAATAAAAATAATAATTGGATAATTAAATTAAGTAAGGATAAGAACTAATGTTTAAATTATAGTTGAAATATAATAATTGGACCTAAACATTTGGGGTGGCTTTGTTATGTGGGTAGATTGTAGTAGTTCATTTTACTCACCTGTTAATATATATCTCGTTTAATTTAAATTAATTTATTTTGATGTTTATCATGTATAATTATATTGCCTGGGTTTATGGACCATAATTGGGAGGATTATATAGTATTCATGCGGTGGGATCTAACCCATTGTGTTGACTAACATTTTAGGTATGGTGCTGAAGTAGCTACACAGGAGTGATTGGAGATATTTTTGGAAGTGCAGCTAGAGATTTATTACTTTATTTAGTAGTTTAGATTTACTTTCCATTATGTCACTTTTATTATGATACTTTTATTTATGGATTTGTGGGCCAATTGGTTGTACAGTTGTTTATAGTTTCAATCAGATATTTATAGTTGGATTATCTCATTTGGGTTTTATAATTATTTGGAGTTGGATTTATTTTTCAGATAGCATGGTGATGGATTTTTAATTTGCATGAATGGTTATATTTGTTGGATAAATTTGATAATATATTGCAAAAAACATTTAAATGTCTCATATATATGTGATATGCTGAGAATGATAACTTATTTAGTGATGCCCAACGTATTTTGGCCGTGTTGGCTGGACACTTCGTGTCACACCCCAAACCCAATATCCATACTAATCATTTATTATTAGAATAATTAAATCATAATCTAGAGCCCATTGGAAATATAATTCATCTATCCATATTTTACTGTATAATGCGTATAATCAACATAATATTATTATTGTGCCATAACGAAATCAATATCAGAGTCATAATTTAAGCGGACATACAATACTATGATTAACTACGATAAAATTTCACAATCATCAACTCAATCCATACTAACGCAAAATATACAATGTGTGAGTAAATTAAAATCTTCAGTGTGACAATGATAAAATCCCCACATTTAAACCCCGGCTCCTTCCAACGGTGCAACTCTCAAAGTTACCGGTCATATGGTATTCTAGTTGGCAGCATAGAAACCTGAAATTGTTAAAATATAACTGTAAGCATTAAGCTTAGTGAGGTGCTCCTTCCCTACAATGTAATAACAATTCTATATAGAATAAGTGGATATAAAATCCGAACAATCCTGCCCATTGGCAATAACAAATCCTGGAACATAAGTTCCAACAAATCATTGGATCTTTGTCCAATTCCAATCCTGGATCATAAGACCCAACCAATCCTGGATATTTTAATATCCAAACAAATCCTGAATACCGAAGTATTCAAACAAATCCGCTCTTAGAGCTATATTCATATTTATATATGAAACAAATCATAAGTACACTCACCTTGACAGTTTAACTGGATTTTCCCTTGCCTTTATCCTGTACTTGTTCAATCAGCTCTCCTTCCCTTCCTATCATTCTCACAATATTAGTATCATCATAAGAATATTAATAGTCCAAAGAATAACTTCAATCATAACTCAATTCATAAGCATCATATTATTCAATTCAAATCATTCATTAAAATGAAGTCCCATCTAGACTCAGGTTCTGATATCTAACATATTCAAATTACAGCCCAAACCCTTTTTAATTATTCTTGGTAATCCAATCCTTATTATATCATGTTTCCAAAACAAAAGACGGCACATCATTCCGAGTTTCCTAGAGCAAAATAAGCCTATTTCTTCACTACATAGCAAATCTGCCCTATAGGCTCTTTTATCGTTCATTCAACTTCCAGGAATTTTCATGATTTTTCTACATCATAAATTTCTATTATCTTTCACCCAACATCAGTAAACACATTGAAAAATATAAGATTAAATTTTCATAATTTTTAAGGTTCGTTTGCTATGTCAAGCAAAACACCGAACACATGGCGGGCATATTTTCACCCTTAGGGCAGATTTCTTACCCGAACTTCAAACCCTCACCAAGGACTCATTTGTTGGTATTTTCACATGATTTTCGGATATGTCATACATATATGAGTCCATGTTAATATCCAATTGGAAGCAATCGATTCCAGTAACTATACAAAAATATATGGAAGTTTGAATAAACAAAGTTTCTAAACAAAGCAATCTTAGGGTTTTGTACATTCAACTTAACTTAAACTTGCATATATCCATACATATGCACCCAAACATGAAAGTTCAATAAACATCAAGGATTTATATCATATAAATCGTAAATGAAAGAAAAAATAGCAAGATTCATGGTTGGAATTACCTTAGGGGCTTTTTCGTAATTTTCTATGAATTTTCTTCAATTTTCTCTTCACTTTTTCTTCCTAACTTCCAACTTCTCTTTCCTTAGGCTTAAAATCTCTCATGGCTGCATTTTGGCTGAATAAAGAGGTAATTCTAAGGGTTTGAGGTCGGCCAAAGCCACCATCCTTCCCAACCAATGAGAATAAAACATTTGTTGCCATATTAAGACAAAATACCACTTAACGGATGGACTACTTTGCCCTTGTTTCGTAATTTTGGTATAACTTCTCACTCGAACCTCCGTTTCATTCACCGTTTGTTGTGTTACAACCATAACTCACTTGTCTACAATTATGTAGTTTTCACCTCAAGTCAATTGTTATGTCATAAAGGTCAAAACTAGCCTTAAACATGGACATTCCTATCGAAACCTTCAAATTTTGTATTTGTAACTAATTCGACATTTCATGCTTTTTGGAGGTAGGATTAGACTAAACATAATAAATTAACATCACATATATTAATAACACACTAATCATATCACACAAGCTAGGCATGATTTACGTATAATTAATCATAATTATATTCGGGTTGTCACAATTCTCCCCCTGTTAGGAAATTTCGTCCTCGAAATTGACATACCTTGGTTGTCCGAATCAAACAAATAGGGATAACGCATTTTCATGCTATCCTCACTCTCCCATGTAGCTTCTTCCATGGAATGCCTTCTCCACACAACTTTCACAAGTGGGATCACCTTTGATCTTAATATTTGTTCTTTCCTATCAACGATAGCAAGCGGTTCTTCCACGTAGCTCAAATCTTCCTTCAACTCAATAGGTTGTTCCACCAATACATGTGAAGGGTCTGCTACATACTTTCTCAACATAGAAACATGGAAAACATCATGTAACCGAGATAATTCTGGTGGTAACGCTAACTTGTAGGCAACCATCCCGACTTTCTCAAGGATTTCATAAGGTCCAATGTAGCGTGGACTTAATTTCCCTTTCTTTCCAAACCTCATAACTCCTTTCCATGGAGATATCCGAAGAAACACATAATCCCCTTTCTGGAATTCCAAATCTTTTCGTCGTTTATCCGCATAACTTTTCTGTCTGCTTTGAGCTATTCTCATTCTATCTTGAATAATCTTCACTTTTTCAGTGGTGACTTCAATTAATTCTGGACCCTCTATCTTCCTTTCACCAACTTCACCCCAACATATCGGTGTACGACATCGTCTACCATACAAGGCTTCATATGGAGCCATACCAATAGTAGACTGAAAACTATTGTTATATGCAAATTCTATCAAAGGCAAATATTCATCCCAATTACCTTTGAAATCAAGCACACAAGCTCTAAGCATATCTTCCAAAATCTGTATTGTCCTTTCAGACTGCCCATCTGTCTGGGGGTGAAAAGCCGTACTAAACTTCAAGTTAGTACCCATAGCATACTGCAAGCTATCCCAAAATCTGGATGTAAAAGTAGGGTCCCTATCTGAAACAATAGATACCGGTGCTCCATGCAATCGAATAATTTCATTAACATACAATCTAGCATACCTATCAACTGTATACGTAGTCTTGACTGCTAGAAAGTGAGCGGACTTTGTCAATCTATCCACCACTACCCAAATCGAATCTGACCCCTTCTGAGATCGAGGAAGCCCAACCACAAAATCCATCGTTACATGATCCCATTTCCATTCCGGTATCGGCAATGGTTGAAGCAGACCAGTAGGTTTCTGATGCTCCACTTTCACTTGCTGACATATAAGGCACCTCGCAACAAAATCAGCTATTTCCTTCTTCATATTATTCCACCAATAATGCTCCTTTAAATCCCTATACATTTTAGTGCTACCAGGATGCATAGTATAAATGGAATTATGAGCCTCATCTAAAATTTCCTCTTTCAATCCACACACATTAGGCACACACAACCGATGCTTATACAATAAAGTGCCATCATTCACAATACAAAAATCTTCAGACTTACCATCTCGGAGATCTTGTCGTTTCTTCTCAAGGAAAGGATCTTGACTTTGCAAATCATGAATACGAGTAGCTAACAAAGGCCTCACGCTTACATGAGCAAAGAATCTGTCCCCATCTGCTAGCTGCAATTCCACTCCCATCAATCTCAACTCCATAATATGAGCAACTCTAGCACATCGAATACACGATAACCTGCCTGAAGCCTTTCTACTCAAAGCGTCTGCAACTACATTTGCCTTTCCTGGGTGGTAGTGAATTGTACAATCATAATCTTTAATTAACTCCATCCACCGCCTCTGCCTCAAATTCAACTCCTTCTGAGTAAACAAATACTTAAGGCTTTGATGGTCAGTAAAAATTTCACATACCTCACCATATAGATAATGACGCCATAGTTTCAAAGCAAATACAATAGCAGCAAGTTCCAAATCATGTGTAGGATAATTACGTTCATGTGTACGCAACTGCCTAGAAGCATAGGCAATAACTTTACCATGCTGCATAAAAACACAACCCAACCCCTGATGTGAAGCATCGGTATAAACAACAAAACCATCTCCACCATGCGGAATAGTAAGAACAGGTGCGGTTACCAACCTCTTTTTCAATTCATCAAAACTATTTTCGCAATCAGAATTCCATTCAAACTTAACATCTTTCCGAGTCAGTTTAGTCATTGGTAAGGCAATCGAAGAAAATCCCTTAATAAACCTTCTATAATACCCAGCTAAACCCAGAAAACTCCTCACCTCAGTCACATTATCGGGTCTCTCCCATTTCACAATAGCCTCTACCTTTTTAGGATCAACACATATACCATCTCCAGAAATAACATGGCCTAAAAATGCAACTTGTGATAGCCAAAATTCACACTTGCTAAACTTGGCATACAACTTCTTATCTTTCAACAGATTCAAAATAGTTGTGAGATGTTTTTCATGTTCAACCATATCATGGGAATAAATCAGAATATCATCAATAAAAACTATCACAAATGAATCAACAAAAGGATGCAGTACCCGGTTCATAAGATCCATAAATACAGCTGGAGCATTAGTCACCCCAAAAGGCATCACAAGAAATTCAAAATGACCATACCGAGTACGGAAAGCGGTTTTAGAAATATCACTTTCCTTCACCCTCACCTGATGATAACCCGATCGCAAGTCTATCTTTGAAAACACTTTAGCACCCTGCAACTGATCAAACAAATCATCTATACGAGGTAAAGGATACTTGTTCTTAATTGTAGCTTTATTCAGTTGCCTATAATCAATACACAAACGCATGGTACCATCTTTCTTTTTCACAAATAAAACTGGCGCACCCCATGGAGATACGCTAGGTTGTATGAACCCCCTATCAAGTAAATCTTGCAATTGAATCTTGAGTTCTTTCAACTCAGCAGGTGCCATTCTATACGGTGCCATAGAAATAGGGGTTGTCCCTGGTGCTAATTCAATACTAAATTCAACTTCTCTTTCTGGAGGTAACCCTGGCAACTCACTAGGAAACACTTCAGGAAAATCCCGTACAATAGGAACATCGACTAATTGTAAAGCCCCCTTCCTAGTGTCAAGAACATATGCAATAAAACCCTCACAACCCTTACTCAATAATTTCCTCGTCTGAATAGCAGAAATGATGCAACTGGGAACAATTTTCCTTTCCCCAACAAATTTAAATTCAGGCTCACCAGGCATATTAAAAACAACTTCCTTACGGAAACAATCCATGGATGCATGATATTTGGATAGCCAATCCATTCCCAGAATTATATCAAAATCAGAAATATCCAATGGAAGTAGATCTATAACTGTATCTCTAGACCCCACAGTCAAAACACAATCATGAAAAACATATTCAGTTACAACCATATCCCCCATAGGCATATAAATACCCAACCCCACATCTAAACGAGCACACGGTATATTCAAGTATATGGCAAAAGCATAGGACACAAAAGAATGTGTGGAACCAGGATCAACCAAAACATAAGCACTTCTATCACTAACAGAAAGTGTACCTGTCACCACATCTGGCGTAATCTGAGCTTCTTTCATCGTAAAGACTCGTCCACCTGGCCTGGAACCACTAGCTTGTCCTCTACCCACACTCTTCACTGTACTGCCTGGAGATAACATTCTGCTTGCTACTTCACTATGTGCTGCTGGAGTCTGTGCCAATTGCGGACAATTCTTCTTAATATGCCCCACTTGATGACAATGATAGCATTCCAATCCCTTAAGCTTAGGACACTCAGATTTATAATGTCCTTCCTCTTTACAAAAGAAACATGTAACACCTCCTATTGGGGCCTCACCTCTCCCTGACTTTCTGGCTGAACCAAAAGATCCTCCACCCCTGGTATCTCTACCAAACCTCCCCTGACCTCTACCACTATCTCCACCACCTCTCTGAAATTTATGAGGTTCCACCTTAACACTTCCACTCTCACCTCCCCTATACTGAGATGCGTCGAATCTACTTTTCTTAAAACTCTCTCTGCTCGCCACCCCTTGGTTCATTTGCCTTTCTGCTATCATGGCTTTGTTTACCAGAGAAGCATAATCTTCTAACTCATAAGTGGCTACTCTATTTTGAATAGGCAAAATCAGTCCATCTTGAAACTTACTACATTTATCTTCTTCCTCCTGCACATACTTAGTAGCAAATCTAGACAAAGCAGTAAATTTAGCATCATACTCCCTCACAGACATGTTCCCTTGGGTCAAATTTATAAACTCCCTCAGTTTCTCCCTCCTATAGACCTTAGGGAAATACTTAACATACAAAGCTTTAATAAATTCAGCCCAAGTAACAACATCAGTACCTTCCATCCTGGGCACCAAATGGTTGCTGGCTTCCCACCAATATTTCGCCTCTCCTTTGAGCTTAAACACAGCTAGATTCACTTTCTAGTTATCTGGAACCTTCATAACTGCAAAGATAGTTTCTAGATCCCTGACCCACATCTCAGCTTCCGTAGGTTCAACTGACCCTGAATATTCTGGAGGATTCAACTTCAAAAACTTCTCATGCATGGAATCTTTCATTTCCTTCCTTGCCTCTTTCTCAATCCTGGCCACAGTCTTGGATTCTAGATATCTAGCCTGTTGTTCTGCCATTTGCGCCATATTTCTTTCTTGTTGCTCTGCCATCCTCATCATTGCCTGCGCCATTATTTGCATCTCTGTAGGCTGCTCTTGCTCTCTAGCCCTTCCAGCAACACTTTGCTCCACTTCAGTATTCTCTGTACGAGAAGCGACTCCCTCTTCTCTAGGTTGTCCATTCCCAGGTTCCATCTGGAATTATCTGTAATACAATAAAATTCTAACAACCAATATAAACAGTTTACAGTACTAAACTATTTGTTAGTATATAAACAATTCAATAATATCAAATCAATCAATAACTGCCATCTAATCGTCACACACGTCCAGAATTAATAACCTAGACGCTCTGATACCACTAATTGTCACACCCCAAACCCAATATCCATACTAATCATTTATTATTAGAATAATTAAATCATAATCTAGAGCCCATTGGAAATATAATTCATCTATCCATATTTTACTGTATAATGCGTATAATCAACATAATATTATTATTGTGCCATAACGAAATCAATATCAGAGTCATAATTTAAGCGGACATACAATACTATGATTAACTACGATAAAATTTCACAATCATCAACTCAATCCCTACTAATGCAAAATATACAATGTGTGAGTAAATTAAAATCTTCAGTGTGACAATGATAAAATCCCCACATTTAAACCCCGGCTCCTTCCAACGGTGCAACTCTCAAAGTTACCGGTCATATGGTATTCTAGTTGGCAGCATAGAAACCTGAAATTGTTAAAATATAACTGTAAGCATTAAACTTAGTGAGGTACTCCTTCCCTACAATGTAATAACAATTCTATATAGAATAAGTGGATATAAAATCCGAACAATCCTGCCCATTGGCAATAACAAATCCTGGAACATAAGTTCCAACAAATCATTGGATCTTTGTCCAATTCCAATCCTGGATCATAAGACCCAACCAATCCTGGATATTTTAATATCCAAACAAATCCTGAATACCGAAGTATTCAAACAAATCCGCTCTTAGAGCTATATTCATATTTATATATGAAACAAATCATAAGTACACTCACCTTGACAGTTTAACTGGATTTTCCCTTGCCTTTATCCTGTACTTGTTCAATCAGCTCTCCTTCCCTTCCTATCATTCTCACAATATTAGTATCATCATAAGAATATTAATAGTCCAAAGAATAACTTCAATCATAACTCAATTCATAAGCATCATATTATTCAATTCAAATCATTCATTAAAATGAAGTCCCATCTAGACTCAGGTTCTGATATCTAACATATTCAAATTACAGCCCAAACCCTTTTTAATTATTCTTGGTAATCCAATCCTTATTATATCATGTTTCCAAAACAAAATACGGCACATCATTCCGAGTTTCCTAGAGCAAAATAAGCCTATTTCTTCACTACATAGCAAATCTGCCCTATAGGCTCTTTTATCGTTCATTCAACTTCCAGGAATTTTCATGATTTTTCTACATCATAAATTTCTATGATCTTTCACCCAACATCAGTAAACACATTGAAAAATATAAGATTAAAGTTTCATAATTTTTAAGGTTCGTTTGCTATGTCAAGCAAAACACCGAACACATGGCGGGCATATTTTCACCCTTAGGGCAGATTTCTTACCCGAACTTCAAACCCTCACCAAGGACTCATTTGTTGGTATTTTCACATGATTTTCGGATATGTCATACATATATGAGTCCATGTTAATATCCAATTGGAAGCAATCGATTCCAGTAACTATACAAAAATATATGGAAGTTTGAATAAACAAAGTTTCTAAACAAAGCAATCTTAGGGTTTTGTACATTCAACTTAACTTAAACTTGCATATATCCATACATATGCACCCAAACATGAAAGTTCAATAAACATCAAGGATTTATATCATATAAATCGTAAATGAAAGAAAAAATAGCAAGATTCATGGTTGGAATTACCTTAGGGGCTTTTTCGTAATTTTCTATGAATTTTCTTCAATTTTCTCCTCACTTTTTCTTCCTAACTTCCAACTTCTCTTTCCTTAGGCTTAAAATCTCTCATGGCTGCATTTTGGCTGAATAAAGAGGTAATTCTAAGGGTTTGAGGTCGGCCAAAGCCACCATCCTTCCCAACCAATGAGAATAAAACATTTGTTGCCATATTAAGACAAAATACCACTTAACGGATGGACTACTTTGCCCTTGTTTCGTAATTTTGGTATAACTTCTCACTCGAACCTCCGTTTCATTCACCGTTTGTTGTGTTACAACCATAACTCACTTGTCTACAATTATGTAGTTTTCACCTCAAGTCAATTGTTATGTCATAAAGGTCAAAACTAGCCTTAAACATGGACATTCCTATCGAAACCTTCAAATTTTGTATTTGTAACTAATTCGACATTTCATGCTTTTTGGAGGTAGGATTAGACTAAACATAATAAATTAACATCACATATATTAATAACACAGTAATCATATCACACAAGCTAGGCATGATTTACGTATAATTAATCATAATTATATTCGGGTTGTCACACTTCGCTTGTCAGAATGCGTGTGGTGTTATACTTTCCTACTAATCGCGACTCAATTCTTCTCGAGTTTGCCTCACTTATCAATTAGTGGTATAAACATTCTCCAGTGCTTTCTATAAAATATTACCTGGCTCCGCTAGGCTTAAATTATATATTAGCTCTCTGCTCGACACGTTACATACTCACACATGTAGTGACTAACATACTAAACCATTTCCCTAGGGCCTAAACGTCTCTCAAATCCTAATGCTTATTAAGGTTCATACGTGGGACGTCTTGTAATTGAAATCCATGTAAGGAACCCTCCCAATACACTACTACTTAACTTTAATGGTTATTAAGATCTATTAGGCCCAAGACGCATTGTTGGGACACTAAAAAATTCTTCCCCCCAAAAGTAACTAAATCTAGTTCTTAACTCCCACATGTTTAAAAGAGTCATAAAATACGGTGCCTGCACTATCTCTAAGTCCCTAGTGCTAAGTCAATCACAACTTGATCTCTCAACTCAACTATAACCCTGGTATCCCCTAAATCACATTAATAAATTCCCTAAACACAAGGATCAAATGTAAAGAGACAGCTATACTCTCCAAAGTCTACTCTCCTTTATAGCATAAATGTTGGTTAAACCCTCACTTTGGAGGCTGCACTTATCTCTAGCCCTGCGAACCTTGGTATCTACGGCCCTGCTTGCCTCTAGTTCGATTATCCTAACCCTGATGGACCTTCCTGTAACTAATGTTACCTTAATTAAATCTCTTAGTCGAGTCCCCCATTTGGGAATCTCGTGTAAAACCCCACTTAATTAAATATCGAGTGATCATGCCTTTATTAAATTAGAAATCAAATATCCAAATTGGTTCATTATTAGCATCACTCTCTAAAGATTTTTAATATTTACTAACCACCTATTATTTGAAAAGTCGGCGTCAAATTGTATCTATATTATTAACAAGCAAAGATTTAAAATAATTAAACAATTACCTATCACATTCACCATGTTAAATTAATCAACACAACAAATAATCAAATAATGAATCAAATAATATATGAAAGGAGTAAACACCCCAGCCTGAAACTCTAATAAATTAATCCATATAAAACTAAATCCACAACTGATTAATAAAAGATATATAATGTCTTTAGAAACCAAGGATAATGGAAGGTGGGCGACATGCCCGACTGAGATAAAAAAGATGTATCGGATCTGAAAGGAATGGAGGAGTCTACCAAGTAAGTACTGTAATCAACCACAGTAACTACAGTAATGGCAAAAAGAAATGAAAACCTATGTTGGCCCCCCTGTGGCTGGCACCTAAAATGGTTTTTACAAAAATAAATACATTTGGAAAATGGGTGAGAGCCCGAGTAAAAACATTTAAAAATTTAGCAAGTATTTAAAATTCATAATTAGCAAAAATTATATGCATGTTAGGATCACGGTTGTCACTTGATGTCCTCACCCCTCAACTAGTGTGCACGCCTAACGTACACTCATAACCCATCTTATTTATGCTACCCTAGCTTACTAGTTCGAATTAAATATTTTACTTCATCTACTAACTTTTGGTCTTCACTTGTTTCACCCATACAAAAACAGTTTATGTTCTATGCCTATTGGACATTTGTAAATTTCTCATATAATATGAAATTCTCGCACACTTATATACATTTAGATATCACTATCTTTCTCATCTACTAACCACAAACAGTATAATTAAATCACAAGTGTCTGTGTATATACACACACACATACATATCATTCTCTATATATATACTAATATAGCTGAGACCTGTAGTGCATACATACTCTGCTATCATGTCTTGGTACCGCGCTATATAAAGGACAGTTGGTTTTGTATCTCTCTCGAACCATAAATACAAATCACATATATTGGAGGTGAATATAGTTCCAAGACTACGCACCCATATGACCACAAACTTATCGTTCTCACATATAGGCCTTTCTTAGGTTCTATATTCGAAGGTACAAGTCAAAAATCCCCCAAAGTCCCATCAGGATACGATTGTCCCGATGCGAAAACCTCATGTGATAGCAAGCAGCGTAGGTATGTCATACACATAAGAAATAATGCAATAGATATTCATACTATCTTTTTTTATATAATAAGAAATCATGCAAGCAACATAGGTATGCCCTAGTCTGAATCAATTCACCTTGCCTAATCGATTCGGCCAGGAACCGAATCGATTTTCCCTTACAGGTATCATCTTCTACCTTTGTCTGTTACAGGTTTTCTCCATTTTTACACCTTCAAACCATCATTATATTATCCCAAACTCCCAAATTAAATGTCTATAACATTGTAGTAATATTAAAGGTATGAGATATGGACACCCCTGGTAGTCTTTTTCCCGATTTTCTACCCCTCATTGTTCCTTGGGCTTCACTGGCCCTATGGAACTCATTGGTTTCAACGGCCCTGACTGAATCCACTGCCATTTGGTAGGAGTTTGATTTAACAAAATTATTAAAATGGGTTCCCTACTGGTTATACCCTCCTATGGCACTTCACTAGCACCGTTTACTCCAGTCTTTCTTTTGAGCTGGATACTCCACACTCTTGGCTCCCTTCTCATGTAAGTGTTTATATAAGCTTATAAGCTTACGTCCTTGAAGACATCGACTCTAGTCATTCTAGCCGAATTTTCCACCCACGCTTGTGAATTCTACACATGAATCCATTATCAACTTATGGACCCTTGAATATTCTTTGTACCCCCTTCATTGGGCACAAAGAATAGTAGACAAATCAACCTCTTTTTCACGATCAGTCTTGGCTTAGTCCTTTTGTGATAAGTTTCGAAGCTCCACTCACATCTTTGTCGGAACAGCATATGGAGGGTCTTACACTCTAATCGCACCCAAGTTTCTCGTTTTCTTCATACATGCTTTTAGATATGTGGTGACTAACTCTCATCACCCAATGTTACTTTTATGAGATAATAATTTCACCTAAAATCTAATCCTAGGTGTTATTGCACTCCACCCCACACTATTTCTGTTTGATTAACTCATTCCATTGACTTATTACACTTTCTCTCACCCCCCTAATTCTTAAAGATGGCTCTTACGCTGGGTGAGTCTGAAGTTGTACAATCGTTACCTACGACAGTGTTTGGGGAAGTTACTATTACCAAGCAATTATCCTATTGTCACCTGTCTGAATAATAACCTTGGTGCCTTCTATCGCGATCACCATTTTCAGAATGCTCGGTCTTTTACTGAGCCTCTCCTCTTATAATCCTCCTAACGGACCTCGTTGGTCGTCCTATATTATTTGATGTACAAAGCTCGACCGAACTCGCATATGAATCATATCATAAAATTTAATAACAGAGGAACGTAAGTCACATACATATAGGAATACAACAATCCTATAATAAGGCTCTATAACAAAGAATGCTAAGCTGAAATGTGAAAAGCCACACAGATCCTAAGGACTCTAGAAGTTGATGCTCTTAATTAAATACAGGGTGATTAGGCCTTTATTAAATTAAAAACAGAATATCCAGATTGGTTCATTATTATCATCACTATCAAAAAACTTTTTAATATTTACTAACCACCTAGTATTTGAAAAATTGGTGCCAAATTTTATCTTTATTATTAACAAGCAAAGATTTAAAATAATTAAATAATTTACTATAACATTCACCATACTAAATTAATCAACACCATAATAAATGAAATACTGAAACAAATAAAATATGACGGGATTAAACACCCTAGTTTGAAACTCTAATACATTAATCCATATAAAACTAAATCCACAACTGATTAATAAAAAAAATACAATGTCTCTGAAAACCACTACTAATAGAAGGTGGGCGACATGCCTGATTGAGATAAAAAAAGATGCATTACATCTGAAAGGAATGGAGGCATATACCAAGTAGGTATTGTGATGACCACAACAACTGCAGTAACGGAAAAAAAAATGAACTCCTATGCTGGGCCCCACTGTGGCTGGCACCTAAAATGCTTTTTAAAAAAAGAAATAGATTTGGAAAACGAGTAAAATCCTGAGTAAAAACATTTAAAAATTCAGCAAGTATTTAAAATGTATAATTAGAAGATATTATATGCATGTTAGGTTCACAGCTCTCACTTGAGGTCCTCACCCCTCAACTAGTCTGCACGCCTAACGTATACTCATTAACCATCCTAGTTATGTTACCCCACCTAACTAGTTCGAATAAAATATTTTACTTCATGTATTAACTTTTGGTACTCACTTGTGTCACCCATACAACAACAGTTTATGTTCTATGTCTATTGGACATTTATAAATTTCTCTAATATTAAATTCTCGAACATTTCTATACATTTAGAGAACATTATCTTTCTCATCTATGAAGCACAAATAATAGAATTAAATAACACACACATAAAATATATATACACATGTCACCCTGATTATATATATACTAATATAGCACCCCTAGGCTAAGACTTACGGTGCATGCATACTCTGATGTCATGTCCTTGTACATCATGCAATGTATAAAGTACAGTTGGTTCCGTATCTCTCCCGAACCATACATACAAATCACATATATTGGAGGCGAATATAGTTCCAAGCCTATGAGCCTTTCCTAGTTTCTATATTCGAAGGTACGAGCAAAAAATCCCTCCAAAGGCTCATCAGGATATGATTCTCCCAACTCGAAAACCTCTCGTGACAGCAGACAGCGTAGGTATGTCATAGACATAAGAAATCATGCAATAGATATTCACACCACTATTTTTTTATATCATTGGTATAGGTATGCGCACGATCTATATCACAAGTCCCATACGTAGAATATTTATATCCCAAACATCCCACGTATTAGTAACTTTTAATTATACTTCTTGGTGTACGTTCCCGAGTATCTCTCCCCACTCGAAGTATGTCCATTATTCTATACATAATATCAGTAGGTAACTCACTCATATCCTACTAGTCTATGTCATCATTTTTTTCCTCAAATTCTCGTGACTCGAATTATCTTTCAATTTAGATTTTTTCTCTTGATTAAGCCTAATTAATTTAGCCCTTAAATTTCCCTCATAGGTCCAAGCCTAAAATCCAACCTAGGCCAACTGGTACATCAATATAATCCCCCTTGTATTTAAATTTTAGTCCAACAAGTGAATCCCGAATATTTTCTAAAGATTCTAAACAAAAAGAGATAAGTGCCCAAAAAATCTGGGTAGCCGAATCGATATGGCTATGGTCTGAATTGATTCGCCTTGCCGAATCAATTCGGCCAGGAACCGAATCGATTTGCCCCTACAGGTATCATCTTCTACCTTTGTCTGTTACAGGTTTTCTCCATTTTTACACCTCCAAACCATCATTATACTATCCTAACTCCAAAATTAAAGGTCTATAACATTGTAGTAACATATATCAATGATTTTTAACGTAGGGTAATCATTAATCTCTTAAAAAATAATCCCAAATCAGATTTAATCCAATATAATCTTAGAAACCCTCCAATTTCCTATTTCTTTAAATCTCATTAAATATTCCAGATTTCTTCACCAAGATTGTATGTAAATTCATGGGTTTTATACTATATGCATGTGGGAATCTATCATATATCAATTCACCCAAGATTATGATATATGTCTTTCAAATTCATCCAAAACACATGAATTTCATAGGTAATTCAACCTACTCTAACATGTACATCATATATGCTTATAAAATTCGCAAGTTTAAACACTTGCCTTTTAGAGTGGGTCTGATCCATTGAAGATTATGGGTATGGTGGTGTTCCTCTTCACACCATCTACACGGTGTTAGTGTTGATGGTGCAATTGGAGTATTAATTGGTGGTTTTAGCCTTTGAAACCTCCTCTATTTTCCTTCCTATGGCTTCTTTACAACTTTATGAATTGTAAGCCTCGAAGGAGACTATTACCAGATGATATACACCTCTAAATTTCGTATGTCATATTTCCCCAAATATATAAATGACTAAACTACCCCTCCGGCGTGTCGATTTGGCCTAAAAGCGCCCTGAGACCTAAACTAAACCTCCAAGTAGACTTTTTTTACTATTTCGACCCTTCAAAATACTTTGGCACACTCCAAATGATAATATGGATGACTTAAAAATAAATTACTTTTTATTTCCTTAAATTGAGTCCCAACACGATTGACACCTGCGTCCCGAATAAATTACTATAATTGTCGTATTTTTCACTCGCAATAATTTTAATATTTTCATAATCATATAGTAATTTATTCACTAAGTAATATTCAATATAATTCACATCAATAAATACTAACCCTTGTCTCGCTAGTAAATACTTATTTCTATACGGTGTAATTTCCAATAAATTTCCCATATTTAATTTAATTAATCTCACATTTAAAAATCATAAAAATATGGGGTGTTACATCTCACTCATGCAGCCTACCCTGCTGTTGTGGTGCCTCACTGGCACCGTTGCCCCATTCTTTCTCTGCTCGTTCGATTCTCCTATCTTTTTAACGCCCCTCTGATGAAAGTGATGATTCTAGAAATGAAGCAACGCGACCATAACTACATTAACTGTCTATGTTGCTATGGCGGTGACCTCTGTAGTGGTCACCGTCCCCTGAGTGACATGTAACTCCAACTAATCCTCATGTCCTAGTGGCCCGAGTTGTCCATCCTCTCCTATTTTTTAACATCTGAAACTAAACTGAATTTTTATGGGATTCACTTCAGATATATACTATAGAAGAAGAACGTAAATATGCAATATGAATCAACAATCCTAAGCATGGGGCTCTACATCAAGGAAAACGCAACTCTTAAAATGTATCAAGTCCGCACAGATCCTAAGACATAAGAACCTGATGCTCTGATACCATTTGTGAAAGTCCGTCTAATTTATTATCGATTGATCCGACATTTATTAAATTAAATGGGAATCATATCTGATTTAATTCTTACAATCACTATTGAAAACTAATTAATTAAACTAATAACCTATTTAGTCCGGTGCCAATTTTTAAAGATTCTTAACTTGTATACATGAAACCATTCAACAATATATATATAAACACCCACAGTGACCGAACGTAAAGAGTACTTATACTATAAATAAATTGGCACCCAGAGACATCCACAACTATTGTAGCATCATCTGACTGGAATGTAATGGCTATCCCTAGTAACTTGTGGTTGAACAACTAGAAGGTTTTGAAAATATTTTTGATAGGGGTCTACCCCCAAAACATTTTAAAAGAGTTTCTAGTATTTAAATGCAATAATAATGACGTAGCAAGAAATATTTATGTTCACCTGATGTCGCATTCACATGAGATTATCCTCGCCCCTTATCTATAGTACTCACCTAACGCATTTATTTTTATCTCCTAATTATGCTACCCCATCTATCTATTCTAGCCATCCTTAACAGTGTATAATCACCTAACTACTAGCCCGTCCTTAACTTGCTGTGATCCACTAAACATCTAGTATATCTGTATTATCCATGCGATACCCTATACTATGTATAATGTACTTAATCTATATGTTATAACTTAGGTTTTCTTAAATATATTTGTCTCCCTACATAGGCAACGTAACCATATATTAGATAATCTTAGATGTTCACACAATAAATTAAACACATACGCATATATCACTCCTTATATATATATATATATATATAAATAGCATCCCAGAGCTGGACATCCCGAATGCATCCCTAATATGCTATCAGACACCAGGTACATCACGTACCACTCCTAGGCCGATGGGTCAGAGTCTACCATCGATCCCAAAACATAAACACGTAACGGGGGCGATTATAAATATGCATTCGTAGGTCGTAACCATATGACACATCACACCCAACTGGGATCAAAACCAACACCTATTCTCATACACGAATAGTGGTCATGCAACAATACTATGACCCGAGGAAACAATCCAACACATGTTGGTCAACATCAGGATGGACTGCCCACTACGCACAACCTCCAGCGATAGCATACTAGAGTAGGTATGTTCACATAAAATCACACACAAACACGCACAGATTCAAACACACACACGGAGTGAGGAGTAAAAGTTATGTATGTCATAAGAGACATCTTATGATGTCATAAGATGAATTTTTCTTGCACTTCCTATTTTAAACTTAAAAAATTTGAGTTTTCCCTCTTTTGACAGACTCTAATTTGTTTCCCCCTTCTCCTCAAAATTCAAAAATAAGGATATGATAGTATTTGCACCAATTCTCATACTTTACTACACCCATTCGCCCTACCCGTCTTCTTATTTTTCTCCCTCACTTTACTCTATCCCTCCCCCTATCCCTTTTGTCTTTCTAACTCTTGGCAACGAACAACAAGGAACAATCAACAAGTCTGACCCGCCGATGACTTTAACCTATGAACCTGCTGTCAACTTCGAACAAACTGCCACACCGACGGCTACCTATACTCGTGAACCTCTAACCTAAAATCGACCTGCTTACCTCCGACCCGAACCCCAAGTCCAAAAATCCTCAAACCCGTCGCCAGAAAATCCTACCCGCGCTGACGAGCCCAAACCGACAAAATCGGTGACTATTTCGGTTGTTCTACTCAGATTCGGTGAACCCACTGCCATATCCAACCTACCCAAAACCCTATCAAAGAAGAACAACGAACAAAAAGGTAATATTTTTGTTCAAAGTCTAATGTTCATTTCATTTTTATTTGTTATTTGTGTTTATTTGTGAATATTGTTCATCTTCCTATGGAACTTTCCTAAATAGGGTGCTCTGGATATTTTTTTATTTGTGTTTTTGGTTTTCATTCATCAATATTTGTGTTTGGGTATCTCAAATTTGTGAATACGGTGTCTCATATTTCGTGAATATGTATCTCAAATTTCTCATAAACAGATTTCGTGTATATGACTAGCAGATTTCTCATAAACAGATTTCTCATAAATAGATTCTGTTTCTCATAATATTATTAAAAGATTTTTTTTTTTTATTAATTTTCAAAATGTAGAGATTGAAGATAGGGATGATTTGAAATGTGAAAAAGTGTCTCAAAGTCAAGTTTACAGCTTGATAGAGAACAAGGATCATTGATAGTTTGTGCATAATGTCTTAAATCTCAAAGTCCATGTTTGCATATGATTTGTTTGTAGACGATTGGGATTGTTTTGTTTGCAGATGATTTTCAGTTAACTGAATCTATAGTTTAAATGTTTCTTAATAGTTCGATTTCGTCTAAAGGATTTTGTTCTTCAAGCTGTAGGGGTTATTTGGTTGCTGAAAAAGAACCCAATTTTATTACTGGGTTGTTTGGATATGGCTAGGTTTCCAAAATTCATCTAACTTGTATATCTGTGGGGTATGGGGGTAATACTAGAAAATTAGGACTGTGTCTATTCTCTCTCATGGTTTTGATTAGTATTACTTTATTTTGCTTATTTTTTTTTGAGTCGTTCTACATGTTCCGCCTGGGGACCGCCTAAGGACCGCATTTTACTTTTTTTTTTTGGGGGGGGGGAGGGGGGGTGGGTAACAATTGATATAATATATATAAAACAATTTTTTTTAAATCGTAAATAAAAAAAAGTTGTGTTTACTGATAAAAAAATTTATAAACAGTTTTTTTTAATTAAAAAAATATTTTCCAAATTTTAATTAAAAAAAACATGTTTAATTTGATATATTAGATCCATGATTAAATAGTGTCGCTGGCGCGGACCCACATTCAACAAATGATGTGAGTCCGGGATTGTGGGTTCGCACTAGCGACACTAATTAATAGCGTTATTTTGTTGAAAAAATAACGCGATTAAAACTAGTGCCGCTGACACGGACCCACATTCAACAAATGATGTGGGCCCGGGAATGTGCGCTTGCGCCAACGGCGGTAATCACGATAATTTTTCAATAAAATATTACGATTAAATAGTGCCGCTGGTGTCGCCCCATAAAATATCGCGATTCACTAGTGTTGCTGGCGCGGACCCACATTCAATAAATGATCAGTGGAACTAATTAATCTCGATATTTTATTAAAAAAATATCACGATTAATTAGTGCCGCTGGCGCGGATCCACATTCAACAAATGATGTGGATCCGAAAATGTGGGTCAGTGCCAACGACACTAATTAATCATAATATTTTATTGAAAAAATATTGTGATTAATTAGTGTCGCTGAGACGGACCCACATTCAACAAATGATGTTGGTCCGGGAACGTGCGTCCGCACTAGCGACACTAATCAATCGTGATATTTTTAGCAGCAGCACTAATTAATCGCGATATTACGAAAAAATATTTTTTATTTTAATTTTAATAAAAAAAAAAATTTTTTTTACTAATTGAAAAAACTGTTGTTGTTTTTTTATATAAAAAACTGTTTTTTTCTAATATTAAAACTGTTTTTTTTTTTTAATATTATTAGTTTTTTTATATTAAAAGTTAAAAAACAAAACAGTAAGAAACTTTAAAAAAAAAAAAAAAGGTGCATGCGGTCGCTAGGCGGGCTGCACATGCTGTCCATGTAAAGTTTCTCTTTTTTTTTGCAGACTTCAATTGGAAATTCTTCATTGTTTGGTATTGCATTGTTTTGCTTTATTTTATTGTGAACTTCAGTTGAAAATCTTCCATTTGTGTTTTGTTTAATTTCATTGTGTTTTGTTGTTCGAAAGTTTTGGGATAGGAGATTGAAAGTGATGGAATGTAAGTTCTTTTTGTTTTTTTAATCTCCGTCGTGATATTATGAATATAATTGGGTTCAAATATTTTGATTATGTTATTGACAATATAATTTTGTTATTTGTTTGGCATAGTTCTTAAAGTAATTTTTGGGTTCTTGATATTATGTTATTTCTATCTATCTTAGTTTTGGATTGAACAGTTTGTATCTGTTTTTTCATATCTTCCATTCTCAAAGGTTCAAGTATTTCTCAAAAGAAAGCAAGTGTCATTTAGTTTGAAACAATTTTTTTAGGGTATATCTATTCCCACTCTAATCATTTCCTAAAGCACTCCAAAATTTTGTAAAATGACAAAATGACCCTTCAACACTTGGACACTCCTAATACATGCTGAAATTAAAATATAATTAATGAACTTTTATGAAAAACAAAAGAAGTTGCATTTTTTTTTTGAAAAAAATAAATCAGTTTTTTTACTTTTAAAACAATTAATTTATTTTTGAAAGATGAATAATTACTCTGTTTTTAAATAAAAGTTAAAACCTCTTAAATTTACCCCCTCCCCCAAAAAAAACTGATTTTTTTTTAAATACAAGTGTTTTTTAAACGGGGATAAAAGACAATTTTTTGCCAAATTTTATAGCATCCATTTGATTCTTTTTTAGTAAAGAAAATAAAATAAAATAAAATAAAATAATCTGAGAATAAATGTTTTTACTGTTTTTTATTTGGTTTAATAGAATAACTCTAAATAAAGAAAAAAAATGTTTTTACTGTTTTGCGCATGTTTATCGTTTTCTATAAAAAAAATTCTAAAAACAATTTTTAATAAAAAAATCTGGAAATAAAAGAAAAAAACGTTTTTGGTATTGTCACCGTTTTTCTGTTAAAAAATTAAAAACAATTGGGATAAAATAAAATGAAAGTACCGTTTTTACTTTCGTTTTCTTTATTGAAAAATAATTAAATGAGTGTTATAAAATTCCAAAAAAAATGGTTTATCATTATTATATAGGGATAAAAAACAGTTTTCTATCCGAAAATAATAATGAAAAACCATTTTTATTTTAATTTTATCCTAGTCAGTTTCAATTTTTTAACAGAAAACCAAAGTAGTTTTTCTTTTTATACCAATTTTTTATTAAAAACTATTTCTTAGATATTTTTAATAGGGAAATGATAAACATTCCCAAAACACTGTTTTCCTTTTTATTTGCAGTTATTTCTATTAAAGCAAAGAAAAGCTGGTAAAAATATTTACTCTCGGATATTTTTAACATTCTTCTTTCATTTTCTTTATTATTTGGGGTACATTTTAGAGGTTTTAATTTTTATTCAAAAAAGATTAATTCTTACTTTGAAAAAAAAATGTTTTAAAAGTTAAAAAAAAAGATTTATTTTTTTTCTAAAATAATATAAGAAGTCTTTTATTTTTCATAAAGATTTATTAATTTTATTTTACTTTTAAATATTAATAAGAGTGTGCAAGTGTTAAAGGATTTTTCATCATTTTACAAAATTTTGGAATGTCTTAAGAAATGTTTGAGGTATAAATAGTTGTACCCTTTTTTTATCATCTTTGATTCTCACAAAGCTTTTTTTCCTTTTTTTTGTGTTCCTCTCTCTCATTATAAAGCTACTACATTAGGAGCATGCTGCACAAGGCTCGAGGTAAGTAGGAGAAGGTGGGCATATGGGGAAGAAGGATCAACATAAAAGTTTGACATACTTTAATTAAATTGAAATGATAATTTTTTTAACAGAAGTACCATATTTTGTTATTATTTTTTTAAACAAAAAGTATATTTGTTTTTATAACTAATTCTATCAATATAATTTTACTAAATATAATATGATTATTTACACCAAAAAATATTTTCAACAGTTACGAACGATGTTTTATTTATTTAGATTTAAGTTTTACTAACTTTTATTTTATTCTTTACTATTTTTATATCACTATCATTGCATATTAAATGTTTGATTATAATCCGACAATGTTTAATTCATTATTTTTTATTCAGGTTATGCAAATGAAGAAAATGAAGAAAACGTGTTGGGTGATATAAAACTCTAGGGTTGATTAGAGTACCAAAAACAACTCTAAGGTTGATTGTATTGTTTGTTCAGGGCCACGTCATTTAGTATCGTGATATTTAATCACTACTTATATATTTTTGCATTTTATTTTGAAAATTCTTAGTTTAGATTTCAAAATAATGTTATGTTATCCAATTTTTCCCTTTGAAATTCAACGAATGTATAAATAATGTAAGATGCAACAAACATACACTAAAATGTAATGAATTACTTTGAATCGTATATAGGTTGTCATATCAACCCATTTAGACTTATGGTTAAGCTATAAAAGTAGGATCTCCAACATTTTTTCTTATTTTACCAAAATTAACGGGTTTTAATATTTATTAACGATTGAAGCGGGACAATGCAATCTTAACCCATTAACTATTGTATTTTATCGGTTTGGTGCTTATATAATTTGACATTATTAAGGGTCAACACATTAAAGGTCCTTAATGTTTTTCCAATCGTGATTGAATGTAATCTGCTCTGCCACTAATTTATATACAGATTCATTCTAATTTAGTTTTTTGTCTTTATTTTTAAATTTAGATTAGTCTTAGATTGACCATGACTGGTTGTTTCGATTGTTTAGAGTATTAATGCTTCAGCTGCATAGAATTAATAGTCACGTAATTTGCAACAACTAGTTTATTTAACAATGTGAGTTTTGTAAGGTCAAAATTTTATGCGCTCAATACATCTGAACGTGAACTATAGAATTATACCTCGGTTCACTTTTATGTTTAGGTGTGGGTATTCGAATTGAGTCCTTGTGGTAGTTGGTGGCGGTGTTGTATAGTAAGCACAAGTACAAATATTGAGGGCAAAATTATCTTCGTGCCTTCAGGCATGGGCATACCCTTCTGTGTGTGTGTGTGTGTGTGTGTATATATATATATTAGCCGCACTTGATACTTATATAGACATAAAATTGACTATCGTGCGTAATATCTTTTGTAGCACTAGCCTATCCAATTCCAAAGTCTAACCCGATTTCTCGATCTTAGATAATTATTAACTTACGTATTTTTGAACTCAATGATTTTATGTCCATTCTAATATAACCAAGCACTACTCTAGACATCCTAAACTCCTAATGAGATTTCTTGATTTCCACCCGTGATCATTTACTCACTTAGTCACGTATTTCCTTATATGGAATCCATTCCCAATTTGTCTACGAAACTTCCTATATCTCTTGAGAATAGGGTAATATGAATTTTCAAAGTCCTCCCACGACCTCCCATTAAATAGGTAAAAGTATAAGAGCCCTTATCCCATTAGAATTCTTAAAAATCTCACAAATCTAATATTCTGACAGATTAAACACCTTTTATTAAAACGATTGTTACTCTCTCCATAGATGTCCAAATGACCTGATTTAAGTATCACTAGAAAGCTACGATCCATAAATTTCTTTAAATGTATGTCTCATAGTCTAATTCAAATTACAAATAAAATGGCATGCATTTGAAGTGATGTTAAAATTCATAAAAATCAAATATTTTGGAAAATTAATCACCTTTTACTAAAATGGCTACTATTCCATCCACAGAATTCCAAATGACATGATTTAAATCTCAATGAAAAGATAACATCCATAAATTTCTTCAAATTTATGATTCGTAGTCTAATTTAAAGTACAAATAAAATGGGCATGCATTTGATATGATGTCAAAATTTTCGAAAGAATCATCAATTAAATCAATAAATCATAAAATTCTAAACCCTAGTTTCAAGATTTGATCTTTTCTTCTTAAATTATTTTAGAAATTATCTCTAGTTATCAATTTATATTAGATTCAACATAAAATTATTATTGGATCCATCTCCTAATATTTATACGGTTCAAAACTCATATTTCTTTAGTTTTCCAACCTAAAATTTTCGTTATTCTACATCATAGTTGCATGAACAAGTGAAAGTACACAAGGATATTGAAGGCAGTAATTCCTTGCCTCTAAAATGATAAGTTCTGAGATTTATCTTCTTGAAACTCTTCTTTTGACGATGATTTTCAACTCGAAACTAATAGTCTCTCTCTTCGAATCCTCTTTTCATCTTCTTTTCTCTCTTTCTCTTCATTTTTCTCACCCTCTCAAGCCCTAGCCTCTTTGAGTGAATGGATAACATACCCTATATATCCATATTTATCATATATTAACCTAAAACACTCTAATTTCGAAATAGGATCATCCCCCTTAAGTAAAATGACTCGTATACCCTCCTATGGCTCCTAGTTTGTTAAAAAAGCCTTCGGAATCCAATTGTAACCCCAAGGTACATATTCTGGAATATTTTGACCCATTTTGAACCATCAACGAACTCAAAATTACCACTTGAGTCACCTAACATTAAATTCCATTCCGTTC
The DNA here is from genome assembly GCA_949130495.1 of Sambucus nigra. Classification (NCBI taxonomy): domain Eukaryota; kingdom Viridiplantae; phylum Streptophyta; class Magnoliopsida; order Dipsacales; family Adoxaceae; genus Sambucus; species Sambucus nigra. Next base: position 44,898,682 of record OX422207.1, on the reverse strand, counting down.
CCTACACGACTCTACTCGTGTGTCCCAAATAAAATACCAATAAACCTGTCTCTTTAACTTACTTACGATGTAACATAAATTTATACGTTATCATTTACTTATCACGCATGTAAAAATAATTATATAGAATATTAATCCTTTTCATTCGCAAATTAATATTTATCTAAGATAATTTATATCCCGACTTAATTAAAATTACATTCACAAGTGTAATTTAAAATACTTTTAAAATACAAGGTGTTAGCTCCAGTCCTCTTTGCTTAAGAAGAATGAAAACTTCTCGGGACTTTGCATCATTTACAGGCAGTTGATTAGAGTAAAAATGAAGAATAACTACCCTATGCCCTATATCGACGATTTATTCGACTAGTTGCATGGGCGGGTAGGTTTTCGAAGATTCATCTTCGATCTAATTACTACCAGTTGTGCATCCGAGAGGAGGTCACTCCTAAGACAGTGTTCTGGACTCTGTATGTGAATTTTGAGTTTCTATTGATGTCCTTCAGATTCACTAATGCCCTGGCGACGTTAATAGATTTGATGAACCACTTTTATTGTCCCTACTCAGACCGATTTTTAGTGGATTTTTTGGATGATATATTAGTCTACTAGGCATCGAATGTTGAACATGAGGAGAATCTTTGCATGACATTGCACGTGCTCACGAAGAAAAAGTTGTATGGTAAATTCAGCAAGTGTGAATGTTTTATGGATGAGGTCAAGTTTCTTGTCTATTTGGTGTCTAGAGAGGCTTTTCTAGTGACCCTTCCAAGGTCGAGATCGTTTTGATCTGGGATAGGCCAAAGATTATCCCAGAGGCGCATAATTTTTGGGATTGGCCAATTACTACCATAGATTTGCGCAAGACTTCTCAAGGGGTGCGTTGCCCTTTACCATATTGACTAGAAAAGACGTGCACTTTGAGTGGTATGAGAATTGTGAGTTATCCTTTTAAGAGTTAAAGGTTAGATTGACTTCAGCGCCTGTTCTCATTCATCCAAAGAATGGAAAGGGTTACATCGTGTATTGAGATGATTTCGGATTAGGGCTTGGCTTGCAAAAGTGTTAGGTAGTAAGTTATTTATCCCGTCAGTTAAAGGTGTGTGAGAGGTACTACCCCCTACCCCCCCTGACTTGGAGCTAGCCCTGTGGTGTTTGCACTTGAGATCTAGAGTAACTACCTAAATAGGGAACGGTTTGAGGTGTTTTATGATAACAAGAGCCTCCAATATATTTCACGTAACATAACCTCAATCTTTGCTAGAGAATATGGATAGAATTAATGGAAGACTATTACTTTTCCTTAGAGTATCATCCTAGCAAGGCCAATGTGGTGGACGATGCTCTTAGTCAAAAGTCTAGCTGTACTCTGACAGAAATGAAGTGTTACCGAGGAAAGATGTTCGGCGAAATGCAAAAGTTCATCATGCATGTCCAAACGATTTACGATGGGGAGTACGTTTTGACTGTGGTGGCTAGGCCACTCATTCAATATAAAGTTTTAAACATCTAGTCGTGTGATCCTGAGTTTGCACATTACCATGACCGCATTCAGATCGATGAAGTGTTTGAAACTCTTGCTATGGAAAAGGATGGTGGTGTGCGGCATAAGGGCGGGTTGATTGTCCCGATGATTGATGAGCTTCAGGACGAGGTTATAGTGGAGGCCCATCACTCGCACTTCAGCATACATCCCGGTGCTACGAAGATGTATAAGGATCTATACAGAGATTTTTGGTGGTTCAGTATGAAGAGGAATGCATCAATATATCTATCCAAGTGCTATACCTTCCAGTAGGTGAAGGCAGAACACAAAAGGTCGGCATGGCTGTTGCAACCACTACACATAGCTGAGTGGAAGGAGAGCATATCACGATCTAACCATGGTCATAATACAGTATGGGTTATAGTGAATTGACTCACTAAATGCACACACTTCTTACCAATTAAGGTCACGGACAGTGTGGCTAAGTTGGTGAAGTTGTACATCTGGGAGATAATTCGACTTCATGGTGTTCAACCCTCGATGGTCTCGAATAAGGATCCCCGATTCATGTCCCGATTCTTTAAAAAATTCTTATATGAGTTGGGCACCGAGTTAAGCATGAATAAAGCATATCACCTAAGATGGATGGGCAATAAGAAGAACCATAGAGATCTTAAAAGACATGTTAAGAGCAGAGAATCTTCATCTAACAGATTTTTCCTATGACAACAGTTATTAGGCAAGCATTGATGAGCGAAATGAAGGATAAAGTTTGGGTAATTCGATAGAGGCTCATGACGGCATAGATCTAATAGAAGAATTACACTTATAATCGGTGGATACCTCTAGAGTTTGAGGTGGGTGACCATGTTCTACGAAAGGTTAGAGCTAGGACTGGGAGTTAGCGATTTGATCAAAAGAGGAAGCTTGTCCGTCATTATATTATCCCATTTGAACTCCTAGACTGGATTGGGGATATATCGTATCACTTACTTTTACCTCCACAATTTTCCCAAGTTTATAATGTGTTCCACGTATCAATGCTAAAGAAATATCTGCATGATCCTCGGCACATCATTGACTATAACCATATTTAGTTGCATGAAGACGTCATATTTTATACATGAATTATGTATATCCTGGATCTTGAGGATAAAGTCTTGCACAACCAGGTCATTCTATTGGTGAATGTTCTTTAGGAATTCCAAGGTGTTCAGGGTACGACTTGGGAGCTCGAGTTAGTAAGAAGCACCTAGAACTCTTTGCTTAATTTGCTTGTTCAGGGATGAAATGTTCTAAGCATGGGATAAAATAACATCCGTGCCTGAGATTCGTACCTTATTCCTTGTAATGAGTATGCCCTTGGGCCATGAACTGTATTTAATGGATAAATATTTAATTTGAGCTATCCTTATGGCTATTGTGCACTTTAATTTCGAATGTAAGGCTTACAGTTACTATGGGAATTTTGGTTGTCGTTTGAAAGAATGGACACATCTTTCAAACGAATGACCACTTCATTACAATGAGATAGGTCATGTCTTTCAAACGAGGTTCGAATGACCTTATAAGGACTATAGCCTAAATGATTTCCATCGTTCTCTGGAATATCATTGGAACGCCCTTGTTCAAACGAAGTGCATTATCGTTCAAATGCGGGGTAGTTTCTTTTTCGAACGAGATGGTGCCTTTTGCCCTTTTAAGCCATGTTCAAGCTTTATTAGATACCTTTTGGAACTATCGCTTAAAGGAGGTCCAAGTCGTTTGAACGACCGGATGAAAATTTGGACTTTTTTGCATATTTTAATGTGTTGTCCATGTTGGATTTGATGAGGTTTCTAGCTACCAATGTCTTAAATAAAAAAACATAGGTTTAACCCTTGGTTAATGGGTTAAGTAATTGTGGGTTTAAATAGAGGTGAGGTGGAAGGATAGGCCATTTTTCATTAATTTTTTGGAGCTCTCTTTCTCTCTCTCTCTCTCTCTCTCTCTCTCTCTCTCTATCTATCTATCTATCTATCTATCTATCTATCTAAGACACATTATTCCATCCCCAACCCATTTTCACCATTTTCCAAGGTTTCCCCCTTCCATCGCCCACGCATTTTCAAGGCTAAAACACCCATTTCAAGTTTAATAGAAGAAGAAGTTGGGTAGAATAAGCCATTGGTGGAAGCTCTCTTGAATAAGTTGGAGCTTTCTCGGAGCTTTTTGTTTTTTTTTTTGGGGGGGGGGGGGGGGGGGGGGGGAAAGCATTCAAGTCATTCCCTTTAGTTTTTCCTCTTCAAATCAGAGGTAAGGTTTTCCTCCAAGTGTTTTCAAGATTAAAAGCTATTAGGATGCATGCTAGAAGGGTTTATTTTTGAAATAATATTTTCTAGTATGTTTATTTAAGTTTTCTTATGAACAAATGGGATTCTTGAGAAAACTAAGTGTAAATGGATTTTTGAAGAACAAATGGTATTTTTAATCTTAAAATAGGAAAAAATAAGCAAAAAAATGTATTTCCATGCTAAAATCATATTTGGGTGCATATTCAAGGGTTTCTAGTTTTAAAATCCTCTGAACAATGTGTGAAATGTTGTAGTATGTTGGCAAGGGCCATATAAACATGATATATGGAATTAAAAATGGATTTCTTGATGAAGGAAAGAAGTTTGAAATATTAGCCGTAAATACATTTTAGAATCATGGTGAAATGAATAAGAAATGACATTTAATACAACATATGTGTATAAAGGTAAAATAGACATTTTGATCAAAATAGTATTCGTGTTGTTAAATATGTTTCTTGAAAATAAATAAAGAAATGAAATTTTCGTAAGGAAAAAGGATAAAGTGTGATGTTTGAACATGAAATGATGATTTGTGATGCCATAATGGGAAACATATGCTTTTCAAAAGGTTTTGGCAAATGAAGGCTAAAAAGGTAACATTGGCAAAATTGGAGGGTCCTAATGGTTGGACTTTCTCATTTGACCTGGTCAATCGATTTTGTGAAATGGACAAAATTGCATGAAAATGGTGAAAGTAAAGGAATAATGTGGATATTGATAAAAATGTTGAAACGCATCAATATGGACTCCAATAAGATCGAGAAAGATTTAAGAAAGGACTAGTGCCCTAGAGTGAAAGACCCAAAATCACTAGACAGAGCATATGGTAGCATAGCCGACAGTGTGGAGCCTATTAAAGTTTACAAACAATTGGATGGTTCCGGAAAAGATAATGGAAATGAAAATGAACTTGGTTTTTCTTAAGGAATGTGAGTAAGACAAGCAAATAAAAAGGGGTAAAATGGAGACTAACGAATAAAATATTAGACTAAATAGTCTCTAAACCCGACAAAGGGTGGCATAAAATCCTTAAGCATGAGTATGAGCACATCGATCAAATGCATTACATTCTAGTTCCATTAATACTAGCAAAAAAGATAAAGTTCTTGGAATTATTAAAATTACATGTTTTATGTGTAGTATTTTAATAGAAAATGTACGACTTAGTATTCTCATCCCTACTGAGTCTTACTGAGTGTTTGCTCACCCCTGCTTTTATGTGAAAAACCTTACCCCCAAGTACAACGAGTTGGGACATTGGCGAGGATGCCAATAAGGCCCCAGAGGGTAATAATCTCATTAGATGCTCGGCCATTATATTTTAAACTTTTGTTCTTAATACCATTTGATTTGAAATATTTTAAATTATTTTATTCAGGCCTTTGGCTAAGTGTATAAAAATAGAGGGATAATCATGATTTCTTATTTATCAAGCATTGTTGGATTCAATGAGTTTTCATAAATAAACCTCACGTAACTACATAAAGTGGTCTCTATTTATCAAATTAAAATCGATAATTTATTAATTAATAGAATTGGACTATCCCCTCCCCTATAGCTCCTTGACTCCGTGCGGGTTGACCCGATGTTAACCCAAACCCGGGTCGGGGTGTTACACCATCAATGTCACCAATAAGGAATATACAAGTAAATGACATAAAGTATTTAGTATGACATCGGGTTAATTACACTAAACGAAGGCCACTACCTTCTGTGTCCATCCCGTGCCTCTATCTGTAAGTTCGTACGAATTCATCACCTAATGAGGTTAAACAAACACATGAATAAACAATAGGTTGATCACTATGGAGTAACACTACTAACGAAACTATAACCAACCCGAGTAATGGCACTAGTTAACCATCCTTTTCTTATCACGAAGGGGGGGGGGGGGGGGGGGGGGGCACGTTTATTGTATGATATGATATAATGACCTCAACTACATCCAAATCATATCATCCAAGCGTATGGTACGTGTCTCGAATCGCAAATGCAACCCCAGTCGATAGATTCCCCATGAGTATTCGTATATTCACAATTATACACACACACTATGGTTTACATATGGCCATTCCGAGGGGGTGTCTCTAGAGGCGGATCCCTCCTTCCTTTCCCTTTTCGGTGTGCACGCAGGATTGCATCCTTTATTAGGTCGCTCGACCGTCATCGATATGGGGTGATATATAGAGATAGTGTCGTCAACCTATTTTTCACAAAACAAGCAAAAGAAATTTCATCTCCTTGAGAGAACGATATTAAGGATAATATTGATGCTTGAAAAACCATGTAGTTCAAGGGTTCGGGGACTAAGTTATGGAATGGAAAGGTCTTAGGAACCCATTCCACCCTTTCGATCTATCATCGGCATGTATTAATATTCTCTTGTAGAACTCCATGATATGTGTGATTATGTGCATAATATAAATGGAGGATGGAATCGCTCGACTCGCATCATGGATAAAGGCACAGCAAGGTTATCCTTAGGAATGTTCCCAAAATAGTAATTGAAAATATAATGTAAGTGTTTGCCAAGTCATTATAAAGGAATGATTGTGTATATCGGACAAAACACATGTAAACAAAAATATAAATTTATATATCACGAATATATGATGAGAACAAAGTAACAAATATATATAGGAGGACTCGAGTCAAGGGATTTACCCAAGACGCCTATGTAGCATGGGGGGCATCAAAGTCTCTCATAGTTCGAAGACAAAAAAAGGTGGGGTTTAATCCATAAATCCAACCGGGAACTTTATTATATCTATGGGTGTAGAAAAGATGTTTTAGTGTGGGAAAATATAATGAGAAATTCCCATATGGAATTTACAAATGAACCTTCTTTTTCTTATTTTTGGGTTTTTCTATGAAAATAAAGTATGTGCGGATACTAATAATAAAATGTTTGGAACTAAGATGTGTGATGTAATGAAGTAAATTACTAAAGCAAAATTGAAGTAACCAATGCATAAATAAGAGATTTTAAAGACAACGGGAAAGAAATAGACCTCCTTATGAAGACTTAAAGTAGATATTTCTTTTAGATGTGCTAATCTCAAGATGAGGTCATGGTGGTTTGAGTAAGTGGGTGGGAATTTACTCAAAAGAGTATGAAAATGATGAAAGGAATGTGGAAAATGAGCTTTTAAGGAAAAATACCCCTAAATTTGAGGGAATTCTCTCTGAATTGCTGAGAGGAATGTTCAGGGGTCGACTTTCAAAGTGAGGCCAAGGCCTCTATTTATAGGGCCAAGGGGGATGCCTATAAACATGGTCCTAGACCTTCCTATAGTCATAGAACCCTAGACACACTACCGATAAGTAGGGTCCTTGGGTTTCCAATTGATAGTCTGAGGTAGGTTTTAAGGGAAAACGATCTCAAAACGCGTGTAAGTCGGAATTACGCATGGGATAGACCGTTAAAAAGGTTATATAGATCCCCTTAAGAATCCATTGAACCACTCTTGGGTTCAAGAGTTAACCAAAGTTAAACGGGGTCCAGAAGCGCACACTACTCACTAGATTGAAATTTCCTAAAGGAAAACGGATCGTTCATCTGAACCATGAGGTCGATTCATGCATGGGACGGACCATGGGAAAGGGAATTCAATTCGCTTTAGGATTTTATTTAACTTCATTTGGTTTAGAGATTTGACCTAGGTTAAGAGGGATCTGAAAGATCCCAATGACCTTTCAGAGTAAAATAGGTTGTTCATTCGTATCGTAAGGTTAATTCGCACATGGGTCGGACCGTTGGAAAGGGTATTCAGAGTACTTTAAAGATTCATTTAGATTCATTCGATTTGAAGAATTAATAGGAGTTAAATGGAGCCTGGGAGTGCCCAGTGTCCTTTAGATCAGTTTTTGGTGTAAAATGGATCTTTTGGCTTAATCGTAAGGCAGATTCGCTCATGGGGCCGACCGTTGGAAAAGAGATTCAGAGACCTTAGAAGATTCATTGAGATTTTGCTCAGACGAGGAAGTGATCGGAGTAGGAATGAAGCCCGGGAGCACGTGATGGCCGTCAGATTAATTTTTGATAGTAAAATGGACCATTCGTCCGAACTATAAGGTCAATTCGCACAAGGGGTAGACTGTTTAAAAGGGGATTTAGATCACTTTAAAGATTCATTGATCTTTCACTTAGGTGAGAAAGTTAATCAAAGTTAAACGCAATTCGGGAGTGCTCGGTGTCATCTAGATCGCTACTTAAGGTATGACATAGGGTTTACGGTGAATGAGGGAGTGCTAGGGACCTAAGAAGGTTCTTAGGGGTCCCTAGGTTGGTATGTATATAGAAAGATCCTTGATGGGAAATCTTAGAACAAGTGAATGCCGTTGAATAATGGACACCACATTGATGTTGGGAAAAAGGTTTTGTAGGTCGATTTTGAGGACCTAGAGGAGTAGGTTGGCCAATTCAACAGGTCGAGATCAATCTGAGGACCTAAGGAGAGGAGGATGACCGATTCATTGGGTTGAGGTCACTTCTGAGGACATAAAGAGACGATGATGACCAATTTAGTAGGTCAAGACGAGGATAACCGATTTAATGATTGAGGTTAGTTCTGAGGACCTAAGGAGATGAAGATGAACAATTTAGTGAGTTAAAAATGTGTTAAGATTGGTTCTAAGGGACTAAGGAGACCAATTCGGCGATTCGAGGTCAATTCCAAATTTGTGCTAGGGGTGACCAATTCTGAGGGCTGAGGTCAATCCTGAGGACCTGGAGATGTAACGACCAATTCCTATGGTCGACGTCAATTCTGAGGACTTAAAATCATAGAGGCCAATTTTGAGGGTCAAGGTTAATTCCGAGGGCCTAAAGTGGTAGAGACCAATTCTGGGGGTCAAGGTTAATTCTAAGGGACTAAATTTATAGCGAGCAATTTTGGGGGTCGAGGTCAATCTTGAGGACCTAAAGTTACAGCGACCAATTCTAAGGGCCCAGGTCAATTTTAAGAACCTAAAGTTTTGGCGACCAATTTTGAGGGTCGATCTTAATTCTAAGGATCTAAAGTTATAGCGACCAATTCTGAGGGTTGAGGTCAATTCTGAGGACCTAAAGTTATAGTGACTAATTCTACGGGTCGAAGTTAATTATGAGGACCTTAAGTTATAGAGACCAATTTTGTAGGCCGAGATAAATTATGAGGACCTTAAGTTAGGATGACCTATTCTGAGGGTTGAGGTCGATTTTGAGAACCTAAAGTTATAGCGACCAATTCTGAGGGCTGAGGTCAATCTTGAGGACCTAAAGTTGTAGCGACCAATTCTGAGGGCCGAGGTTAATTCTGAGGACCTAAAGTTATAGCGATGAATTCTGTGGGCTGAGGTTAATTCTGAGAACCTAAATTTGTAGCGGACATTTTTGTGGGTCGAGGTCAATTCTGATAACCGTAAGCTATAATGCAGGGAGTTTCTCTCTTAGGGAATTTTAAATTATCTTTGGGTGTGGATGCATCCGTGGTTCCGTTGGGGATTGTGTTGTTTTGGGACTTCACTGGGGAAGGAGTTATCTTTGGGATATCCATTTGGGGATCATGTTATCTTGAGACTCCACCGGGGGATGTTTAGGCTGAGGAATACTAAACTTGGATGCGGATGCATTGTTGGCTCTGTTTGTAGAATATGTTGACAATAAGTTTATAAGATTAATCTAGTTGGGGATTATGCTAGGGATAAGAGCGTAAGATTAATCCTATTGAGTATTTCAAGAGTTTGATAAGGGGCTTAGTGCTAAAAAAAATGATTTTCTTTGACGAAAATGTGGTTCCACATTTTTTTTTTGGGGGGGGGGGGGAGTTTTGGAAAAAATTCGAGAAATTTTTGAATTTTTCTAGAATTTTTTAGCATTTTTGTACAAATTTTGGAGGGGGTGCCGATAGGCAGTCCTGGGGAGGTGCCAATCGCAAGGGCTTCCTTGGGAAATGGAAAAGATGACTTCTGATCGGCGTTATCAAGGGGGATGTCGATCGGAAGGCCCCTTAGCTTTCTATAAAAGAGGTCGAATCTTCCCCATTTTCCACACATTCAAGTGTTTGAATCTTCTACTTTCTCTGTCTAAAAAGAATTCCTAAGCCATTTTTGCTTTAATACTTCAAATGACGGGTTTAAGTGAGGTGTACGACAATGCGTGACTGATTGTCAATGACTGGGTTGGCCTAGAGTTATAGTATAAGATGCCTCTTGCTTTGGGTAATGAATATAACTATGATATATTTCATCTTGTGGATGATGAGAGTACTCTTCTAAGCGAGATGGCATATCACCGCTCGTCTGGGGTGAGGAACCCTAGTTGGCTATGTAAGTATAATGACTTTTGGTATTCCATTTCATTTTTTCTATTTCTTCTTTAAGTTAATGATGGGATTTTCTTCTTTTTCTTTTGAAGATTGACATTACTCCTTCGGTTATCCAGTCCTTGGGGATGATGGGGTTGAAGGATGTTTGGTAAATCTTCCTTGTGTGGTATGTTGGATGGTCTCCTATGCAGATTTTGGTCCTTGGTGGAGACTTCGAATGAGACACTGCGCTCTACTGCAGTTTTATGTGCTCTGGGAGTGAGATGGTGGGACACTACTCACACTTTCCATCTTGGCTTCGTGGAGAAGACGATTACTCCCATAGACATTATGTAGCTGACAGGGGTTGACTGTGAGGGTTTTCGAATAGTGGTGAACTTCATGCTAAGGGTGACACCAGAGGCGGTGCAGGCAACTCTGGGAGATGTGGGTAGAATCATTTTTGGGGATTCGATGCGTATTTCTTCTTTGAAGGATACTCTATTGAAGAGGAGGATGGATGTGACTAATGGGTGATAGGTGAGGCAAATATCCCGTCTATTTATTTTGTTTCTTTTGGGTGACTTTTGGGGGGCAATAAGTGGTGACATCGTCTATATCTAGTTCTTGTCGTATTTGCAGATAATTTTCGACGTCTAAAAGAATGACTAGGTAAGCCTAACCTTGTAATTCCTCTATTCTTCTTTGGATGCTTTCTGTCAGTGCTGTCGATAGACTTTTATAGGGGTCATGTATCTTTTTGAGGTAATCTTGAATTCATTTTCCTTTTTAATGCATTTTCTTGCATTCTTCTTTGGTTTCTTTTTTGCTGATTCTTATCTTGGGCACACGTGGTTTAATGAGGTGATCGGGTGTAATGCGGGGTTAATAGCCCTGAAGGATGAGAGTTGGGGGGACTTCTGTCATGTGTTTGATGGCAGAAGTCCAACTGGAGGTCGAATCAGTCTTTATCCATGGCGGATGTGATATGGGTTTTGAAGGCCCTAACAATCGATCTTGTTATTTTTCTGTCTTTTAAAGTCGTTTGGCATCTTTATCTCTTGAGTAAATACTAATTCTCTATTGCAAATTGCGAGTGACCTTGACTCGGGCATGATATGAGGGTAATGGGACTACATGAAAAGATATGGCGATTGATCTCACATGAGTTTGGGTACGTCTAGTACCTAAGGGAGAGGGCTGATAGACATATTGTGGAGGAGGAGGTGGCGGTCCCACCGTCGGTGATGATGCTGGAAACAACACCACCCTCCAAGGTGTTCGTAAGCTTAAATTAGTGATAACGATGGCAGCACAAGAGTATATTAAATATAGGGGATCTTCCTATTAAGTCCTGTTTGAAGGGGATATTTCCTAATAGGTCTTATCATAATTTTTTTTCGTCAATAGGTCCTATTTGTATATATAGTGAATATTCACTGTATGTTTACAAATAGGACCAATTGGAACAAAAATCTTATTTCATGGGACCCGATGGAGAAAAAAAAAGATGTTAGGACCTATTGAACTACATACTTAGTAAATGAGACTAATTGGTAAAAACCCCTTAAATATAAGAGATTGATATGAGGAGAAGAGGATAGACACCAATATATAAGTGGTTCATCCAATTAGGCCTACGTCCACTGTGCAAGTGAGTAAGTTAGGTCACCAGAATAAGGCACTCCTGGCTATGGATACAATCTCTCAAGCTCTCTCTCTCTATATATATATATTGTGTAATTTGACAGAGTTTCAGCTAGGGTTGTTATCTTTGGATCCCCTTTCGTGAAGGAGAAGGCAAGCATATATAGTGGGGGGGGGAGGGCGTAATGCACCCCCCATGCATGCAATGAGCATGTGTGCGTTGATCTAGCCAATCTAATGAAGACATTTGTCACTGCCACATGTAGATAATGATGAGGAAATATTCCCTCACGTGTGGGGAACGATTCGGTTATAACTGATTCATCACACGTGTTCCTAGCTATGCATATGCGAGTAAAGGCTCGGCTGTCTTCGATTGGTACCAACCTCGGCCTGGAAGGGTACAAGGTTAGTGAAGTCAGGCTGTTTGCCAATTCGAGATTATTCTTGATGGTCTCGGCTCAGTACGGAAGCCGAGGCAAGACATGTGGAGTTATAACGTTGGCCTGGGCCGGGGTTATGTAGGAGTAGTTGGAACATCGACTAATTCCCAACCGAGGCTGATTACGATTACATCGTTGTTCCTGTTTCCTCGGCTTACACCCTGTCGAGGTTACTGTATGATGTAGGCATGACATCAGCTCCGGTTGACCTGATGGATAACTGTCCCCATGGATCCCGAAGACCTCAGTTGTTGTCTGACTGTGAGGCAACTAGTAACGTCGGCCATGGCCGACCTTGCTTAGGACGAGACCGTTGGTTGCCAATCTGGGGCCCTTCTAACCTCGACCATCTCCTTGGCCGAGGTTGGTGTCTCTCAGCTGTTGGGTACATATAGGGAATATCAATCACCCCCTAGAACTTAGTTACTTATGTGACCAGGTGACTAAGGGGTATGTATGTCCGAGGTTGGATTTCTTTAAGTGCCAATATTTTCTTAACAAGTGTTAGCTCTTGAAGTAGATTGCGTGCTTGTTAAGTGCAATTATTATGGGCTTTTGGACTTCCAAGGAAATGATGGGCCTTGGGATGGGTGCAAGTGTATTTCAAGGATTTTACCACTTTTCTCTCTCTTTCTTCTTCTTTTCCTTTCATTCTCCCGCCTGGACCCTTCTTTTCTTTCTCTCTCTTCCAGAGCCCGATCAAGGGTGCATTTCGTGGATCTTTCTTACCAATCTTCATATTCTTCTCCTCGTACTTCATCAGGTATTGCTTGTTACCTCTTTTTGCCATTTTTTCTACCTTGTTCTTCCATTTATTGCATTTTTCGACAGTTTATGAGTTTTTCGACGATAGTTTAGGTTTTTCGGTGAGCCTATGGGTTTCTCAGTGGACTGCCTTTGTTAGAAAGGTTTCAAATAACCACGTTTGATCTTTCAATGTTGTGTTCATCCTGTTTGTTTTTAGCTTGATTCCATAAGTGTAAGGTCGTCCCCATATGCTCAGACCCCTTTATCAACTCTTAGAGGAATTCCCTTCTCTTAGGGAGAAAACCTTAGAGAAGATTAGGCAAATGGAATGAGCCCAAGAGGAAGCTCATAGGGCAGAGGTATTCCCTCTCAGGCCTATATTCCCACCCCCTCTAAAGGTGATATACCCTGAGCCGCCTGTGTCGGTAGAGGTCCCAGTAGAACCTGTTTCGATGTCTGAGTCTGAGTCGTCAACCTCAGACCCTATGTCTGTGGATTCTTTCAAAGAGTCCATGGACTATTCTGTCTGGATGGACCAAGCCCCTGACCAAGCTGAGGTTTCCAGCCATGCCTCGTCTCACAAGAGTTCTAGCACCTCGCATTCTTTCTTCGATGTCAAAATTATAGGACCTAGTGTGGCTGTTCCCCCAATCCTTGACGCCATTCCCCTGTCGGCTGCCACAGGAGCCGAGTTTGCTCAGAGGTTCCCTGATGGTGATCCTTCATCTGCTCGAGTCGACGTTGACCGGGATGAGGATGATGGTAGAAAAATCGATGTTGACACCTTGAAGGCAGCCAATATAGAGAGCACTATCAGCGAACTCGACCTCTTAGCTTTCAGACATTTGTATTCTATAAGTCCATCCATAAAACTTAGGAGACCTCTGAGGGACGAGAGGGCCTTCGGTGGACAAGATGGCGAGATCTTCCTATACGAGAAGATGTTTAAGTTAGGGTTTCGTCTTCCCATTCATTCAATAATCAGGGCTGTATTGTCCTACATTAACATGGCTCCTTCCCAATTATCACCCAATGCCTGGAGGGTGATAATTGGAGCTATAGTCTTATGGTGGGCAGTCCACCATCCAGACCTTCCCGTCCAGGTTTTCACAGGGTGCTACATCCCCTCCTCTGCCAGGAATCATTCGAGTTATTACCATTTTTTAGCTCGAAAGTCCAATAAGAAGATGTTGCAGGTTACCCAAACTTCGAACCACTATTGGAAACCATGATACTTCTTCGTGTCAGGGCCATGAGAGTTTGGTCCCTGTGCTCCCTCTTCATCCTTAGAGTCGAGAATACCCCTGAGATGGGGAAAGGTGTCAATGGCTGCTAGGGCCGACCCTGGGCTAAGACAAAATAACCTTTAGAAGGTCAAAGATCTTCAGGATCAGGGGGAGCATGGTCTGCTGGTCAAGTACGAGCATTTGATGACCCCCTACTACCTCTCTGAAACTGGCCTTGGGGTGAGCCTTTGACCGAGCTCCATAAGTTACTTTATCATTTCAACAAGTTATACCTTTAATTTTATCATGTCTCTGATTTTTTAACTCAGATCTTTCTGTTTGCAGAGCGCCCAAAAGGAATTTTTGACGAACTTTGAGAGATGGAAGCCCCTAGTCTTACTAAGCTTGTGAAGAAAGCAGGTCTAACTGCACCTCCTCCCCCTCCAATTACTTCAAGGGATGAGACCTCCAAGAAGAGGAGATCTATTGACCCTGCCCCTGAGGATCAGAGGCAGAAGAAGAAAGCTTCAAAAGTGGATCGTGCTATCCCTATCTCTTCTGGGGACGTGCTAGTTTCCCATCTGGAGCAACTGAAGATTGGCGACAGTTTTATCGACCAGAGTCTGAAGGCCTTGGACTCTATCGACAATGTCATGACCGACTCTGACAAACGTTTCTGCTATTCTCTAGATACCCTTCTGCTGGCTGAGTTTTCCCTCCATCGATCTATCCAAGTAAGGCTTTTTACTTATGTTTGAACAACTGTAACCTCATCTTTTAATTATACCAAATCTTAAACTAACGTCCCTGTACGTGTTCTGTAGGGTCTCCTCACCATGCACCAATTTGTTGACTGGACTCTGAGGAAACTTCCTCTGATTGAGAAGGGCAAAGAGGCCCAAAAGATCGAGTCTGCTCTGAACACTGAAGTGGAGCGTCTGAAGGCCTCCTTAGAGAAGTCTGAGGCCAGCGTTAAGCGATTGGAGAAAGACATGGACAAGCTGAAGAAGGATCATAGCTCTGCATTGAAGACTCAAGTTGACACTCTTCAACACAAGGTTGATGTCACTGTGAAGGCTGTCTTGGATGATGCCTCAGAGAATATTTTAAAGGACTATAAGGTCTTTGATGAGTTCGTCAGCTTCGACTTTGAGTACCTCGAGAGGGGTATTAAGGCTACTGGAAAATGGGCTGCAATGAAGGAGAAAAAGTCAGGGAGCTTGGCAGCCTATGACTTCATTGGTCTAGGTTATGTCGATCCTAGGTTTGCTCAGGCCTTACAAGAGGTCGAGGAGGAAGGGGGTGCCTCTCCTACCGAGACTGCTCCTCAAGAGGCTACCAGGACTGAAGACGTTGGTCCTCAAGATGATGGGATAGAAGTGACCAACGTCGGCCAGGCAGATGGGGGTATGGATATTAACCCTAAGATTGCTAATACCTAAATCCGTTTTGTGAACCCCTTGTAATTCTTGACGTTGATCTCTAACTTCTGGTGATAAATTATGTTACCTTTTGGCTTGTACTCTTAACTTCATGCTATATCAACCTCTGAGGAGGGCTTACTTTCTTAGTTGTTGAATGTTCTTTGAATGGTGTTCTATGTCATGCAATGTGTTTGTGTTAAGGCCTGAAGTCTCAATATAATGGTGTCTTTGTGAGCCTTATAACATTATCTAAGGTCTGAGGTCATCCGAGTATGATGTCTTGTCTCAAACCTTGCCACCAAATTATGATGTTATAAGGCCCGAGGTCATCAACTAAGATGTTATCCTCATAATATATTCACCAAATTAATGATGTTCAAGGTCTAGGGTCATCCAAGTGTGATGTTCACCTCAGACCTAGTCACCAAATTATGATGTTTAAGGTCTGAGTTCATCAACCAAGATGTTATCCTCATAATATATTCACCAAATTAATGATGTTCAAGGTTTGAGGTCATCCAAGTGTGATGTTCACCTTGGACCTTGTCACCAAATTATGATGTTTAAGGTCTGAGGTCATTAACTAAGATGCTATCCTCATAATATATTCACCAAATTAATGATGTTTAAGGTCTGAGGTCATCCAAGTGTGATGTTCACCTCAGACCTTGTCACCAAATTATGATGTTTAAGGTCTAAGGTCATTAACTAAGATGTTATCCTCATAATATATTCACCAAATTAATGATGTTCATGGTCTGAGGTCATCCAAGTGTGATGTTCACCTCATACCTGATCACCAAATTATGATGTTTAAGGTCTGAGGTCATCAACTAATATGTTATCCTCATAATATATTCACCAAATTAATGATGTTCAAGGTCTGAGGTCATCCAAGTGTGATGTTCACCTCAGACCTTGTCACCAAATTATGATGTTTAAGGTCTGAGGTCATCAACTAAGATGTTATCCTCATAATATATTCATCAAATTAATGATGTTCATGGTCTGAAGTCAGTCAAGTGTGATGTTAACCTCAGACCTTGTCACTAAATTATGATGTTTAAGGTCTGAGGTCATCAACTAAGATGTTATCCTCATAATGTATTTACCAAATTAATGATGTTCAAGGTCTGAGGTCATCCAAGTGCGATGTTCACCTCGGACCTTGTCACCAAATTATGATGTTTAAGGTCTGATGTCATTAACTAAGATGTTATCCTCATAATATATTCACCAAATTAATGATGTTCAAGGGTTGAAACGGGAACTGATCTTCTCATTAATAATCTCCTCATAAGTGGACACATTTACATAGGAATCATTCCAAAATCATATGTAATACTTTTTCAAATGATCAGCATTCCATGGATTGGAAAAAGGTTCCCCCTCAAGCTTTTCCAACCTATAGGTCCCAGGTACAACCTCTTCGATCACCTTATAAGGGCCATGCCAATTTGTGTGAAGTTTGTTTGCTTTTTGCAACATTTTCTTCAACACCAGGTCTCCCACGGCAATGAGTCTTGATTTCACCCTTTGATTATAGAACTTTATTATTCTCTATTGGTAGGCTACCGGTCTGATCTCTAAATCTTCCCTTCTCTCTTCAATCAGATTTAGTTCAAGTCTTTTCTCCTCCCCATTCTTCTTAGGGTCATAGGTCTGAACCCTGTGAGTGGGGAGCCCTACCTCGGTTAGTATGACATCTTCTGAGCCATGTGCTAACATAAATGGGGTTTCCCCCATTGGTGTCCTAGCCATTATTCTGTAAGCCCATAATATAGCATAAACCTCTTCAGTCCATCTCCCCTTAGCTTCTTCTAACCTCTTCTTGATCCCGTCGAGGATTATCTTGTTTGTGACTTCGGTCTGACAGTTTGCCTCAGACCGGTCCGGAGAAGAGAAAAATTGCTTGATCCCAACTTTTTCGTAGTATTTTTCTAAGGAAGAATTCTTGAACTGGGTTCCGTTGTCCGAGATGAGGGTGTTTGGAAGTCCATGTCTGCATATGATGCTCTTCCAAATGAATTGGAAGGTCTTCAGCTTTATAATCGTGATCACCCACTTGGAGAAGTAGTCGATGGCAACTATCAAAAACCTGTAGTTGTTCGCAGCCCTTGGTAAGGTACCCACCAAGTCAATTCCCCATACAGTGAATGGCCAAGGAGAGGTTATTGACGTCATAGGCTGATGAGGTTGATGGGGGATAGTGGAGAACCTTTGGCATTTATCACACCTTTTCACATAGGCTGCGACATCCTTGGCCAAGGTCGTCCATCAGTATCCCTGAATGATAATCCTCTTGGCTAAAGGTCTTCCTCCTACGTGACTGGAGCAAGAACCCTCGTGTACCTCTTGCAGGATGCAGAGGACCTCTGTGGGATGAACGCACCTGAGGAGGGGTAACAGAAATCCCTTCTTATATAGGACATCTCTTATTACTGAGAACTTTGCAGCTCTGTACCTCAGTTTCCTCCTCTCTAGCTTTGATCCCGATAGCTTTCCCTCTCTGATGTATCTAATAAGGGGGTCCATCCATGAGTCCCCTAATTCAAATTGAGGCAAGGGTTACTATCCTCTTCTTCTTCAATGGTCGCTTTAGGCAGGATCTCGACTGGAACTGTCCTTCTGATGTTTGTCCTTGTTACTGAAGCCAACCTTGCCAGTGCATTTGCATGGCTGTTGTTTTGTCGAGGTATTCTCTTCATCTTTACCTCTTTGAAATCTTCTAATATCACTCTTACCCTCTTCAGGTATTTGGCCATTCTTTATTCCTTGGCAGCATAAACCCCCAACACTTGGTTAACAACCAACCTCGAGTCACTGTGAAGTAAGAGTCGTCCTACCCTAAGGGTCTTTACCAAGGAGAGGCCTGCTATCATGGCCTCATATTCTGACTCTTTTTTTGATGCCTTGAAGTTAACCCTTAAGTCATATTCAACATTGGTACCATCCGGGGCTGAGAGTATTAGCCCTGCACCGCTTCTATTTTTACAAGAAGACCCGTCAACAAAGAGGTTCCAGATGTATTTATCTAATGAGAAGCTCCCTTCTAACATAATTCCTTACTTAAAGAGGTACCGGTCTTCCTCATTCTCAGTTATTTCGTTTCTGACTCTGTTGGATACAACCTCTTCCGGGTCTCAAAAGACATTATTATTTGATCCCTCTATAGTCTCTAAGTTATTCTCAACCTCGGCCTCTTCCTATGTGAACTCAATAATAAAATCTTCAAGTGCCTACCCTTTAATGGCCACCCTGGGTTGGTAAGTAAGGTCATACTCTTCCAACTCAATGGCCGACGTCATCAATCTACCTGACTTCTCAGGTTTGTGGAGGACCTGTCTTAGTCGGGAGTCAGTGAGGATGACCATAGAATGGGCTTGAAAGTAGGGCTTCATATTCCTAGAAGCATGTATCAAGGTAGGCCAACTTTTCCATCCGAGGATAATTTTGTTCAGACCCTTGAAGGGCCTTACTGTTGAAGTATACATGCCTTTGAACCCCAACGTCTTCCCGTACTATTGCTGCACTTATAGCTGACTCAGAGACTGCTAGATAAACATATAACTTCTCCCCCACTGTGGGCCGAGATAAGAGCACGGGAGATCCGAGGTAAGACTTGAGTTGGTTAAAAGCCTCCTCAGACTCTTTGTACCATTCAAAGACCTTTCTAAGCACCTTAAAGAACAGAAGACACTTGTCCTTCACTCTGGAAACAAATCTGTTGAGTGCAGCTACTCTTCTAGTGAGCCTCTGCACGTCCTTGATATTTTTTGGTGTCTTCATGTCGAGCAAAGCCTTGATTTTCTCAGGGTTCGCCTCTATTCCCCTTTGATTGACAATGAATCCAAGAAATTTCCCAGCTCCTACCCCGAAGACACACTTCGTGGGATTGAGTTTCATTCTGTATAAGTCCATGGTATCGAAGGTCTTTTTTAGGTCTGCCACGTGAGTGCAAGCCTTTAAGCTCTTTGTCAATATATTGTCCACATAAACCTCCATTGTCTTGCCTATTTGATCTTCAAACATCTTATTCATAAGACGTTGATAAGTTTCCCCCGTATTTTTCAATCCGAAGGGCATAACTTTATAGCAATATGCCCCCTTGTTAGTTATGAAGGTTGTCTTCTCTAAGTCTTCAACGTCCATGAAGATCTGATTATAGCCTGAATACGCATCCATGAAGCTCATGAGGTCATGCCTTGCAGTGGCATCTACCATCTGATCGATTCGAGGTAGGGGATAGCTGTCTTTTGGGAAAGACTTATTTAGGTCGATAAAATATACGCACATCCTCCCTTTTTCGTTGGCTTTGGGCACAATGACTGTGTTTGATAGCCACTCTGGGTATATAACTTCCCTGATAAACTCAGCCTCTTCCAACTTTCTGACTTCTTCCCTAATGACGTCGTACTTCTCCCTAGAGTAAACTCTTTGTCTTTGTTTGATTGGCTTGGCATCCTTAGTCACATTGAGTTTGTGGCACATAACCTCAGGATTGATTCCAGACATGTCCGCGTGGCTCCAAGCGAAGACACTCTGCCTCTTCCTCAATAAGTTTATCAATTCTTCCTTGATCTCCGCTTTTAAGGCTTTGCTGACCAGGATGGTTTTTTTTGGTTCGTCCTCATTAAGGACGATGGATTCTACCTCTTCCGCGTCCTCTCCTTTCTTTAATTTCGTTTCATCTCTGGGGTCAAGTGTATCAATGTTGTACGTGGTAGTTGCTCTCTTATGGGCCTCTCTCTCTTCGACTGAGTTGAAGTAGCATTCTCGTGCTATGGTCTGGTCACCTTACACTTCCCCTACCTCATAGGGGGTCAGGAATTTTAGCATCTGGTGGACCGTCGACGGCACGACCTCAAACTCTTTAAGGGCTACTCTTCCTATGATGAGGTTATAGGCCGAGAAGATGTTTTCGTCCATAACGAAAAAATTGATCTTCCGGATTAACCTTTTAGGCCACTCATCGCCCATTCGCACGTCCATCTCATACATGCCTAATAGATGGACCTTTTCACCGCTGAAGCCCATTAACTGATGATGATAGGGTACCAACCTAGAACTGCTAAGGCCTAGGCTTTTGAAACAGGGCCAGAACATTACATCTGCTGAACTTCCCCCATCTACAAGAATTCTCTGTACCTCGCATCCATGCACTCTTGTTGTAATCACCAAGGGATCATCATGCGGGGCTAAGATGCCTTTGAAGTCGAGTCGGGAGAACCCGACCATAAGAGTGTCTATATCCACTTTCTTTCTCTTCTGCTTGGTTTTTGAAGACGCCAGATTTATCACTTCTACTTTGGCCACTGACTTGGCCTCCGCCACATGAGCTTTTTGGTCAGCCACTTCAGAGCCACCCCCTGCTAGTCCTCCGCATATGGTGTTAACACCGAAGGAGATCATACCAACCCTCTTCACTGGGGCGTTGTCATCTTTTGGTGGGAGGTCTGGATCGTCTTCATCATCACCATTCGAGTCATCGTCTCTTCTTGCTGGAGTATCGTCACGACATTTGTCGTTTCTCTTCTTTTTAGGGTCATCCCCTCCCCTCTTAGAAGCCTTGCCATCAACATAATTTCTCAACTTTTTGGATTTTAACATATTTTCGATCTCATCCTTTAAGGCGAAGCACTTGTTTGTAACATGGCCGTAGTCTTGGTGGAACTCGCACCATAAGTTATGGTTCCTCTTATGTGGAGGAGCCTTCAGCTTCTCTGGACATCTCAGAGACCGGTCATTCTTGATCTCATTGAGGATGTGTTCCCAGCTTACAGTTAGAGGGATATAACGTGCAAACTTGTCATCAGCTGACCTCTTCTTTCCATCCATGTTTCTTTGGAACTTCCCGCTGCCACTGTCGTTCTCATCCCCATACTTTGCAGCCATGGCCTCTTCAGCGTTCGTTACCTTACATGCAGTTTCCAATAACTCTGCCATGGACTTTGGAGGGTCTTCTGTGAGCTTCCATAATAACTTCCCATTCTGGAGGCCTCCTATGAGAGCGATCATAGCTATATTCTCTTCGTAATCTTCCACCTCCAGTTTTTCTTTGTTGAATCTAGCATTGTAGTCTCTTATACTTTCGTTCTTTCCTTGCTTGACATACAACAGATGGTTGGTCTTCTTTTGAGGTCTTACCCCAAAACAAAAATTGTGAATGAACCGTTCAGCCAAGCCCTTAAAGTTCTCTATTGAGTTCTTCGGGAGAGAGGTAAACCAGATATGTGCAGCTCCCGTTAAAGTCCCAGAGAAGGCCCAACACTTCATCTCATTTGGTATTGAGTAAATGTCCGCTGCAGATTGGTACATCTCAATATGATGTACAGGGTTGGTGCTACCATCATACTTAGGAGACACCGTAGGTGGCTTGAACTTGGCAGGGGTTGGGAAGCTCACTATCTTAGCCACGAATGGATAGCCCTCTGAGAAACCTCTTTGCAGTGGGTCTTGGCTTTTGATGAGGTCTCCTATCTTTTCCTCAAGACGTTGGATAGAGTCATTCTATGGTCTTACAACATCGGCCTAGCCGAGGTTGTCCCCTGCCACCTCCAAGGTGTGGACTGAGGGTTCGCCAGCCACAGCACAACGTCGGTTGTTGACCTCTTCCTGGTCTCTACCTCGTCCTGGGTTAGGTCGGCCTTGATGAGGTCGATGTTCACCCTATTTTGTTTGTGAGCCGACTGCACTTTTCGATCGGGACAACCTCTGTCTCAGGTCATTTACTGGACCGATCCTTTCAAAGGCCTACCCTTTGCTCAATTGATCAAAAGCTAATCCTCTTTATTGGGATCCTTCACCTCTTCTGCCTCCACAACCTCTAATCTTCTGGATAGGACGCACTGTGTTATTCGAAACCTCATACGGCTCCTAACAATCTTCTGGAGCGTCTTCTGCCTCTGGATCATCATACCTATCCTCGGGCAAGGGTGTCCTTGCCTCCCCAGACGTAAACGCCTAGGGTCAGCAACGTCCCTTCTCCGCTGAGGTATAGGTTGGTCTTTTCGCGGTGCCTGGGGTGGTCCCCTGGCGTCAGGATGGGGCTGGGTGGCCGTAAGAGTAATCATCTCCGGTGAGACCCCAGGTGGTCTCATCATGTTTTGACTGAGTTGTGCAAATTGCTCCTTCATTTCTTATTGCGTTGCAGCCAAATACTTCAAGGCTGCGACCACCTCTACCATTTCGAACTGAGGCGGCGCCTGGCTGGAACTAGGTCCTCCAGTACCAGGCGGTGGAAGAGGTGGTGGTAATTTTGGTGCCATACGCTAACACTAAAGAGCTTGTGAAGTAGATGAGCTTAGTACCTTAATGGACCTCTTTCAATGGTGAAATAACTCCACGCAAGGGGTGAGACCTAGTTCCCCACCAGAGTCTCCGGTGAGGTTAAATAGAAAATGAGGAAGAGATAGCTTCTCGTTCCCACAGATGACGCCAAAATAATGATGCTGGAAACAGCACCACCCTCTAAGGTGTTCGTAATCTCAAATTAGTGATAACGATGGCATCACAAGAGTATATTAAATATAAGAGATTGAGATGAGGAGAAGAGAAGAGGATAGACACCAATATATAAGTGGTTCAGCCAATTAGGCCTACGTCCACTGTACAAGTGAGTAAGTAAGGTCACCAGAATAAGGTACTACTGGCCATGGATACAATCTCTCAAGCTTTCTCTCTCTCTACTGTGTAATTTGAAAGAGTTTCAGCTAGGGTTGTTATCTTTGGATCCCCCTCCGTGAAGGAGAAGGCAAACATATATAGTGTGTGTGGGGCGTAATGCACCCCCTTGCATGCAATGAACATGTGTGCGTTGATCTAGAAACGTGAGGGGAACGATTCGGTTATAACTGATTCACCACATGTGTTCCTAGCTATGCATATGCGAGTAAAGGCTCGTCTATCTTTGATTGGTACCAACCTCGGCCTGAAAGGGTACGAGTTTGGTGAAGTCAGGCTGCTTCCCAATTCGAGATTATTCTTGATGGTTTTGGATAAGTACAGAAGCCGAGGCGAGACATGTGGAGTTATAATGTCGGCCTGGGCCGGGGTTATATAGGAGTAGTTGGAACATCAGCTAATTCCAAGCCGAGGTTGATTACGATGATAATGATGTTCCTGTTTCCTCGGCTTACACCCTGTCGAGGTTGCTGTATGACGTAGGCATAACGTCGGCTCCGACCGAATTGATGGATAATTGTCCCATGGATCTCGAAGACTCAGCTGCTGTCTGACTGTGAGGCAACTAGTAACCTCGGCCATGGCTGACCTTGCTTAGAACGAGACCTCTGGTTGCCAATCTGGGGCCCTTCTAAGCTCGGCCATCTCCTTAGTCGAGGTTGGGATCTCTGAGCTGTTGGATACATATAAGGCATATCATTCGGCATCCCTATGTACATGAGGCGGGTGAGGGATATGTCGGATGATGCCCGGGCGGTGGAGATGATCGGTGAGCCTTATACGAACTATATGGATACATCGGCGAGCTATGAGTATCTAGATTTTGTGACGAGCTGGCTGATGCCTTCCTGTATCTACAAAATTGATAACATACCTCCACCTACTTCGACTTTGAGTAGTGGGACTAATGCACTGGTGGGATATTCCCACAACATAGGTGGTGGCACTTCAACCGCAACGGGTATAGAAGAGGCTCTGATTATTTAAGTTACTCTCAATTCTTATGATTTCTGGGTGAGCAGGGGGGAGTCACTGAGCATGTAGCATTGCCCTCATGCATCTATGTCTGACGGGGATTATAGACGATGACCTTCGGCCTCAGGTATATCATTTTCTATCTGTTATTATTATATTGACTTAACTTTGCTTCTCGACTGATTTACCTTTTGCTTGTTGCTTCTTTGCTTCTTTGCTTGAAGTATGTTCAAGTGTCAACCACTTGGATGAGGAACATCAAGGATTGGATGTCCTTCATGTCAGAGTATATTAAGAGTCTGGCTTCTTCATGCTTTGTTTCGCCTGCCACTTCTGACGAGGGCTCGTGTTTTGAGAGTGGAGGATCCACCACTCGTCACAAGGGAAAGCACACCCGGCGCTGGGGTTGAGAGATAGAAAAAGAGAGAGTTTGTGGGTTCCCATTTGTTTTTTCTATTTTTTTACGAAATGTAACTCAGTGAAGAAAAATATATAATGAAATATGCATTTTCTAATTGGCTTTTTTCTTGATTTAGTCACTTAGCGCTTTCAATTTTCTGCTAAGATAATTTATTTTATGCAAAGACAGAGATATATATGAAATGGAAAATGAGAGGCATAAGAATTGTTATTATGAAAAAGTGTAAAAGAACTGAATCCAGAGAGAGGGGTTTTTTACTACAAATTTATTTTGAGAGAAAAAATGAGCAAATAATTCAAGGTTAATTTTTCAAAATGAGGATTTTTCTAAAATTGATTTTGATAAAAGAGGAAATATGGAATTTTCTAAAATAGGGGGATTACTGATCGGCATACCCCCTAACCTACCTATCGGCGCGGGGTCAAGTGAAATCATCCTTAGGCCTTGATTTTACTTTTTCACATCTGAATACTCTTATGGAGTTGAATTTTACTTGGGTTTTCAGGGCTATTGTCTTTTTCCAAATATTTTAAGTATAAAAGGAAGTGCTTGGTATGGGTTTTCTCACTAATACTAGTATCTCCTTTCTTTCTTTATATTCCTCATTTTTAAATGGGTCTTCCCATTCATGAAGGATTCTCTTCATACCTTGACGGTCTAGAGAACATGTTATTGTATAATGTGGACTACGATGCTTTCAACTTGCGTTGAGTTTCCTTGTAGTGTAACTAAATTATAGACTGGAACCTATTGGTAGTAGTAGCATAGTTCTGGTATCCTGAAGATCATGTCTTTCATTTCGGCTTGAATGAGGTTTGTCTAACTTATGACAAGTTTTTTACCATATTGGGGGTCAGCCCTAGTGTGGCGATGGCTATGCCTAATCTTTTTCGTTCTCCCCAGGTTTTCTTTTTATAGTTGCTTCACATTTCTCCCTCTACGGTTAGACCATTGGTTATCGAAGTGGCCATTTATCCTCTGGCAGTTATATATTCAATGCGCCTGAGGGGTTTTGAGGGTGTCGACTTTACTAGGGTTTTTGCCTTAGTCCTTACTATGAGGCTATTATTAGTGATGGGGGACTTGACTATGGATGCCCAATTTGTTGTATAACGTCTTGGATGTCTTACCACCATAATCCTGTCATGGTGGTGCTAAATGAGACCCTGAATGACCTAGATGATTAAAAGAGGGATCATTTTAACTTTTCGAGGGGGAACCCATATTTCTATTTATATGGCTTGCAGAGAGGTTTTGCCTGGCGCCCCCTCCTGAGTATCCTTTGGTGGTTGTGCCCAATTTCTTTATACAGCCTTTCTTCAGTTTTGGATCATCTGTAGAGAATTGTGTGAATTGGCTTGTAGAGTATGGATCTCGGTGTCTTCAATGGTCAGTTCCATGGTGGGGGGACTTACTACATGTCTTGAAGGTTGGAAATTATTGGTATGTGATATACCCATATATACCCTCGGCCAGGCCGAGGGCGTCCTCCACCTGGGCGAGGCCAGGATGATCTCTCAACTAATACCAGACGGCCCTTCAAGGGGCCGACCCCTCATCAGTCCCAGATGACCCTTCAAGGGGCCAACCCCTCATCAGGCCCAGACGACCCTCCAAGGGGCCGACCCCTCATCAAGCCCAGATGACCCTCCAAGGGGTCAACCCCTCATTATGGCTCAGACGACCCTCCAAGGGGTCGACCCCTCATTATGGCTCAAACGACCCTCCAAGGGGTCGACCCCTCATTATGGCTCAGACGACCCTCCAAGGGGCCGACCCCTCATCAGGACCAGACGACCCTTCAAGGGGCCGACCCCTTATCATGGCTCAGATGACCCTCCAAGGGGTCAACCCCTCATCTGGATCCAGACGACCCTACGAGGGTACGACAGTACGAGGCCCAAACTAGGCCAGGCTTGCTGCCAGCAGGAACTTTTCCCTTGGCCTCACATCGCAGGCCGAGGATGACATCATCACAGCGCGTGATTTGGGAGACGCATGGAACAGTGCGCGTGGGACTCATATGGCACGTAGAAGACCGTTATAACAATATCACCCCCTCACGTGAGGGAATATTATGTCATCATTAATCACAGGTGGCATCTACAGATGCCAGCAGGGGATTATCTAGATCATCATTCACAGGCACCATGCATGCTTGGGGGTACACTACACCCCCCAAGACCTATATATACTTGTCACCTACAACCCTGAAAAAGGATCGGTAATTATAACCCTAGGAAAAACTCTATTTATACACACAGTAGAGAGATAGAGAGAGTGTGAGCTTATGAGCATTGTATCTAAGGTCATTAGTGCCCATATTTAGTGGATCACACACTCACAGTGGATGTAGGCCTAATTGGCTGAACCACTATACATCATTATCTTATTCCTCTTATACTCATCCCCTTCTATACACATATACATATATATCTCAATGGTTGCCATGGTAATCACTGTTTGAGCTCATCATCACTTATTCGGTGGTGCTGAATCTCAGCATCATCAGTATGTATCACTGGTGGGACTTCGGCAAACTTCCTTCTATTTCCCCAGGTGACTTCTGCGCCAGTTGGATGGGAACAGATTGTGCCCCTTCGTATAACAAACTTCTTCCTGGTGGAGGATTTGACTAAATCCCTAAGGATGATGCTGGTCTCTTTATGGCAACGCCATCGGCCGTCTATCCCTCCATCATAATCCTTGGCAGGGGTCTGCCATGTTTTCGGGGACTACCTGAAATGGTTATGGAAGCGGTAGTAGAGAAAGTCATCATGGAAAAGATCGGTCAAAGGTGGTTCGTTTCTTTTGACACCATGGTGTTGTGGATATGTCTAGGCTTGTCTGGGTGTAAAACTTTATAGAGTTTATATGGAATTTCAATTAAGAGTGGGAAACTTAGGGGCCTATAGGGGCTAGTAACGATGATGAATCAAGGCCGTCAGACAGTTGAAGGCAGAGTCTTGTGAAGCTTAGGTAATTTTTGTGAAGTTATGGTGGTTCCTGTGTTTTGGGGTTTGGGGATAATTTTTGTTTAGATTAGTTAGGTTTTGGTTTGTTTAGGAACATTTTGGTCAATGAAAGGGAGTGGTTCATTTGACTCCCATAGTTGATACTTCATGTACACTACACCAAAATGTCACCTTTCAGCCAGCCACCCTTGTCACGGTCATTGACCGTGACACAAATCTCGCGTTTTGTGTCACGGTCATTGACCGTGACAAGACCGTGACAATCATTTGTCACGGTCAAGAACCTTGACACGACCGTGACAATATCTTCAGTAAAAAAAAACCTAGACTGTTTTTTTCCCACCGTTTTTGGTTTCCCTCTTTATCTCTCTCTACAAGCGATTCTCTCTCTCTCTAAGGTAATTTTTTTTCCTCTCTTTCTATTTCATTTCTATATGTGTGTGTATATGTGTATATATATGTGTGTATATGTATGTGTGTATATATATGTGTATATGTGTGTGTATATATATGTGTATGTGTGTGGTGGTGTGTGGTGGGGGAGGGGGTGTGGTGGGGGGAGGGGGGTGTGGTGGGGTGGGGGTGTACGTGTGCATGTGTGTGGTGGGGGTGGGGGCAGGGATGGGGTGGTGGTGGTGGGGTATAGGTGGGGGGTTGCGTGTGTGTCTATGTGTGTGTGCGCGTAGTGTCCCTTGTAAAAAATTGATTGATTATTAAGTTTTTTAGTAAATTAATATATGATTGCCCCTTATTGTAAATTAGTAAATTAATATATACTATATATAATTATTAATAATTGAATTTGAATATAAATAAGACATAATTAAATAAGACATACTGCATATAATTATTAATAATTGAATTTGAATATACGCATTTGTTGTAGATATTGCTGTTGGATTATTTTGTTTAGTAAATGTTGGGTTGGTTAGTTTTAAAAGTGGCATGATCACAGGATTATTTTCCATATGGGGGTGGAATTTTTCAACTTTTGAATATAAATAAGACATAATTAAATGAAACATACTATATATAATTATTAATAATTGAATTTGAATATAAATAAGACATAATTAAATAAGACATACTACGTATAATTATTAATAATTGAATTTGAATATACACATTTGTTGTAGACATTGCTGTTGGATTATTTCGTTTAGTAAATGTTGGGTTGGTTAGTTTTAAAAGTGGCATGACCACTGGATTATTGTCCATATGGGAGTGGGATTTTTCAACTTTTGAATAATTAAATTTGAATATAAATAAGACATAATTAAATGAAACATACTATATATAATTATTAATAATTGAATTTGAATATAAATAAGACATAATAAAATGAAACATAGTATATATAATTATTAATCATTATTGGATTATTGTGTGTGTGGTGGGGGGCAGGGGGTGGTGTGTGTACGTGTACGTGTACGTGTGCGTGTACGTGGTGGGGGTGGGGGTGGGGTGGGGTAGGGATGGGGGGTGGGTGTGTGTACGTGTATGTGTGCGTGTGTGTGGTGGGGGTGGGGTGAGGGGAGAGGGGAGAGGGGTGGGGGCAGGGATGGGGTGTGTGTGTGTACGTGTACGTGTACGTGTGCGTGTGCGTGTGCGTGTGTGTGGTGGGGGAGGGGGTGGGGTGGGGGCAGGGATGGGGTGTGTGTGTGTACGTGTACGTGTACATGTACGTGTGCGTGTGTGTGGTGGGGGTGGGGTGAGGGGGATGGGGTGGGGGCAGGGATGGGGGGTGGGTGATGGGGTAGGGGTGGGGGGCTGCGTGTGTGTCTATGTGTACTAATAACATTTTTTTTATCTGTACTAATAATATTTTTTTACAGCAAATGTCTCCTTCAAGTATTAAGGCGAGGATGATGATGCTGGTTATGATGATGTCGTTTGGACTCGGTGGCAGTGGAGGCGACTAGGGCTCCTCGGCCCCTAGGCTCCCCAAATATGGAAAATTTCGGATTACCATCGAGAACAAGTCGGAGCTATTAGCGAGATCCCTCGATCTGCTAAAGACAGTCATCGACCCGGGGTTTTTGAGTTGGAAGGAGGTATCATATGAGCTCAAGTTAGCTATTTGGGCGGCACTATAGGTAATATATTTATATTTATATGAATATTTCAATTTCAATTTCGATTTCGATTTCAATTTCATTTTATATTTATATTTATATTTATTCGCAACTAATATTGTATTTGTTGGACAGGAACAATTCAACTTGGATCCAAAGCTACGCAATTCCGTCTTGGAGCAGTTGAGGGAGCAACACAAGACGTGGAAGAAAAATATGCGGACACGGTACTTTGGGAAAACACGAGAGTCCATTATCCAATGGCGTGGATCCATCCCGCCCAAGGAGCCGATCTCATTGGCACAATGATAAAAGTTCATTGACAATGAGATCGAGGATCGACAATTGGCATCTCTCCAATCGGGGAGGGAAAATCGGGCAAAAAAGACGGACGTGCACTACTCCGGCCGGACGTCTTACGCCGAGGTGGAGCATAGGATGAAGGTAAGATTTAATTTTTCTATAACTACAGAAATATATTATTCTTCATTATTTTACTTTGCGGGGCCGATACTAATTTAACTTTATTTTATTTCAGGGTGTAGGGAGTGGCCCAAGGGGTAAGCCACATAGGCTCGATACTTTTGTGGCTCTTCGGACGAAGAAGGGGAAGGACAAGGAGGTGTCCCAGAGCGTCGCGGCCATGATTGTAAGTAATCCGACAGTTTAATTTTTGTTAATTATGCTATAATTTTTTAGTTTACTTATTTTACTAATCAAGTGCTTTTTGTCGTTTCAGGCAAAGCTTAAGGAAGTGAATGAGTCGCAGTCTGATGTCGACAAGGCGTCTTTGTCCATAGACGCACTCAGCCAAGTTCTTGGCTCTGATTGCAAGGGGAGGACAAGGGGGGAGAGCTCACGGGTGGCCAAATCTGGGATCATTGGATTGGAGACGAGCGACACTGGTTTGGCATGAACGGTGGATTCACATCACGCGAAGCTGTCCCGTTTGGAAGCGACGGCCCAAGATATGTACTCATTCATGAAGCATACGTTGGGCGGAGACCGTAAGGGGAAAGGTAAGGAGAAGGCGGTGGAGGAGGAGGAGGTGTGGGAGAACGAGGCGCAGGATGACGAGGATGTGGACCTCCCTGCTTCATCACCGACACGTGCGTACTTCGATGATCCACTTTCTTATTTGGCTCCCTTCCCCAGACCGATGTCGACAATTGGTTGGCTGAGCGTGTTCATATTGTATGTATTTGATGGCCAACGGATAGGGCGGGGGTTGAGGGACCCGAATATCGTCCAGGGTGGAATAGTTCATGGACGTGCGCTTCAAGAGATAGAGTCCAAAGTGCTCGTCACGCATGTGATACCCGGGAAGGAGAACTCCCTATTGTGGTTGCGCGAACAATTAGGCATGATGTATATTAGTGGGTGTGACAATTCGTATATCGTGTGTCCTACTCACCTCCTCACATTTACCCCAGATATGTAGTGACATTATTTTTAAGTTGGTACATTTGAATTATATCGTCATGTATATTG
The DNA here is from genome assembly GCA_949130495.1 of Sambucus nigra. Lineage (NCBI taxonomy): Eukaryota > Viridiplantae > Streptophyta > Magnoliopsida > Dipsacales > Adoxaceae > Sambucus > Sambucus nigra. Next base: position 44,867,466 of record OX422207.1, on the reverse strand, counting down.
TTTCTATTTTGAATATATATTTGCATTATCTTTAGTTTGTTTGGATATATATGATGTTTGAACAGGTACAACGTTTCTATAACAGGTACAAATATACTGCTGGGCAGTGGCAGTGGCCATACTGCCCAGCAGATTTTTTTAAAATTCTGCCCAGAATTGTCACGGTCATTGATCGTGACAATTTTTTAAAAAAAGGTCAAGACTTTGTCACGGTTAATAACCGTGACTAAACGTGTCATGGTCATGGCCCGTGACACGACGGTGACAATTCTAACGAATTTGTCAAGGTCAATTATCGTGACACGTCCGTGACAAAAAAAGTTGCCTCGCCCCGAATTGTCACAGTCATTGATCTTGACAAGTTGAACTTGTCAAGGTCAATGACCGTGACAATTAGGCAGATTTGGTGTAGTGGTAACAATGTTGTATTCTTCTTAATTATAAATAAAAATTAATTTTGAACATATTATATTATGCCTATTGATCAGTTTTGCATTTGAATTATCTATACCAATCGCTAAGGCATACATAATCATTTTGTTCATGTAAATGATAAGATGGACCGTCATTCTCGGATGTTAGAAAAGAATAGCATTTTGTGAAAACCAAAGGGACCGAACCCATAAATGGCATATGGGCTGCCTACATACCTTTGGGAGTTTTTAAATTCTCATGAGTTTCATTTTGAAAAGAAAATGTTTTTGAGAAGATTGTCCCACTTAGTTCTAGGTAGGGGAAATGAAGAATCTTTTTCTTTTTAAATAAAATAGGGATGAGAAGAGTCATAATGCCCCGAGATTTTGAACTAAGGGTAAAATTTATTGAGATAGTCCAAATTGACTGGACGCACCATCTCTTCTCCATCGAGGTCTGTGAGCATCGCTGCGGCTCCCGAGAGAATCTTCTTCATGATTTAGAGACCAATCCAATTCATCTTGCCCTCTGGGGTCCCAGACGGGTTCTAAGATCTCTTTGAGGGTAAGGTCTCCTTCCTGGATGCCCCAGTCCTTTTCGTTCCTACTGGCTGATCGCGCTATCCGACGATGGTACCCTTGTATATGGTATAGAGCCTTCAGTCTCTTTTCATCCAAGAGAGATAGCTCATCAAATTAGCTCTGATGTCATTCTTCTTCGTCAACTTTTCTTTTGAGCAAGATGCAAAGGGAAGGTATTTCTAGCTCGATGGAAAGGACTACTTCGATGTCGTATATTGGAGAATAAGGGTGTAACACCTTGTGTTTTATTAATTAATTATTTTAAATTATTAGAATATTTGAGAAATATGAAATTTTGGATTTAATGATTTCTATTAATTAAATATGTTTTCTCTAATATTAGAAGAGTATAATTTCAAGAAGAATTAAAATCGGAGCTAAAATAAAGATTTTATAAATTTTTTACCACATATATTTTCCTTGGCAAACATTTTTGGTGGCTACAGTGACGAATCGATTCTGTCAGGGCAAGAGGCGGCGAGCAGGTTGGTTGGTTTAAGAGAGTTTGATTCTATTTAGAACTCTTAATGACTATATAGTGCTTTTAATTCGAGGGGGGGTTTCTCAAAATCAATTTTTCCTCAGTTTTTCACTAGAGAGCTCTTCCAAAATATTTTCCTCTCAACCACAAACACCTCCAACTTAATCAAAATTTTGTCATAAGTTTTGAAGGCATAATTGGGGTTTAATCTAGATTGTTCAAGAATAACTTTTTGCTAATTTTTCGAGAGGAATCCAACCGCATTACCAGATTTTCTTCATCTTAATCACAGACATGAATACTCTATTCCTTTCCTTTAGTATTATGCGTTTTAAGTGTAGCCTAAACAATTAATTACATGTTTTTCTTAAAAGCAATTAGTAACTTAATTAGAGAAAGTGGACACTTAATTATGGTACTTTTTTTATGAAACTTTTGAATATGAATTAATCTTTTCAACCCCTGGGTGCGTTGGTTAGATTATTGGATTTTTACGATTTTGGGTGTAGGTTCTCATGTAGAATTTTATGGGGTATTCATATGGTTAATGGGATGTGTTCACACTTATAAAAACATTAGATGACTTATAAAAGGGAATGATTATGATGTATAGGATATTATTGCATGTTAATTAATTTAACATTAATGAATAGAATTAATTGTGTTGAAATCACAATGGTGTTATTAATTGATTTAAATTAAATTGGGGCCTTTATGATTAAATTTCTATATTGTGCATATTGAATTGTGTTTTGAGTGATTTGTTTTATTCACTTTTGCCATCACGGGGACGAGGAGTTTTTGGATAGTATATTGCTCACCTCTAATTTAGGATGCTTACTAGGTATGGGACTAGTGGCCAGACCTTGTTTATAATTTATGCTTGCTAGGAATGTGACTAGTTAGTGTAGATTCGTGGGAATTTTATATTTCGGGGTGGGCATATTTTTATGCTTGATCATCATTGCGCTAGCCTAGGAATGAGACTAGGACTTGATAAATGTTGGTACTTCATCCTATATGTTGGATAGGATGTATGTGTACTTTGGGAGCCCTTAGGTATGGGACTAAGGGGTATTTTGAGGATCTCACATCGAGTATAAGGGTGGGAGAATTGATAAAGTAAACCCATGAGAATTAAAGCCTAAAATAAAAACGGGTATTAAAATCTGGGCGACATAATGTGCAGGGACCGGATATTTAAACGGGTCAGCGGGTGTTTTATGTCGTGTCATGTGTGGAACCTTGTCATAAGGAGTGTCGACTTTTTAAACGGATCAGTTATGCCATTGACAAGGGGAAGTGTAAAACTTTGGTTGGAGTACCAGCCGATGCGGGAGGACCGCTATAATAAATCTGCAAGAGCACTGCGATGAATAATAAAATTGAGAAGTACAATGATATTGGGTTAATTTTAATTAAATTAAAAACATGGGGCTTAGTCATTTAAAATCATATTGGAGTGATATTTGAATAACAATTACTGAGGGTGGTTAGTGAATTGTGCTATTGCATTTAATTATATTCTCGTCTAATTAAAATATTTTATTGTGATATTTATCTCGTATAGTGCTAGTGTCTGGATTCAAGGATACTATTTGAGGGGAGTAGTGTGTATTCATGCTCTGGGCTCTGACCTCGTGTGTTGACTAACCTTTTCAGGATAAGTTTTGAAGAAGCTGCACACGACTATTTGGAGACTATCATTTAGAGGTGCAACTGGAGCTTATTTATTTTACTGCTTTATTTAATTTAGTATGAGACTTCATATGGGTTTCATTGTTCCATTTGGTTCCAAAGTTATTTGAGGATTTCAGTTGGAGTATTTACAGTTGGTTTATTATTCGGATTTTTAATTATTTTTTTAGCATGTAATGGATCTCATATCGCATAGTTAGTTATTATCATTTGGAATTGATTCAATTAATTATCTTGTGCACTGATTTATTTATGTCTCATATTTATCTCATGTTAAGAATGGTTTTATTTAGTAGCACCCGACACAGTTCGTCGGTGATGGCTGGCCACCCCGTTGTCCTGATTGTGCGGGGTGTTACAATGGGGTAGCCCTAATAGGACTTCTTATTAAAGTGTGGTAGCCCAAGAGGGTATAAGGGGTCCGATCATCTTAATATTTTCATCTCTCAGTCATCTTGTTGATCATGGTCTTGAGACTTTTGTTGGCAGCTTATACAACACCATTGGTTCGGGGTAGATTGGGAGAAGATTTTTATATTTGAATCCAATATTCATATACTGGTTCTGTAACCTCATCTTCGAAGATGAGCTCGTAGGGGACTCCGTATCGACAAATGATATTCTTTCTAAGAAACTTGGCCACTTTCTTAGCATTCAGCACCGTGTATGACTCATCTTCGACCCATTTAATGAAGTAATCAATGGTGGCTAGGATGAATTCATGATCATTTGAATATTTGGGAGTGACTTTCCTTATGATGTCAATACCCCGAGTGGAGAAGGGATAAGGAGAGGTCATGTTGTATAGCTCACGGGGAGAAAAGTGTTGAAGATTGGCAAACTATTAGTATCTGAGGCATCTTCGGACATGGGCAGTGTAATCTTGAACCATGGTGGTGTAATAGTACCTTTGACAGATGATCTTTTTGGAAAGCATGTGACCGTTCGTATGGGGTTAGCATTCCCCACTATGGACTTTTTGCATCATTTCTTCAACATCATCCCGTGCAATGCAACGTAAATGGGTTTCGTCGAAGTTTTTATTGAACACTGCTTTATCACAGATGACTAACTCGACATCTAGTTTGCGAAGGGACACGTGGTCTTTCTTATCGACATTTTGAGGATACCTACCATACTTAAGGAGGATCCAAATGTCATATTACCATAACTTAGACATATTAGAATCCTCCTCAGGAATGATTTAATGGTGGTAGTAGTGAGTAGGCTTAACTTGTTTCTGAACCAATAATAGGTTATTGTTCCCTCGGGCATGTCAACTATGGAGGCCAGTGTAGCAAGGGAGTTATCCATGATGTTCTTTGCACGACATAAGTAGTATAAGGTGACATCATTAAACTGGGAGGCCAATTCTTCTAAGTGGGCATGGAAGGGTAGGAGCTTCTCGTCTTTGATGCTCAATTTTCTGAGGATTTGGTAGACGATGAAGGCAGAGTCTCCATAGACGCCTAGGTGTCAGATTCCTTTTTGGTGGGATCTTAAGGCCTGTAGTGCATGCCTCGTACTCGGTCATGTTATTGGTACAGAGAAAGTTTAGTTTGATGGAAATTGGAGTGTGAAAGCCATCAGGGGTTAATAAGAGTAACCCAATGTCATATCCTTTCTTGTTGGTAGCTCCAATAAAGAAATTTTTCCATCGGAGGTACTCCTGGGAGGTGTAGAGAATATATTCATCAAAAAATTTAGAGACCCAAATATCGACTTCTCCCATGGGGCAATCAGCAAGGTAGTCAGAGATGACTCTCCTTTTTATAGCTTTCTTCACGATGTACACAATATCAAACTCGGCTAGAAACATCAACCAATTATCCATTTGTCTGGATAAAATAGGCACTTCTAGAAAGTACTTAATTGGATCTTTATGGGATACAAGTTTAATAGGGAACGAGAGCATATAATGCTATTATTTATGCGTGACCCAGACCAAGGCGACACATGCTTCCTCCAAAGTAGTGTAGTTGATTTCATACTAGGCTAATTTTTGGATGGCATAATAAATGGCTACTTCATTATGGGATTCTTCAATGTATTTGTCTAGCAAAGTCCCTACTGTGGTATCTACCAGGTTTAGTATAGAAGGAGGAGGAGACCTGGCTGCGGAGGCATAAGCAGTGGAGGTCGGGTAATGTATCGTTTGATTCTATCAAAGGCTTCTTGGTAAGCCACATTCCAGACTTTAGTAGAATCCTTTCGAAGAAGCTTAAAAATGGGTTCATAGATAAAATTTAGTTAGCTGATGAACGAACTGATGTACTATATGTAATACCCCGTACTTTTTGGCTATATTTATTTTTGGGATTAATTAATTAAATTGCGTATTAATTGGAAATTAATCCGGGTTATAAATACTAATGTGATGCGGATTGGTATTTGATTATGTGCATATATGATTATATATGTATTTGGTATTATGAAATTTGTCGTGAGATTTATATACGGCATTTTAGAAATTTTGTTGAGACGCGTGGACCGCCGCGTCACGGTATAATATTTTGATAATAAAAGTGAATTTAAAATCTATAATCCGTATGGTCGTTTTGAGTGCGCCAACGCATCCGGAAGGGTCGAGATAGTCAGAAAACACTAGCCGGGGGTATAGTTTGGGTTCCGGGGTATTTTTAGGCCATTCCGGCACCATAAAGGGTATTTTAGTAATTTGGGACTTTTGGGTTTTTGAGAGGAGTATTATACACTAGAACTATATTCAATGAACCATTTGGGTTGGGATGTGAGTGTCTACTACGATGTGAGGATGAATTATGGCGCGTATAATTACAAACCGGTATAGTACGAATTGTGATAATTATAGTTAGTACGAGAATGCGATATGTACTACGATTAAAAATATGGTATTACTAAGATGTGTGTTTACTTAGTATTAGTATATGGATTGTGTGTATGACATACCTACCATACTTGCTATCACGGGAGGTTGCGTTCGCTTAGGACCCTCTAATCCTTGTGTGCCTACGGGGGGGATATAGACTGGTACCTTGATGAACATAGGTCATAGAAAGACTTATTGTGATATTAATAAGTCCGCTAACCATGGGAGCGTAGGTATGTGCGTGACCCATGTGATGGTGACTGTGTTCGCCTCCACTATTTGTGATTTGTGTTATCTGAACTATTCCTGAGAGATTCGGAATATGTGATCCTTATGTACGTGATGTACCGGGATGGATAGCAGAGTATGTGTGCACCATAGCTTAGATTGCGGGGTGCTTGTATCGTATATTTATGATGTGGATAATATACATTAAATTAATGGAAATCCTCATGTTAATGTTGTAAAAATATTACGGTATTGTTTCGAGATATATAATGAATTAGCTGATAGTTATATCAATGGCATATTTAGTAACTGAGTTTACGTTAAACCTCTATTAAATTACGAGCGTTGTTATGTTAAATGAATCGAGTAAAATGGGTAGAACCTTTGGTAGTCTAGCTAGTTATGTTGTCAGTTAGCTAGTAGTATGGGTCGATATAGATGGGTACTTACGTTAGGAGTGCACAGTTAGACGAGAGGTGAGAATATCATGCGAGTGTACGTCCTAACATGTACTTTGCATTTAATGTTTTAAATGTTTTTAAAGCACTTGCAGGTTTTTAAAATATAACTCCACATTCGGGCTCTGACCCGTTTGCTTTTCAAATCTCTTTTTCTTTGTAAAACCATTTTAGGTGCCCAGCCACAGGGACACCAAGCATAGGATTCTCATTCAGGTGACGAGCTGTAGCTGTTTGTGGAAGCTACAGGGATTTGCTTATAGACGCTTCTATCTTTTGGATTCCAGAGTCACTATCTATCAGTGTAGGGCATGTTGCCCATTTCTATTTAGAGCATCTTTTACATTTCAGTTTTCAGACTTTAGCATGCATTGTTTCAGTTTCTTTATTTCAGTTATGGGATTGTAGTGAGGAGTTTTCCTCCAGACTTTATTTATTTCTATTGTGATGGTTATTCGTTTTACTTCTGTATGGTGAATGGTGTTATTTATTCCTTTACACTTGTTGCATGTTAATCAGACTTAAATTAAAATTTGGCAACTTGATTTTTAAATACTAGGTGGTTAGAAATAATAAAAATGTTTTCGACGGTGATGCTATTAACTGAGCCAACTTGGCATTTTGAATTAATTTTATAAAGGAGTAGCTACCCGGTATTTAATTAGTCGAGGTGTCACAGGTGGTATCAGAGCATCAGGTTCTAGTGTCCTTTAGGATCTGTACGGCTATTATGTTTCCGCTACGTGTTCTTTGATATAGAGCCCTATATTTTAGGACTGTTGTACTCTTTTTGTGTATGCTTCGTTCTTCAGCTATATTAAGTTTATAAACTGCAAACTTATAAACTTTGTTTTTATTTCAGATGCCTCCACGACGTGCACGACGAGTTCCCAGGAATGCAATGCCCGAACCCCAGCCCGCTCCAGTTCAGGGCATGTTGAACGCCGCTGAGGTTGCTGCTATAGTAGCCCAAGCGGTAAATGCCGCGATTGCCGTGATTCAGCAGGCACCGCCTCAGGCGTCGGTTGCCGCGCCAGCACAGGTTAATGCATTCCCATCTGCTTGGGAGCGTGTACGAGACGCTTTTCAGAAAGCGCATCCGCCAGAGTTTGCAGGTAGCTCACACGTGGTAGTCTCGAGCCAATGGAGGAAGGACATACAGAGGCATTTGAGGATGCATGAGTGCACTGATGTTCAGAAACAGGTGCTAGCTACTTTCAAGCTAGTGGGATCTGCACTACAGTGGTGGGAGTCTATTACCACCGCGGAGGAGAGGGATACCCTCACGATTCAGGAGTTCTGGGTACGGTTCGACCGCAAGTACTTTCCGTCGGCTGTTCATACGGAAATGAGGAGGAAGCTTATGAGTCTGAAGCAGGAAGGCAAGACAGTGGCCGAGTATGAGGCCGAGTTCACTAACCTGTTGAATATCGTTCCAGACGAGATTCCAACAGAGAAGAAGAAGATAGAGAAGTTCACCGACGGGTTGAATTGGAGGATCCGTCAGCATCTGCTAGGGAACCTATCGTTGGCCACGTATTCTGATGTGGTTAACGCTGCATTATTACACTGCCAGGACCACCTTTTTCATATGGCCGAGGGCAAGCGGTCAGGGGAGTCTAGCCATCAGGGCAGGACTGGAGGACATGGTGCCAGCGGGGCACAAACCGGTCAGGGGCAGAGACAGACTGAGCAGGGCTCCCAGCAGGGGGATAATAAGAGGTTCTGGTCAGGGAGCTACAGGCAGGGACAGGGAGGTTTCCGTCAGGGCCAGCAGGGCCCAAACGGCCATCAGGGCCAGCAGGGGCAGAATGGGCAGCAGTTCCATCAGGGCCAGCAGGGCCAAGGGAGGAACGGTAACGGCCACCAGGGCCGGGGACAGCAGGGGCAGAGGGGAGGGAGCTTCCCAGGGAAGTGCTTTACTTGTGGCAAGACTGTCCATAAGAAGCAGGATTGTCCTGATAGGGGCAGGGCCCCATAGCAGCAGCAGCAGGGTGCTCGCCAGGAGCCGCAGAGACCTATGTTTCCCGCCGCTTTTCCCGCACCGCCGCAGATGGCAGCATTGCCACCCATTCCAGCAGTCCCAGCTCAGCAGGGGCAGCTACAGTATGGACGTGTCTACAACATTCACCAGGCTGCAGTTCCACAGGCACCGCCCGCGATCGAGGGTACGTTTCCTATCCATGGCACTATGGGTCGGGTGTTATTTGATACGGGTGCTACACACTGTTTTATTGCAACACACTTCGCGAAAGCTTTAGGATTGTTAGCGACGGCAGAGAGCACAGTGACGTGTGTCGACTCACCATTAGGGAGTGGGTCACTTATTTTCTTTAAATGCCGGGGAGTGGGGGTAGAGGTTGGTGGTTTGGTATTACCTGCGGACATGTTAGTGTTAGACATGCATGTTCACGATGTGATCATCGGTATGGATTGGCTCGTAGCATATAGGGCCATGATTGATTGCTTCAGCGGGAGCATTGTTTTTGCCATTCCGGGGCAAGAGATGTTTATAGTGGCGATGCCTCGCCTAGAGGGAGGATCGACCGCTCATCTGTATTACATAGAGGAGGATACCTCTAAGGAGGTTGTTATTCCTTTAGATTCGATCCCGGTTGTCAGGGAGTATTCAGACGTGTTTCAGGAGATACCAGGCTTACCACCCAGTCGAGAGATAGATTTCGTTATTGATTTGCTACTGGGTACGAGACCTATAGCACGTGCACCGTACCGTATGGCTCCAGCTGAGATGCGAGAGTTACGGGATCAGATAGAGCAGCTGTTAGGGAAGGGCTTTATTCGCAGGAGTACCTCACCTTGGGGCGCTCCAGTTTTGTTTGTGAAGAAGAGGGATGGTTCACTGAGATTGTGCGTGGACTACCGAGAGTTGAATAAGGTCGCGATACGGAATAAGTATCCGTTGCCTCGAATCGATGACTTATTCGACCAGTTGAGAGGAGCTTCTTTCTTCTCGAAGATTGACTTGAGGTCGGGATACCATTAGTTGCGTATCAGGGAGGAGGATGTCTCGAAGATCGCGTTCTTGTCGAGATATGGTTCTTATGAGTTTCGGGTTATGCCTTTCGGCTTGACCAACGCTCCAGCAGTGTTTATGGACTTGATGAACAGGGTGTTCAGGAATTTTCTAGATCAGTTTGTCATTGTCTTCATTGATGACATTTTGGTTTACTCTCAGACAGAGGAGGAGCACGCCGAGCACTTGAGGCAGGTTTTGCAGACACTTCGTCAGAACGAGTTGTATGCAAAATATGAAAAGTGCGGGTTTTGGCTGAAGGAAGTCCAGTTCTTGGGTCACATTATTTTCGACCAGGGAATATCAGTTGATCCGGGAAAGGTATCAGCGGTGAGGGAGTGGGGATAGCCCATGACACCAACGGAGATTCGTAGTTTCTTGGGTCTAGCAGGATACTACAGGAGGTTTATTCGGGGTTTCTCGGAGATAGCAGGTCCTTTGACACATCTTACTCGTAAGGGTGTGCCATACATCTGGAGTGATGCCTGTCAGTTGGCATTCGATGAGTTGAAGGACAAATTGACCTCAGCACCTGTGTTAGCATTGCCGAGACCGGGAGTTGAGTATTTGGTTTACACCGATGCGTCGTTGCAAGGACTGGGAGGTGTATTGCAGCAGGAGAGACAGGCCATAGCTTATGCTTCCCGTAAGCTTAAGCCTCATGAGAAGAATTACCCCGCGCATGATTTGGAGTTGGCATCAGTAGTATTTGCCTTACGGATTTTGAGGCACTATCTTTTGGGGGAGAAGTTTCAGCTATTCACGGACCACAAGTCACTACAGTATCTGTTCACGCAGAAGGAATTGAATATGCGGCAGCGTAGGTGGCTTGAATTTGTGAAGGACTACCAGTTCGACATCCAGTACCACCCGGGTAAGGCTAACGTGGTAGCAGACGCGTTGAGCCGCAGGCCAGCAGATGAGGTGGCAGAGGTGTGGAAAGCTAAGTGTAAGGAATTGGGACACCAGGATGCAGTGGCCCGATCTTTCATGTCTGTGATGACCGTTACACCACAGATTATCACGAGGGTAGTACGGGCACAGGCTAATGACCCGTTCTGTCAGGAGCAGATAGTTCGATTACTTGCAGAGGGAGCCGAGTCCTATACCGTTAGCTCAGATGGGGGATTGCGCTTCAATGGGAGATTGGTTGTTCCGGAAGGGGAAGAATTGCGGCACGATGTGATGGCAGAGTCGCACGGCTCACGGTTCGCGGTACATCCCGGAGGGGACAAAATGTACCAAGACATGAGACGGCAATATTGGTGGAGCGGTATGAAGAGAGATATCGCTGAGTTTGTCTCGAAATGCGCCACTTGTCATCTCGTAAAAGTGGATCATCAGAGACCAGCAGGATTGCTACAGCCGTTGGAGGTTCCGGTGTGGATGTGGGAGAGCATATCCATGGATTTTGTCACGGGGTTGCCTACGTCGCAGAGGGGTCACGACTCCGTTTGGGTAATTGTGGACAGGTTGTCCAAGGTCGCTCACTTCTTACCCGTAAGGACTGATTACACTTCGGGACAGTATGCCCAGCTCTTCATTTCAGAGATTGTGAGACTTCACGGTGTGCCCCTAAATATCGTGTGTGACCGAGACAAGATATTTGTTTCGAGGTTTTAGGAGAGTTTCCAGGAGGCCATGGGCACGGAATTACGGTTGAGTACGGCTTATCATCCGCAGACCGATGGGCAGACAGAGCGCACCAATCAGATGTTGGAGGACATGCTACGCATGTGCATTATTGACTTCGAGGGTGGATGGGAGCAGTACCTTCCACTGGTGAAGTTTGCTTACAACAACTCCTATCAGTTCACGATTGGCATGGCTCCGTTTGAGGCATTGTACGGTAGGCCTTGTCGTTCCCCAGCATGTTGGTTGGAAGTGGGAGACAACAAACTACTTGGGCCGGAAGTGATTCAGGATACTTCGGCAAGGATTGAGTTGATTCGGAGTCGCATTCGGGTAGCTCAAGACAGGCAGAAGAGTTATGCTGATGCGAAGAGGTTTTTCAGGGAGTTCCAAGTGGGGGACCAGGTTCTGCTCAGGGTTTCTCCGATGAAGGGGATTATGCGATTCGGGAAGAAGGGGAAGTTGGCACCGAGGTATGTGGGGCCGTTTCCTATTATTGAGCGGATCGAACCCGTTGCGTATAGACTTGGACTACCGGAGCACTTGCATCGGATTCACGACGTGTTCCATATTTCCTCGCTGAGGAAATACCTTAGAGATAATTTGGCTCATTCTCACATTGCTGTGGAGGACATCGATCTCCAGCCGGATAGCTCCTACGAGGAGGGGCCAATTGCTATGTTGGACCGAAGCGAGAGGAAACTGCGGTCAAAGATAGTTCCGTTAGTGCGTGTTCAGTGGCGACATCACAATGTCGAAGAGTCCACATGGGAGCGCGAGGATGAGATGCGCGAACGTTATCCAGAGCTATTTTTAGCAGGTACTTTCTAGTTTCGAATTTCGGGACGAAATTCAGTTATTAGGGGGGAAGTATGTAATACCCCGTACTTTTTGGCTATATTTATTTTTGGGATTAATTAATTAAATTGCGTATTAATTGGAAATTAATTCGGGTTATAAATACTAATGTGATGCAGATTGGTATTTGATTATGTGCATATATGATTATATATGTATTTGGTATTATGAAATTTGTCGTGAGATTTATATACGGCATTTTAGAAATTTTGTTGAGGCGCGTGGATCGCCGCGTCACGGTATAATATTTTGATAATAAAAGTGAATTTAAAATCTATAATCTGTATGGTCGTTTTGAGTGCGCCAACGCGTCCGGAAGGGTCGAGATAGTCAGAAAACACTAGCCGGGGGTATAGTTTGGGTCCCGGGGTATTTTTAGGCCATTCCGGCACCATAAAGGGTATTTTAGTAATTTGGTATTTTTGGGTAATTAAAAGTGACGAAAATTGAGAGTTGTAATCTGATAAGGAATTGACCCAACCAACCCTTATTAACCCAACAAGCTACGGAGGTTTATTAAATTAGGTTTTCATAAGTGCCCCCAAAGCAAACCCTAGCCACCATAGCTTTTTGGAGAAGAAAGCTTGGAGAAGGAGAGAGAGAGAGGAATTCTGCAGAAATTCTACACCGAATCCACACCAAATTCAGAGACAAACAAGGAAAGTGACTTTATTCCATTTAAATTCTGAGAATGTCTTTTCCATGTTAGAAAATTCGGATTTATGGTTGTTCTTGATAAAATATGAAAACCCATGTAGTCTAGATCATAAAACTTGAGGAATTTGAGAAGGATTGCATGTAGAATAGTTTGGAGACAATTAATCTGATGTTAATACATGTTTGGGTGAAAGAAAAACGAATTAAATTCTGGATTTGATGTTGATATATATCTAGGGTTCATGTTCTTGATGATATTGGGGAAAAGTATAAAATCTTGGGATTTAACGATGTTTAGGATGCCTTATTGCCTTATAAGACGTTAGTTTATAACCTAAGCATGTTTTAGTATGATTAGAGGACTTAAATCATTGTTAGGACGAACTTTGGAGAAGGATTGAAGTGATAAAAATGGATGAAAAACGATTTGGGAAAAATCTGGGCTGAAACTGGTAGCTCGTTAGAAGCAGCCCCCAGGTCGTTCGAACGAACTCGTTCGAACGAGCTTCTAACGAGTTGACCAGTCGTTATTAACGAGTAGGGATTTTCGTTCGATATCTCGTTCGAACGAGATATCGTTAGAAGGGTCAGTTCGTTCGAACGAACTGGGATCTCGTTCGAACAGCCTCGTTCGAACGAGACTTCTAACGACCTGACAGTCCAAACTCGTTCGAAGTCTCGTTCGAACGAGACTTCTAACGAGTTGACAGTTTGATCCTTTTTGGACTGTTTTGATTTTTAGAGTCCCGTAAACTTGTTAGAGGATATAGAAGACCTTCCTTTATTGATGTGAGGTTAGATTTGGGACTTTTGGGTTTTTGAGAGGAGTATTATACACTAGAACTATATTCAATGAACCATTTGGGTTGGGATGTGAGTGTCTACTACGATGTGAGGATGAATTATGGCGCGTATAATTACAAACCGGTATAGTACGAATTGTGATAATTATAGTTAGTACGAGAATGCGATATGTACTACGATTAAAAATATGGTATTACTAAGATGTGTGTTTACTTAGTATTAGTATATGGATTGTGTGTATGACATACCTACCATACTTGCTATCACGGGAGGTTGCGTTCGCTTAGGACCCTCTAATCCTTGTGTGCCTACGGGGGGGATATAGACTGGTACCTTGATGAACATAGGTCATAGAAAGACTTATTGTGATATTAATAAGTCCGCTAACCATGGGAGCGTAGGTATGTGCGTGACCCATGTGATGGTGACTGTGTTCGCCTCCACTATTTGTGATTTGTGTTATCTGAACTATTCCTGAGAGATTCGGAATATGTGATCCTTATGTACGTGATGTACCGGGATGGATAGCAGAGTATGTGTGCACCATAGCTTAGATTGCGGGGTGCTTGTATCGTATATTTATGATGTGAATAATATACATTAAATTAATGGAAATCCTCATGTTAATGTTGTAAAAATATTACGGTATTGTTTCGAGATATATAATGAATTAGCTGATAGTTATATCAATGGCATATTTAGTAACTGAGTTTACGTTAAACCTCTATTAAATTACGAGCGTTGTTATGTTAAATGAACCGAGTAAAATGGGTAGAACCTTTGGTAGTCTAGCTAGTTATGTTGTCAGTTAGCTAGTAGTATGGGTCGATATAGATGGGTACTTACGTTAGGAGTGCACAGTTAGACGAGAGGTGAGAATATCATGCGAGTGTACGTCCTAACATGTACTTTGCATTTAATGTTTTAAATGTTTTTAAAGCACTTGCAGGTTTTTAAAATATAACTCCACATTCGGGCTCTGACCCGTTTGCTTTTCAAATCTCTTTTTCTTTGTAAAACCATTTTAGGTGCCCAGCCACAGGGACACCAAGCATAGGATTCTCATTCAGGTGACGAGCTGTAGCTGTTTGTGGAAGCTACAGGGATTTGCTTATAGACGCTTCTATCTTTTGGATTCCAGAGTCACTATCTATCAGTGTAGGGCATGTTGCCCATTTCTATTTAGAGCATCTTTTACATTTCAGTTTTCAGACTTTAGCATGCATTGTTTCAGTTTCTTTATTTCAGTTATGGGATTGTAGTGAGGAGTTTTCCTCCAGACTTTATTTATTTCTATTGTGATGGTTATTCGTTTTACTTCTGTATGGTGAATGGTGTTATTTATTCCTTTACACTTGTTGCATGTTAATCAGACTTAAATTAAAATTTGGCAACTTGATTTTTAAATACTAGGTGGTTAGAAATAATAAAAATGTTTTCGACAGTGATGCTATTAACTGAGCCAACTTGGCATTTTGAATTAATTTTATAAAGGAGTAGCTACCCGGTATTTAATTAGTCGGGGTGTCACACTATAGTTCTCCCAAGAATCCTCAAACTTCCTTCTTCATCTATGGTGATGGCATCTCAAGTATGACTTTCAGCTTGGTAGGGTTTTGCATTGTTTCCCTTTTCACCGACCATGATTCCTGAGAGTTTTCCTTTGTGATACTAAAAATGCATTTACGTGGGTTTAGCCGCATCTGATATTACTGCAATCTCTTAAAAAACTTTTGAAGAACGCGAATATGACCTTCCTGAGTCTTAGATTTGATGACCATATCATATACATAGACCTCTACCTCTTTGTGAATAAGGTTGTGTAGGATGGTTATAGCAGTCTTTTGGTAGGTAGCCCCGTCATTCTTGAGTATGAATGGCATGATAACGTAGCAAAAGGTTACTCATGGGGTTATGAAGGCAGTTTTCTCCTGATGGTCAAGGTGCATCTTGATTTGATCATATTCGATAAATCCATCGACAAATGATTTAAGGGCATGACTATCTATGTTGTTCATGATCATGTCGATGTTGGGAAATGAGTAATTATCCTTTTGGGATGCTTTATTCAAATCCCAATAATCAATTCACATGTGGACTTTCCCTCCTGATTTCGACATAGGGACGATATTATCGAGCCATATAGGATATTCAACTCTACAAATTAAACCCACATTCGATTGCTTGACTACGTCCTTTTTTACTTTGAGCGACCACTCAGTGCAGAGCTTTTATAGCTTCTATTTGACTAGTTTGCATTCTAGGAATGTTAGGATCTCGTATTGAGATATTTTTGGGTTAATAACAGTCATGTCATCATAGTATTATGAAAAGATGTCCACGAATTTCTTCAGTGGCTCTTTGAATTGCGCACACTCATGCTCGTTAAGGGTGGGCCCTATCTTAATCTTGAGCTGATGGCTACTAAAATCGAGATTAATAACAACAGTTTCATCATCATTAATTTGAACGCAGTTATGTTATTTGTTATTATCCTTATAAGATCAGTTAAGAATTGTTCATTGTAAAATCATCATCAATAAGAGTTTGATTAGAATCAAGACAATTAATGTTAGGCACAACAAGATACTAGAAATCTTTGTTTGTTTCATTCTTTGGAAAAACAGCATTGAGAACCTCGTTCAAAGAGGTCTGAGTTACATTGATATTAGAAAATAAATAAAAACATCAGATGAAGAGATTTGGATATGGTAGACAGCAAGTCAGATTGAATCTGGATAGGTTGGACATGCAGGGCATTCTAGTTAAAGAGAGGTATATCAGTAGCTCAGATTTGAATATACGGGTCCGATGGTGCGACATCTAAATGGATCATGCAGAGAGTCATCCTTAGTATCTGCAGGTTAAATGAGTATTTGAAATCACTTTTCTCAAAACCCTAACAATAATCACGGCTCTTTCGGTGAGAAGTTGAACTTCATGCTGGAAGACTGCGACCCAAGAGTTATTGTCTTAAAATAAGATTTTCATCCCCGGTTTCATACTCTTATCGATGTAGTCATACCATAGTTTAGGGAAGCTACAAAAAGGGAAGTCTTCACCTTCCTTGATAAGCCTTCCTTTTAAATAATCTCTCAAACTAATCCTTCCTTCTTCCAGGCTTCTTTTCTGTCATGGCTATTAGAAGGATTTGAGTTCTTTTGGTGAGGGGTTGGTGGCCCAAGCCACATGAATGAAAAGCCTCTTTCAGGATTATGGACTTAATAATACCTTGTTGGCATTGCCCTATCCCCATTTCGGGCATAAAGTGCATGTTTTTGAACATTTGAATCACGTTGATGTCTCCATAAGGATTGTATTCCAGATAGATCAGATCTTTGAAACTATCCCCTACTTGAAAGGGAAGTGGGTCAACTCTGAAGCCTGAGAGGAGCATGTCATTCATCCCATACCAGATATGTAGTGCTGAGTTACTAGTGCTAGTAATGTCTGAACTGTCATTATCCTCCAAGATGTTTATAACCTGGACATTGGCAGATAATTTTAATTTTTAATGAAGAGAAGACGATACCTTTCGGATCCTGTGGATCCAAGGATGACCAATGACAAGGTTGAAACATGCAGGTATGTCAATAACTTGGAACTCGATGACAGGAATTATAGGGCCAACCCCTATTGTGAGTTTTATGGATCCTATTACCTTTCAACAAGTATTATCATAAACACGCACAATAGCAGAAGTGGGAGTGAGATCACTAACTTATAAGCCCAAGTAATTGAAGGTTCTAAGAGGAAAAACACTGAGGGAAGATTCGTTATCACCAAGTGAGAGTGGGAATGTATTTCCCAATACTTCAATGGAGATGTTGAGGGAATAATTATAGTCTAAGCCAATATTTGGTATCTCTACTTCGGAAAAGGAGAGGAGTCTGGAAGAGGTTAAGGACCCATCTATATTTACAACTTCTTTGGGAGTGGTGGAAGTAGGGACTGTAGGCCCAGTGAGGAGTTTTATCAGAGCATTCTGGAATAACTGGGAGGACATAAAAATCCCTGATAAGGTGATGTTGGCTTAGGTTTCCTTGTGCTGGTCAAGGACTTTACTTTGTTTTATGGTCGACAAGGGATGTTCTTCGATAACTCCCTTTACCTTATATAGCTTGGTCACCTGAGGAATAGGATCTTTGTAGTGTCTACCTGACCTGGTTATATGATTTACTAAGGTGGGGGAGAACAAGAACCCTATGTCTTCGTCTATTTTTGGATGAATGGCCACCTTATTGATTTCCCCCAACAGATCTTCAAAGGATATCTTTATGCATATACTAGCTAATAAACTTGTGTGTTCCTGATTGGAATTATCATTTGAACTGTCAAAGTCATCTCCCCATCTGGTGGAAACTATCTCCTCTTGCCAAGAAAAATTAATTCATTCAACAACCTCGAAGACTTCATTGTATAAATCTTCCCATTCATTAGGGAGGTGCAAGAATGAAGGGACCAAACATCCCTGAAGCTTTAAAATGGTGAGTAGCTCATCAACAGTGCAAATTTCACATGTCTATTGAAACACATTGGCCATTATCTGTATCATCCCATCGAAACTGACTTCATCAACGGTTACCACACGTTCATATGAATCCTAAGCCCTTTTTTGGGCTTTCATGAACAAGCCACTGAATTTGCGCCACTCGATGGTTATCTGGGTGGGCAATTTCAGCCCAAACTCCAAGAGTTGGTTCAATAGAGAAAGTAAATCCATATCACTCCCTTCAGGCCGGGTGCATACAGTGATGTAGGCCCTTATACGAAGTGACAAATCTTGATCAATGAACCGGGAAGGGTATAGGAGAAAATATAGCCAAACTTTGACCGAATTGGGTAAGATTATGGATATGATGGGTGCTTTACCGGGTATAATTTTAGCAGACCGATTAAATTATAGGTCACCCTCTAGAAAAATGGCATTTATATGGGCTGGGAGTGGGTTATGAGTGGTGTTAGGTTTAGGATTAGTTGGTGAGGTGATGATACCCTGGTCAATTAAACCTTAGATCACATTCTGAAGGTGGAAGCATTGTTCATTAGTATGGATAACAGAGTGTTGGAAATCACAATGAGTGTTGGTTTTGAAGTTTTTAGGGAGTGGATTTGGTAGTGGAAGGTGTTATTGAATGGGAAGGTGTTAGGCACCCATCCCGCCCTTTCGTTCTCTCACGGGCATGTGTTAATCTTCTCCTATAGAACTGCGGGATATGTGTGCTTATTGCATAATGTAAATTGAGGATGGAATCGATCGACTCTCATCATGGATAAAGGCTGAGCGAGGTCATCCTTATGAGTGTTTCCAAAATAGGAATTAAAAATATAATGAAAATATCACAAGTCGTTATAAAGGAACAATTGCGCATATCGGAAAGACACACACAAACAAACATTTAATATATATATATATATATCATGAATATATGATGAGAAAAAAGTAACAAATATATCTGGGAGGACTTGAGTCAAGGTATTTACCCAAGATGCCTACATAGCTTGGGGGACATCAAAGTACACATAGTTAGAAGACAATACGAGGTTGGGGTGACCGATAAATCCAACTGGGGACTTTATTATATGTGTGGGTGTAGAAAAAGATATTTTAGTGTGGGAAAATATGATGAGAAATCCCCACTTAGAATTTACAAGTGAACCCTCTTTTTCTTATTTTTGGATTTTTCTATAAAAATAAACTATGTGCGGATTCTAATGATAAATGTTTTGGAATTAAGATGTGTGATGTAATGAAGTAAAGTACTAAAGTGAAAATGAAGTAACTAATGAAAAAATAAGATAATTTAAAGACAAAGGGGAACTTGAAGTAGATCTTGCTTGTAGATGTGCTGATCCCAAGATGAGTTGATGGTGGTTTGCAAAGGTGGGTGGGAATTTACTCAAAAGAGTATGAAAATGATTGAAGGAATGTGGGAAATGGGCTTTTAAGGAAATAATAACCCTGAATTTCGGAATTCTCTTTGAATTGTTGATAGGTATCTTCAGCGGTTGCCTTTCAAAGTGAGGTTATAGCCTCCATTTATAGGGCCAAGGGAGATGCCTTACGGCATCATTCTAGACATACCTATTGACATAAAACCCTAGACACACCACCAATAGACAGGGTCCTGGGATTGCCAATTGGCAGTCTGAGACAGGTTTTTTAGGGAAAATGATCGTAAAACAGGATTCGTTAGTCAGAATTTTGCACGAGATGGACTGTCGAAAAGGGTATTCAGATCCCTTTAAGTATTCATTGAATCACTCCCAGGTTCGAGACTTGACCCAAGTTAAATGGGGCTCGAAAGCTCTCGTTGGTCATTGAACCGAAAATTCTCAAAGAAAAATGAATTATTCATTTAAATTGTAAGGTCGATTCGTGCATGAGACGGAACATTGGATAGGGTATTCAGTGACCTTCGTGATTTCATTTAGCTTCATTCTATTTGAAAAGTTGACCCCGGTCAAATGGGGTCTGAAAGCGTTCAGTGACCCTTTGGAGTAAAATAGGTCGTTCGTCCATACTGTAAGACTGATTCGTGTACCCAGTAGACCGTTGGTTAGGGTATTCAAATTCGAAGAATCATTTAGCTTCGTTCGCGTTGAAGAGTTAAGAGGAGTCGAATGGAGCCCGAGAGCGCTCAGTGGACTCCAGATAAGTTTTCGGAATAAAGCAGATCTAATATTAAAAAAATACTAAATTAGTATCTGAATATAAATATAGATCTATGCATTTAAAACTATAAAGTTAAGATGTTACCTCTTTGCATACTCGTTTACCCCAAACTCTACCTTTTACTTCAATCTTATTTTTTAACTGCTTTAACGTGGAAATCCTAATACTATAAAATAATAATAATAACATGAAGTTATATTTAGACTATATTAAGTGATTATTGGATAAAAATGAAATAAAATATTTTATAATAAAACTTTTGGATAAACAACATTTGTTGTAGAGTTAGATTTATCTTGTGGTAGAAGAACACTTACACTATTTGAAGCACTGCATCTAGAAAAAGAAACATATAATTGCCCATCACTAAATAATGTTGTAGGCAAATCAATCCCAACATACTTTAGCAACTAACCGTAAGATTTATTAATTATCATTGCATATGCAAGATGCACAGGAAATAAACAGGTTAAATGTGTACGGATTATGATAAAATAATTATTTGGGGGATTTATATATGTATTTTTTTTATATTAATATGAACACGACCCGATTAAAACATAATACGATAAAAAAATCTTAACCCGAACGCATCCTTATCTAATACGATCAACACCCTAATAAAAGTTCCACGTTAAAATATCTTAGTTCTTTTACCAAATGCGAATACGGTCTAAATAAAAATAAACACAACACATAACACAACATATTTATTTTTTAATTAAAATGAAATATTTTTTTAACACATAGCCAAATTAAAATGACACCCCAATTAAATCATGACATGAACACAATCCAAATATAAGGTGATATGACAAACCCAATTAAATCACGACACGACACAACAAATGCTAAAAAGTTTCATGAAAAATGAATATGTAAAAGACTAATGTAAAACATCATTAATATGTTAGTGAAGGAGAATCAGAGGAGAAACCACGCATTGAGAACACTCTTTAATTTGTTGCCAGAGACAACTGAGTTTGAGATAACTGATATTCTCATAATTTGAGCTTTATCTCTAGTCAATGTGATTTTTCAAAATAGGGATTATTTTACAATCCATTTTCGAATGGCAGATTTAAACCACCAAAGATTTTTTTATTCAAAACAGGGGCTGTTTTTAAAAATTATTTTAAAATGGAATATTTAAACCACTGAAGTTTTTTTTAACACAAAGTATGAAAAACTCAATCAAGTTTGAAAAATAAAAAAAACTCAAATATTATTTACACAAAAGTATTTTATTATGGGGGTTGTTCTTACAAAAAGAATACAATTGATAATCATTGTTTAACACACATGATAAACATTAATATTAAAATGAAAACATACGAAAATAGAGATATTATGAACTAAGATAATAACAAATCGAATGATCATGTATCTCATGAAATAGAACCCATTTATGAGGGAGTGGAGGTAAAGCTTGAGTGAAAAGTGAATAAGGGAAGTAAACCTATATATAACAGACTTCTTTAATAGAACCCATGCTCGATCTCTGCCCATTGTGCAAACCTCTTTAAGAGTGGGTACATTAAAGCATGAGTGACATTTTAATATGATACCACGTGGCATTATATTTCACCATTAGATATAAACTCTCTACACTCAATCTCAACGGTTGGATAGTCGAGACCAAAACTCCTCCTGATATATTATATATTATACATACACACACATAATATATATATATATATATATATATAATTGATAATGCACACACTCAAGCATATCCAAAATATCCAAATCCCCAAACGTTGGATTGTAATCTCAATTAGTTTTACTATCTCCCAAACCATGTCGAATATATAGAACCAAGTAGGATACAACATACACTCAAGTGTATCCCAAATCAACTAAATCCTTAAACATTAGATTATCCAATACGTCCTTAGGTTTATCAACTCTCAAGCTTATTAAATCCAACTCTTAGTCTAATATATTTTTAAACTATGAGTGCATGACTATACTTCTTCATATGTTATCTAGTAACATATACATATACATATCCTCCTTAATTTCTAAATTAATTATATGACTTGTAATCTATCGAGACCGGAATTAACTGCCAAAAGTACCTTAAATAGTCACTCTCTTAGCTCAACATATATCAACCATAAGGTATCGTTCATCTGTGCATTTACCTGATTTACCCAATCTTAGCACTTGAGGGGATAAAATTGTATTAAGGTTCATAATCCCAAACCTGGGAACTCATTCCTAAGTATGTCAACTATAAATATTAAGTTTAATAATCTTAGAACTAACCCCGAATGAAAACAAGACTAAAAAATTCGAATAACCAAACAAAATCCCATTACTTGACAATCCTGGAGCCATCAATTCATCGACCCTCTTAGTTCACATGTCATTTGTTCCCTACGAGATTGATGCCTCCAAAATATCCAATAATGCATTCTAAGCTTCTCAATCGTCCCCAAATCACTACACAACTTAAATCTAACTATGAAATATGTTTGTAAACATTTTTACACAATCACATGTGTTTAAGAACATAAAATCCAGATTAAATACCAAAGATTCAAATTTTCCAACTTGACTCATTGTCAAGTAATTATAGGGTTTGTTTATCAACAATTATAGCATTAAACCTCAAATTAACACGGGGATAATTCATAATAACGAGATTTCGTTCTAAAAAATCAACCTTATTATCGATTTTACACATTTTATCATTCAATTTCATCGTTTACTCATCAAGGTACAAATCTTCAAAGCAGGACATATTTATATCATCTTTAATTAGCCCAAATTATGAACATGATTAAACTTGATTAAACTAATCCCCAAAAATGCTTCAAAACTCACATTGTAATTGGGAAAACACATATTTTGAATCATTTATACGTTTATTATGAGCACTGTAAGATATTCTTGCCTTAGAATTGAAAACACTGAGATGTAGACTTGGATCTTTGTGATTTTCCCTCCTTAGACTTTATATTCTTCTCCCAAAGACTCAGGGCTTCTAGGGTCTTCTTTTCCAATGATAAATGACTAATTATGGATTCCTAATACCTATTAATATCTCTAATTTATGCACCTCCATTTAAGTTCTATTGTCGGGCCCTAAAGGAGCCCAAATACACACTAAAATATTCCAGAACTTACCCTTAGGTTATACCTACCCTTGCGCCCAACTTAAGAAATACAAAATATGTGATCGAGCCTCCGTGACACTCTAGAGTCCAATGCAAATGATACTAACCACAACATCTGGTAATATTTAACAGTGTAAATAGATCATACACTTAATAATTCTACGCATACCCATATTCAAATAATCATATAATTATTATCACCAATTAATTATTCCAAACAAAGGTTATCAAAAATCATACCACATGCAAAATGTAATTACCATCTAAATTATGCCAATTTATCATTACCAAACCACATAAGTAATACTTAGTCCTTTTTATTAAATTATTTCTCGCTTAATGAATAATAAATAAATCCCTGAAAATACGGAGTGTTACATGGTATAAATGTAATTAACCCTGTTTATTTATTCTTGAACCTTTTGTTATATTTTGGGTGTAGTAAAATTTCATAAAGGGAAAATTAGTTAATGAAGTCACTACATAAATTTTCAAAAAAGGCCAAAATTTTGGACGGGGCCAATCTGTCAATCACGAAGTCTCTCTCACTAGGAGGCAACCTTGGGATCAACCTAAACACATCCAAAAAATCACTAACTACAGGGATCAAATCTAGTGACACGACGACCTACGAAGAAGTCTCCTCCTCAATATAGTATAAGTGCGTGCTCGACCCACCCCAAGGGTGCATCATCATAACCAGGCACACCTCTTGCCACAGAATAGCAAAGACGACACACATACAGTAACAATCAACACGTGCTCTATATGTAGCAAGCCAATCCATCCCTAAGATAGCATCGTACTCATTCATATTAAGTACCGGCAAGTCTGCTACAAAAGTGAATTTCCCTAATCTCTATACCCCAACATACTGAACGTATGGGTTCCCCTTTACCTACCGGTGAGTATATTTGTAGTATATGTCTATCATCCCAGTCTCACGTGCAAAACCTGTGCTAACAAATGAGTGATATGCCCCTGTGTCAAATAAAATATGACCAATATGTCCAAAGATAGGGAACATATTCTAACTAACCTAAGCTCACTCTGGCCCCTCTACAAGTGCAATATGATAAACCCGTATGTACTATAATGGTACTGGGAGTCCCTGAGGTAGGGCAACAGGTTCTAGAGCGGCTAGTGTAGCAACTCCCGAAGCTGGTAACGGTGGGCACTGTCCCTATGGCGTCTGATGTCCACTCTAACCTCCCTGCTCTTAAGCTTCTTATTACCCTAAGGACACCGCCTTGATGTATGACCCCTCTCTCTGTAAGTGTAATAATTCCCATAAAATGAGTGTCGCTCTTCCTGTCGACCCTTCCCACCTCGACCCTGCTAACTTTGGCCCTGATGGGCTTATGCTGCTCGACCATCCTTGACTGCCCATGGACTTGCTAGTCCTTCCTGTTCCGATCATTGAATGCTCTGAATCTCTTATGTTGCTCTACAAACTAAGTACCCCTAAATTGCTAGGTTTAGGACCCTCTACCCCCATTCGTCTTACCCCGTTGTCTCAATGACTCGACCCCATGTCTCCTCTTCGCCTTGTTATTTTAGAAGTCCCTATGATTCTAATAGTGGAGAAGTGAGGCGTTAACCATTTGATTATACGAGGTGAAGGACAGATTCCCTAAAAGAGCCTTCCTAATGTGCCAAGATGGTCCCGCTATGAATCTATCCATATTCCCCTGCTTAGTATTCACATCTTCCTTTCCAAAGTAAGAAAGGGAAGTAAACTCCTCCTCATACTTAGCCATGGTATGTCCCTCATACATGAGCTCCACAAATCGTCTCTTCCTCTCAAACTGGATAGCCTGGAAAAATATTTCCCCTCAAATCTCTCCCACGTCTCATCAATCGTCATGTTATCCCTCTCTATAACTGACGTAACTAACTCCCACCACTGGAGCGCGGTCCCAACTAGCCAAAAAGAATCTAACATCTGCTTCTACACTGGTGTGCACTCCACCATGAAAAAAAGTTTATGTATATCTTTCTTCCACCTACTTGCCATTAGAATATTGGGACTGCCCAAGAACTCTGGAGGTTGGCCCTTTACAAAGGCCTCCCCCAGGGTGTGTCATCGCAATCAAGTACATCTCTGCCTCAAAATGGGGAATATAATGGACCTACCATAACAATCAAGACATTCTCTATATGTAGCTAGCCAATCCATCCCTAATATGATATCGTGCTCGTTCATATCAAGTACCATCAAGTTAGTTATAAAAGTGAATTGTCATATCTCGATCCCTATACCCCGACATACTGAACGTATGGGTTTCCTTTTACCCACCAGTGAGTTTATGTGTAGTACGATATCAGAAGAAAAGTGAATTATCCTAATCTCCCGTGCAAAACTCATGCTAACAAAAGAGTGATATTACCTCGTGTCAAATAAAATACGACCTATGTGTCCAAAGATAGGGAAAATACCCTCAACTGCTTGAGCTGACGTTGGTCCCTCTACCGGCGCAAAGTGATAAACATGTATGTACTGTAGCAATTGCGTCTGTCCCTGAGGTGGGGTGACGGGTGCTGGAGCGACTGGTGCAATAACTCTCGGAGCTTCTAACGGTGGTCCCTACCCATGTGGTGCCTAATGTCCCCTCTCATCTCCCCGCTCCTGAGCAACCTAATTATCCCGAGGACACCACCTCAATGTATGAACCCTATCTTCGAAAATGTAATAATTCTAGTGAAACGGGAGTCGCTCTTCCTATCGACCCTACTAGCCTCGACCCTGCTGACCTTGGACCCGATGGACTCTATATTCCTGGCCCTATTTCCCTTGGTCCTACTAGCCCTGCCTATTTCGATCATCGGAACCCCTGAATTTCTTATGCTGATCTGCGGATGAAGTACCCCTGAACTGTTAGGTCTCAGATCCGTTACACCCACTCATCTTACCCTATTGACTCGATAACTTAGCTCCATGTCATTTCTCTCCCTTATTCTTTTGTAAATCCCCATGATCCCGACAGTGGATAAGTATATGTTCACCATCTGATTATACGTAGTGAACGTCAATTTCCACAAAAGAGCATTCTTAATGTGCTAAGAGGATCCCATTATAAATCTGTCCATCTTCCTTTGCTTAGTATTCACATCTTCCTTTGCAAAGTACAAAAGGGAAAACTCCTCCTTGTACTCATCCACGTTACGTCCCTCCTACCTAGGCTCCATAAATTGGTTCCTCGTCTCAAATTGCATAGCCCAGGGAAAACATTTCCCCTCAAATCTCTCTTATAACTCATCAATCGCCACGTTATCCCTATTTGCAACTAACATAACTAACTCCAACAACTAGAGAGCGGCCCCCACTAGCTGAAATGAAGCTAACATCTACTTCTTCACTGATGTGCACTTTACCATTTGTAAATGTCTCTGTATATCTTTCTTCCACCTGCTTACCACTAGAATATCTGGACTGACCAAGAACTCGGGAGGTTGGCCTTTTACGAAGGCCTCCTCAAATCTATCCCAAACTAACCTCTGTGACTAGGTTGGTACGGACACTTGCTGTGGTGGTGGTGGTAGCTGCAGCTCATCACGTGGTGGTGAAAAGTGTTGGAGCATGGCCGCTATGGCAGTGGAGACTGCCTGGGTCACAATAGTTGCGAGCTCTACTGGAGTAATCAATTGTGGTGCTGGTGGAGCCTGTGGCTACTTTCATAGCTCTGTCTGATCCCCCTCCTCTGTAGAGTGTACAACTACGCGCCTAAGTTTACCCCTCCGTTCGATTTCCATTAGAAAGAAAATAAGGCTCGAGTTAGTACAAATTACAAGAATACAATGAACCCTAATCATAGGCTCTGCATATCAAAGGAGGCAATGCAGAACATCATGAATGCAATACAGGTCCTAAGGACACTAGAACCGAGATGCTCTAATATTATTTGTAATAACCCCTATTTTCTCATAAACGTTAGCCATATATGATACGTCGAAGATGGGGCTGGTTTCTCAATTACTTCTCTTCATCAAAACATATAGAGAATATATTACTAAAACATAATTGAGTTTAAAAAGATATACAAATGATAATAAAAATCTAATCAAGCACCAAGGGTATGATAAATCCAATATAATAGTAACTATCTCAAATTGGCATGAAGTGAATAAATCATGGGCTTATATCCATACAATAATCCCAAACGAAACAAAGGAATTGAAGAAAAGTAGCACCTAAACTATAATCAATAAGTCTGGAAAATCTAATGAGTAAAAAGAAACTGCAAGGCTGTAATGTCAATAATTCTGCTACCCTGTATATGAGCACCTAGTGGGGGTGAAAACTTTTAAATTTGGGTCAGCGCCCTAGAGTTATAAGAATTAAATTATTTAATTTAAATTTCAATGAATACAATTGATTCGAAGTAAATATCCCCCATCATCACTCACATATGATTAACATCTCATCCCTCAACTAAGTGTGATATTACCCTTATCTAAACAAGTCCCAAAATAATACAAGACAATTGTGGGAATTTAATATCAAATGCATTAACTATGGTCAACATTCTAAATGAAACTATCTACATTCAAATTATAAATGCCCAAGGTATCCCTATCTCATATATCTCGTGAAGGTGACATAAACATCTATAATGCACAACATAGTATGGGCTGTAATTTATTACCTACTTTCTTAGACAAATTAATGGATCTCATTTAATTCGAGTAATTTATATATATGTCCTTTCATATATGCGACACTCAAAGGCATCTACTAGTAGTGTCTTGTTTATGCTCGATCGGTAAGTCTGAAGGAAAACTCTATCCAATCAGACAAAACTCATATAAGTGAGGCGGTCCCTACGCAGTACACTAGTTGACGGCTCATACCGAATGGTGACAAATGATATCATTATCTACACCTACCTCTTGTAGATGGTGCTGCTACGTAGTACCTATAAAAATTACCTACACAATGTCTAGCCCACTCGTGTCGACGTGTTCTACGGTCCCGAACACACGAAGCCCCAAACCGGTATCAGTATCCACGAACATTGGTATGTCCATAGAAATAAATATAAATAAATATTATTCCCATATAATATGTGTGGGTAATTACTCTATAATTACTTAAGGCATCCCACATGATAAAAACTCACCCATTAATAATTTACTAACATGTTAATTATTAATTCCCCCTTCCTTAAAACATTATTTAACCATTTAGTTAAATGTAACTTCCCTATTAAAATATGTGTCACATTAGGACCTTTAATAAAATCATCATTGACCCAAACACCGTCCCGCCCACTCGTATGGTTTTTTAAAAATACACCTAATCCCACCCCAGTCCAGACTCAACCTGTTCCAGGGGATATGAATCGATTCGCCACTTAGGCTGAATCGATTCTCATTCCTAGATGAATCGATTTGCATTCCTAGACGAATCAATTCGCATTCCTGGACGAATCAATACGAACTTGGTCAGAAGCCCAGATTTGCTACATTGTTCTATTATGCAAATTTTTAATTTCTTCTCAAGATCCCTTATAATCGTTAATTGATTGTTATAATCATATGAACATACCTCTATTACTTAGTTACTCATCTTAAAACAATTAATTCCATATATTAACATCAAATTCTTCCTCTAAATTCCAGAATTGATATGAATATATCATGACCCTTGACCGAGATTTTCTACCACAATTTCAACTATATACAAATCACATTTTGGGCATATAACATGGGTTCAAAGTCACTAATTTTCAGATCTTAGACATATATCAAAATCTCTACATGTGAATTAAAAATTTTCAAATTTATCCCAAGAAATCCTAAGGCATCTATCATCCAATTCAAGATTTCGATTATCCTAGATTTCTGGGATAACCACCTATATTCCAATTAGTCCTCTACTTGTATAAGATTAATCCTTACTATTAAATCACCAAATTAAAAAATAAAACCTAGAAATCACATGGGGTTTATAACAATGAATCAAGAAGCACATTCAATGTCAAATTAAACAAAAAAATTCTTGTCTGGATATGCGGTTGAAAAATATCTCCTTGAATTCCTTATTTCTTCTCCTTTTTGGCATATGTTCCCTTCTCTCTTGAAGTGGGGATGCTACGGTTGCGTATTTTATTAAGTGTGGGGAGTGTTAATCTTCCCCTTTAATCTTATATTACTCCTAAAGTATGAGTTGGACTTATTTTTCCAATTTTGGACCTCCAAATGGGTCCGAACCCATAATTAGACTAGAACAAAAGTTTTCCAACTTATATACTTAAACCCCGAGACTATTTATTAAGGTTTAAAACACCTAAATGAGCCCATATAACTTTTTGAAATGTGTCCCAATTATTTTTATCCCACAATTATATTTATAATCAAGTTATGCACCATTCATAAATTTTCTAGTACACATTAAAAATCAATCACACATGATTATGACATAATAAAAAAATTAATTATTTGTAATTAATAAATTAAATTTCACCAATTTAATTAAATTTTCACGAATTTTATTTTATTCCAAAAATATTGTTTCATTCATTCTAGAAAAATACGGAGTGTTACACTCTTTCCCCTTAATAATGGGATTCTAGAGTACGCATATAGCTTGAAGAGTACATGATATTTTGTGCACATGTACTCCTCCATCTCTCAAGTCGAATCATCCTCTCTATGGTGTCCCTACTGCATTCAAACTAAAGGAATAACCTTGGATCAAAATCGGCATTTCTCGACTGTCCAGAATGGCTACTGGTCTCTCCTCGTAGGTAGAGTCTGTCTGGAACTCTATCTCACCAATATCGATATGCTGGTGCGCTATCTCATCTCTAAGTAATATTCACAATACAAATATGTGAAAGACATCGTACATCCACTTCAAGTGATCCTATAGTCCCAATCGATATGCCACAGGCCCAATCCTTTTAAGAATAGGGAATATCCCAACATATCGGGGAGCCATCTTCCCAAACCTCTTCACTTCCTTCAGGCAAGACACTTTAATCAACACTTGATCCCTAATAATAAAGTCTAACTGTCTACGGCCTATATCTACATAGATATTTTGCCTATCCTGAGCAATCCATATCCTAGCCCGATTAATCTCCACCTTCTCTGAGGTGTCCTGAATGAAAATGAAGTCTGAACCAAGTAAATTATTCTCCCCCACCACCAACCAGCATGAGGGTGAATGACAAGGTCTCCCATAAAGAAGCTTAAACGGTGACATCCCAATCATGAATTAGAAGTTATTATTGTACACAAACTCCACTAAAGGAAAATATTGTTCCCAGTTCCCCTTAAAGTCTAATATGCACATCCTTAACATGTCCTCCAATATCAAGTTCACCCTCTCCATCTGTCCATTGGCCTAAGGATGATATGAGATTCTCAATCTTAACACTTCCTCTGAGTCCTGCTGAAAACTCCTCCAAAAATAGGACACAAACGTCTTGTCCCTATTTGACACAATGTTGAGCAGTACCCTATGAAACTTTATAATATCTATAAGGAAAAGTTTAATGTACTGCTCTAAGCTATAATTTGTCTGGAATGATAAGAAGTGAGACAACTTCGTCAATCTGTAGACGATCACCCAAATGGAATTGTGACCCCTCTGTGATGTCGGCGGCCAAGTGATGATACATGGAGATGCTATCCCATTTCCACATCGGGATCTCAAAAGGATATAACACGCTTACATGATGTTGATGGTCCACCTTCACCAGTTGTCATGCAGCACACTTGGACACCAAATTTTCTATGCCCTTCTACATCTCGTCCCATCAATACTGATGTTGCATGTCATTTACTTCTTATCTCCTCCAAACTGTATCGTAAAGTGAAAATCGCGAGACTCAAATATAACGGATCTCCATAACTCGTCGTCATCTGGGATAACTAATCTACCCTATATTTTAATCAACCATCTGACCCAATAGAATAGTGCTCTGCTCCCTCAACTAACAACTTCCTAACTCGCTCCTGGTAAGGCTAATCTCCTATATGTGCCTTTACCACCCGAATGATGATCTTGGGTGTGATGGTGAGAACTTCTATAAATGAAAGGGTCCTCCCCGCGAAGTGATTTCCACTTTGCCTTCCACATTGTCGCTAACTTCAACATCGTCTTGTGGCTTGAAGAATCCACAACAACTTTCGTCTTCCCTGGATGGTACTGAATGTCGAAGTAGTAGTTTTTCACAAACTCTAACCATCTCCTCTGCCTCATGTTTAACTCCCTCTACCTAAACAAATACTGTAAGTTCTTATGGTGTGTGAATAGCTAGAACTTCTCCCCAGGAGATAATGCCATCATACTCACAGTGCAAATATGATGGTTGATAAATCTAAGTTATGGGTGGGGTAATGTCCCTCATGAGGCTTTATTTTTTGCGAAGCATAAGCTACCGGCCTCTCCTCATGTATCAAAACCCTCTAAGTCCCCTCAATGTAATACCCCGTACTTTTGGCTATATTTATTTTGGGATTAATTAATTAAATGCGTATTAATTGGAAATTAATTCGGGTTATAAATACTAATATGATGCGAATTGGTATTTGATTATGTGCATATATGATTATATATGTATTTGATATTATGAAATTTGTCGTGAGATTTATATACGGCATTTTAGAAATTTTGTTGAGACGCGTGGGACCGCCGCGTCACGGTATAATATTTTGATAATAAAAGTGAATTTAAAATCTATAATCCGTATGGTCGTTTTGAGTGCGCCAACGCGTCCGGAAGGGTCGAGATAGTCAAAAAACACTAGCCGGGGGTATAGTTTGGGTCCCGGGGTATTTTTAGGCCATACCGGTAACTTAAAGGGTATTTTGGTAATTTTACATTTTGAGGAATTAAAAGTGACGAAAATTGGTTAATTAAATCTGATGTGGATATTGACCCACTAAGCCCATAACCAACCCATATTAACCCTTTAAGCTACGGAGGCTAATATTAGGTTTACAATCTTCCCCAAATCAAACCCTAGCCACCTTAAGCCACCATTGGAGAAGGAGCTTAGAGAGAGAGGAAACTCTGCAGAATCTTCACCAAACCTACACCAAAGTCAGAAATCAAACCAAGGCAAGTGGTTTAATTATGTTTAATTTCAGCAAATTTTCTTTCCATGTTAGAAAATTCGGATTTATGGTTTATTCTTGATAAATATGAAAACCCATGTAGTTTAGATCATAGAACTTGAGAAATTGTGAAGAGAATTGCATGTAGAATAGTTTGGAGACAATTAATCTGATGTTAATACATGATTGGGTGAAAGAAAAACGAATTAAATTCTGGAATTTGATGTTGATATATATCTAGGGTTCATGTTCTTGATGATATTGGGGAAAAGTATAAAATCTTGGGATTTAATGATGTTTAGGATGCCTTATTGCCTTAAAAGACGTTAGTTTATGACCTAAGCATGTTTTAGTATGATTAGAGGACTTAAATCATTGTTAGAACGAACTTTCGAGAAGGATTGAAGTGATAAAAATGGTGAAAAACGAGATGGGAAAAATCTGGGCCGAAATTGGCCAGTCGTTAGAAGCAGCCCCCAGGTCGTTCGAACGAGCTCGTTCGAACGAGCTTCTAACGAGTTGACCAGTCGTTACTAACGAGTAGTGATTTCGTTCGATATCTCGTTCGAACGAGATATCGTTAGAAGGGACAGTTCGTTCGAACGAACTGGATCTCGTTCGAACAGCCTCGTTCGAACGAGACTTCTAACGACCTGACAGTCCAAACTCGTTCGAACAGTCTCGTTCGAACGAGACTTCTAACGAGTTGACAGTTTGGTCCTTTTTGGACTGTTTTGATTTTTGGAGTCCCGTAAACTTGTTCGAGGATATAGATGACCTTCCTTTATTGATGAGAGGATAGATTTGGAACTTTTGGGTTATTGAGAGGAGTAAATTATATACTAGAGTTATATTCAAGGAACCATTTAGGTTGAGACGTGAGTATCTACTACGATGTGAGGATGAATTATGGCGCGTATAATTACAAACCGGAGTAGTACGAATCGTGATAATTATAGTTAGTACGAGAGTGCAATATGTACTACGATTAAAATATGGTATTACTAAGATGTGTGCTTACTTAGTATTGGTATATGGATTGTGTGTATGATATACCTACCATACTTGCTATCACGGGAGGTTGCGTTCGCTTAGGACCCTCTAATCCTTGTGTGCCTACGGGGGGGATATAGACTGGTACCTTGATGAACACAGGTCATAGAAAGACTTATTGTGATATTAATAAGTCCGCTGACCGTGGGAGCGTAGGTATGTGCGTGACCCACGTGATGGTGACTGTGTTCGCCTCCACTATTTGTGAATTGTGTTATCTGAACTATTCCTGAGAGATTCGGAATGTGTGATCCTTATGTACGTGATGTACCGGGATGGATAGCAGAGTATGTGTGAACCATAGCTTAGATTGCGGGGTGCTTGTATCGTATATTTATGATGTGAATAATATACATTTAATTAATGGAAATCCTCATGTTAATATTGTGAACATATTACGGTATTATTTCGAGATATATAATGAGTTATCTAATACTTATATGACATATTTAGTAACTGAGTTTACGTTAAATCCCTATTTAATTACGAGCGTTATTATGTTAATGGAACCAAGTATTATGGGTAGGACCTTTGGCAATCTAGCTAGTTATGATGTCACTTAGCTAGTAGTATGGGTCGTTATAGATGGGTACTTGCGTTAGGAATGCACAGTTAGACGAGAGGTGAGAATATCATTTGAGTGCACGTCCTAACATGTACTTTGCATTTAATGTTTTAAAGCACTTGCAGGTTTTTAAAATATAACTCCACATTCGGGCTCTGACCCGTTTGCTTTTCAAATCTCTTTTTTCTTTGTAAAACCATTTTAGGTGCCCAGCCACAGGGACACCAAGCATAGGATTCTCATTCAGGTGACGAGCTGTAGCTGTTTGTGGAAGCTACAGGGATTTGCTTATAGACGCTTCTATCTTTTGGATTCCAGAGTCACTATCTATCAGTTGTAGGGCATGTTGCCCATTTCTATTTAGAGCATCTTTTACATTTCAGTTTTCAGACTTTAGCATGTATGGTTTCAGTTTATTTATTTCAGTTATGGGATTGTAGTGAGGAGTTTTCCTCCAGACTTTATTTACTCTATTGTGATGGTTATTCGTTTTACTTCAGTATGGTGGATGGTGTTATTTATTTCTTTACACTTGTTGCATGTTAATCAGACTTAAATTAAAATTTGGCAACTTGCTTTTTAAATACTAGGTGGTTAGTAATAATAAAAATGTTTTCGACAGTGATGCTATTAACTGAGCCAACTTGGCATTTTGAATTAATTTTATAAAGGAGTAGCTACCCGGTATTTAATTAGTCGGGGTGTCACACTCAAGTATGTATCTATGAAGACCTTATAGTCTATCCCTTCTCGAGGTAATGTCAAAACTATTGTTGTACTCAATCTAGTCTTCAGCTCATCAAATGTCTACTGGCATGCATAATCAGATACAAATGGAACTTCCTTCCTTGTCAAATTCATTAAGGTCTCATCTATCTTGGAGAATCCCTGAATGAATCGAAGATAATACCCAATTAGTCCCAAAAATTTGCGTACCACAGTGGCCATAATTGATTTCCCCCACTCCATCACTACAGAAACCTTCTCCAGGTCCACTGATATCCCCCTCTCAGACACAATGTGGCCCAAGAACTTCACCTCTCACAAAAAAACTCACATTTCTCAAACTTAACATATAACTGGTGGTCCCTTAGTGTCTATAAGACTATTTGTAAATATTGTGCGTGCTCCTCCATAGTCCAAGAATAAATCAGAATGTCATCAATAAACTCTACGAAGAACTAATCCAAATAGTCTCTGAATACCTAATTCATCAAATCCATAAACACTGCCGGTGCATTGGTTAGCTCAAAAAGTATAACTAAAAACTCATATGACCCGTATCTCGTAAGAAACATCATCTTTAAGATATCCCTACTCCCGAACTCTCAACTGATAATAACCCAATCTCAAGTAAATCTTATAGAAATACGTAGCACCCCTCAGCTGGTCAAAAAAATCATCAATGCAGGGCAACAAATATTTATTCTGTATGGTTATCTTATTCAACTCACTATAGTAGATACAAAGTTGCAATGATCGGTCCTTCTTATTGACAAGCAAAACTGGAGCACCCTGCGACAAAGTACTCCTCTTAATGAACCCCTATCTCAATAAATGCTCAATCTGATGCCAAAGCTCTCTTATCTCTAGAGGAACCATCCGATACGGTGTACATATAATGGTTCTTGTGCTCGAAATCAAACCAACCACGAAGTCTACCTCCTAACTAGATGGAAACCATGGGATTTGCCCAAACACATCCGAAAACTCGTTAACTATCGGGATGGAACCTAGCGACATCATGACTTCGAAAGAAGTCTCCTCCTTGATATAGTATAAGTGCGTGCTCGACCCACCCCCGGGGTGAATCATCGCAACCAGGTACATCTCTTACCATGTAATAGAAAAGATGACACACCTACCATAACAGTCAACACGTGCTTTGTATGTAGCTAGCCAATCCATCCCTAAGATAGCATCGTAGTTGTTCATATCAAGTACCAGCAAGTCGGCTGCAAAATTGAGTCGCCCTATCTCGATCCCTATACCCTAACATACTGAACGTATGGGTTCCCCCTTTACCCACCAATGAGTATATTTGTGCTATGATATTAGAAGCAAAGTTTATTATCCCAGTATCACGTGCAAAACCCTTGCTAACAAATGAGTGAGATGCCCCTGTGTAAAATAAAATAGGACCAACGTGTACAAAGATAGGGAATATACCCTAACCATCCTGAGCTCATGCTGTCCCCTCTACCAGCACAATGTGATAAACCCATATGTACTGTAGTGGTGGCGGTTGTCCGTGAGGTGGGTCGACGGGTTTTGGAGTGGCTGGTGCAGCAACTCCTAGAGCTAGTAACGGTGGGCGCTGTCCATGTGGCGCTTAATGTTCCCTCTGA
Source organism: Sambucus nigra (assembly GCA_949130495.1). Lineage (NCBI taxonomy): Eukaryota > Viridiplantae > Streptophyta > Magnoliopsida > Dipsacales > Adoxaceae > Sambucus > Sambucus nigra. Next base: position 44,830,937 of record OX422207.1, on the reverse strand, counting down.
CCTCCTTACTTCTGAGCTGCTTGATTCCCCCAAGGACACCACCTTGGCATATGACCCATTTCTCTGCAAGTGTAATAATTCATGTGAAATGGGTGCCGCTCTGCCTGTCGAGCTTGCTGGCCTAGACCCTGCTAACTTTGGCCCTGATGGCCTCTATATTGCTTGACCTGCCCTGAATGCCCATGGACTTGCTATCCCTTCCTGTTTCGATCATCGGAACCCATGAATCTCTTATGCTACTCTACAGATGAAGTACCCTTAATTGTTGGGTCCCGGACGCACTACCCCCACTCGTCTTTCTCTGTTGGCTCGATAACTCGGCTCCATGCCGCTTCTCTCCCTTTTTATTTTGGAAGGAACTATGATCGTGACAGTGGATAAGTACGGCGTTCACCATCTAATTATGCATGGTGAAGGGAAGATTCCCCAAAAGAGCCTTCATAATATGCCAAGATGATCACGCTATGAATCCATCCATCTTCTTCTACTTAGTATTTACATCTTGCTTTGCAAAGTAGGAAAGGGCAGTAAACTCCTCCTCATACTTACCCAATGTACATCCCTCCTTCCTGAGCTCCATAAATCGTCTCTTCCTCTCAGACTGCATGGCCTTGGAAAATATTTCCCCTCAAATCTCTCCTACGACTCATCAATCGTCACGCTATCCCTCTCTATAATCGACATGACTAACTCCCACCACTGGAGCGTGGCCTCACTAGCCAAAATGAATCTAACATCTGTTTCTGCACTAGTGTGCACTCAACCATGCGTAAATGTCTATGTATATCTTTCTTCCACCTACGTGCCATTAAAATATTTGGGCTGCCTAAGAAATCTGGAGGTTGGTTATTTACAAAGGCCTCCATCACCCTGTCCCAAACTAACCCTGGTGCCTGGGCTAGTATGGCCACCTGCTGTGTAGGTCACTACACAACATTGCTGTATCACAAAAATAAATATAAATACATATTGTTTTCATATAATATGTGTAAGTAATTATTCTATAATTACCTAAGGTATCCCACATGATAAATATTCACCTATTAATAATTTACCAGTGAGTTAATTATTAATTCCTCATCCTTTAAAGATTATTTAACCATTTAGATAAATATAACTTCCTAATTAATATATGTACCACATTAGGATTTCTAATAAAATAATTGTTGACCCGAACACCATCCCACAAACTCGTATGGTTTTCTAAAAATACTCTGGATCCAACCCCGGTCCCAACTCAACCTGCCCCAGGGGTCGAATTGATTAGCCTCCTAAAATGAATCAATTTTCTCAGTCGAATCGATCGGGTAGTCCAGAAGCCCAAATCTGCTATGTTTTTCTATTATGGGATTTCTTAATTTCTTCTCAAGTTACCTTCTAATCATTAATTTATTTTTATAATCATATGAATAGGCCTCTACTAGTTAGTTACTCATCTTACAACAATTAAGTCAATATATTAATATCAAATTTTCCCCCAAATTCCAGAATTTATATGGATATATTAAGGCCCTTGACCTAGATTTTCTACCATAATTTTGTAACACCCCGCTAATTAAATACCGGGTGGCCATTCCTATACCAAATTAAAACATAATATACAGTTGGCTCATTCTTAGCATCACTTTCGAAAACATTTACTAATCACCCAATACCCAATTAAGCTGGTGTTAAAAACTTTCCAAATTTTAATTCAACAAAATCCATTTTTAGTTTAAGAATAACACAACACATTTTATTCTACAACACTGATAACCGAACAGATAACACAAAAGAATTTAAAAGCAATTGGAATAAACATTCTCACATAATAATCCAATACAATATACCCAACAATATAAAATGTATTAAAATGACCCGAATACAAGAGTATTTGACTTAGATAGAAAAGAGATAACTGAAATCCTTTAGGCGACATGCCCTAACTAAGAGAATATTGTGAATCAAATGAAGATAGGCGTCTAAGCAATACTCCATAGCTCCATATCAATAGCATCACATTCATATATTACCTAAATATCTTTAAGTAATATTCAGAATCATACATTTTAATATTCTCCATTCGGATAAAACCCAAATGAATTAATTAATAATAAAATCCAATTAATCCATTAATTTAAAATATAACCCATTTTAAAAGTCATAAAAATTACGGAGTATTACATACTTCCCCCCTTATAACAGAATTTCCTCCTGAAATTCGGAAGATAAATCATACTGGCATGGTCAAATCTGAGTATAAATCTCACATCGCAAGAAATCTACGTAGTACCGCCCATACAATACATTATCAAAAATCCCCATTGATGTTATACGCCCAGCCTCACCATATAGTTTCAACTGAATCGAATTTAAATTTTTACGCAATCTTCCCTATACCATCCTCGTGAAAAAGTTTGGGAAAAATGATCCTCACTTATTAAACAAATAAATCCTGAAGTCACAACTACTTACTGTTTCACAATTATGAAAACTACTACAATCCAACCATCCAGGGCGCCCGTACACCCTATCGTACAACTTCCATTATAATATTTATTGAAAGGGTTATAAACTCATATCCTAAAGACCTAACTTATTTCGACTCCCAACGGTTATTAGTTTCATGCGTGGGGTGTCTCGCAAGAGAAATCCAAATAAGGAACCCCCCCCCGTTACACTACTACCTAAAGTAGTCGGTCATCGAAACTCCTCAGGTCCTTAGTCAATAGTTTATAACCTCTTTATAGGTTTTATCGATTTCAAATAAAGTCTTCTCATCTACTCTCTTATTAAAGATAAGATACTGGCTATAGTAGTACATACGTTGTCATATACCACAAGTCAATCCACGCCGATAGTCACATCATGTTCGGACATGCCTAAAGTAAGTAATTCCTTGATAAAAATCAGACCCACGTGATGACATGAAAAAATATAGGTGTCCCACACCCCTCGGTGAGTCTACGTAAATAATAATGCAATAGGCTAAGTTTACCAACCCCTTTGCCCATACAATATTAATTGCTATAAAAATCAATATACACCTCATAACTCATTAAAAAGAAAACATACCCTCATTCGTGGGTGGTGGTTGTTGACTCCCACTATTATAACTTTGCTCCAATGAGTCAAGAAAAATTTTACCCCAAATTTTCAGTTCTAGTTCACCACACTCCACTATACGCCCAAGCCTTTGAGTATATTGCCTTCGTTAGGTAACACACACAATTCCCGCATTTCAAGAACTTCTACTGATGACTCTCCTCAATTTTCCATAATAGGGGTGACCTCGACTACGGTCATCATACTCGAACATACTTCATAACCTCCTAAGTACGATCTCCACTATCCGTCCAATGGCCCTCATTTGCCATACTACTTGTACGAACTCGTCCGAACGCAAATAAGATTCAATAATATATACGGAATCTTACCAAAGAAATCAACAATACTAAACATAGGGCTCTACATCAAAGAACGCTAAGCTGAAAACACAATAAGTCGTACAGACCCTAAAGGACACTAGAACCTGATGCTCTGATACCACCTGTAACACCCCGCCTAATTAAATACCGGGTGACCGGTCCTATACCAAATTAAAATAGAATATACAGTTGGCTCATTCTTAGCATCACTGTCGAAAACATTTACTAATCACCCAATACCCAATTAAGCTGGTGTTAAAAACTTTCCAAATTTTAATTTAATAAAATCCATTTTTAGTTTAAGAATAATACAACACATTTTATTCTACAACATTGATAATCGAACAGATAACACAAAAGAATTTAAAAGCAATTGGAATAAACATTCCCACATAATAATCCAATACAATAGACCCAACAATATGAAATGTATTAAAATGACCCGAATACAAGAGTATTTGACTCAGATAGAAAAGAGATAACTGAAATCCTTTGGGCGACATGCCCTAACTAAGAGAATACTATGAATCAAATAAAGATAGGCGTCTAAGCAATACTCCATAGCTCCATAGCTCGTCATAGTCCTCTAAGGTTGGCGTCCCTATTGCTGGACACCTGATATAAAAGGTACAATAGAAAAGAAAATATGCAAGGAAACGGGTCAAAGCCCGATGTGAAAATGATTTTGAAAACAACAAGTATTTAACAAGTGCAATAAAGCATTTATTATGTACATGTTAGCATCCCACTCTCACTTGCTATTCTCACCTCTCAACTAGAGTGCACACTTAACGTTTCCTATTAACCTCCTAGTTAATGGTTCCTCTTCACCCATTCCATAATATGATTCCATTCCCATATCATAACCCCGTATGTCCCATACCATACGTCATATAATCATTCCTATACGTTTCTCATTAACATGATTCGTTTCTCATTAAAATAAATTAAGCTTTTTCATAAATATTCATTAACTTATTTCGATTCTTTTTCTCAATTCACCGTTATCTACAATTATCACACAGTAGATGATTTAACCACAATATATCCATTTACTCATTTAATTCATTATATATATATATATATATATACATATATAATACGGCACCCCGAGTCACAGCTGCGGTGCAATGCATTACTCTGCTATCATGTCCCAATATTGCTGGTCACCGAATAAGGAACAAAAGGTTCGGTAAGGATTTCTCGAACCACAAACAACAACATACAAATTAGAGGCGAACATAGTTCTCGTATCCATGGGTCACGCACATACCTACGTACCCACAGTCAGCGGACTTATCAACTCCCCGATAAGTCTTTTATAGACCTATGTTCTTGAGCGACAAATAAAAGATCCCATGGATTCATCAGGATAAGACTGCCCTCACGCGTAAACCTCCCGTCGATAGCAAGTAAGATAGGTATGTCATACACATAATCATCAATCAATCAAATAGGCATTATCATACATATAATATACTATCAACAAGGTACTCATATTACCCTTAGATTATTCCCATACGTAGCATTATATCTCTTTAAATCCCACATATTAAAATATCATAACTTTACTTCTTAATTTAAGTATCCCCGAGCCTCACTCGATACTCAAGGTTAAAATAGGTTTTCCTCAATATTTTTATTCAGTAAGAAATCACTAATATCCTACTCGTCCATATCATCTTATCTCCCGAATTACCACGAATTAAACTGTCCTTTAATTAGGGTTATAACGATTGTTTCTAATATCTTATAAACACATCTTCTATCAACTAGGATTGAATACCATCATCACATGGCTCATAGTCAATGGTGTTTCATTCACACTCTATGACTTATCAACAAAATCAACATCCTCGCATCCTATAACATCTCTCCACTCTCGACGTCATTAAGGTTCATGCGCGGAGTGTCTCAAAAAGCGAAATCCAAACAAGGAATCCCTCCAATACACTACTACTTAACTTTATCGATCGTGGAGGTTCGTCAACTTCAAATACGCAATCGGGATAACCTCATCCCCTCTTTCAGCCAAATGTGGTCTGAACTCCCATCTCTATCCAGGAGCCATACCACTAAGCGCTTGTACTACACTCAGTCCTTGCGCAATCAATAATGAGCTTAAACTCAGTCCTTGATGCTCAAATTGTAACCCTACGGCTACCCAGGTGTTATATTAAATCTCCCCTACTGCACCTATACTTAATCCTCATGCATACCAATTAGAATCCAACACATGAATCTAGCAACCGAAATTTCTTTCAATTTAATTATCATAATTCTAATCAATTAAATCCCAATCACATTAATTCGATTCTCATCTAGGGCTTACTGATCTTCCCTAAGTCCCATAATATCCAATTAATAATCACCAAAGACTTACAAAAGGTTCAGGATAAAAACAAGCATTAAAAAGGAAACAACTTCAAAGATTCTGGGGAGGTCGATCGATCGATCGCCCAAATAACAGCCCAGTTTTCTGCATTTCTTCTACTACGGGTTTCATCACTTTTGATCAATCAAACCTTCATATTAACAACCCAAATGACTTATAATCCTTACTACATGATATATCAACATATATAAATGATTTTTAATGCTCTAATCATCCTAGAATCATCAAGAGATTGAATTAAAATCATGTTTATATCCTCTTTTTCCAAAAAAATTTCAACATAATATCTCTAAGAACACATCAATGGTGTTCAGAATTTCTTCAATAGATTTATGATTATTTCGTGGATTACTAACTACCTACAACATGAGTTTGATACCTATATATATTCATATTTCCAGAAATCCATTTCAACTCCATCTTTATCTTCCAAACATGAAAAATCATCTCTTTTTATAACTATTCTAACATGGACAATATACAAACTTAGATTGCCATTATCAAACACTTGCCTCTAATGAAGGTCTGATCCTTTGGTGTAGTATATCACAGGTGGTTCTCCCTTCTCCGGCCAACTTCCGTTGGTGGTTGGTGGTGGTGACCTTTGGTTCTTTGGTTCTCCCACTTCCAAGAAAGCTTTTCTCTTCCCAAGCAACCTTTCACTCTCTCTAAGAAGATGACTTCTCTATTTTGTGTAGAAGAGATGAATAATCCACGTACACTTAATCTCCAAATACTTATAATAAGACAAAATCCGAAATCACTATTCATCCCCCCTATGAAAATGACCAAAATGCCCTTTTGGGTTGTCTTTTCATTTCCAAATGATTCGAGACCCAAATTCAACATCCAACTAGACTTTTCTGACTATTTCAAACCTTTCGGACGTAACGACGCAGTCAAAATGACTATAAGGTGGATGTAAGAATAAGTTTCCTTTTTAATTTAACCAATTAGTCCCGACGCGTTCCATACCGCGTCCGACTAAAAATCCAAATTACTGAATTAATATCACACAGCCATATCAATAGCATCACATTCATATATTACCTAAATATCTTTAATTAATATTCAGAATCATACATTTTAATATCCTCAGTTCGGATAAAACCCAAATGAATTAATTAATAATAAAATCCAATTAATCCATTAATTTAAAATATAACCCATTTTAAAAGTCATAAAAATTACGGGGTATTACAAATTTCAACAATATACAAATCATATTTGAGACATATAACATAGATTCAAAGTCACTAATTTTCAGATCTTAGACGTATATTAAAACCTCTAGATATGAATTCAGTTTTTCAAATTTATCCCAAGAAATCCTAAGGCATCCATCATCCAAATTAATATTTCGATTATCCTAGATTTCTGAGTTAACCACCTAAATTCCAATTAGTCCACTACACGCATAAGATTAATCCTTACCATTTAATCACCAAATTACAAACTAAAACTCGGAAATCACATGGGTTTTTACTACGATGAATTAAGAAGCTCATTAAACATCAAATTAAACAAGAAAATTATTGCCTGGATATGCGGTGATGAATATCTCCTTGAATTCCTTGTTTCTTCTCATTTTTGGCTTATGTGCCTTATCTCTTGAGGTGGGGCAACTAGGGTTATGTATTTGATTAAGTGTGGAGAGTGTTAATCTTCCTCCTTAATCTTATATTAGTCCCAAATCCCGAGTGGGACTTATTTTCTCAATTTTAGACCCCCAAATGGGCTCGAATCCATAATTAGACTATCCCAAAATTTTTCCAACTTATATACTTATACCTTTGGAGTATTTCTAAAGGTTTAAAACACCTAAACGAGCCCATATAGCTTCCCAAAATGCGTTTTAATTATTTTTATCCTATAATTATATTTATAATCAAGTTACGCATCATTCATAAATTATCTACTACACATTAAAAATCAATCACACATATTATGGCATAATAACAAATTACTTGTTCACAATTAATAAATTAAATTTCACTAATTTAATTTAATTTAATTTCACGAATTTTATTTTATTCCATAAATATTGTTTTATTTATTGTGCAAAAATATGGAATATTACATCCGCCCTAACACATGACCCCCTTACTATTAGGTATCCGTTGGGGAGTTTCTAACTTTAGACCAACGGGTATTATCCCACTCTATCAAGTCCGCTCCTTACCAGTGGAACCAAGTTGGATTGCAAAATATACATTTTGAAAGTGTAAAAAATCAATTTCAGTAAGAAAATGTCTTTAATGGGTGTGTGGCAAATATAGCATTCAAACCAACTTTTCAGTAAAATAAAAAAAAAATGAAAAGTCTCATGCGGCACATCATGTATCTCACGTGGCACATCATGAGCGTTTGCGAAATAAATTCAACGGTACAATATGTTTCGTTTGAGATGGGGCCCATTTGTAGATCTGGAACTGTAATATAAACTTGAGGGTCCAATACATTACGAGAATGTATATTTGATTTTTTTTTAACCGAGGCAACCTTAACATGTATAATAAAAAATATTTTATAAACAACCCAAGAAATTTGAGAACAACAGTTCATTATTTTAACATAATCTAATACTTTAATTGATTATTTAACTTCTTTTGGTAATGCCTATTCAAAATTTACAATTCTAAAAACAAATCATTTGCATCAACATCACACCTTACGTCATGTGTTAAAAAATATCTTGAAACTAAATAAAAACTCTTCAAGAAAAAAATGGGGCCTATTTTAATTGGATCAATTTTTTTTTTGGGTGGGTGTGTGGGAGTGTGTGTGGTGGTGGTGGTGGTGGGGGGGGGGGGGGGGGGGGATGGGTTAGTTTTAAGAGGACCATTTTTTTGGACTTGTTTAGGTGGTTAAATAAAAAAATATTACATATAATTATTTTTGTATACCTTCAAATTTTATATTTTTATACAATGAACTCAATACATGTGGGCGGTTTTCTGGTATATTTAATAGAACAGCTACCACTTCAATGGACGTTAAGGCATATTTAAGGAATGGGAACCTATTGCGAAATATAAACTAACACTTCCTTAGTTTGATCTCCTTTTGTTTTGTCAAGTTTTTCAATTTTCTGTTTTGATCACTAGAGTTGTTAGTAAATAAATATTTAGCTATTTGTTCAACATTGGTCACAGTTGAGTTATATGATTTTCATGCGTCTAGTTTTTTTTCATTATATTTGCTATTAAGTATAAAAAATTCGCCGCATGAGCAGTTGCGGTTGACAATTCTAGAAATGACACAAATACACAACATGAAACGATACAAAATTGATCTAAAATTGACCCAATATATTATGTCATGTTCATGTCCAGTATCTTTGATACGAAATCATGTCATATCGCGTTGTGTTCGTATAAAAATTATGATTAATGTTAGCCGTGTCTTGTCGTGTTAATCGTGTCTATTTATATATAATTTAGTCTAAAATTTAAGAATTCGTGTTATTCATGTCGTGTCATATCATGTTTTATTTAAGAGGTTTTCATGTCAACTAAAAAATAGTAATTCGTGTCGTGTCGTGTCGTGTCGTGTCGTGTCATGTCATGTCATGTTCGTATCTAAAAAATTCCTGTCATGTCGTGACGTATCGACCCAAAACACGATCTAAAAACATGAATTGTCACTTGTAGATACATATTACCAACGACAAAATCAAGATAGTGTCATCAGCATGTGCATAAACTATTATATATATTTCTTGGTTGTATATGCTATTACGAAAGGGTTCTAACCCAAATTTGATAGTTATGTATAAATGTCTTAATAAATGACAAAGAACACAGAGATGTTAATGTACAAAGTTAAAATATAGGAACTCAACTAAAAGAGGAAGGAACAAAAAAAGGGACAATTTCTCTTATTAGATGACAAAAAATTGCAAAAGAAGACCTCTAAGAAACAAAACCTGCAATTTTAAGTTTAAATGAGCATGGAAGAACATTAGGCATAAGATGCCAAAAAAGTAAGTATACGTGGAATAAATATATAATATGTTCAACTCAAATTATAGGTGAATTGTTGAATTAATTATTGTTGGTCCAATTCATCTCCGGCAAGTGGAGCAACAAGTTTTTCCACGCGCACAAATTGTCGATGCACTTAAACAAACGTTGATCATGAATCTTATATCGCCAATGTTCATCCGTGAAGTTTGCCTTCTCCGCTTTCTGCCGGTACCTCTCTAATTTTGCCTTTTGCTTCGATCGCAGCAGGCAAAATTGTTGCAATTGCTCCGGCATGGCATCGTGAACCCTCCACCACCTCTCGTGTGCGGCGTCACTAGCAAACTCGCGCATTACTTTTATATTATAATTGCAGTCATAGTCACGAAAACATAACCACGGTTTTAATCCCAAGTAATGGATGACATAAAGGACCGGAGGGTCCGCCCCAAAAAGGTTAGTTTTCTTCAATTTGACTTTCTCATTGTCACCAATCCAATAATGTTTTAAAAAGTTCATATGTTTTGGTATCCTATGCCACCATGTGAATACTTCATTCAAGTACCCTTGGTCCCCACCATTGTAGGACTCAATCTCATTGATGTGATCCATTAAAAGTTGAAATGTACAATTAGAAGGCTCGATTACCATTATGCCAGAGTTGAAAAACATCTTGCTATTTCCTGTCGCGGATATTTGGGGCATCTTAAATAAGAAATCAATATTTCTTAATATAAGCAAATCAGCATCGATGAAAATGATCTTATCGTAGTCCGTGAGTTGCCATAATCGGAACTTACTGTAGTTCCATTCGTTGTAGGTGTGATTTTTGGCCTTTGGGTTTCTTATTCTCTGTATGGTTCTGATTCTCCAACCCGCTGCCTCGAGTCCACTCTTATGGTGATGATTGATGGTTTCGTCGACAAGTATCACAAGGTCTCTCGTAGACCCCACCATACGAATGCTCTGAGCCACGGCTATGGCCCCACAAACATAAACATTGGAAGAATGAAGGATTGTTGCATATGCCTCTCGCTGCTCGTTTGCCATATGATTTCCATCTATTTTCAAATTAGTTAATATTAACGAGTTGTATAACTATATTATGTAATGTTTAAAAATAAGCAAAATGATACTAATATCATAATTAGGAAAAAGTTATCATGCTATGACCCATTTTAATTAATGTAAAATCAAATGAAAATCGTTCAAGTATGCGAAACATGAAAGAGAGGGAAGTACATCATATATTTCAAAATTTGAATAATATTAGGTATATCCAAAAATCAGATCTAGAAAACAAACATGATGAAGTGTTAAGCATACCATGGGTAGTGTTTTTGGTAAACCTCACGTACCAACCAAATATCTTGTTCACACATCAGATGGGTTCTTTTTTTGGTCAATTATGGGTATATATATATATAGGCTTGGGTTTGCCAAGTGTTGGCACATATTAAATTTTCACTTGCCAAACCCGAGGTCAACCGAAAATAAATTTTTAGGCAATTTCTACATGAACAAATTGTGGGGGGCTGAAATGAGTTCATACCTAATTTAAAAAAAAAAAAAAAAAAAAAAAAAAAAAGACCCCCTTCCATATGAAATTAAAATTCAATATTTCCATTTGAGTAGTCCCAAATTAAGAGTCATATTTCTAAAACTAGTATTAATAATGTATAGTAATTCAAGTCTTACCCTTCCTCTTCTGCATATATAAAAAAACAAATTGTCACCTTTAATCTACATTTTGGAAATGGAAATTTTGAAAAACAAATCCTTAAAAGTTTGTGAATTTTAAATAAGAAATCTTAATCTGGTTTTGAAGGAAGGTGATATATTAAAGTTTAAAAAAATATCATACAAAATACATAAAAGTTTAACTTTATATATGTAGAGAGCGGTTCTCATGCATACTCTCAGTTTGCATACCGCTGGCGCGGACCATTTTTGATAAAATAGTAAAAAAAAAAAATTGAGCTATTTTTTTTAATAGTTTTTAAACATTTCAATAGGACCATAAAAAAAACCAGTTCAAAATGAATTGTTTTGCTATTTTAAAAAAATCGGTCAAACTTTGTCAATAAAAATTGATAAAGTTTGATCGACTTTTTTTAAATAGCAAAACAATTCATTTTGAGTTGATTTTTTTTTATGTTCCTACTGAAATGTTTAAAAAGCATAAAAAAAATCAGCTCAACATTATTTTTTTTACTATTTAAAAAAAAATATCCGCACGAAAAATATGCAAACTAAGTATGTATGAAATTCTCTCTATATATATGTATATATTATATATTATCATGACAAAAACAGTTCAGGTTGAACCACATGCGGCTATGACCAAAAAACAGCCACATGTGGCTTAAGCACGACAAGAATTACAGTTTGGGCATGAAATTTTAGAAAAATCTTAGCTCTAATTTAACTCTCCAAATAATTGGGTATTGGGCTTGGTAGGCCCAATTGATGAACGTATACAATAATATAATATATATATATATATATATATAGGGGGACTTAATATAAAAAAGTATTATTTGAAGTTTGGTCCTCAATAATTTTGTGATATTAACTTTAACACCCAACATTTTCAATTCTTGGGGTTTGACCTCCCAAATGTCTCTTAGCGATGGAAAAAAATATTTACAAAAAATTTTGAGATAAATTTTTTGTCGTTAAAAGTCATTTTACGCCCCAAACCCTAATAAATAAAAACTACGGAGGTTCAACTCAATTGAAAAAAATTTAAGGGTTCCAAAATTCAAATAACCTCTTAAAAAAACTAAATTAAAACTCACATTTTGCTTTCAATGGAAGTGCAAGTTCACATGAACCAATTGGGAGCTGGAGTTTTTCTCTCAAAACCTTCATATTTGGCTTGTATAACCAAGAATTTCCTTCATGTATAACAAGATCCTTGCAATTGAATAGGTTTGGTATTGGAAAGCAATTTGTAACAAATAACAAATGCACATTAAAATTCCCCTTAGTAGAAGCAGCTAAATTAGCAGCTGAAATTTGCAAGTGTAGTCTAGCCACATCTCTTGACCAATGCCCTTCATTTCTACAAGGGAGCTTAACCACAATTAAATCAATCCTTTTATTTGGAGCCTCAAGTTTTGGTAAATTAGGGCAAATGGGAACTTTTTCTTCTTGTTCTTCATCAATCCATTCAGGGTATAAAGAATCCCATGTCATATTTTTCTCAGCATAGTCCATTTGAAAAATATGGTGATTTGCATGGGTTAAAATCTTGTTCCAATTGTTGATTTCACTCTCATTGAAGTTCAAAATACCAATTCCTTGAATTTCATTCCTATGAGAAATTTTTTCAATGACCCTTGAAATTTCATCCCAATCAACATCTAATTTGGATATATATCTTGAATCTGATTCACCCCATATCCATCCATTTGCAAAATATGACCTACATTAAGATATAGGTAATGAATAAATATTTTTACACAATAATATTTCAATAGTCTTAGATAAAAAAATATAGTTGAAAAAAAATTAATTCAAAATATGATCAAATAAGATTTAGCAACCGACAACGGCACCTAGGCTTAAATGCAAAATACCTTGAAATTTCAAATTTTTTAAGCAACTCTCTTAAAATAGTGCATTTTGTTCCAAATATCCCCTTATGTGTAGTTAAATTGTCTTCAAAATTGTTTATTTGTAGTTAAAGGGGGTTATTATAGACTTTAGGGGGTATTTATAAAATTTTAGAAGACCAAGGGGGTATTAGGCACTTAGACATTAGTATCAGATGTAAGAATAAGTATCTCACTAGTATTACTTCTCCACTATTAAAAATATTGATCATTTTGTTAATTCCAAAATATTGTATTTATTTCATTTATAAACGAAATAAAGAGATGAAAATCTTATAAAAAATGATGATTGTTTATTGGTGTGTATACGTATGGTATTGCGAGATTTAACTATCGTGTTAGTTATAATTGTTTGAGTTGCCCTAGATGTGTGTGTGTGTGTGTGTGTGGGTGGGTGGGGGGGGGAGAGATGTGCATTGATTATAGACGGCATTTTTTCATAAAAAAATAATGATTCCATTACAAATAATCCAAATGCCCATTGGCATGCATTTTAAAATAGAGTAATTTTAGAGAGACCCTCAAATTATACACAAATGAAAATTTGGTGATGTGTTCAATAGATATTGATTAATGTTGCTGGTGAGAACCCACGAACACGAAAACACCAACCAATACCCGTGTGACACATCACAGGATTTGAGTTTTGTGCATAATTTTGAGGGTCTCCCTAAAATTATTTTTAAAATTAGGGGTGACAATTCAAATTAGTCGTATTATTTTCGGGTTGTGTTTATTTTTATTTGAGTATAAGTTTTGAGTACTCTTAAATTTATACAAATTAATTGTATCATTATCGGGCCATTTCAAATTATTATCATAAACGAATTATCGTGTTAAAAATTATCAACCCTATTTAAAATATTTGTGATGCGATTTTGGTGCTATGAGAGGGGAATGTGTTAGGTGTCGTACTTGTTCATTATGCATGCATATTTGCTTGTTTACTATTATACTACTTTTACTAATCAACTTAAAAGATTGGGAGATTTGTTACGTGTAGAGATCTTAGCATTAGGTTTCCTTAAACATTGCCTCTTGTGCATATGAAAAGGTATATGGGATGGTGTGTCATCATTAGGGATGACAATTTTAAAAACGATACACAACGGTACGAAATTTATTCAAAATTGATACGATATGTCGTGTTCGTATCGTGTTTTTTTGACACGAAGTCGTGTCGTGTTCGTGTCTAAATTATGAGTTATGTCATGTCGAGTTATCGTGTTTTTTAGACGTGAAATTTATGAAATTCTGGTATTTGTGTCGTATCGTGTTATTTTTTATTCGGGTCGTGTTCGTGTCAACTAAAAAAACACGAAGTCGTGTCGGGTCGTGTCCTTTATATTTGGTTGTGGTGGTAATCGAGACTATTGTGAGATGTGTGGACTTTCATTTATGTAGAAACTCTTATTACAACATTATTATATTACTTCTTTATATGGTCAAAATGATATTCAATTTATACGAGAAAATTAAATAAATATTATATATTATTTAATTTATCAAAATAAATGGTTTTTTTATTTAATTTATCAAAATAAGGGGGAGATATAGTGTTTTGTTTAGGGATTGGCATTACATATTAGGCAGTTGATCATGAGGAACTGTAATTACACCACATATGCCCACTTTGTAGATCCAACATTGATGTATTGTTAAGAAAGGGGAAAGCTCAAGAGGAAGTTAGGAAGTTAGAGTGGGCCAAAGGAATCGAGTATTTCTCATAGAGACAGGAAGGATTTTTAGGGACATTAAGGCCATAGATAGTGGAGGAGATTTCGATCCACTCAGTAGAGAACCCAAAATTAGCTACAGGGCCCCCCTTAGACATGTCAGGGATAGTAGCATCAGTTGAGAAAATAGGGTACTCAGCTGTCTCCTTTCACAAGCATTTGGTTTCAATGTCGCGATAAGGGGCATAAATCCCTAATTTTCCTAGGGCTGTGTTTTTTTTTTTTCGATTTTTGATTTTTTCGAATTTTGATCCGATTTTGTTCCGATGTTTTTATTTCCGATTTCCGATTTCCGATTTTTTCGAAAAAAATCGGATCGGAAATCGAAATTTTTTTATATTCCGAATTTTCAATTTTTGCCGATCCGAATTTCCAAAATTTGTTCCGATCCGAATTTCCGAAATATTATCCGAACTATTTTCCGATTGTTTTTTCGACGTATTTTCCAATTTCGCCACGAAAAATTTTCCGAACTATTTTCCAATTTATGTTTTTGGAAAATTGCCGAATTTTTTGAATTTCTGAATTTCCGAATTTTGTCGAAAATTCCGAATTCGAAAAAAAAAACAATTTCGAAAAAAATCGGATTCGGCTTCGACACGTCGATTTTTTCGAAATTTTTTGCGAAACATGCTTTTCCGATCCGATCTGGCCGAAGCACAACCCTAAATTTTTCCGAATAGGGATACTTATGGACAATTAAGTAACACTAGGAATGGTCAGTAGAGTCGAGGATATTTGGAATAATAGGGTTTAGGCACTAGCAGCATCAACATCATTTTTACCTTAGCAAATACCAACCCTAATATCCCCGAGACAATGGGTAATAATGACTTTTCCACCACCACCTGCCACACTATTATGGTTGGGTGCATCAAATGATTCCTCATGAGGGGTAGAGATTGGTCCAGACATTGGATGATACATTTTATGTTTATAGAAGCTTAGAAAGAAAGATTGATTTTATCATTGACTTAGCCCTCGTCACAAAGTTGATTGCTAAGGCACCATACCAGATAGCACAATTGGAGATGAAGGATTCGAGGGTGCATATTGAACAGTTATGTGGGAATGGACTCATTTGGAATAACACTTTTCCATGTAGATCTCTTGACCTTTTTATGATGAATAAGGTAAAGGTGAAGAATAAGTATCCTTTATCTAGGATTGATGATTTGTTTGATTAGTTGGAGGGAGATTCTTTCTTCTCAATATTTAAATTACAATTCGGTTATCATCAATTGAGGGTGAGGGAGTAGGACATGCCTAAGACTTCATATTCAACTATATATGGTTCCTATAAGTTAAGGCTCAAATCATTTAGTTTGACCAACTCCCTAGCCATATTCATGAACTTGATGAATCGGGTATTTTGGTCATATTTAAATTACTTTATCATTGTATTTATCGATGATATGTTGATTTACTCATGGATAAAGGAGGATCACATAGAGCATTTAAGTATAACCCTTCAGACATTGAGAAAGCATAAGTTTTCTGCTAAGTTCAAGAAGTGTGAATTTTGGAAGTGAGAGGTGAAGTCTTAGGAAGCGTTGTTTTTCATAAGGGTTTGTTGGTGGATCCGAGTAAGGTGTCGACCGTGTTGGATTGGGTTCAACCCATGGCTTCATTCAAGGATTCTCGAAGATAGTAGAGTCATTGATGGAGCGGAAGAAGAAATGGATTATGTTTGTGTTGAGTGAGAGGTATTAACAGGGATTTGACATTCTCAAGAATAAGTTGACATCAACATTGGTTGTAGCTCTACCTAAGAGTGGGGTTAAGTATTTGGTTTACACAATTTTACCTTATAGGGACTAGGTTGGGTTTTGATGCAAAAGGATCACCTATTTTCTTATGCATCTCGAAAGTTGAAGCCTTACGAGGTCAACTGTGCAACTTCTGACTTGGATTTGATGACGTTAGTGTTCACAACATGTGTTGAGGCATTATTTGTGGGGTGAAAAATTTAGTCTCTTCAGTGAATACAAAACCTACATTATTTGTTTACTTAGGAGGATATCAACATGCGGGAGTGCATATGGTTAGATTTCATTAAGGACTATCAGTTTATGATCCAGTATCACTCGGGGAAGGATAATATTGTGCAAGATTCTTTGAACTGAAGTCTGAGTGGTAGTTTGTCCTCCCTACATGTGACAGAGTATGTTTCAGCACACGTGGTTGGTGACTTGGCGAAAGATTTTTTTGGGGATTCGCAGAGTGACTCCCGACATCATCATGATGGTAGTCGACGAACTAGTATATGATGTGATGTGCAAGGAAAATGTGATGGATAGTCTTTCTATCGGTGTACCTATTTACACAGTGGGAACAAATAGGGGTTTGCTATACTATGGGAGGTAAGTGGTGCCTTCCGATGAAGAGTTACAAAGGGTGGTTATGAAAGAGGCCCATGGTTTTAAGTTCACAATGAATCTCGAATGGGATTATATGTGCCAAGATACGAGGATGAAGTATTGGTGGGATAATGAGGAACATTGTTCATTATGTGTCCTAATGTACTACTTATAAGAGACCGTTGGGTACACTATAATGCTTAACCTCTATATGGAATTTATCCTAAGGTTTCCTTTAAAACCTTGATGACATGGTTTTCTTTGGGATATAGCGAATTGTTTGACAAAGGTGGACCACTTTTTTTTCAATTTGTACGAAATTTAGAGTAGAGCAGTATGCGAGGTATAACATAGATTTTTTTATTGCATTGGGTGACTTTTTTCGATCATATCAGATAAGGATCCAACTTCTTTGTCTCTATTTTGGGGGATCTTTCAAGAGGATATTGGGACAAAGTGAGACCTTAGTATGTCGTATCATCCTCAGAGAAATGGGTAGATAGAGAGAGTGAACCAAATTTTGGAGGACATTCTATGAGCATGTGTTTTGGATTTCAAAGGTAGTCGGGGGTTGCAGTTACCCTTAGTAGTGTTAGCTTAAATTGACAACCATTAGAAGTTTATAAATATGGAACCTTATAAGTTGTTATATGGGCGGCCTTATAGATCACCTGTGTGTTGGTTGAAGTCGGGGGAGAGTAGCTTGTTGGGACTAGAGTTTGTGCAGGATACGACGGAGAAGATTGAGATGATCTGGAATCAGATCAAGACTTCTAAAAAAGATTTATATGGACTTGGTAATGAAGAATTTAAAATTTGAGATTGGAGATCCCGAGTCATGCCCTTTAGGAGTATCTGATGTAGGTATCACTAGTAGTTTTTCATTTTATTTTTTCTGTCATATGAGTTTGAGTATGTACTCTATTTTTACTTTTATTATCGAGACTTAATAGGTCATCCAAACCTTTGTATTTAGTTGTGGTGGTATTTGAGACTGTTATAAGATGTTGAGACATTCATTGATGTAGAGACTCTTATTTATTAGTTGTTGGGGGTGATATAGTTTATGCATTTATAATATTATCATATGGCAATCTTTACTTTGTTAAATCAAAATTCTATTTTTTCTTGACATGGTGAGAATGTTATTTAATTTGTATAAGAAATATGTACATCCATTGAGACTTGATTACTATAAATATCATAATATACGGGTTGTTAGATTATAAGTAAAATAAACTTGATAATGTATATATAGTGAATAATTAGTATAATGAATAATGGGTCATAGTTAACATATTTAAAAGAAAAAAATGGCTTATGGAAAATATAATATAGGAGGAAAAAATGGATCATGATGAACATCAGTAAAATTGTTTCTAGATAGTGGCGAACCTGGTCAATTTTGAGAATGTGGGATCATGGTTACCATGATCGGGTCATATACTTAACTTTTCATAATGGAAAACTAGTTACACATTTAAAAATTGTATTTTCATTATATGGATGAGAAGAAAATCTAATTATTCGTTTATACTCAATGAGTTATTGAGAAGATAAACATAATTTGTGGTAGCAATTATAATTTTCAAAATTTGATAATTATGATAGTTTGTGGTAGCAATTATAACTTTATCATGGTAGTTTGCCAAAGTACTTATATTTTAAGTTGAGTTCGAAAGGACTTAGGCGGCTTATATTTTCTCCATTTGTTAAATATTATCTTAAATTCAAAAATATTTTAATTTAACCTTATGGTTTGTGAGATTGCCAAATAAATTATGCAATATACTCTTTTATATAAACATATTTTGGAAAATTCATCCTTGTGTACTTAAAAAACTTGTTGAATAAGTTAAGATAAGTATTTTGTGTTTTCTAACATTTTAGTAAAACTAATCTTAGGGCGACCTAGTGGTCTACAACGAAGCATACCTTCGAGTCAACGAAGTTCCCTTTTCGCTGATCGTGGCCAAATCATTTTCTCGTACAAACTTTCCTCGGCCACATGCGTAACCTTTGTTGTTGAAACCTCGTGTCAGCGAACATGAACTTGTCATCAACATAGGTGCCGCCAAAAACCTGTATGAAAATATTATTGACATATTTTTGGCGAGATTTATTTATTTTTACAATATCTTTTGGGCTTAGTGAAAGAAACCTTAATTTTTATGGGTATTAATGGCTTTGGACTTTAGGGACTTGTGAACACAAGTTTGAAAGGTTGTTGACTTTTTTTCTCTCCACAAAATAAAGCTACGGTTTTAAAATTATTTTATCAAACTAAAGAAATCAAATTTCTTAAGAGAGATAAAATATTTTTTGTGCGTACTAAATCTTTGCAACATTTTAAGAGAAAACCTTAAAGACTTTACTTGTTCCTCAAACTCAAGTTTGATTTTATTCTTGAATAATTTTCCATTTTAAGTGATACATATTTTGTGAGAATTTTTTAGTGAGCCCAAATATTTTTGAAACCATCACCAATAGGATATCCTCACACATTTGAAGTGTTAGTCCTCGGATTCTCTTGCTCTTGATTTACATAAAGAAAACTTCATCTTCAACTTTAAAAGAAGAATTGTTAAAAAATTGGAATGCTAAATTATGAACGAGGGTGACACATATGACATGGTGAGTGGACAGAAAGCGATCCATGCTTGCTCTTGCTACTAGAAGGTTGAAGAGGTTAGTTGGGTAGGTTGTGTGTTATTGATTAAGAGAGCTTTAAATTTGTTAGTCATTTTCTCTTCTAGTAATATTTTACCTATACTAGTGCAATGCATCAGTTTGACCCGAAGTTTTCTCATATAAATATTCATCTCAAGTGTATGATTTACTATTTCACATTTTGATTATTTTAAATTCTTAATGATCACATGTTAACAAAAGAATCAGTTTTGTGAATCATGCTTTTATCAGTTAGAAGTTAGGATAAGATTTTGCTTAGATTTGAATTAAAGAAAATATATCTTTATAATTGAAATTAATTTTTATTTGGGTAGTTATCGTTGAGATCCATACTCTCGGATGGTCCTTGCAAAACACGAAAATAAACGTACCCAAATAACATATCTCATATTTAAGTGGGTAAATAAATGAATTTCCTCATGAAATTCGTGGGAGGTGATGTCCATGTTGAGCAAGAAATCTCCACCAAATTTCTAAAAAATTCAACCATTTAGTGAGTGATACGATGAGTAAAGTTTCAACCATTGAAAATACAGACACAACCACAATATATATATATATATATATATATATATATATATAGAGAGAGAGAGAGAGAGAGAGAGAGAGAGAGAAAATTTGTGTACCAACATATGCAATTTTCAAACAAGCATGTAAGGTTACCATTATGTAATTTAATGGGAAGTAATGAAATAAAGAGTTGCAATATAAATTACAAGTTACCTTGAAACAACATGAAATATGGGGTCATGATAATAACCAATTGAAGAGTAGATAAGGGTTACGAAAGTGGAAAGCATAATGAGCAATATAATAAATTGCAATGGATGAAGCTTGCATTTTGAATTCTTTTCTTGGGTTGGGATCGAAAAGGGTTTCTCCACATCTTTAACTATACTCCTTTGAAACCTCCTTTTATGCACATCTTCCCTGCTCCAAGAAGATGGTGTGGGGGGGGGGGGGGGGGGGGGGTCAAAACTACATTAGGAGTATATAACAATAAAGTAAAACATGATATTTTTGAAGTAAATTGGATTTCATGATGATTGCTTTGAAATGCAGGTATGAGTTTATGTAATCCTTTTCAATCATAAACTTGAAAATGCAAAAACATATCAAGAAAAAAAATATCAAGAACGCAATGAAAAACAAAAAAAAAAAGAATCATAAATGACATATAAAAAAACACTCTCTTTTTGTTAGGTAAGTAATAAGTTTTCCCTTTTATAAAAAATTAAGATCAATAAGATTTCAATATCTCTTTTTGTCATAACAGAATAAATGACATGTAAGAAAACACTCAAACCGAGGTCTAATCCCGTAATAATATTAGGCTTAAGAGAGAAAAACCCTTAAGTTTTAAATGTTTACGAATAACCCCTTATATATCCCAATAACCATTAAATTAGGAATACTATTGCAAATTTCTCCTTTTGAGTGCTTTTTAATCACGCAATACATAGAGGGTGTTTGTAAAAAAAAGCATAGTTCATAATGGGTTTTCAAATCAAAAATAATTTAGTGGGCTTCTAGTAAAAAATTGAATGTTTAAGTGGGATAGCGGTTCTCTGTAATGAAAAAGAACATATTACTCTCTTTATATCCCTAAGGAAGTGGCACCACAAAGTTAGTGCGACACTAAAATATTCAAAAAGATAAAAGTCCCTTTATTCGATTATAAGCAAATGAATATGTCATATACTGATAGTACTGTATGCAAAACTAAAGATGGTAAAAAATAAGAGATCGTGACAAATAAGTTATGCGGTTCTCAATAGGGTCTATTTGAACATGTAGTGAATATTTACTACCGGTTATCAAATGGGGCATATTTGAGAAAACATGTTGTCTAATGGGATCTATTGGAGAGAGAAAAAAACTTATGACCTATTTGACTACATACTTATTAAATGAGAGCGATTGGTAAAGATCCAAAAAAATAACCAAGTCAACAATATTGTAAATTCACCTAAGAACTCTTGAATTCTTATAACTCTCTCTCTTAGAGAAAATGCACCTCCTTAATAATTACATGATATTATTTGTATAAAAAGGATCCTGAAAATTTTAGTCTTACTACATATACTTATATATGACAAAATTACCCTCCTGAATTTGTGGGCTCACAACTATTCCTAGCTCACGGACCGAAAACTCGAGCCATCGTATGAAAAGAGAGATTTAAAGCAGCAAGAAGGGATGAGGTAAAAAAGCTCCAATAAGGGGCTAGAACATTATAGGAACAAAAATTAAATATGCACCATTTGAAAATTTTAAATAAAAGTTATAATAATTTGAAGGCAATTTTAGGTAATTATTCAAATCCTATGTAAACGTCTAATTTTAAATAGAAACTCGATGTGCTCTTCTTCTCAAAACTTGACAAGCGCTTCGAAGTCAACAATAACTATTTTTACTAGTGACTTTAGGATTTATATTGATTTTAAAGGTAGTGTTGATTTTAATAAAATCTTACTTTATGATATATAGTGATTTGTGAATATGTAAGATTGATATTAAAATGTTAAAAGTTGTGAACATTTTGGATTTTAGGACTTAGGGTTAATATTACTTTCTTCGTGAACTTTATCTCCATTTTCACTTCACCATCCGAAATTTTATTTTCTGGACTTAACTCCATCAACATTCAAAGCAGCTTCAAGTAAACCCTAACACTAACACTATCAACTTTGGACGAAAAAGTGATCATGTGCATCGCACATGAGGGCAGATGATGATATTTTGTCCAATTTTATCTAGAGAGGCAATTTAATTTTTAAAATTCTAAAAATTCAATAAAATGATATGAAAAGTTTAAAAAAAAAGTACAAAAAAAAAAGAAAAAGAAAGAAAGTATTTATAAAAAAACTAGAAATGACAAAAAATATGTTTCACAATTTTGAAAATTAATAAAAATTAATAAAAATCTGAAAAATACTGTAACTATTAAAAATGTGGAAAGTACTAAAAAAAATTCAAAAAATTAGAAACATTATAAAAAAATCTGAAAATGACAAAATAATATTTTAAACCTATGGAAATGACAAAAAGCATATTGTAAGGACACAAATTTCCAATTGAGTTCATATATAGTTTTGGCTCAATTCCGGACAAAAACATTTATTCATAGGATAGTATTTAAATGAAATATTCTCAAGCCTATGAAGTGTTTGTTGAAGACATAGCGACAAAGAGTATAAAGCTTCATCAAATATGCCGGTTTGTGTGCCTCGTTTCTACGTCATCAACCATAGTTCCAAGCTCCCAAGGTATGAATGCAATTATATATATATAGGAGCTTGGAACAAAGTTTATTGGGTGTTAGGTTTTGTAAAAACTGTGTTTTAATTTTCAGAAAGAATTAAATAAAACTTTAAAATAAGTTTATAAAGTTTTATGGGCTAAAATCGAATTTTCCAAACTTTCTGGTTTTTCGTTCGATAGAGTCGTTCGAACGAGATTGTCGTTCGAACGAAAATGTCGTTCGAACGAACCTGCCAACGAGTTCCCATATTAGGCCACTGACATGTCGTTCGATATGTCGTTCGAACGAACCTTCTGTTCGAACGAGATATCTAACGAGATTCTAACGAGTTCAATCTGGAACGTCGTTAGAAGTCTCGTTCGAACGAGATTTCGTTCGAACGAAATGTCGTTCGAACGAGATGCCAGGCGAGAACAGTTATTGGCAGTTTTTGGCAGTTTTGCACCCACTTTCCCACTTGGTTTTTAACCAACTTTTTCAGACTTTAATATGTGCGGGAATCACTTTTGATGATCAATCTTTTTCACAACCTTCTAACTCCTAGAGAGTGTTTTGAGAGAAAATTGAAAGAGGGAAAAAGATCATGTTTTGAGTGAGATTTTTAGAGAAAAATATTTTATCACTATAGTGTTTACACCCATAGAGTTTATTCCAAGTTCTTATATACTTATCAATTGCTTGGAGTTTGGCACCGGTTTTCTCTACACCGAATTGAAGAGAAGTTTTGGGTTTTGCTTCCACCACCCACAAAGAAAGAAGAAGTGTTTTTATGTTAATTTACCCACACGGAGAAAGGCTCCATGTACGGGTGACGGTGACCATATAAAGTCCTATCGGTGGATTCCGAGACCGCGGTGGTGTTCCAAGGTTATCTGCTAGGAAGAGGTGTCTACAAGAAGAAGCGTCGAGGCTTGAGAGGGATCGAGTCGTGCGTTGTTAGTCTATCTGTCTTGTACTTGTAATTCCGTACCTAGTGGATTTGTGGCTAGGGCCGTCCGAGGTTGTTTCCCGTCTTGGGTTTTTCCTCGTACATCGCGGCGTAGTGTGTTTGGTTTATTTTATCTTGCTTAAATAATTTAGAACGCATGCTTAGGATAATTCAAGATAAAATTCGGTTTAAATTATCACACTCACTTTAATTTAGGACTTAAATTAAATATTGGGTAAAGTTGTTTAATTCAAGTCATTTGCTAAAATTTGGTTTCGCCTAATTTGCTAATATTGATAAATATGACTTAGGCAAATTCTAGGACTTGGATTAATGAATCGGTTTAAGTGAATATATGAATTGGTATTTGTATTGATTAATTTTGTTGAACCATCACCTTACGCTTCCGCATCATCTTCGAGTTTATTTAAAAGGAAATTACATGTTTGATTTTACTTGAGGGAAAATTGAGATCCTCCGCGTTTACACATATTTTGAAATTCAACAAATTACATAAGAAACATTGAAAAATCGAAAAACACTAAAACTGTTAATAAACTAAAAATTTTAAAATGAAAAAAACTATAAATGATAATTAAACATTAAAATCATTTGAAAATTACAAACAATATGTCTACAAGTTCTCAAAGTTACAAAACAATGTTGGAAAAGTTAAAAATACTATAAACTATTTAAAAAATATGGAAAAACTAGAATTTGTTGAATTCATTAGAAAAATAAGAATATATTGAAGCTATGGAAAAATTGAAAAACATTTAAAAAACCCTTGGATGAACTAAAAACTTAAAAAAAAAAAACTGGAAATGCCTTTAAAAAAATCAGGAAATGACAATACAATGTTTAAAATATATGGAAATTACATAAAAATATATTTAGAAATTCAAAAAAATGTTGAAGAAACATTGAAAAAGCATAGAAATTTCTAAAAATTGTTAAAATTTTTGAAAAAAATTTAAAAACAAACCAAACCCAATCTATCTATAGATTAAAAAATCAACCATAATCTACATTTTTAACCCATTTTAAAAAATCACTCAATACTAGATCTACATAAATTTTAGGCCCAATCTAGATATATTCCTTCCCAATCAATCCAAACAAAAAATGATTACAATTTTCAACCAAATCAATCTAGCTCTTAAAATTTTAATTTAGATCTAAAAGTTTTGAAAATCACTAAAAAAGGAAGAGATGGAGATCAAGATGAAGAAATCCGTGAAATCTCGCTTCGTGTGTGTGTGTGTTTGTTTGTGTGTAAAATAGGGGAAAATAAAGAAATCCATTTGTGTGTGTTCCAGTGTGTATGTTGTATGTGTGTGTGTGCGTGTATATATATAAAGAGAGAGAGAGAGAGAGAGAGAGAGAGAGAGAGAGAGAGAGAGAGAGAGAGAGAGAGAGAGAGAGAGAGACTAAATATATAAAATTCAAAAAAATTCCCATTATATTGGAATGGACAAAAATACCCTCATGTGCATGGCACATGAACACTTTTTCGTCCAGATAATTAACAATGTTAGTGTTAGGAAGTTGAGTCTAAAAAATAAAATTCTGGATGGTGAAGTGATAATGAGAGTAAAATTGGGGGGCGGGGGGTAATTAGCCCTAAGGTTTATATTTGAAATTGAGATATTGGAAATGTTAATTAATCAAACTATTTTGATCGTTAAAACGATTAATTTAATAGAGAAGTATTTATCTTGATCATTAGTAATTGATCGAGTATTTACTTAATTTTTTAATATTTCCTTTCACCAAACTTGAAAATTTATCATTTAACTCTGCTCCACTCACAAAAATTCCTGCTACCGTCCAAAATTAAGATTTATATTTGAGATTGTACCATATCATGATATCATTATATTAAGTGTATCGTATAACATTCTAAATTTTTATCTTCTGTTTTGGCTAAACATCAACATAACTACATGCCAAAAAGAGGGCATCACAAATGTATAAAAATTAGGGTTAATTATACGGAGACCTTCTAAACTTTACCCCCCTTTAAACTTTTTCATCCCAACTTTCAGTTTCTTTAGACATCCCCTGAACTTTCCACACAACTACAAATAACCCCCTATCATCTAACTCAGTAGATTTTGACTGGAAAGTTAGGTCATGTGCACTGCACATGATCACTTTTGAGGGTATTTTGATCCAAACATTATTTAGAACTATAAATAATTGAAATTTCAAAATAATTTCATTAAAAATTATTTTCAAATATGAAAATAAAAGGAAAAAAATTAAAAATATTTTCTATTTAAAGGAAATATATTTTTAACAAAAAATAAAAATGCATATTTCAATTAAAAAAAGATAAAAAAAAATATTTCAAATAACCCCAAAAAAACTTATTTGCAATTAACAAAAGTATATTTTGAATTGATATTAAATTAAATATTTTCCTAACACAACATTTAAAGTTAAATTCTCAAAATTATAGCAAAGGAATTTAACAATTTAGAGAATTTTGAAAACTAAAAAAAGTTAAAAACAAAAAATTACCAACAAATAAGAAAGTGAAAAATTATAGAAATTTAAAAATCTGAAAATTATAAAAAATAAATACTAAGATTACTAAAAAAAACTTTGAAAAGTTCTGGAAATGATAAAAATGCATTTAAAATTTTAAAAAATGAATAAACTCTTTGAAAACTTGAAAGTACCAGAAAAACATTTAAACAAATTCCAATAAAAAAACATATTTCCAATAAAAAGGATAAAAAAATTATATTCTCAATAACCCAAAAAATAAACACTTCATACACTATTAATGGTTATCAATTCACTATATATTTCCCAAAAACTATTTACTTGATGAAATCTTTTTATCCTCTAAACACTTCATACATTCCCGTCGGGGTAAACAAAAAACCCAACACCATCTTCCACCTTTAGAGCACCATCGGTCATGGCCACGTCTGGTGGTTGGGAATATATAAACTAATTTAACCAAGGGTTAGTATCTAAAATGAGTTGTGGTTTAGGAATTTTAAGAATTGAAGTCAAAATGACCCAACTAACCTTTAAAAAGTCACATGCACCGCACATGCCTAACCTTTTCCGCCAAAGACTAACATAATTGGATGGTAGGGATTATTTGTAATAGTGTTAGAAGTTCAATAACTAAAGATACTAGAAGTTAGGGTGGTAAAGTATAGGAGGAAGTAAAATTTAGGGAGTTTACGAGTAATTAATCCTGAAAATTAACTAACAATCAGAGAGCCAAAAATGAACTTAGATAAGATCTAACATTGCTCAACTTATATATATATATATATATATATATATATATATATATATATATATATATATATAAAATGTCATTTGCCATTCCAAAATACCATATGCAATCAATTTAATTCATGCAATGATCAATATATTATACAACAATGGATTTACAATTAAAAGATATAAAAAAAAATAACTCACAATGATCTTTGTCTAGTCTCCATGGGACTTGGAAAATTCTCTGTTGCTCTAGTAACCATATATGCAAATAATTTGGGAAGGAAATATATGATCTACAAATAATAAAGCAAATTCAATGAAAAAATAATAATATAAAAAATTCACAAATCACCCACCCACAAAAAAAAAAACATGGATTAAAACCGTGCAAGAAGAGTTTTTGATTTTTGGCACACGCTATAAGAGCAATTTTACGTCGACTCGGGACTTCGACTCATTTTGTGTTATTCACTATCGTGTCGTGTCTGTATTGATTCGTTTTTTGAATTATACTCCATATATGAATCAATGTGGACAAGACGCGTTAGTGAGTCGCACAAAATAAGTCAAAATCCCGAGTCGGCGAGGACTCCGATTTGATCAAGCGAGCCAACTTAGCCAGACCAAGCTTGGTTTTAGCTCACTTTCAGATCGTGCCAGATTTGTCACATGTCAAACTATTACTTGACCATGTGCCGAACAAAAATTGAAATTGATTTTCCACGCGCAAACATGCAACTCGCTATGTGCAATTTGACACAATTTTTCCACAACTTTAACGCCGTTTAAATTTTTTACAAGTCCGCCAATTGTTTAGCAGTTGCGATTATAATTAAAAAATGCAAAATTTTGAAGAAAACATCTATGACAATGTAATTATTAATAATCAAGCACAACCCACATAAGAATGTATTGACTAATATTAAATTTAAGATGCGAAAGTTTGATCGATTTTTCTAAAATAGCAAAAAATGTTATTTTTCGTTGTTTAATATGGGTTTGCTGAAAATGTTTAAATAACACATAAAAAAAACTTAATTCAATATATATATATATATATATATATATATGGGGAGGGGATTGGGTGGGGTTGGAGAGAGAGAGAGAGAGAGAGAGAGAGAGAATTTTTACCTTGTCTTTGATGCACAAATGTTGGCTTGGTTTGAAGGAAAATGGAGAATAAATAAAGGAGAGCCAATATATACAAAGGCTAACGTAAATTTGATTTTCCCTTTAATTAATTTATTTCCGTTATAGGTGAATCACCAAAAACAAGGATGTTTCCTTTTCACTATCTAATTTACTATGTTGACGAAAATTTCCATTTCTGTGATTTTTTATAGGTGATATTGGATTTTACCAAAAATTTCCATTTCTGTGATTTTTTTTAGGTGATTTTGGTTTCTACCAGTGGTTAGCATTTGAAAAAGCGTTTCTAATATTCTAAGCAAGATAGGATAACTAAGACAGCTGCATCAATTTTTAATCATATAAATTTTGCAAGTAATTTAACATTTTGGTAATTTTTGTAGGATCTAATCCGCAAAAATATTTTTTTTAAGCACTTAGATCATTATCTCTTAATGTACATTTTATTTTCAGTAATGCATACAATGATTTTTGTGAAGTATACATGAATGTTTTGAAAAAAATTATAAATTGTACATATATTTTTATAACGTACTCACGAATTTTTGTAATATATATGTGTTAAGTTTTTTGTAATATATATAGGGAGGCACATGTGCACACTAAGTTTGCACATGTGCTGACGCACACCAATTGTTTTTTAAATATTTAAAAAAATATTTTTGAGTTGATTTTTTATGTGATATTTAAACATTTCAATGGACCCATATAAAAAAAATCAATTCAAATTTTTTTTTTTGCGATTTTTAAAAAATCGGTCAAACTTTCGCACATTTTAAAGTGCTTAAAAACATCGAAAGTTTGATCGATTTTTTAAAAATAGTAAAAAAAAAAAAAAATTGACCCGATTTTTTTTATATTGGTCCCTTGAAATGTTTAAATATCACATAAAAAAATCAACTCAATTTTTTTTTTACTATTTTAAAAAATGATGTGCAAACTTAGTGTGCAAAACTAATGTGCACAGGAGATTGCTTATATATATATATATAGAGAGAGAGAGAGAGAGGAGTTAGTGAATTTAGTACCCAGAAATATGTGCCTTACTATTTTATTCATCCACGTGCACACAAGCGTTATTTGTAGGGTATATTTTTTTATTATTTTTAAAAAATGTTAATTATTGAAAGACTCAATTTAATAAACGGTGAAGTCTTACTAACTTTTGATCTTCCCACTAAGAAAATTTATTTTTTGGGGAGTTGGGGTATTTAATTTTAACAACTTATGAATTTTATTGCCAAAATGCAACTCGATTTCATTACTTTTAGGGAACAGAGTAACAACCTAATTCTATATGACAAAATGTCACTACAAGAAAAAGGGTTTTACTATGCTATTAAAATATTTTTTTACGTCGCTTAAATGAGAAGTGATGTATTTGGAATGCCCATAGCCCTTAGAGCATCCGTAGTGGTGTGTGTTGGCGAAAGCCAGTTTACCTGTTTGTGTTGCCCTTTTACTTTTCGCCCAGATGGGCTGCATGCAATGGGGGACTTCCTACGAACTTCTGAACTTCGTGGGAACTTCTTACGAACAAATAAAGTTTGTTAGAAGTTGCTACGAACAACAGAAGTTCGTAAGAAGTAAAACGACTATAAACAACAACATTTTGTTCAGTTTATTTATTCACGACACAGTTCATTTGTTCCTCCATCTTCTTCTTTGTTTCCTCAAACCTTCTGTATATTTCTCATCCATAAATCTTTACAGTTGAATCAGTCCCATAGATTTCTTCATATAATCCCCAAATTCATCCCATATAATCCCCCAAATCAGTTCCAAACCAGTCCTAACTCAGACCTTCTGCATATTTCTCACCCATAAATCTTTAGAGTTCAATCATTTCATAGATTTCTTCATATAATCCCCAAATTCATCCCATATAATCCCCCAAATCAGTTCTATATAATCCTCCAACACAGTCCATTTTATTAACACCATGGAAGGTAGAAAATGGAAAAAATACTTGAATATCGGGAAATCATGAAAACACAAGTCGACTTCAACAGCAATTTGCAATCCTTCCGCGTCGATTGAACCGTCGATTCCCGTATACGTTAACTATACCCATATTTACGACGGAGTATCACACGCTTCGGAAGAAGAAACTCCGATCATAAACTGAAATAAATTTGAATTCTGGGGGAATTAGACGGGCCCAATGAAATTGTACAAATTGATCGAAGAGAAAAAACTGGCGATCAAATCAATTATCGACACTATCGGTTATATGTCGAACTTATTTTCTATGGTGATGCCCAATTCTGATCAATGTATTGTGACGACGATGATCGAACGTTGGTGGGATACGATGCATACCTTCCAACTACCATACGTCGAGCTTGCCTTCACTCCGATCGACTTCACAATGCTTTTCGGTAATTAATTTTTTTTATTTCATTGTACTTATATTCATAATTGTTTCAATATATGAAAACAATTTTTTGCACTTACATTCATAATTAATTGTTTCAAATATATTTTATTGTATTTATATTCATAATTATTAAAATATATGACAAGAATTTTAAATTACATACATGCATTCCGATTGGACAAGGTCGACCCATTCTAAATCTGCCAAATGAAAAATATACCAATTTTACAAATACCATAAATGAATTTTTTTCCCGAAATTCATATACAGAGATTTACCGGTGCTTGAATTCTAGTTTTCGACCTTAAACATACATATCAAATTTTGTCAAGGTTGAACCTATACCAGAATATATGTGCCTAATCATAGCTCGGTCATTTTGGTTCTATATTATCGGGAGTGTATTTTATCCAAATGTCAACTCCACTTTCGACATCAGCTTTTTACATTATTTGGAGGACATTACTGCCGTCGGCACATACGACTAGGGTTCGACTATTTATGCCCGTATTATATGGTCCTTGGACAAAGCCATCCGACGATTGTTGACTAGCATTGAATGCATGCGGCAATTACTCGAGGTATATTTTCGTTTAAACTTATTTAACCGCATATATGAAATTTATGTTTCATTAAAATAATAGTCAACTTATTCTAATGAATTAAATGTATTGACATATATTTCAGTATTTACATCACGAGTACATGGCCACGGCATGCCCAATTCTCGTCGATCCGTCCATTGATGCGTCACCCCTCATATTTTGTTGGTCGGGGGGAACATAAACCATGTAAAGGGAGAACAACGGTTTAATATCTCAAGCAGTCAACACCAACTGGAGATGCGATCACTTGAGTCCACTATATGGTAACCATACGAGAGTTTTGTCTACCCTGACACTGATGTCATCATATATGCTCATCATCTATCGGGGTTACGTGGGATCCCTTATTTAAGGGTTTTGGTACTTGTGTGACCGGTTAATTCGGCAATTGACTGTAAAGATATGTATAGCAGACAACCCACATTCGAGTTTGTGTTGTGTCTCAAAACACGAATTTCAAGCAACTGCTGCCCAAAATTGATCTGTCACAAATTAACACATAAGAGATGTCTCCCAAGAAGAGTAGAATGCCTACTGGAAGGCAGTAGCACTCGGGACATTACTATCGCCGATTGCGAGATATGTAAATGTAGATTTTATTAGAGTTGGTTCAGTGGCACCTTCAACGTTGTGAATCCTACGAGCACCAGCACCGACAAATGAACCACATGTGTATAAGATACAGTTCTCAGCGGGTGGTTCTACACACGTCCAACCATCGAGGTAGAATTAGACGGTAGACATCGGCGTACCGGAGTGGGCTTCATATTCTATAGATGTCCCGTTACCCGAGTTTCCAACCAACGCACCTCCAGCTCATTTTTTAACGCAGTTAGAATGGTGCGAGTCCTACATCGATGCAGTAGATTATATTCGAGGTCTTCGTTATTTATTACTACATGAGACACGTCAGCAAAAGAATCAACTCAAAGTATGTGATGACCGCATTGAGGAGTTGGAGAGTAGACTAGCACGTTTTACTATATCTAGTCATGGGTTTGAGCATGATGGTACTAGTTCTAGCCGTCCGAGTGTTTACATACCACAACCCTCTGATCCGGTTCCCGCATATCAGTCGCAATAAAGTTGGGGAAATTTGTTTGGGTCTGACCCATTGACGGGTTCACATGAGGATTTAGGTGCGGATTATGAGTTTGGCTCGAGGCACCCGTGATGTAAAATGTACTATTGAATTTTTTTATGAATTTATTATTTATAGTTGTCTCAATTTAATTGTATTTTTTTAAATTTTTATTGCATAATATTTATTATTTATTACACATGGAATGAAGGCAACCAATTTGTTGCACTCCTGTGCTTTGTGATATTAGGAAATAAATTTAATACTTTATTAGTATTGAAATAATGAATGAACTAGTACAAACATTCTTACATGAATGAAATGATTATTAGGACGCCTAGTTCAAACACTTAGGTCGAACCTAGTAGAAGTATAACAAAATGGTTTTCCATTACGCACTAAACATTTAAGTAAGTAAGATCGTTACGTATTGGAATCAATATATTCTTCGTTTTAGTTTAATATATTTGTTTCGTAGTCATACCCATCATTTTTATATATGCATTCCGAAAAGTAATCATAACCATAATAGTGTAGTCGAAAATGTCGTTATCTGATGCCAACGTAGAATCGTTATATATGTTAATTAATTATTCCTGGATCTGATGGCATGATAACATCGCACATTGTGCTTTGTGATAACGTTGTAAGCGCCTCTCCATTTTTCATATTTATTCCTCCAATAAATCAAGACAAAAACATATCCTCTTCTTCGGGATATGATATTGGCCAAAGTGCGACGACTCGATTTTTCGGCACGGGTATGTGATGGTAATGACAAAGCACCTCCACGTCACATCTTTCATCATATTTATCTGGATATGTGAGATGTTCCCAATGGTACTCAACTCCGTCTTCAGGAGTGGGATAGATTATGAATACATAACCAAAGTCATTAAGAAAATATCGTGATGTATCAATCGGATAAGTTTTGAAAATTAGTTTCTTCATATATCAATTGTTACCAGCAATATCTGTGTATGATACATTGTAAAATGATGAGCTGTAAGGAGATGATGCCATTTTTGAAATATAAGACAATGGTAGATAACAAATTGTTCAAATATATTTATAGTTAATTTTTAACTAAACAAGTAAATATTTATTTACTATGGCACACATAAAGTAAATTGTAACTATAAACTAAATATAGCAAAAAATATTTATACTACTCCAACGCCAGTATAAAGGCACACATACCAATTATAGTAGTCCAAAAAATGTAGTAGTCCAAAAAATAGTAAAATTATAAATATAAATTAATAAAGTAACAAATATAGTATCAATTGACCGTAGGCTAATTTTGTAAGGTAATTGATTGCAGGCACACATATCAATTGACCTATCAAGACGCTTATTACCCGCCTGTATAAAGGCACACATACCAATTATAGTAATAATTTTGCAGGCACACATATAATAATTCTGTAAGGTAATTGACTGTAGGCACACATATAATAATTCTGTATAAAGTCACAAATATAATAATTCTGCATGCACACATACCAATTCTGCAGACATATCAATTATTTGTATGGACATATCAAGACGCTTATTGCCAGCCTGTATAAAGGCACACATACCAATTATAGTAATAATTCTGTAGATACACATATAATAATTTTGTAAGGTAATTGACTGTAGGCACACATATAATAATTTTGTATAAAGGAACAAATATTATAATTCTGCAGGCACACATACCAATTATTTGTATGGACATATCAAGACACTTATAAATAGATCGGTAGATTATGAAATTTATAATACAACTTATTAAATTTTTAACCAAAATAAATCATGGACTCCTCTAGTTCTAGCGATGATGGCCGAAATCTTATTCTACAATATGCTCAATTTAATGAAGGTGGATCATCCGATGATTCAGACGAGGAGATGATAATTATGATGGAGATTACACGGTGGTGTGCTGAAAAAAATATACTTTCGATGGAAAAGAACTCGAAACCAGACGTCGAGTTAAACGTAGGAGAGAAAGGGGGTCATGCAACACTATGGAAAGATTACTTTGGTGAAGATAAGGTATATAACGAGTATTTTTTTCGACTGAGATTTAGGATGTAGTATAGTATTTTCAATCGCATTCTTGAATCTATTTGTCTTTATGATAACTACTTTATTCAGAAGAATGACGCTTGCCATCGTCAAGGTTTAAGCTCTCATCAGAAAGTGTTGGGTGCAATTCGACTATTAGCTAATGGGGGTTCCCATCACGTGTGGTCTGAGCAGTAAGCCATGAGTGAAACCACTCTATTAGAAACTGTCATTAGATTCACAGAGGCAATTGTGAGAATTTTTGGTCCCCAGTATGGGAAAAATCCGAGAGAATATGAGGTTGTGAGGTTACTAGAATAAAATGATAATAGAGGTTTTCCAGGAATTCTAGTACGCATATATTGCATTAACTGACGTTGAAAAAACTACCCCACAGCATGACACGCTCAATATAGTGGTCGTAAAGAGTCACCTACTATAATCCTTGAAGCGGTTGCCTCGTACGACCTTTGGATTTGGAAATTGTTCTTGGGGGTGCCTGGTTCTTACAACGATTTAACTGCCTTGCACCGGTCTAACATCTTCTTGGAATTGCGCAATAGGATGACAACTCTCCTTTATTACACTATTAACGGAAATTCTTACGAAATGGGGTACTACCTTGGTGATGAAATTTACCCTCACTACGCTTCAATAGTAAAAACATTTAGGAACCAAAATGGTATTACACAAAAACATAAATGATTTTGTAAGCACCAAGAAGCGTGCAGAAAAGATACTGAACGTGATTTTGGTGTACTACAAGCTCGATTCGCTTTTGTTCGGGAACCTTGTAAATTATAGAATAAGACGTCACTATCAACCATTATGAAATCTTACATTATAATGCACAATATGATTATTGACGATGAACATAGAGACTGTACATGGAAAAATGCATACGAACAGAATGATGTAACACTTATAATTATGAGGGGCCAAACTAATTTCTACGACTACCTCACACGGGATGCTAAGATAAGAGACGTAACTAAACATCAAAAGTTACGGAATGATTTGGTAGAGCACATTTGGAACACCCACGGTGATGAAATGGTCGGTTGAAGAATTAAACGTATTTGTGATTGTAACTGTGGATAATCGTTTTCTTAGTTCCATTTTCATTTTGTAATTGTATGATTGTTGTATTGATCATATAGTTGTTATTATATTTAATATAAGGTTTTAACCGACTATATTATTGAAACTAAAATTATTAAACATTACTCACATTTCATATATTTAAACGATGGCATTTTATTTATTAAGACACATAATGGATCACTCTACATATACTGAAAGCAAATGACAAAATAAAATAACGAGGGTTCAATACATCTATAAAAAATACTACTGGTCATTAATTCAACCGCTTGGACCAGACGAAGGGTTAGACGACCCGACAGAGTTCGACTGCAACTCAAAAATCATAGCATCGGTGGCAGAAACCGTCATTGTTAGGTCATTGAACCTTTTAAAATGAAACTTCTTTTGAATTTCATACATATTATTCATATCCAGCTCCATAATATATGACTGCTCTCAGCATAGGCGCATGAGTTGATCTTATTTTTTGGTGAGTTGATCAACTCACTTCATCTAAATGAACGCATCCATTTGCGAGTCAAATTTAAGGGCACGATTATTCTTACACTCCTGCTTGCTTTTAAACATTGAGCTAAAGTCTTCGCAATGTTTCAATACCGCATTGTTACAATCCAATCTGTCAGAACGTGCTCGTTGACGTGTACATAATTTCTCACCCTTCCCGTATGGGGGTCTATCCGGTATGTCTTGTACCCTTGGAATGTCATTTTCTCCTACGGGTGTAGGGTTTTAGTCGTTCCTCGCTGTGTTTCACAAGTCAAAGTTTGGTAAATTTTTCAAAATTTGATAGCAGTTATCGAACGAGAAATGATTGTTAGTTTCAGCGCAGTACGCGTCTAGTGCATTTGTAAATATTTGGTACTCGTTTGTCTCGCATCCCATATTATTGAGTTGGTGAGAAAGATTTGCAATATATATCATTATGAGATGAGATATATGATTGTAACAAGTGTTGATAACATGGATCTCGTACGAGTAATTGTAATTCCATGTGTGACGTTATACTCATTCATCACGGTATCCCAAAATGTTCCCAATGGCATCGAGTTTCCTTCAATACTTTGGGCGATATATTTTGCATAAATAGTACATACAACTTCGTCCTCAAACGGAGTCATATTAGGTTGTCTACTTGTACTCGAAGAAGTTGGTTGATAAGAACACATATTTTCTATGAAAATAAAATTTATTATGAATGGGAATAAGAAAATCACACTGAGAAAATTAGACTAAAAAAAATGAAGGGTGAGAATGAATTTTTGCGAGTTTGTGTGGGAGGTATTTA
This sequence comes from Sambucus nigra, assembly GCA_949130495.1. Taxonomy (NCBI): domain Eukaryota; kingdom Viridiplantae; phylum Streptophyta; class Magnoliopsida; order Dipsacales; family Adoxaceae; genus Sambucus; species Sambucus nigra. The sequence goes on along the minus strand of OX422207.1, from coordinate 44,793,656 downwards.
TAAACAGACTACCGTTAAATTTACAGGCAGTAAAAAGTTTCCTACGATGTTCTTTAGTTCGTAGCAACTTTCTACGAACTTCTTTTGTTCGTAGGAGTTCTTACGAACTTCTGAAGTTTATAGGAACTTCTTACGAAGAAAAGAAGTTTGTAGGAAGTTTTAACGAACTAAAGAACTTCGTGAAGCACCTTATACTCTCGACTAACTTGAGTCTATATTGTATAAGTGCTCATCTAGTTTGGAAATAGAAACAAAATTGAGTCCCATCTTAAAAACCAAATAGCCTCAAACCTTCTCTGCATTTTATTCCTCTTGATCTAAGGTATATGTACCAACACTCACACACATTAGTATTGCATTCATACTTTGCATATTGCATATAATTGGTTATGTGTATATTGAGTGTATTAATTTCCCTTAAATTGGATTTTAATAATTGTTTGGGAATTTTTAATGATTTTAAAACAAATTTTTTATTAATTAAAAATTGGTTTTAAAAGTTTAGGGGTCAATTTCTAATTTTGGTTATTGGTTTTTATCCCTGAAAAGTTTAATTGGGTAGGAACCGAAAGCGCTAGAGACATTAGGGTGCTTATGTAATTATTTTGGGATGCGCGTTTGTTATCCGGTATTTACCTAACACCTGTTGCATTCTTAGTTGCTGTATATGTGTTTCTTTGAAGAGAGTAAACCAGCGTGTTTTATTCACCCTTGGATTGTTTTAATCAACGATCTGCATGCATTCTGGCTTAATCCCTGTGAATCTCTCTTAAGCCAATCAAAATCGTTTTAATCCACCGCTTCTCTTATATCGTTGGATCAAAGTGAACTGTCGAAGACTAGATCATAACCCTTGATTTTGAACCTCTTTCTCGAACCTTCTCAGCCCCCTATATAAGGAGCCTTACCCTCAGCATTTCAAAAGATTTTGCCACTTTGTCATTTCTAGAGTAAGAAGAGCGTAGAAAGAGAAGACAGAAAAGAGAGAGAAACCAAAGAGAGTTAGAAACCCTAACCCTAAATTGTCAAAAACACCTTTCAAACCCTAACCTCTTTCAAAATATTTATATACCAAACACAACCTTGAGTGTTTGAGAGTTGGTTTGTTAAGTTGTTTCGTGCTGTAACCTCTTTGTTTTAAGATCTAATTTTCAACTTAAACATTAAGTTTCGATCTGTGTTTCTGATTCATAGAAATCATAGATTTGAACAGATTATGTTATATTTCACATAAATCTGCATTTATAGTTTCTCATCTTGAGAAAACTTTTGTTGATTCTTTTCTGTAATTGTTTTTAACTTCAAAATCAACAAATATATTTTTTGTTTCTAGTTCTTTTGAAACAAGACCTTTGACCTAGTTGGAATCGCACTTGGTGGTTTTCAATCTCAAAAATATTTTCAAAACCCTGAGATTGATTAAGATCTTGATATGTCTTCTGAGCAAGATAGCCGTGGATTCTGGGTTTATTTTAAAGGTCAAATAAGGTTCAAGTTTCCTAAGAAGAAAGAAGCTGAAAATCACAGTATATAGATCTTAATTGTAATTTGTTAAGACTGTTTGTAAAAATAAGAGTGAGTGTGTGCATGCATGTGTTAGATCACCATCACAAATACTTACATACTACAACACTGAAAGTGTTGGTAATAAGATCTTGAAACAAGGGTCGATGTAAAGACTGGAATAAAGTTGAAGTTAGCAAACTGGGAGAACAACATCAACAATCAGAACTGCAGAAAAGTTATAAGGACGCCAGTGGGTACATTCCTAAACTTGTATAGGTCTAATTTGTGTGCATATGTGTTATATAGTTTGTGACTGTTATATTTTGTTTTAGTGGATTTTTCTTTTTACTCCTTAGAGGGAGTCGTGGATGTTTCCTCAATAGGTGAGGTTTTACCACGTTAAAAATCTCTTGTCCTTAATCTTTCTACATCTCCTCATCTCATTCTAATTAGTGGGCTGATTTAAAACTGTTTTAGTTTTGTTTTTCAAAAATTGTTAACAAATGTTGAACAAATCTCATACATATTTTTTAAACACATCTTGTGGTTTAACTGGTTTGATTTCTAGAAAAGAGTTTCTTCAAAAAACAATTAGGAGTTACTTAAATAGTTTAATCTTGTATTAAACGACTTTAGTAACATTATTTCAATTGGTATCAGAGCTTTGGAAATCTTTTAAAAGATCTTGTGTTTCTGAAATTGTTTTCTTAAAATAAAAACAATGGATGAGAAAAATGAAAGATTTGGTAACTTGACCAGACCCCCACTCTTTGATGGAAATAACGTTGCTTACTGGAAGGTAAGAATGGTTGCTTTCATACAAGGAACCTTGGGAGATGATGTCTGGGATACTGTTGAAAATGGATACACTTATCCTACTAAACCAACCATTGAAGGAAGTAATGAGAGGATTAAGAAATCATTAAGTGAGTTCACACAAGAAGAGAAGCAGACTTCTCGAAATAATAACAAAGGCAAGAATACAATATTTATGTCCATAAATGAACATGAGTTCAAAAGGATCTCATCTCGTGCCACTTCCAAGGAAGCTTGGGATACACTGATCACTGTACATGAAGGTGACACTAGAGTTAACGCTGTGAAAACTCAAATGCTTGTTCAGTAGTATAACTCCCTAATTATGTCAGATTCTGAAACTTTTGATGAATTTTTACATGAAATTAACTGACATTGTGACCAAATTGCATGCTAATGGGATAACATATGATAGACATGAAATTGTATCTAAAATTCTGAGATTATTGCCACATAAATTTGATAACAAAAGATATGTTATTGAGGAAATGTGTGATCGAAATCTCACTCCTGAATTACTCAGTAGTAAACTACGAACTGTGGAAATGGAATTGGAATTTAAGAAACAAATGACCCAGTCCCATAGGAAACAGACTAGTTCCAACCTAAGTTTTTCTTCTAAGGTGATGAAACCTGAGTTTACTATTCCCACTGATGATTCTGATGAGGAATGTGATATAGATAGTTTAGATAATCAAATTGCCTTGATGTCAAAATAATTTAAGAAAATTGTCAAATTTAGAAATAAATTAGCAAACAGACAAGGCAAGCCAAATTATCCAAGTTAGTCTAACTACACACCCCAGGAGAAAGATCAAGACAAACATCACAAGGACATGAGACCCAATAAATACTTCAAGAACATTAAGTGTTTTATATGTGGAAAGCTAGGACACATAGCACAAGACTATAGAGTGAAACTGAACACTGCCTATAAACATACTATGGCCAAAATTTGCAAACATGGGACGATTCAAGCGATTTTGAAAATGACGAACCTAAATCTTCTGATTGTTTTGATCCTTGCAGGTCTTTCTTTGCCAAAATAATCTACAATGATGATATGACTATGTATGAGAATGATGCTAGTAACTCTACTTCTGCTGTTATGAATCATGCTGCTACTGGTTTAGATGCTTTACTTTCTGAGATACTGTTAGTTTTACCACGGGGTGTGTGAGTCAAAGGGAATGCGATAATGACGATGTCAATGGGTGCGTGAGTTCAAGAATTGAATCCTTAAGGTTCACTTCACACACTGAACTTAATGACTCATACACTGAAGATCTCCCTGACATTCACACACTTTATGCGAAAATGCTTAAGAAAAGCACTAGACTAGAGCAGATAGTGAAAGATCTCACTAAGAAATTAGAAGATCTAAGTCTGATGGTTAAACTTAACGCTGAAGAGTATACTACCCAATGTTTAACTCATGAAAATGAAGTCAAAATATTCGACCAAAAATTAAAGAATTTGATTGAAGAAAATGAAACTCTGGAGAAAAAATATAAAGGGACATTATTAGAATTGGAACAATCCAAAGAAAATAAAGCAACTATTTTCAAAAAATTTGCAAAATTTGAAAATAATTCAAACTGTTTTGATGGTTTTGTTGTTGATTCCAAAACCAATTCTGATGATCGAACATGAATAGGATTTTTCCCCAATTTGAAAACTCAAACTAAAAATTTTGAATTAATTAAGTTTGTGTCAAGAGGCAAAAGACCTGTAGAAACTTGTCCAGACTTTCATTCTCTGAAAAATGAGTTTGATAAAAACCAATCTAAGTTTGATATTAGGGAATCAAGTTACTGTAAGTGTGAAAGTCCACCTAAGACTAAATATGTCTGCCCCCGATTAGGAAGAGTGATTCTGCCTTTCAAACTATAATCCCTAGGAATAAGGTCCAACTCAAAAATGCCATGAAACCTATGTTTAGAGACTTTCCTAAGGAGATACCATCTTCGTGAAATCTATATTGCTCTTACTGTGACTTATATGGTCATTCCTTTGAAGCTTGCTACTCTAGACATTTAGTCAACTCTGTCTCTATTAATCTTGTGTACCAAAACTTTAACTATTCTAGGAGAAGTCGTAACAATTATGTTCTTCCAAGACAACCAGACAAAAACTCGAATTATAGAAAGAGAAAGACCAAACCTAAAAGATCATTTCAAATAAGGATTCCTAAACACTTTTCGAAACCAAATGCTCTCACTTTCCATAAAATTCAACCACATGCGCAAAATATTTTTCAACAGAAATTCAATGCTCGCAAATTTTATCAATTAAGAGCAAATAAGCGCAAAATTAAAACAAGAGCTGCTTGGGTTAGAAAAGATGAGCTATTACCCCAGATGAAGTGTAATATTATTATTACTACTTTAAAAATCTAAACACACTCCTTCTGGTTGGTATTTAGACTCTGGATGTTCAAAGCACATGACTGGGGATGATACCAAACTCTTAAACAAAACCAGCTTTGCTGGAGGAAAAGTTATTTTTGATGATGGGGTATCATCTCAAATCATTGGTAAAGGAACTCTACAAGAAGAAGGATTACCTTTACTTGAAAATGTTCTTCTAGTAAAAGGTCTTAAGGCAAACCTACTCAGTATCTCGTAATTTTGTGACTCAAATCATACTGTCACCTTTTCAAAGAATAATTGTAAAATTGTAAATGAAAAAAGGTGAGTGCATAATTACAGGACTCCGGACAAATGTTATACGGTTCAGAACAGTACCGAGGTCTATAACATTGCCAGAATGGATGACAATGAGATATGGCATAATCGAATGGGTCACATAAATTACGAAAACCTTAGTAGACTATCTTCTCAAGAAATAGTTAGAGGTATTCCTAAGATCAAACCTATTTCTAATATTTTCTGTGGATCATGTCAGGAAGGTAAAATTGTTAAAGCTCCTCATAAGAAAGTCAAAGATATCCTAACCACTAAACCTTTGAAGCTCATCCATATGAACCTAATGGGTCCTTCTCGAACTGTTAGACTCTGTGGACACAGTTACATTCTTGTTATGGTTGATGACTTCACCAGATTTACTTGGGTAGATTTCTTAAAATAAAAGTCTGACACATTCCAAACCTTTTTGAAGATTTTACTTCGAATTGAAAATGAAAAAGACTCTCAAGTAAATAGGATTCGTAATGATAGAGGTGGAGAATTCATAGATACTGGTGTTATAGAGTATTGTGATAATAATGGTTACAAACATGAATTTAGTGCTCCCAAGACACCTCAACAAAATGGTATTACTGAGAGAAAGAATTGTACCCTTCAAGAGATGGCACGTGTTATGTTACATGCCAAGTGTTTACCTAATTATTTTTGGGTAGAAGCTTTTCGTACTGCGTGTCACATTATCAATAGGGTCTATCTTAGAAAGAATTCTAAACAAACTCCTTACGAACTTTGGTATGGGAAAAATCCCAATCTTAAGTATCTTCGAACCTTTGGTCATACGTTTTATGTCTGTAAAGACAGAGAAAACTTATCAAAATTTGAGACTTGAGGAGATAAAGCCATCTTTCTAGGATACTCTCCTAACAGTAGAGCATACCGTGTTTATAAACTTCTCACTAAGACCTTAATGGAATCCATAAAATTTATTGTAAGTGACACTACTGTTGAGAGTAAGACTAGAGAACCAACTATTATAGAAGACTCTAAAAATATTTTAGTAAACGACTATTCTGAAATAGATGATTCTTCAACTATTGAGACACCTGAAGTACCTAATTGGGTTTCTAAAGACCATCCCATAGATAACGTTGTTGGTAACCCCAGTGAGACTGTACGTACAAGATCTCAATTAAGAAACTATGCTCATTATGCATGTTTTGTTTCCCTTTTGGAACCAAAGAATGTTAATGATGCATTGAATGATCCTCATTGGATTTCTACAATGCAGGATGAACTTCTTTAATTTGTCATTCATGATGTTTGGTATCTTGTACCTAGGCCTGATCATAAAAAGGTTATTGGCACACGTTGGATATTTAAAAATAAATCTAATGAAAGTGGGATAGTCATTAGAAACAACGCCAGACTAGTTGCTCAAGGATATTCTCAAATAGAAGAAATAGATTTTAATGAGACTTTTTCCCCTGTTACTCGATTAGAATATGTTCGTCTTCTCTTTGCTATAGCTTGCTACTGGCATTTTACGCTTTACCAAATGGATGTCAAATCTACCTTCCTTAATGGAATATTGACTGAGGAGACTTACGTAGAACAACCAAAAGGGTTTATTGACCCTAAGTATCCAAATCATGTTTTTCGTCTTAAGAAGGCTTTGTATGGACTAAAATAAGCGCCAAGAGCCTGGTATTAGCGCCTTTCCAACTTTCTCTTAGACAAATATTTTAAGAGAGGTGGAAATGATCAAACTCTTTTTGTCAAACATTTTGACAAACATATCATTATAGCTCAAGTTTACGTAGACGATATCATCTTTGGATCAACTTCCCCCTCAGAAGTTAAATCCTTTTCGAAAATTATGCATAAATAATTTCAAATGTCTCTTATGGGGGAGTTATAATTTTTCTTGGGTCTTCAAGTCAAACAGAATTCAGAAGGATTATTTGTTTCGCAATCAAAATACGCATTAGAGATTATTAAAAAATTCGGCCTTGAGAGTGCAAAAGATGCTAAAACTCCAATGAGTACTACGGTCAAACTGTCTAAAGATGAAACTGGGAAATCCATAGATCCAACCCTTTATAGTAGTATGATAGGAACCTTACTATATCTTACTGCCTCGCGTCCTGATATTATGTATGATGTTTATGTGTGTTCCCGTTATCAAAACAATCCTAAAGAGAGCCATTTAACTTGTGTTAAAAGAATCATAAAATACATTAAAGGCACTCTAAATTTAGAACTTTGGTACACCAATGATACTCCTAACACTATAATAGTATATACCGATGCTAATTGGGCAGGGTGTACTAACGATAGTAAGAGCACATCAGGCGCATGTTATTATATTGGTAATAATTTGGTAGGTTGGAGTAGTAAGAAACAAAACTGCACTTCTCTATCAACTGCTGAATCTGAATACATAGCCGCTGGAAGTTGCTGTGCTCAATTACTTTGGCTTAAGCAAATGCTAAGTGATTATGGTATTAAAGAAGAACAACTACATCTCTATTGTGATAATCAAAGCGCGATCAATATCTCTAAGAACACTTGCGAACAAAACACATCAAAATTAGACATCACTTTATACGCGAATTAGTTGATTCTAAGGAATTAGAAATTAATTATCTTCCTACTCATTTACAACTCATAGATATGTTTACCAAACCTTTGGATTACAATAGATTTATTTCTTTGCGTAAATCAATAGGAATGGTTTGTGCTGATTAATTTTTTTTTTACCTTCTTGGTTTTTCCCTTTGTCCATTTGAGACAAAATGGGAGAGAAATTTGAGTCTTATACCAGTTCAATCTTTTCGTATATATTCTAAAGAGCTTGACCTTAGTGATTATTTGCAGGATTCTGTACAGCTTTTCTCAATTATTCTCAATAGTTGTATTAGGGTATTGAATTGTAATTAGTTGAGTTATGTAATTTTCTTTTCTAGGAAATGGGTAAATAGAATTTTTGTATAGGAATAGATTTTTTCTTTTCTTTTTGTTGCCCTACGAGTCGAAGATGACTCAAAGGAGATTTTGTCTCATATTTCCAAAGGAGGAGATTGAAGCACCTTATACTCTTGACTCACTTGAGTCGATATTGTATAAGTGCTCATCTAGTTTGGAAATAGAAACAAAATTGAGTCCCATCCTAGAAACCAAAGAGCCTCAAACCTTCTCTACATTTTATTCCTCTTGATCTAAGGTATATTTACCAACACTCACACACATTAGTATTTCATTCACACTTTGCATATTACATATAATTGGTTATGTGTATATTGAGTGTATTAATTTCCCTTAAATTGGATTTTAATAATTTTTTGGGAATTTTTAATGATTTTAAAAAAATTATTTCATTAATTAAAAATTGGTTTTAAAAATTTAGGGGTCAATTTCTAATTCTGGTTATTGGTTTTTATCCCTGAAAAGTTTATTTGGGTAGGAACCAAAAGCGCTAGAGACATTAGGGTGCTTATGTAATTATTTTGGGACGCGCGTTTGTTATCCGGTATTTACCTAACACCTGTTGCATTCTTATTCGCTGTATGAGTGTTTCTTTGAAGAGAGTAAACCAACGTGTTTTATTCACCCTTGGATTGTTTTAATCAACGATTTGCATGCATTCTGGCTTAATCCCTGTGAATCTCTCTTAAGCCAATCAAAAGGACTGTTTGTAAAAATAAACATGAGTGTGTGCATTCATGTGTTGGATCACCATCACAAACACTTACACACTACAACACTGAAAGTGTTGGTAATAAGATCTTGAAACAAGGGTCGACGTAAAGACTGAAACAAAGTTGAAGTTAGCAAACTGGGAGAACAACATCAACAATCAGAACTGCAGAAAAGCTATAAGGACGCTAGTGTGTTAAATAGTTTGTAATTGTTATATTTTATTTTAGTGGATTTTTCTTTTTACTCCTTAGAGGGAGTCGTGGATGTTTCCTCAGTTGGGTGAGGTTTTACCATGTTAAAAATCTCTTCTCCTTAATCTTTATACATCTCCTCATCTCATTCTTATTAGTGAGCTGATTTAAAACTATTTTCGTTTTGTTTTTCAAAACTTGGTAACAAATCTTGAACAAATTTCGTACATATTTTTTAAACACATCTTGTGGTTTAACTGATTTGATTTCTAGAAAAGAGTTTCTTCAAAAAATAGTTCGGAGTTAATTAAATAGTTTAATCTTGTATTAAACGGCTTTAGTAATAGCAAGGTTCTAAAAAACGCGGGTCGTGATTGAGGCGTGGAGGCCAAGCCTTAAGCCTTAGAAGCCTAGGCGGGTCTAAGCGTAAAAAGGCGTGAAAAGGCGTTTAGGCCTTCTTAATATATTTTAATATTTTTTAACCATAACAAGGCTATTAAAATACAAAAATCGCACATATCATAAAAATATGTCTGAATATATGCAAATTAAAATACTATCTGATTATTTTGGATAAGATAATGGTCCGGTTTGTAAACAAATTCTTTAAAAGGCGACATCGTTTCACTAAGGCATTGTTATTTTTTGAAAAAAATGCGCCGTAAGGGTTTTAACAAGAATAAGGCGTGAAAAGCGTAAAACGGGGCGTTTCTCCTAAGCCTTAAGCCTAGGCGTGCCTAGGCGGAGCTTAGGCGGGTTTTTTAGAACAGTGAGTAATAGTATTTCACTTCGTAAGAAAGTTTTATTGATTCAGTAACCATTCAGAAACTTTGCAAAACGTCTAGATTTTCCAGTACCAAATTTGGCAACTATCACCCACCACTGCATCCCTCCCAATTTGCAACTTTGCCAAATTCCCTGGCTTTACTCCCCACCATTGTGGATAGTTGATTCGTATCAAATATTACATATTTCTCCCCTATATCTTTATGCATTCTAGCGATTTTACGGTCCTTAATGCCTATATTTATGCTCATTAACCAGACAACCTTGGATTTGGATATATACATGTTTTTCAGGGGTTAATTGTGCTTTTGTAGGTATTGGAACGCTGAAAGTGAGGAACCATTGCATTTCGGAGAAGTTACGTCGTTGGACGCTACTTTAAGGGCATTTTACTCAATCCACATTTCTTATTCGGCTCATGGAAATCCCCGGATGCGTAGTTCGTTGAGTTAGCATCGCGTGGTCGCAAACGGTGCGTCATTTGGAGTTTGGACGAAAAAGCTAGGCCCGTTTCCGTAATGGACCATTTCCCCCTCTCCATGGACCAAATGCAGCCTGAAAACAGAGTACCGGTCGACCGCGTCCCTGCGACCGGTCGACCGGTGATTGCAGGTATTTTGGGGATATTTTCTTTTCTTTTCTTTTTTCTTTCCCACTTACTATATAAACCAAATTTTGGTTTCTATTTCAGATATACTTAGATATTTTAGGTTGTAGAGAGTTGTAGGTTAGGGTTTTTGAAGAGTTCTTCTTCTTCCACTCTTGGATTGACACCCTTTAGGGTTTGTAAGTGGCACTATTCATCTTCCCTACCAATTAATATAGTTGTATTTCCTTATTTTCTTGCTTTCTAGATAATTTACATGCTTTCTAATTTAGGTTTATATGCTTTATTTCCTTGCTTTTTAGTGTAGATTTACCGCGTTTATTTATTACGTTTATTTATCGCGTTTTTATCATGCTTTCTAGGTAATTTAAATTAGGTTGTGTTTGAATGGAACTCACTCGGGTTAACGCGTTGGTTTGCTTTGGCGATGGTGTTTACTGGTTTATTTCAGATGCATTGTCCTAGTTATATTACGCCTAGGAGATTTGACGGGGCATATCATGTATGTCCCGTACTTACGACCTTTTACGCGTAATTTCTGGGATATTTGTTGACACCAAAATCTTATTAGGCTTTTATGCTCATTTAATGGCGTGACAGCCCTTGGTTTAATTAACTGTCGAAACGAGGTGCATTTGTAATAACTCGTCGACCCATGTAACCATTTTATACAAATTAACTCGGGCGAGGGATATTCGACGCAAACTATAGTTTTACTCGCTTTAATAATCTAGTTTCAATAGCCTCGCCTAGTTAATCATTTCCCTTTATGCATCTTTTACTTTTTAGTTTGTAATTCACCTTGACTAAAATGCCCTTGAAGTAGTGTCCGGCAACGGAACTTCTCCGAAATGCAACGGTTCCTTACTTTTAGCGTTCCAATACCTATAAAAGCACAATTAACCCCTGCAAAACATGTATATATCCAAATCCAAGGTTGTCTGGTTAATGAGCATAAGTATAGGCATTAAGGACCGTAAAAGCGCTAGAATGCATACAGATATAGGGGAGAAATATGCAATATTTGATACGAATCAATGCTCTTACACCACTATCTTAACTTTTTATTATATTTTCTGTCATTTTTAATTAAATCGATGTATAAAGTTAATTTTAAATTAAATTACATCAGTGCCCCCGAAACTTTAGTGGTTATAAGGATTTGCCCATTCAACTTTGTTTTTGTAATAATTCAGTCTTTATAGTATATTAATTTTACATTGGTGGCTGGAATACCCCAAATTTTCAACTGATTAATTAAATTATTTAATAATGATTAAATATTGATGACAATATATAAATCGAGTTAATTTAAGTTAAATAATTTAATTAAATGAATAAACTTGAATTTATAGAATTTTCAATGATTTTGTGCTAATTATTTGAATTTAATGGTACTTTATTCCGCTTAAGGACATTGTGGAAATTAAGTTAAAACCTTGGGGGTAAGGGGGTCTTTTGGCATGTCCTTGTGGCTAAGTTAAGGTTTGGTGGAGTCTTACTTGCATGCATTATGGTGTATTATGGCTTATGTATGAGTAGAAGGGAGAAAGAGAGGTTGGTGGTTGGTGAAGAGGGATGACCATGACCACGGGTTCCTTACCGTGACAACGACTAAGGGTAAGGCGCGCGATCACGACCTTTCTAGTCCACGAGCACACCCCCTGTGGCCCATGTGCGGGTCTTTATGTCCTAGACCTTTTAATTAGTACATTCCATAAACTTTTCATTGGCGTATATTATCTCCTTGTAAACCAAACCCACAAGCCTTATTTCTCTTTAACCTAACATCTAAAACCCTAAACTCAATTAAAATACAACATTCAAACCTCCATTTGTGGACCTTAAACTTGAAAATTAAAATTACTTCAAGAGACAAAGTTTATCTGAATTCGGAGGAGAGCAAAGATTTGAAGTAGCGTTTTAGAAGTAGATAAAAGGAAACAATACTTTATTTTTCCCCTTTAGTGCTTAGTGACTTAGATATCGCCTGAACATATTTAGTAAATTATAAATAATTAGAGGTTTAATTAGGGCAAGACAAATATAATTAATTTCCTATTGTTGTTAATTGATTTTGAAATTTGGTGGAATTCCTATATAATGAGAATGCATATAATATGAATGTGTGAATCAAATGGAGTAATGGTAGTAAATATGAGAATATTAACATGAAAATTGTCTAAGAGTTAAATAATGTTCATTATGAACATTGGGAATTGAAATGTTAGCTATGAATATGACTTATCTTGTGAAATTTTAATATTAATTGTCTATGTTTATTTCTGGACATTTTTTTATTGTTGGAAAACGATATGGACCCAATTGAAATTTGTATAAACTATTGAATTAAGAATTGTCATTGAAACCATGAAATTTGGGTTAATCCACATGTGAATTGATAATAATGAAGTTAGTAATAGAGGATATTATTCAAGACTATAAACTATATGTGTTTATTAAAGGGATTATTATTTTAATTATATGTTTTTGGTATTAGGACTTGGATATTGGTTAGTTGTAGTTATTAAATAAAATTATATTCCAAGTTATTGATTTTTATCATAGATGTTATAATTATTAGCTATTTGCTGTTGTTGAGTGTTGACGGGATATTATTTATTTTAATGTGGAAAATCGTGTTATTGGGATTGTTGAATAGAAGGTTTGGAGGGATAGTCCGTTATTCTAGTTATTGTTGGGTGATAGTTGTTATGGTCAGATTTTGACCATTAGATAATGATGGTTGTAAATGTGGTCTATATTATTGATCTTACGGTATTGAAGAAGCGATGGATGATGCTGGCTTACATTGTTATTTCTGGGAGTTATGACACTTGGGTTCATAAATCATTGAGACTGAGTTCATTACATATGGCATGGGTACATATAGGGTTTAAAAGGAATAATAGTATAATTGAGGATGCATAAATTAGTATGGACGATTGGCTAGAGACTTGATTGTAGTAGTTATTATCCAAGAGGATTGTTATAATAAATGTTGTTGAGGGAAATGAAATATTATACAAAGTGAGAGATTTAAGATGAAATCAGATATTGGGAAGAATGATGTGGTAGTGCGAACGATCCAAATGGGTAGTGTTGCTGAAAAAAACTAGACTAGGGTAATTAATTGATCACAGATAAATAAAAATAAGAGAAAAGAGATTTTAAAGTGGTTCGGCTTAAGGGAAGAGCCCACGTCCACTATTGTATATTTCCATGGGATTGTTCAATTGCCTCTCTTTTCATGTCCCATGGATATAGGGTTTATAATGTATTTATATCCCCAGGGGGTGTACTAAAGTTGGAATATTAAAGGATGGAATGTCTTTATATCATAGACATTTACATATGTACAATCATTAATGTATACAACTGTTGGTATTCGCCTGTCATCGTTGGTCAGCATCCCTGATGTTGGTCGGTCTTCTTGGCATTGGCTGGTATTCCTGGTGTTGGTCGGTATTCCATTCTTAATGTCTAGGAATAATCTCCCTCTGTAAAACAAGTGTCAGTATTTGAATGGTCCACGTAGATGGACAATTTTTGGTATCAATAGAAGACCCCAATATTTCATGCTTGAAGTTTTTACAAGAGTATGGATCATTTTGGCTCTTAAAGTTGCTCGGGAAACAATTTTAGGCCTAGTCGGTTATCGACTTCCCCTACTTGTAAACATTTATGATTTAATTATGGAAATATAATACGCGTGGCATTTTTGAAATTATCCATAACTTTAACGAATCGTTTTTGGGAAAATCCGTCTTTTCTACCTTTAACCACCACCCGTTCAATCGACGTTGCCTTTTAATCATTACTTTTCCAGTTTTCGAGGCATCCTATAAAAAGCGGGAAAGGCCACGAACTTTTACTACCTCAAATATTCTTAGTGTTTTTTACTACAGTGTCTTCAAGCTTTTTGTTTCTCTCTTGAGCGATCATTTTCTGTTCTACAGTATTTGCTGAATCCTTAATTCATGGAAGAATTTTTTCTTTTCTCTTCTATACTTCATGGTTTACTCTATTGATTCTCTTAATGAATTCCGAAAAGAATTAAAGATTCCCTCTTGGGTTGTTTTGGAACACGCTATTTTACCTGCTGATTTTTTCTCACGTGCTGAGGGTCACTGGTTTCCCTCTACTTTTATAGCTAAGTATGGGTTTACTTTTCCTCCCAACCCACTATGCCTTGAATTTTGTCAGTACTATGACTTTGTCCTAGCTAGGGTAGCCCCCAATACTTGGAGGGTTGTAAATGGAGTGTATAGGTTGAATAAAATCCATGGAACCCATCTGGGGATTCTAGAAATAATGTTATGTTATAAGTGGGTGACTAGTGACACCACTTTTTATTTAAAGACTAGGGCTGTAAATAAAGTATTAGTAGTGAATCTTCCAGACTTCAATAGAGGTTATTTTGGAACATGGAGTTGTTGTAAAAAAATTGGCAATACGCTCCGTTGACTGGAAATGCTGAGTACCAGGGGCCTAGGTGCCCTCATTTTGGCAATGGGATATGTTATTCCTCATTTAACTATTTTGCCTTGTATATATTTATTTAAATATTACACTAATTTTTGCTTTGTAAATTTTTATTGCAGTTGATCAGAAGAGAAGGTGCCCAAAGGAGAGCGAACTAAATCTGAGAGAGTTGAAGTTTATTTGGGGACTTCATCAAAGGATTGGAGAGGAGCACGTCAGGTCTGCATCTTATTTACTACAGTACAAGAACACAATCTCTTACTTTGTTGCTCATCCTACTCCTTCCCCTGTGATTGACCTTGAGTAAGAACCTCCTTCTACTTCCTCAGCCACTGCATCTGGTAGTGGTGATCTTACTGCCCTTTCCCATTCCTCTTCAGATTCAAATTTTCCCCTTGCCGTATTCATGGTGAAGAGGAAGATTCCTAATATTTTGGGAGACATACCTGCTAATCCCCCTTCTAAACCATCTGATACAGGGGTGAAAAATAAAAATGAAACTAGGAATAAGACTCAACCAAGCAAATTGAAGAGATCCCCCTGAAGAGAATAAAGAAAGGGTTGCCTTCTAAGTTAGTAGAAGGCTCTTCTCCTCTTCCCGACTAGCGTGAGTTGGTTGACATATCTTCTCCTGTCTCTCCAGTGGTCCTTGTCCCTAGATTGGCAAGACAACCAATAAAGCCTAGGAATTTGCAAGACCACGGGAGTGCTATTACTGCATTACCACGCTCCAAGAGTTATGAGAGGGCTGCTCAAAGCCTTGCTCTTATATATTCTTTTTGCCTTCTTTAATTTTTTGGCTCATGATTTTTTCTTCACAATACTGACGTTCCTTGTTGTTCTTGTGCAGTTTCTCATTGACTTCAATAATATGTTGGAGAAAGATGATGCTTTGAGAGATTTTTCCTTTGGTGAAGTTGAAGAAGCTTTTAACGAGTTGAAAAAGTCATTACTTGATTCCCAACAAGCATTGGCTAATGAACAAAATAAATGGGGAGAAGATAAAAGCTGCTGAGACTGCTCGGGGTCTAGCTGATAAGTTGCAGAAGGACTTAGATACTAAGAAAGTTAAGTCTTCCTAGCTACAGAATGGCATGGGTATTGAGAAGGTGAAGAGGGATCAGGCCAGAGAGGCTGGCTTCCACAAAGGCTGGGATAAGGCTTTTTAAGCAGCTTCTTCACAAATTGAGTTTGCGAAGAATAAATGCTTCGAGGATGTCTGGTCTACTGCTCTGGTAGAGGTTGAAGCTCTAAAGGATTCTGAGCTATTCTAGCCACATGATCATGGGACTCCTCCAAACCTGGACGAGGAGGTTGATAATTGGGGTTCCAATGTATCTTTGATAATGGTGGAGTCTACCGATCAACGCCAGGACGTTGATTCTACTGCGTCTTCCGATGTTAATCCTCGTCTTCTTTTAACTCCCGCTTCTTCTTCAACTAATCTTGAGGCAGATAAGAAAAAGGTGTAAAACCAAGAAGCTTTTGTTTTCCTTTTTCAATAGTTGTACTTTTTCTTTTTTGAAGATGTATTTGTACTTCCCTTTTTATTAATGAAAAGGGAAATATTTATGTTACTCTACTTGTGTTTTTAAATACTCTGCACCTTGTTGATTGATGACTTTCTTCTTCTTAATGGTTTATGGATAAATTAGAATACTTCTCATCTACTGACTCTGAGCTACTCCAGAGGTGTAATGAGCTTTTCAAAGCTAGTCACTTATCTCTGAATGACGATAACCTACTGAAGTTTCTCAGGGAAGGGGTATCTGAGCAAGCCAAAGAGGCCTACGTTCATCTGAAGTGTCTTTTTCATCAGGATGTATCTAACAACATTGCCTACTATGAAATTATTGAATAGCTGTAAGAGGATCATAATAAAGCTAAGGCGCGTTTACATGAAGATTATGAGAAGAAATTCTAGGCCCTTAGTGAAGATTGGGGCTTTGAGCAAAAGTTGGATAAATTTGCTTCTCATTTCCAAAGGAAAGAATTCCTGCTAAAACGTGAAGTGGATGAAGCAAAGGATATTGTCAATCTTCTAGAGGAAGATAATAACAACTTGAGAGATGAACTCGATGCCCTGAAGTCATCCACTGCTGTTGCTACTACAGATGAGGGTCATTCATTCTTGGAGGCTAAAAATACGAGGTTAAGGGAGGAGTTGGAGGCTCTGAAGAAAATAAAACCTGCTTCTTCATCTTTTCGAGCTAGAGTCAAACCTGGTAGAGGTACTATAGAGGAAGTCAAGACCCAATAGGCCCTTGCCAATCAAGTTGTACAATTAAAAGCTAAAGATCAAGCTATTGCTGAGATGTCCCGAAAGCTGCAGGCCTTGTCTAAACAACTATCCACTTAATCTTCTCAGTTACAAGCTAAGGATGGAGTGTCGAAGAAACTGCATTCTCAGGTTGACAAATTAACCTTTCAATTCCATAAACAACTAAGGGAATTCTGGATGGACGGGTATAATGAAGCTCTGGGGCATCTTGATGATAAGATTCAATAAACTAAGAATGAGAGCTATAAATGGGGTTGGATAAATGCTTTGACAATGATGAAAGTGGATCAAAACAACTCATTGTAGGACTGGTATGATCTAGGCTTGCTTGAGCTTGACAATCCTCCTTTTAAATTATATGTCAATTCGATTCAATCCATCGTATTCCTTAATGCTTGATTTTAAAATACTTGGGAGATTATGAGCTTCATGATGAATTAGAAATCATCCGACCTCCTCACCTGCTTGATCGTCCTAGTAGCAGCAATACCATAATTCTTTAGGATTTAAACTTTACCAACTCTCCTTATACTTTAAATGATCCTCCTGCTGGAATGAATCCTATTTCAAAAGATGAAGGGAGACATCTTGTAGAATGAAGATCTGTACTTTGTTTTGTTAACACGGTCATATAATTACTTTGATTGAATGAAATGGAAATTTGATTAACTTATATTGTGTTGAATGTTAATCCTTTCTTTATCATTAATTCTATTGATACACTTTGATTAAGTTGAGTATCAATGATCAATGAGTGCAGATCTTGTACTAGCATACTTAGATTAAAATCTAAATTTAGAGCTAGTTAGATGAATACATAAGTTCTACTAGAATACTTAGATTAAAATATAAATTTAAAGCTAGTTACCCGTGTGTCTCCAAAGGTTTTAGTAATGCACCCAAGTATTGGATTTTTACATTAAATACCAGTGGTGTGACTAGGCGTTTGGGGAATATATGCTTACATTCTTCTTGAGGAACATCTCCAACGTTTTTCCTGTACTTTGCCCAGTAGGATAAAGATCTTGTTTTATCCTTATGTTTGTTGACAAAGTTTCTTGAGGATTTAACATCCTGTTGACTTGGATTTCGTGTATCAACGAGCAAGTTTGAGGCTACTCCGATCAACTTATTGCTTTTGTCGAGCAACGTTTAGGGCAATATTTACTGAGACGAGCAATAATTTTCTGAACTAAGTAATATAATTTTCTGAACTAAGCAAAAATTTGTAACTATTTATCAAGTAGATAGAGTAGTGCATAACACTAGTACTCCCAAAAAAATTAACAACAAAAATGGAAAGAATTTCAAGCTGAAAACTGATTACAACATCATTGATAATACTTTCTGAGACGCTTTGCATGCCATGGGTTTTTTTAATTCTTCGCCTTCCAAGCTTTTAATTCCATAGGTTTCAGGTCCAATCACGACTGAAATACGGTAGGGCCCATGCCAATTGGCCTCAATCTTGTTATTTTTCTGCAGCACATTCTTCAGCACATAATCTCTTTCCTCCAAATTGGTCGATTTCATTCTTTTATTGTGAAAATGGGTTGTTCTTTACTGATAAGTCGCATTGCGCAAGGCAGCATATTCTCTTACTTCTTCCAGCATGTCTAGATCCAACCTTCTCATTAGGTCACTTACAGGAGAGTTAAAATGTAAAATTCTAAGGGATGGTAAGCCTAGCTCGGCAGGAATGACAACTTCAGGCCCAAATGCTAACATATATGGGGATTCTCCTGTTGCTGTTCGCGGTGTTGTTTGGTATGCCCATAAGACATAGTGTATCTCGTTTATCTAATTTCTCTTGGCATCATCAAGCCTTTTATTCAAACCATTAAGCAGGGTTATATTCTTAGCTTTAGTTTGTCCATTGCTCTGAGGATGTCCTGGAGCAGAATGCAATTTTTAAACATTGGACTGAGCACAGTAATTTGTGAATTCATCATTGTCAGACGGTAATGAAAGCATAGGGTAACCCATGACTACAAATGATGCTTTTCATATTAATTGTTATACCTTTTCATAAGGCATATCTATCAGAGGCTCTCCTCCACTCATTTTGTAAAATAATCCACGACGACCACCAAGTATTTAAATCTTCCTCGAGTGGTTGGCAGTGGCTTGACCAAGTCTATACCCCATATGGCAAATGGCTATGGTGAAGTGATTGGATCAAGAGCAGCGTGTGGAGTTTTTCAAATTGGGGAAAATCGCTGACATTTATCACACTTCTTCGAAAAAGTTGCACAGTCTGCTCGCATTGTTGGCCAATAATACCCTTGATTGCTGATTCTTTACATACGTGTTCTCCCTACTATATGAGCTCCACATGATCCTTCATGAACTTCCTTAATTATATTATGGACCTCTGACGGATCCACACAGTGCTGCAAATTGATTATTAGTCCTCTCGTGTACAAAACACCTTTCTCTAACATGTACAGAGCTGCTTTGTATTTCAACTTCTTTGCCTCCACCATATCTATTGGTAGAGTTCCTTCTTCAATGTATGCTTTGATGGGGTCCATCCAGGATGGTCTATGTCTA
This sequence comes from Sambucus nigra, assembly GCA_949130495.1. Lineage (NCBI taxonomy): Eukaryota > Viridiplantae > Streptophyta > Magnoliopsida > Dipsacales > Adoxaceae > Sambucus > Sambucus nigra. The sequence goes on along the minus strand of OX422207.1, from coordinate 44,774,084 downwards.
TGAAATTGATCCTCAAATCTTCATCTATGCTCCTATTGGCCAAAATATCAATATGGATAGTTCATCGGAGTTCAATTCTGGTAGCAGAGGCTATCCGAGCAAGGGATTAGCTCGGGCATTTTCCAACCTTGAGATTCTGTCCATCTGAATGATTGGTAATTTTTCAATAACTACCATTGCCTTGGATAATTACCTGGTTATCAATTCTCCTTTTGCTCCATAAAAACCCAGTGTTTAGTTTAGTACCAGCTCAGAGTCCTTGTGTGCGACAACTTGCTCGGCACTCAATGAGTGGTCTAAACTTAGGCCTACAATAAGAGCTTCATACTCTGCTTCATTGTTTGAAGCCTGGAATTAAAAACGTATTGCATACTTAATATCAATACCATAAGGAGTGTTAAGTATTATACCTGATCCACTCCAACTTAAACAAGAAGACCCATCAACATATAAGTTCCATATGGGGACGTTATTATCGAATGCTTGATCTGTCAAACTTTTGTAGTGGAATATTTTTCTCTTTGCTTCTTCATACTTCCTAGTCATGTCCAGTGTTTGAGAAGAGTATTCTGGTAGGTCTGTAATCGCTTCTTCTGAAGAAAGTTTTTCGGGAGCTTTCTTGGTAATATTACTTTTTCTTAATTCTTGTTCTATCTGCTCACTTTGTTGCTCGGGGATCTCAGAGTAAGTGAACTCCGCTATGAAATCTGCCACTACTTGGCTTTTGAGAGAAGACCTTGGCTTATATATGATATCATACTTCCCCAATTCCACAGCCCAGTACATTAATCTATAAGATTTCTATGGCTTATGGAAAGCCTGTCTTAGAGGCATATCAGTGTAAACTATAATTATATGGTCTTGGAAATAGGGTTTCATGCATTTAGATGCTTCAATCAATGCCAATGACAATTTCTCCAAGCGAGGGTATCTAATTTCTACTCCTCGAAAAGCCTTACTGGTATAATAGATGGGTTTTTAAATTCCATTCTCTTACCGAATCAATGCAAAACTCACAGCTGACTCAGAGATAGCTAAATATACAGGTACAAGTTTTCATATGTGATTGGCCGGGAGACCAATGGAGGTGATCCCAAATAATTTTTCAACTCCTCAAAAGCTTTTTCACATTCTTCATTCCATTCAAAGATTTTTCTGAGCACTTTGAAGAGCGACAAGCATCTATCTGTAGCTCGGGACACGAATGAATTCAAGGCTGCTACTCGTCCGGTCAGTCTTTGCACGTCCTTCTTGTAAGTTGGAGATTTAATTTCAATTAGTGCCTTGATCTTGTCTGGGTTTGCTTCTATTCCCCTTTGGTTTACTATGTACCCGATGAACATTCCCTCTCGCACTTCAAAAATGCATTTGGTTGGATTTAGCATCATCTGGTGCTTCTCAAGTTGATCAAAAGTCTGGATGAGGTCGGTAATGCGATCGGATGCATTTTTTTCTCTTTGTAAGCATATCATCTATGTAGACTTCCATATTTTTGCCTATCTTCTCCTCGAACACCTTATTAACCAGCCTTTGATATGTAACACCTGCATTTTTCAAACCAAAAGGCATAATATTATAATAATATGTTCCTCGGGGTGTGATGAAAAAAGTGTTTTCCCTGTCCTCGTGTTTCATTTTTATCTGGTTATAATAAAAATAAGCATCCATAAAGCTGAGAAGCTCATGTCCTGATGTTGCATCCACGAGTTGATCTATTCGAGGCAAAGGAAAATGATACTTTGGACATGCTTTATTTAAATTTGTGAAGTCTATACACATTCTCCACTTGTTGTTTTTCTTTTTGACCATAGTAACATTGGCCAACCAGTCTGGGTATTTCACTTCATTAATAAAAGTCACTTTCTGAAGCTTTTCGACTTCTTCCTATATGGATTGGTTCTTCTTGGGGCTGAACACTCTTCACTTCTGTTTAACTGGTTTAACTTCTTTGTTTACGTTAAGCTCATGACAAAGGAAATTAGGATCTATCCCAGGCATGTCTTCATGACTCCAGGAAAACACATGCTTTATCTGTTTAAGGAAGCTCACTAGTTCCTATTTAAGAGCAGGATTTAATGTTGTCCCTATTTGAGTGATGCACTCCAATTTATCATCATCTAACACAATGCTTTCAGCTGCTTCGACAATCTATCCCTTTACCATCTCTATTTCCTCTATTGGATCTAAGGTTTCTACCTCAGATTCTTCATCAAGCTCATGAGTATCCACTTGGTAGGTAGTGGTTTTCTTCTTTATTTATTCCAAGTCTTCTTGCTCGACAGAAGAGTAGTAATATTTTTGAGCTACTTTCTGATCACCCTTTACAATTCCCACACCAAAATTAGTAAGGAATTTTAGACCTTGATGAACAGTGGATGGTACTGCTTCGAACTTATTTAGCCCTAATCTTCCCATGATTATATTATAAGCTGAATGGACATTTTTATCCATTACAAAGAAGTGGATCTTCTCTGTTCGGCTAGCTGGCCAGGTGCCTATCATCACTTCCATTTTATGGTTCCCAAAGGGAAGACTTTCTCACTTGCAAAGCCTATTAGTGGTCGATTATAGGGTTCTAATTGGCTGAGTTTAAAATCCAAATTGCTATAATAAGGATAGAACATAATATCCATCGAGCTGCCATTATCTACTAATACTCTAGAGACAATGATTTCTTTCTTTCTGACTTTGATTACTAATGGGTCGTCGTGAGGATACAGTACTCCTAAAAGGTCATTTTTAGAGAAACCAATTACGAGTTTGTCTTTGTTAACCTTACTTGGTCGATCTTCCTCTGCAAGGTTGATCCTCTTTATGTAAGAGCAAGCTTGTGCCTCATGGAGGTAAGCTTTTTGCTCTGCTGTATAATCTCCTCCTACTGCGTCTCCACCTATAATCATTTGTCCATTAAAAGAACCAAAATTGATATAGAATACCTCACGGTTTAGTTATTGGAGTTGTTTAGGGAGATCGGCGTCATCATCCTGATCATCTTTGTGAGTTCTTTTCTTCTCCTCTCTGGGCTTGCAAGGAGATTTTGATCTACACCGACCTCCTTCATTATTCTACCGATCAACGTACTAATTCAGCTTTCCTCTTCAGATAAGAGTTTTAATCTCATTTTGAATAGTTATGCAACGTTTTGTCGTGTGACCGTGATCCCTGTGAATTCCCATCTTTATTAGGCCAACACACATCTTTATTATGCTTGATTTCTTCTAAAACATGGTGAATTCCCATCGTTAATGGAATATAGTCATTTTACTTCTTGAGTCGCTCCAAAACTCCTTTTTTTTTATTCCCTATGTTCTCTGGGGTCTTTGTGATCTTTCTTATAATTTTTGCCATTAACTCTTTTGCCCGAGCTATGTTTGGCTGCCATTGCTTCCTCGACATTCATGATCTTTACTGCTTTAGCCATGAATTCTGCCATTATCTTTGGCAGATCCTTAGAAAGAGTGTAATACAGTTCTTCGGGGAGTAATCCACTCATGAGGGTAGTTATTGCAGTCTTCTCCTCATAATCTACTACTCCTAGTTTCTTGTTATTAAAACGAGTGGTGTAATCTTTAGTGCTCTATCTTTATTTTTGTCTCACACTAAGTAAGTGTGTCACCCTTTTCACAGGCTTTGCTCCAAATAAAAAGTTATTAATGAATAGTTCGGCCAATTGGTTGAAGCTAGAAATTTGTCCCCGAGGAAAACCATTATACCAGATTTGGGAAGATCCAGTAATGGTTCCAGAAAATGCTCTACACCTCATTTCATCGTGGATGACATAAATATCAGCAGCTGCCTGGTATTTTTATATATGGATAACTCGATCAGTTTTTCCATCATATTTGGGCGTTACTACTGGAGCCTTGAACTTTAATGGAGTAGGGAAATCCACAATTTCTTGCACAAATGGAGACCCTTTTATAAAACTTCTTTATAGGGGGTTTCTTATCTTCGCCATTTCTCCCAATCTTTCTTTCAATCTCTGTATGGAGACTTTCCATGCATCATTGGAAGCACCAAATTTATGCGTTGCAACTTTTTTGGTTGCTAAGCTTTTTCCTGGAGCCGTTGTTCGGTCCAAGCTATAGCTCGTCGGGAGTTTAATCTAGATTGAGTCGTGCTTTCCCTTTGATCAGATGGTCGTCTGGTATTACCAGATCTTGACCTAGGAACATTTTTGTTTCCCCTGGGTCCCAAATGATCAAAGGGAGATGCACGACTTAATCTTTCTAAGGCGCTTGGCCTTTTTGGAGAATAAGACTGCGTATGAAAAGATTCTGATGTTCTGAGTAATGAAGTTGACCTTGGATGGTAGGAGACATCTCTTGTTGATATTGAGTGGCTGTGCTGACCACCTATTGGTGGGGGTGGTGGCATATTTCCTTAAGTAGATAGAGCAGGTACTCCGGCTTGAAGGGATTGTGCCAGTTGCTTGATAGTATCTTGCATGTCCTCTTACAAGACGTACCAGAATCATGGTTAATTAATTTGCATATAGAAGAGTAGAAGGAGCAGGCATAATACCTTCATTCATGAGACTTGATTCAATAATTTTAACCATTTAGATGTTTGATTGAGTGAGATCGATTAGAAACATCGTTCCTACAGACGGCTCCAATTTGTTGATGCAAAAAACTAGACTAGCCTAACTAAACTAGACTAGGCTAACTAATTAATTTCAAGGTGCAGGGAACTCAAAATTACAAGGTGGAATTATAGTAATATTAAGAGCTTCAAAATCCTCATTGAGCTTGATAAAGTTGTAAGCTCAATGAGGGTTGTCAAGCTCATAATCTTACTGTGGGGTCACCTTGTAATGTTGAGTTCCTGCACCTTGAAATTAATCCCTTACAAACATTAATGCTCACTCTACTCAACAAAATCAAATTCCACCATCTAAAATCAATAATGGTAACACTTTCTATAGATGTAAAAATCTAAGGATTCACTCGTGGGAGACTACGTGGCTTTGCTGGTCCAAAGACTGTCCCAACAAAACTCCAAAGACCATTCATAGCACGCTTCTAGTGTTCCCATGACACGACTGTTCAAATTTTCTTACAAAATATGCCTTTTGAGGGAGAAAACCAAAAGCACCTCCCAAATGGACCTGTGAGAGGTGCAAACACCTCTTACGGGATTAATTTAACTCACAGGAACTGACCGCGTGGTCACGAGACCCCTGCTTTGAGAAAATGACGATAATTTGAGAAAATCCACACTTATGCTTGAAAATGTGCCATTAGAGGGCGAAACCGCTTAGAGCCCCCCAAGTGGCCCCTTTAGGGGAACGATCACCGCGCACGAAACCAATGTAACTCGCAAGAATCGATCGCATGCATGGGACCCCCGGTTTGAGAATATGATGATAATTTGAGAAAATCCAGAGTTCGGCTTGAAAATGTGCCGTTAGAGGGGAAACCCTTTAATGCCAACCCTACAACCCCTAAAGAAGTTCGAACACCTCGCACAGGACCAATGTAACTTGCAAGAACTGATCGTGTGGTCAAGGGACCCCCAATTTGAGAATATAACAATAATTTGAAAATATATAGAAAAAGGTTTAAAAATATGCCGTTAGAGGGAGAAAACTCAAAGCATTATCATGTGCTCCTTCTAACATACTATTTAACAACAAGCTAATAACCAATAATTATCCAACAGCCAAACCACATAAAACCAATAATGGTCCTGTAGTCCTTCTAACATACTATCCAACAACAAGCCAACAACTAGTAATTATCCAACAACCAAACCAAACAAAACCAATAATTATCCCATACATCTAAAATATTTAAAAGATAATGCATATCAATTATATAACTACTTCAGTTAAATTAAAGAGTACTTGATTCGTGCGATCCAACAAGGCCATTAAATAGAGTCTTCAGGATGTGTGATTGGACCAAATTGATCCTGGAGCCCCCAACGTATTCTTTTACATGTACATTTATTGACTAGTTTCTTTAATACAATTTTCATAAAATCAAGATAATTTAACTTCATTTTATGAACATTGCATCAATGAAACTGATCAATAAATGTATATGTATAGGAACATGTGGAAATTGAGTTGGCTCAATTGGATCCAATCACAAACTCAAATGACTCTATTCTCAAACTGAGTGTCTTGTGAAAGTAACTAAATATTCGACTGAGCATAACATATTATCGAAAATTAACTTACATAAATCATATTAAACATTCGTAAAAGTAACTAAACATTCATACATTAAAGTAAAGCGCTAATACAATGTCAATATCAAAATAGGATACAAATAAGATTGACAAGGTTAACATAATATTTTGATAGTCAATATTCCTCTAAATCAACTAAAAAATCCTTCAAATTAGGGTTGTTATCAAAGCTGACCGGAACTCTTTTGGAGCCTTCAATGCTTCCAATTCATTAGTCGTACCCTTTGGTGTATGCACAATAATAGAATAATTGCCATCGTTTATGAACTTCGAGTATAATACCTTCTTTACATTCAGGAAGGCACAAATAAAAGGCTCATCGACTATGCGATCTTTATTCTTCAGCTTTGATAAATATATTATAATATGTTTGGATTCAGGATCAACTTTGCAAGCATTTGTAGTATCCTCCACCTTTATCCAATCATAATATAATATGGTTTATGTGAAATCTAAGTAATTAAGTTCTAGGATTTTTTGGACTATACCATATTAGGTTAGCACCGTATTCTTTGGATTTTTATCTCTTTTGCTAACAATACAGGTGGTCAAGGCAAAAATTGATATTCCACATTTTTGCGTCAAAAGTTTTTCCTCATATGGATATGAAATGAAATCAAAACCGTTGGTGTGGAATTTCTTAAACTCTTTCGCACGAAAATTAGGGCCTTTTGCTAGGCGTGCAAGCCTGGAAGAGATATCATTTATTTTTAGAAGCTGCATTTATTAATGAATTTGTATTAAGGCATGTTTTTATCACACACGAATAAATAACCTCACACATAAGATGCGAAGTTTACCTCTTTTGATACCCATGCCCTAACATCAGTTTTCGTGCAATTTTTCCTTTGATTTTGGGCAATTTCATTCTCGTACTTCCTACATGTAAATTGTAGAGTTTAGATCATAAAATATAAAATACATATAATCAAAGGAGAAGAATTCAATAGGTACTCACTCTCTCCATTCTTCGACTTCATCTTGCGATTCAAAGAGACAACGAGCTCCTTGCTCGTATTGTATATTTGTGAGTTTCACCTCTTTAGGGTTCCCAAACAGTAATATGTCCTCAAACTCTCCAGGTTAATCGATCACTCCTCCTCTACGAGGATTGAACCTCCTCACCTCTTGTTTTAGCATATATTCCCTAGCGTATAACAATGATTCCGCAGTTAGGTATTCTTCAGTAATTGACCCTCCAACATACCTTTAATCTTTATGTAATCTTTGAAATTTTTCATCAAGCATTCAAAAGGATACATCCAATGATGCCTAATGGAACCACATAATAAAGCTTCATCGCGTAAATGTACACGCAAGTGGATACTGATATAGAAGAATGATGTTGGAAAATATTTCTCTAATACACAAACTGCCTCGGCTAAACTTGATTTTCAGCTCTAATGTGCCTTCTATTTACCACTTTTGCACAAACTAAGGTAAAAAAAAACTTATTTGCATAATTGTCCGACAGAGATCTTTATGTTCAGAGAAGCAATGCTGAAATAACAGAGGGATTAATGGGATGATTACATGCCAGTCGTGAGACTTGCACTGTTTTAAGTCATTTGCTTGGTAGTTTATGACCTTACGTAAATTATCAGAATAACTAGTTGGAGTCTTCAAGTTGAACAGCGTGTCTAAGAGGACCTTCTTCTCACTAGTAGTCAAAGTGAAGCAGTTGGAGGGGTAGAAATTCTTCCTATTGTAGAATCATTTTTTAACCATAGTTTTTTCTTTAGCTTCATATCCTGTAGATCTCGGCGGGCCTCCTCTCCATCTTTGGAATGAGATCCACCCAGATATGTTCCTATCAGATGTTCTGCAATATTCTTCTTTATTTTCATCACATCAATTGCATGCCTTACACGATGATCTTTCCAATACGTCAAATCAAAAAAATTTGATCGCCTAGACCATGATTTTTCTTTAGTAGGGTCGTTAGGATCTCCCCTTTCTTTACGCTTCATGTTTACAAACTTGGGGTCTTTGCATATATACCTTTTCCCCGCAGTCACAACCACCGCCTTCTCTTCGATCTGCTGATTAGAAGGTCGAGCAGGTTGCATTCGACGCTCGTGACCAATAGGATAAAAATTAGACTTGTCATTCCTGAAAGGGTGGATGGTTGGAAGAAATCTATGATGACCCGTGTAACTCATCTTACTACTATGTTGTATCCAAATGGATTCATTTTCCTCCCCACGTATGCGACATCCATAATAACCATGAACATTACAACCGGACAAGGTTCCATAAGCAAGAAGGTCGTGGATCGCCCACATCACCATTACTTTAAGTGTGAATTCTTCACCCTTATGAGAGTCGAACGTCGCCACGCCTTTATCCCATAACTCTTTAAGTTCTTTGATTAATGGGGCTAAGAATATATCAATATCATCACCCAGAGCCTTTGGCCCAAGTATCAAGAAAAATAGTAATGTGAATTCCTTTCTCATGCACAGTGTCGGAGGCAGACTTAAAGTCACCATTAGAACTGGCCAATAACTTTGACTAGTACTTAGATTATCGAAAGTGTTAAACCCATCAGTTAAGATTTCAGGATGAACGTTGCGTGGTTCTTTTGGAAATTCATGGTGTCGTGCATTTGAAATTTGCCAGATGAGTGAATCAACCGATGACACATCATATTCCCACCCACCTCGTATCGACATATCTAGGTTTGTCATTTACCTTCTCACAAAATGACATATCTAGGCTCACTGCATACTGGACATTCATCCTTCGCTCCGTGTTCATTGCGATACAATATGCAATCATACTTGCATGCATGAATAAATTTGTATTTCAATCCCAAACCCTTCAATCTCTTCTTCATGGTAGGATAATTTTTTGGTAACGTGTTCTCTTTTGGGAGAATTTCTTTAACCCACTTAAGCATTCCAGTTACATTTTTTCTAGACAAACCAAATTGACTCTTCAAGTTATGCAATCCAATCATTTTATATAATACCAAATGATCTTCATCACAATATTTATACACCGGTCTAGTCGTATCGGCTTTCAACCGTATATATTCTCGATCTCCTGGTAGTTCAGTATCAAATTGCTCATTGTGCACATTATCTGTCTCCATAGGTTAGTGGTTTTGGTCGTGGTGGACTCCGTGAGCATCGTTAATTAGGTCGGTTAATAGATGATGAGTTGACGAATCAATCACAACTTCTACTCATTGGTGATCTGTTACGTGGCCCGTTATTGGTAATTCTTCGGGAACATAAGGTACATGTTTTTCACCACGGTATGTCCACTTGTTATAATCATGAAAAATTCCCCACATTATTAAATGTAACTCAACATCTTTTAACGATTTATATTTTCCATTTATACAATGGGTGCACAGATACGAAATCTTCTCACTTTTAAGGTTCTTAAAAGCGTATCTAATAAATTCTTGAATGCCTTTAACATAACTATTAGCTATTCGGCCAGTCCCCACAATTCACTCTTTGTACTGTGGAAAATCCATTTAATAATCTTTAAGTTGTAGTCCTGTGTTAACAAGATAAAATAAATATCATGTTGCATAGTAAAGAACTAATATAGTATCAAAGCAAATCACTAATATAGTCAATAACTCACTAATCAATCTAACTATGTAATATAAATACAAGAACACGCCAATCAATGATACTACAAAACCACTTAAACTCAAATTAAATAAATTTGTCTATTGATATTAGTGCAACATAAGAAAAATATTCCTGCATATTCATCAAGCGATAAACTAGCCAAGTGGTAACAGAATCTACATAATTTTTCAAAGAATTCCCTTCTCCACTGTTAACATGCGTTGGAACAGATTCACAGCCATCAAATACTATATCAACCATGATCTGACACTCACCCTCCTGTAAAGGTCGATTATGTACTAAAGTTCCTACGACAGTGGACATGAGCGTGCAAATCCCAACGAAAAATTTGTGGCTCAGGTCCTGTATATAGTATTTCTCACCATAATCACCGTGGATTGTTGACGATGATCCAAGACCTGTGCCATGCTGAGGCGATGAGAAAGGGAATGTTGAAGGAGGAACCAGAATCTGTGGTGGGAATGGAGAATGAGGAAAATTTTGAGGAATCCCAGGCATTTGTGGAGGGAAATCGGGATGCATTGGGTGCTGCAAGGGCATACAATTGGTTAAAAGGGACACAATTTATGCAAGTTTATCATTCACACCTCCTAATTCATTTTGAAGCCCCATTTTATCCCCTTCAATCCTATATTGATGTTCATCGTTGGATGCAAAATGCTTATTAACAGAAAAAAGCTCGTCATGAGAGGTGCGGTGCGTTTGAATCTTATTTTTGACATATGCGACCCCAAAGCTCTCGTCCTCCCTTTATGGTCCTTCCCAAAGGTTTGTACGATGGCATCATTGTAAATATCGTCGATCGGGCTTGAATCTGATTGACTATATTGATTCTAGAGTCTTATCCAAGTGAGGAGTAAATTTATTATCTTTGTCTCGTCTAGCATGCATGTACAAGTTGGCACTCTTCGGTGTATTTCCTTCATCTGGGCTACCATTCGTAACGGCGCCCAGTCATTCTTTAAATCTTCATAAGATTTCGAGCTAAGTCGATGGACTTTTTGGCCCTATTCTGCTTATTTTTCTCCATTTGCATCATTTTGGATTCATTCGCCTCATTCTCCAGAAAATCATTCCATTGAGAGACTGGCATCTCAACGTTCGAAGGGACTTTGTCTTTGAGCGCGAAAATGTCTGAGCTTGATGCTCCCTTTGGTGAAATGCTTCTGCCTAAGTTTCTTCGATATGTTCAGAGTTGTTCAGCAACCGAAGAAAGCACCTTATTTTTTGAGTTGGGCAAAAATAAAAATCGTTTGCTGAGTTGCTCGTAGATGCCATATTTAATAGCTCTATCTGCGAGGTTCCAATTGTCAGCTCCTCCCACTCCCACATTGATTTTTGCCAAGGACAAACACTAGGATTTAATCTATTGAGCGTGATTCTTATCCGCCGTGGGGTTATTTCCCAAAAAAGAGAACCCAATGGGATTATTCTCAACTGGCCCGACATTTTTAGGAGCATTGGGCCTGTTAGTTGGATCAGAGGGAGTACCTTGCCTACTACAACTCGGTGTAGGGGAGTGAACAGTTTATGGAGTAGGGGAGTGCTCACCAATTAGTGATGAGAATTATACTTGTGGTTATTTTTTGTTGGTGGGAGCATTGCTTCCATTACCGCCCGACATTATCTACAAAAATAATAAAAGTTAAAATTTGTATCTATAATAATAGACGCATAATTTCAAAGTTCAATATGAAAATATAACTAACAAAATAAATTTTTTGACCATATATTATAATCTACCTGTTCATGGTAAGACTTTAACAAAAGTTCAATGTGTCTGATCTCCATCCATTCTAGATTTATTTTTAAAAACCTATGGATTTTTACACGTGGCCAATTAGGAGGAAGTGTGTCTATAATGGATGCATAGATGTTAGCGACATGACTCGAAATCTCATCCTCTTCAGCCTATTGGCAAGATCCAGTTTGACGTGTGTATGTCATGAGACATCACAGTCTTCGTCAATGCTCTTTGTACTTAATTATATTTATAGCCTTCTCTAACAGCGTAAGCAACGTCAGTGCTCTATCGGGATTATGTACACGATATATATATTGTACAACTTCATCCCAAGTTAAATTGTTCAATCTTCCTATTCCCATACTAATAAATCGTAGTATCCCACTTTATGAGGATCATTAATAAAAGAGGTACGAGTGCGGACCAAATGCAACCTTTCATACTCTTGTTGCCATTGATTATCACCGTGACTCATTTTTCTTGAGAAAAATGAACGAGGGCGTGAATATGATTCCTATAAATAATGGCTCTAATGAATCAGTAACTAGTTATTATGTACGAGGGCGTGGATATGATTCCTATAAATAATGTCTCTAATGAATCATCAACCGTCAATTTATTATGTTTTGAATACCTACTTTTGTCATTTAAGCCAACAGTCCCTAAAATTAACCCTTATGTTTGGTATTTTTTTAATGGTCCGGTATTTTTTTAATGGGGAGGTATTTTTTTAAATTTCATCCCCAAACTTAAAACAACAATATCCATTTAATTAAAATTTTCCCTAGTTTGAAAATTAAACCAACAATATCCATAAAATGAAAATTTGCCCTAGTTTGAAACTTAAACCAATAATATCCATTAAATTAAAATTTGCTCTAGTTTGAAACTTAAGCTAACATTAGTCATATGTATGTATTTTTTTCTATGATAAACACACACATACACATTTATAGTATACACAATACACACAATGACAATGTATACACAGCTACATACATATACATAATACACACACGTATACACACACACACACACATATACACACACATACACAGACGTATACACACACAAACACACACACACACACACACTTATATACACAGACGTATATACTCACACACACAGAGAAATATATGTGTGTGTGTGTGTATATTCACAGAGAAATACATATACAGAGAAAAAAACACACAGAGAAATATATATATTTACCTTTGAGATTGAGAGAATGAGAGAGCTTGAGATTGAGAGAAGGAAATCGCCGGAGAGAGGGAGGAAAATTATTGGGGACCAATTTAACAATCTTTCAATATCAATTTCCTTTAAGATGCCGAATAAAGATGGTTCAACACAACACACAAGCAACAAATTTTAATTTCTTTCAAATTAAAATGAAACTAAACTAAACGTGAAATTAAATTAAAGAACTCATAAATTTTTCACTTAAACCAAATTAATTTAACCCAAGTCCTAGAAATTTGCCTAACAATGAATTAATTCAATTTTTCAAATTAGGTCAAACCAAATTTTAACAAATAAAAATAATGACTTAAATAAAATTAACATTTATCCAAATTAAATTTGCACCAAATTAAATATTCCAATTTTACCTTTTTCCTAAGATGCATCTAATGTGATTTGCAAAAGATAAAATAAATAAACAACCACTATGCCGCGATGTACGAGGAAAAACCCACAATGAAAAAAAAACTTCGGACGACCCTAGCCTTAAGTCCACTAAGTATGGAATTACAATTACAAGGCATATGGCTTACTACATTCGACTCGACTCCTTCAAGCCCCGACGTTTATTCTTGCAACTACCTATGCTTAGCCGACAATCCCGGAATCCACCGGAACCTTGAAATCCACCAATGAAGCTTTAAGAACCCATCAACCACATGTGGTGCCTTTCACCGTATGAGAATGTCGTAGCCAAAACAATGAACTTCTTCTTTATGGGATATAGAAGTAAACCCAAACGAACTTTTCAATTCGGTATAGTAGAACTCGGTGCCAAACACTCTCCAAGATATATGTATATATATATATATATATATATATATATATATATATATATATATATATATATATATATATATGTGTGTGTGTGTGTGTGTGTGTGTGTGGTACTTGGAATAAACTAATATTGGTGTAAACAAAAGGGTTTAATAATTTCTTGAAAAATAAACACTCAAAACTTGAACCTTTTCATGGAGGAATTAAACTCTCAAAAACTCTCTCCAGAGATTGTAAGAGATGAAAAAGTTCATTTTTCAAAAGAGGTTCCCGCACATATTAAATCTGGCAAAAGTTAGTGGGACAAAAGAAGTGGGAACATGGAGAAAACTGCCAAAAACTGCCAAAATATTTTCTTGCCGAAAATCTTATTCGAGCAAGATTTTCGTTCGAATGAAGTTTCGTTCGAATGACCTATCTAACGATGTTCCAGAGGCCAATTGGGAAAATTCGTTAGCAAACTCGTTCGAACGACATTATTGTTCGAACGTCAAACTCGTTCGAACGACAATATCGAACGAACTGCCCGAATGGTCAAAATTCGATTTAAGCCCAAAAACTTTATTTTAAAGTTATTTTAAAATAAAATTACACCCAACAAAAAATGTTCCAAGCTCCTATATATATATATGTAATGTATTCATACCTTAGGAGGGATTGGAACTAAGTTGATGACGTGAAACAAGGCACTGAAACTCGACAATGATGTTCTCTTGATAAGCAAGGCCGCAATTTCTTCAACTTTAACGTGTCATAGGCTTGAAGGATACACATGAACACTATCCTATGACTCAAATGTTTTTGTACGGAATTGGGCCAATAAGGATACACGTTAAAATTTGTGTCCTTACAAAAATCACCGAAAAGAGGGAGGGAAAATAAGGGTTTAGAAGTTTTCAAGGGAAATGAAAAACTGTTTCGCATTTTTAAATAAGAAGACCATGGTCACGACTTTGGGTCGTGACCCTATGACATGACCCGTTTATTTTTTTACACGTCAGTGTGGAAATAAGGCAATGGTCACGATCCAAAGCCGTGACTCAGATAATTAACTAGTCGCAAACTTAAGACGTGACCATGTCATTGTGTAATGAGGTTTGTGGTCAAGGCTAAGGGACGTGGCTCGTCCCTGGCCAAACTTGGAGGGAAACTTGACACCATAATGATCACGGATGGGTCAGGGTCTAAAGAGGTGACCCAAGTGAGTCAGGGTTTAGATCCGTGACCCACCACAAGACGACCAATGACCACAGAGAGTTATGGATTTGGTCATGCCCATTTTGACCGTAGTCACAGTTTTTTGCCGTGATCGGGTGGTCACGACTGTGAGCCGTAACCTCCTCTTCATGACCATTTTCGATATTTGGTGTAAGTGATATGACCTTCTCCTCAACTAGGTCCCTAATAAAGTGATCGTGTATCCTAATGTTCATTATGTGTGACTACTAGACTGAATTACGAGAAATGTGTATAGCACTCGTATTATCATAGAAAATAGTCATCGTGCCCTATGAATTATTGTAACCCTCCAACATTCGCTTAATCCATAAGAGTTCCGTGAAACAACTCCCGGTGGCTATATATTTAGCCTCCGCCATGGATAAAAAAATAGAGTTTTTCTTCTTGAACATCCACAAGACAAGGGCACTCCCAAAATAGAAACACCAATCCAAAGTTCTCCTACAACTATCTACATCTTCGGCCCAATCGACATCCGAATAAGCGGATAAATAGTCATCGGTATCAAAGGAATATCAAATACCGTAAGAAAGTGTTCCATTCACGTATTTGATAATACGTTAAGAGCGTGCAAGTGTGACTCTTTTGGGGGCGCCTGGTATCAAACTCAGACTCTAAAACACTAAAGGCGATATCGGGATGACTAGAGATAAGGTTAAAGATGACTACCTATCATACTGAGATATAAGGTTTGCTCTACGTCTTGCCTAAAGAGTCTTTATTAAGCTTTGTCGACGTAATCATAGGGGTACATGAGT
Source organism: Sambucus nigra (assembly GCA_949130495.1). Classification (NCBI taxonomy): domain Eukaryota; kingdom Viridiplantae; phylum Streptophyta; class Magnoliopsida; order Dipsacales; family Adoxaceae; genus Sambucus; species Sambucus nigra. Next base: position 44,758,512 of record OX422207.1, on the reverse strand, counting down.
GCTTAGCGGAGTCTAGACCAAATTTCTTGACAAAGTCTCATGCATATTTGGATTGATATAAGACTATCCCATCATCATGATGACAAACCTGGAGACCTAAGAATAATATATTCTCCCCTATCATGTTCATCTCAAACTTACTCTTCATCTCCTCCTCAAAGGTGTGAGCATGACAGGAGCACGTGAATACAAATACTATGTCGTCTATATAGACTTGGGCAACTGAAATGGCGCCACTCTCTCCTCATAAATCACGTCTTATCTACTACCCCTCTCTTAAAGATGAGAGCTAAAATATAGGAAGTAATCCTCTCGTACCAAGCATGGGGTTCTTACAAATTATATAAGGCTTTCCTAAGATAATAGTGTCCCAGGTGATTAGGGCTTTCAAACCATTTTTGTTGTTCCACGTACCCTCCTATAGAATGCCATTCAGAAAGTCACTCTTGACATCCATCTGATATAGATTAAAGCATAGATGATATGCTATTGCAAATAGTCATCGGAAGGACTCAAGCCTAACAACATGAGCGAATATCTCCTTAAAGTCTACACCCTCGATATGTATGTATCCCTAAGCGACCAACCTAGCCTTATTACAAACTATGGTACCATTTTCATCCACTTTATTCTTAAAAATATACTTGGTGCCTATCATGTTAGTTTCGCTAGGTCGGGGGACCAATTCCCAGACATCGTTCTTTTTAAACTGAAGCAACTCTTCTTACAGGACAGATATCTAATGCTCGTCCTGGAGTGCTTCTTTCACGTTCTTTGTCTCGACTAGGGATGTATAACACAGATAGCTAGCAATATTTTTGAGTTGAATAAGAGCCTTGACACCTAGTGTAGTATCATCAAGTATAGTGGAAGGGTAATGACTCTTTCAAACCTAAGATGATGTGTCCCCTAAAATAAGAATGGGATCCACCGTGGTAGAATTAGGAAGGATAGGATCATCACTAGGGGTGCATCATCCTCACACTGTGGGTTATTAGAAATAAATGCCGCTGTCTTGTCATCTCTAATTGTGACATTCATTGATTCCATAACTTTAAGGCTAGCCAAGTTATAAATTCGGTAAGCCTTACTTATCAATGAACATCCTAAAAATATCCCATCGTCACTTCGGGAGTTGAACTTTCATAAGGGATCTCTATCTCTCAATATGTAGCAAGTACTCCCAAAGACATGAAAATATGATAGGTTGGGTTTCTTCCCTGTCTACAACTCATAAGGCGTGTGAAATGTGTACGAAAAAAGATATACCATATTCACCGTATGTCATGCGGTGCTCACCATCTCTTCCTAAAAATGTATAGGCATGTTTTCCTAATAAACATGGATCTAGACCTTTCTTGTAACATCTAGCTCTTCCTATCACCAATACCATTTTGTTGAGGAGTGAGAATGGTCAAAAACTCATGTTTGATGCCCATTCCATCACAATTGCTATCCCCTTTCACTTCTCTAAATTCAGTACCATTGCCAGTACGCACCCGATTAATAGTGACACCATGTTGGTTTTGTAGGACACGAAACTTGGTTGTAAGGAACTCAATTATATCAGACTTTTCTCTAAGGAATCCTTCATTTGAGTATCTAGAAAAGTCATCAACCATCAAGAGAATGTATCTCTTACCACCCAAGCTCTACGAGTGAGCAGTCCCCATAAGATCCACGTGAATCAATTCTAAAACATGGTAGGTGGTAATGGTATTCAACTTTCGATGGGGGCTTAGAATTTGTTTACCTTGTTCGCAAGGTCAACAAATTGAGGAAGTTGGTATCTTAAGTTATGTTAAGTCACTAACGAGGTTCTTTTTCACTAATATCTCAAGATCTATAAAGTTCACGTGACCTAGCCATTGCTGCCAAAGGTCCGTTGTGGAGAACGTAGCACTGTTGCACACAAAGAAAGACTTGTGCACAATGGTATAACAATTATCTTCGATACTCACACCTTGTAGTAAAAGTTTATCGAATTGATTATAAACACTGCATTTGGACCAGTCAAACTTTACAGCAAAGTTTGTGTCATACAGGTAGCTTATGCTAATCTAGTTTGCTTCCTATCACGTACAACACATCATACAGCTTAGGAAATATGAGTATCTTAATACTGACATGTCCTAAAATTCTAAATGTACTCCCATATCCAAAGGTGACCTTACCTTGCGATCCTCAAGGTGGATAAAAAATGAGACATCACCGGTTATGTGCCTAGAAAACCCAATATCAAAAAAACATAATGAACTATTTCGAGTCTTGAGAGCAACATGAACAATAAAGTCTTCATCGTCTTGCTTAGGTAACCAAGTGATGGTAGCCTTTCGTTTTCTCTCATTGTTGTTGAATCTAGTCGAAATATTGGAAGCGTCCTCAAACGACAAAGACATTCATTGAAATTCTTCCATTAAATTATGTGAAGTTGCGTCTAGAAATTCAACTTGATCCCTAAGACCATAAAATTTTATAAAGTGGTGTACGGGAGTATGTGTACATCTAGTTCTACCTAATTTATAGCAAAACTCTCTAAGGTAACCTCTTCTTTTGTAAAAAGTACAAACATAGACAGGTTTTGTCTATCACAGTTTTCTTTTCTATATTTCACACTCTTTTGTGCTTTAAGTTAAGGGACATAAGGATAAACCACAAATTCGGGAACCGATTTTGGTGCGATATTGAAAGTGGATGCACCGCTAAAACCTATTCCATATCGAGCACTAAAACCTAAAGAGAGTCTGAGGAACATCTTACCTATCTTCTTCAATGTGTCCTCAATAGTTACCTTGACCTCCCAGGCACGTTCAAGATATTTTTAGAGTTGGGATACAAGGGCTTCAAGTTTCTTACAAGTCTTCACGGATGCTTGGATATCTCTCGTAAGACTAGCTACCTTGTTGGTCAAGTCTCCATTCTCTCTTTCAACTTAACAAACTCTCTCTCCCAAAGATTCTCTCACCTAGGAATGACTCTCTCTCACCTCTCTCAACTCTTTCTCTAGCCTTAAAACTCTCATAGCTAACCCTTTGTTTTGTTTTATTAGTTTTAAAGGACCCAACATAAAGATTGATATATGCACGCTGAAGGTCACTCTTGCTCTCATTTAAAAAATTCTCTCCCTTACTGTTGATGTGTTTATGTTTAGTATCTTCCTCATCATCGTTAGGTTCACTAGATGTACTAACATGACTAGCCATGAATGCGGTGAAGTTACATCCATGTGGTGATTCTTCTCCCGAACTCACCGAATTGACCTCACTATCGCTAAGCATGACGTTTAAGGTAACTTTGCCTTTCCATTGATGTTTCAACCTAGTTTGACATTCGTGAGCTTTGTGACCCTTTCCCTCAAACAAATAACATATTTCCTCTTCTTTCTTTGGGAGATCTTTATTTTCTTTTTCAAAAAATTTCTTGCCCGATTTATAGATTTTTTTTATCTTTCTCAAAACTTTTCTTATCTTTGGAAGTATTTTGCTTTTTGAATTTGAGAAATTTCTTAAATTTTTTAGCAAGAAGGTCCAAATCATCTAAATCATAGTCGAACTTAAAATCATACAATGCTTCCTCTCCCCTTTTAGAAACTTCCTCTCTTTTTAGATTGGGTTTTAAGTGAAATTTCTTTATCCTTAGGTTTTACTATTTTATAGAATATCTATATATCATTTGTTTGAAGATCTCTTATAAGTTCTTATAACCTAAGAGTTTCTGATATACCTAACGAGTTTAGTGTGTTAAGCTTAGGAATAAAGCATGAGGGAAGCGATCTCAAAATCTTCTTTATAACATGCGTCTTGGGGATTTTCTCACCTAAATTGAAACTCGAGTTAACTACGTTGGATATTCATGCATAAAACTCTTCAAAGGTTTCATATTCAAGCATTGTGATTGTTTCAAATTGTGTGGTGTGATTCCACAACTTATAAGCTTTAATAGCATTGGTACCCTCGTGAGTGAGTTGGAAGGTATCCCAAGCTTTTTTAGACGTGGTGCACGTCTTAATGAGGCGGAACTCATTAGGAGAGATGGCTCCCGAGATGGCACTCAAAACAAAATAATTAAAGTTTCATTATTTAAATTCTTCCTCTTTCCATTGAGAGATAGGTTTAGAGCCGACAACATTTTCAACAATAACAGTGGGTGGTGTCCACCCTCACAGAGCAACTAGACGCATTCATCAATTGACTTAAGAGTAGACCTCATCCCAACTTTCCAATATGGATAGTAGGTACATTCAAATATGGTCACTCTATTTAATAAATTATCCATTAAAATCCTTCCTTTTTCAAGATCAACAATTTTAAAAAAATGATATCAAAGAAAAAATTTTGCGAAAAAAGATTGCACAGTGTTTTTGTGTAACCGCCTCTAATTCCTATTAGGAAGTGCACACAATCTTACTATGTAGACTTATATAATTAAATGCCTCTAAACACAAATCTAAATTATTACCAAATTTTAATCTTATATTAATTTAGGTTTACATGTGATGATCATTCCAAACACAGAAAATAAACTACGCATGCAAGAACAAATATATATGAGGAAAAATCCCTTTTTTAGGGCAATACCTTTATTTATGAACTTTAGATAATTTTACAACAAAACTTACTTATAAAACTCTCTAAATAAAATCTCATAGATCCAGAGCAGTCCACAAGTGGCGGTCCACCCTCGATACCCACCGATCAACCTTTCTTTATCCTTATCTTCAATAGTGATCCCACGGGTCACAAGGTCAGCAGTAGAGATCTCTCTCCACAAGTATAACTTAGGTATGAAACTATTTAGGGTTTCAAAAGGATTCAAAAGCATATTAGGGAGGTTATTTTGTGAATCAAAAGGTGTTTTGACCTAAAAGGAATGAGGAATTTTGTAACATGTATGCAGTTTGTGTTTTATCAAAAGTCTCTAATAGAATCATGACAAAATAAGTATTTAGAGGCTGTACACAAATTTTGAGGCGGTGAAAATCGTTCCAACAAAAGTAGAGGTCGTTCAAACGAGATTGTCATTTCGTTAGAACGAAAACAGGGTTCGTTTGAACGAGACTCCAATCTCGTTAGAACAAGCTTCTAACAAGTTTCAAACGAATTCAAACAGAATACCGTCGTTGGATGTTCGTTAGAAGAAAATATAAAACAAGATTTTAATCAATGCATTTTCGTTCGAATGGATATGCTTCTCGCTTGAATGAGGTAAAATAAAAATAAAAATTTAACTCTGAAAAAATTCACCTCGATTTTTATAAAAACTTCTATACAAAATCTCCCAAATATAACTATAAATAAATTTAAATTCCTAAATGATTTATACCTTCATAATGTGAAGATGTCTTGAACCTTGGAGATATTGGAGATTAGGATTGGGTTCATCGCATCAGCATGTCTCGGGTTGTAACGGGATACGCCAAATGTGCCATAGTGGCCAATAAAACAAATATTTAGCCTAAGATATTCTATTTGCCCATACTCGGTGAATTTTTTAATGTTAGGTCATGTATTGAGGTGCCTTGGGTAATTATATAGTGATCTAGAAGTTTCATGTGAGTGATGTATATTAGTTTGAATGGGATTAAGGTATTGGGTGTAAAAATTTAGGTTTAATGTTTGTCTCGTATCAACAACTACCCAATATAAGTAGAAGTGTATTATGAGGGTTCCTTGTTTGGATTTTTTATGATACATCCTATGCATTAAGTCTAGATAAGGTATGAGTTATGAGTTTATGTTTAGTAATTCATGTAGGCAACTTTAGTGGTTAAATTACATAATACCTCATATTTTTGGCAATAATTAATTAATTGTTAAATTGATTATTTATTTGTGATGAGTTGATTTTAATGGATAATTTGTATAATCGAATGCCCATCTTTGATGGCACCAACTATGCATATTAGAAAGCTAAAATGATGAATACTCTTAAGTCAACTGATGAATGCGTCTGGTTGCTCTGTGAAGGAGGGTTGACACCACCCAATGTTACTGTTAACAATATTGTTGGACATAAACATGTCTCTGAATGGATAGAGGATGTAAATGGAGAAATTTTAATTCTCACGATTTGATTGACATCTGGGGAGCCGTCACCCCTGATGAGTTTCGCGACAGTATGACGTGCATAATTTCTAAAGAAGCTTGGTATACCCTCCAACTTACTCACGAGGGTACAAATGTTGTTAAAGATTTTAATCTACAGAATCTCACCACACAATTTGAAATAATCACAATGCTGGAATCTGAAGCTTTTGACGAGTTCTATGCATGACTATCTGATATAGTTAACTCGATTTTTAATTTAGGTAAGAAAATAGCTATGACGCATGTGGTTAATAAACTTTTGAGATCGATTCCCTCCCGCTTTATTCCTAAGGTTATCGTACTTAATTCGTTAGTTATCCTAAACACCCTTAGGTTAGAAGAAATTGTAGAAGATCTTTAAACATACGAGATAAATATGTCCCTAAAATAGTAAAACCTAAGGATAAGGGAATTAAATATAAATCCCAATCTAAAAATAGAGAGGAAATGTCTAAAAGGAGAGAGGAAGTGTATCATATTCTAAGTACGACTTTGACTTAGAAAAATTAAACCCTTTTTTGATAAAAATTTTAAGAAATTTCTCAAACTTAACTTCCAAAGATAAGAAAAGTTTTAAGAAAGATAAGAAATATAAAACGGGCAAGAAAAATTATGAAAAAGAAAGAAAAAGTTTTTCCAAAGAAAGATGAGGAAAGATGTTATGAGTGTGAAGGAAAAGGTCACAAAGCTCATAAGTGCCTGACTAGCTTAAACATCAAGGGAAAGGCAAAGTTGCTTTAAATATCACACTTAAAGATAGAGAGGTCGAGTCGATGAGTTTGGGGGAAGAATCTTAGCATGAATGTAACTTCACTGCATTCATGACTAGTAATGTTAGTACATCTAGTGCACCTCACGATGATGAGGAAGCTAAGAAACATGAACACCACGACATTGAGTCTAGTCCTTTAGAGGAGAGTGAGGGAGAGAATATTTTAAGTGAGAGCGAAAGTGACTTTTAGTGTGCCTATGCCGATATTTATGCTGTGATCTTTAAAACTAAGAAACAAAAACAAAGGGTTAGGTATAAGAGTTGAGATAGGCAAGTGAGAGTGATTCCTCTATGAGATAATCTTTGGGAAAGAGAGTTTGTTTAGTTGAGAGAGAGAGAGAACGGGAACTTGACTAACAAGGTGGCTAGTTTTATGAAGGATCTTCAAGCATCCATGAAGACTCATGAGAAACTTGAAACACTTGTATCCCAACTCTAAAAAGATCTCGAACGTGATTAGGAGGTCAAGGTAACTATTAAGGATACATAGAAGAATGTTGGTAAGATGCTCCTCAACCCTGATTTAAGTTTTAGTGAGAGGCATAGAATAGGTTTTGTCGATGCATCCCCTTCCAATATAGCACCGGAACTAGTTCATAAATGTGTGGTTAATCCTTATGGCCCTCCACCTAAACCACAAAAATAGATTTCAATATAGAAACACAAATCTAGGTAGACCCAAACATGTCTATGTTTGCACTTGTTGCAAAAGAAGAGGTTACCTTAGAGAGTTTTACTGTAAATTAGGTAGAACTAGGCATAAACATACTCCCGCACACAACTTTATTGACTTTGTTAGTCTAAGAGAGAGTTAAATTTCTAGTCGCGACTTCACATAATTTGATGGAATAATTTCAATAGATGTCTTTGCCATTTGAGAACGCTTCCAATATTCTGACAGAAGTCAACAACAATAAAGGCAAACAAAAGGTTCTTTCCACTTGGGTACCTAAGCAAGACGATAAAACCCTTGTTGTTAATGTTGCTCTCAAGGCTCAAAATACTTCCCAATGGTATTTTGATAGTGGTTATTCTAGGCACATGAGTGGTGATGTCTCATTTTTTACCCACCTTGAGGATCACAAGGAAGGAAAAGTCACATTTGGAGATGGGAATAGATCTAGCATTTTAGGACATGTAAGTGTTGAGATACCCGAATTTTCTAAGCTAAATGATGTGTTGTACATGAAAGGGTTGAAATCAAATTAATTATCATAAGCCAGCTGTGTGGCACAAACTTTGTGATATAGTTTGACCGATCTGAATGAAATGTTTATTATCAATCCGGTAAGCATCGCATGCCATATGGTGAATAGGGTATATCTTCATCCACACACACTTCACACGCCTTATGAATTGTGGACATGGAATAAGCCTAACGTATCATATTTCCATGTCTTTGAGAGTACATGCTATATCTTATGAGATAGAGTGCCGTTAGGAAAGTTCAAATCCCGAAACGATAAGGAAATATTTTTTGCATAATCATTGATGAGTAGGGATTACCAAGTTTATAATCTGACTAGCTCTAAAGTTATGGAGTAAATAAATATCATGATTAGAGATGATGAGCCACCGATATTTTGTTCTCCTGGCCCATAGTGTGAGTACGATGCAAACCCTGGTGATAATCCCATCCTTCCTCATGCTACCACGGTGGACCCACTACAAGAAAGTTTCCAATTGGTGGCAATTTATTTGGTGGAAAAATGATTTTTTTCCACGAAATATAATAATTGGTGGAAAAAAATTTCATTGCCACTAAAAATAATTGCAAAGGAAGTATTAGTAGAAAAAATATGAGATTGTCACAAAAATTGCCACTAAAAGTTTGGAACAAAAAAATTTAGCTGGAGGGAAGTAAATTGTAGTGAAGTAGGTGGAAAATTAAAAATATTTCCACTAAAAATCAACATTTAGTAGAGATTTTAAAATTTTGCAACAAAATATTTCGTAAATTAAATTTAATTAAGAATTTACTTTTGCCTCCAAATACTAAATTAGAAAAAAAAGTAAAAACTTGTTAGGAGTCCCGCTCAAATCAGAACTCGTTGCCACGAAATACTCAAATACACCAAACGTAACAAACCCCGCAACCGCTCAAACCCTCATATCTACCTCTCACGTTTCTCTATTCTTTGTTCTCCGCTCCGTAAAAACAACCTAGGGTTTCTCTCTCTCTCATTGAATGTCGGCTTTGAAAGTTGCATTGAAGGTTGGCTTTTAAATCTTTGCTTATTTGAATCAGCTATGTATCACTATATATGTATATATATGTATCATAGGTTTGATTTGAATCTAGTTTTAAATGGGTATTATGAAATCTTTACCTATTTTATTGACAGGTTGATTTGAATCACAGATACATATAGATGCATATGTATTATACATTTGATTTGAATCAAGTTTCAAATAAGTACTATAAAATCTTTGATTTTTTTTCGGTTTGATTGCTTTTGCTAAATTTTATTACCTTTCTTACAATTTTATGGTAACATCTCTTATTTTTCTATTTTTTCATGAAATCCGATACGTGATTGGTGACAAAAGTTTTCTTCCTAATTCAGTTGGTTGCCAGAGATCTTAGGTAAGTTCATTTTTGTAATTCTTTATTTTAAATTCAAGGTTATACCATGTATTTTCTTAAATGTACACATACATATATATAACCATTACTCAATTTGTGGTTGTGTGAACTTCGACTCAGTCCATGTTAATTAGATTTTAATAAAAAAAAATCATGTATGTAGAGTTTTTTTTATAGTTGAAATAGTTTTTTCCCCCTAATAGCTGAAACATTTCTTTTAGCTGAAATAGTTATTTTTTAATAGATGAAATAGGGGTTATTTTTTATAGCCGAAACAGTTTTATTTTGTTCAATGTAGTCGTTTTTGTATGGTAGTATTTATTACGTATTTGAGATATGAATCTCATTGTCCATTATGGGTTTATATTCATATTGGATATATGACCCCCAATCGTATTTCTAACAAAAGATTATTTTTTGTTTTTTATTTTGAGTTTTCGTTTCTATTTTTTATTTTCATTTTCAATAGAACATTTAGAGAACGAGGGACGCAGATTCATTTGTTAGAAATAGACCATTATTTTTAAAATGTAATTTATAGATATTTAAAGGGGCGAAATATAACTTAGAGAAAGTTTGAGGTCTAAAATATAGTTTACCAATAATGTAATGGCTAAAATGTAATTTATATAAAGTTTAGGGACAATAATATAACCACGGAGATTTCATGGGCCAAATCGTAATTCACCGATAGTTTTTTACTTGTTATTTTTTTCTTAATATTTAGGAATAAAATGTATTTTTTTTAATTTTAGGGGCCAAAATGTAATTTGCAAAAAAATTAAGGGTGTAAATGTAATTTTGAACGTTTCGAAAATTTATTGAAAATATTGTAAAGTAGTTTATGGAAATTTGGAAAATCGAAAAACTATTTTCCAACTTTTTTTGGAAAAATAAATTTGAATATATTTTTATTTTTATGGAAAATTTTCAGAATTTTCTTTTGGAAAACAACCTTATTTTATACAACTAAATACATCCTTAGCAGTTTAAGATATTGATTTGCATTTTTAAAAGTTAAAAGGGAAAAAATGACGAAACGAACAAAACGACGTAGTTTTGTAATTGATGCATTAAAATGACTTATGCCCGAATCGCTCCCAAATAGCACTAAATAGGGTCAATCACACAAATAACGTGTAAAAGCATCAAATCGCATGCTACGTCATCAACCGTGCACACTATTTGGGCTTCTCGCAAATTAGAGTGGGCAATGTCGCGTTATCACACACAAAAGCACAATCATGCACTACATCGCGAACAATTGCGTGCTTTTGAAAACCTTGAATAATGTTATGCCCACCATCACCAATAATATTAATAAGACATATGGAAAATAGTCCCTCAAACACTTTTTAATACATGTTTAGTCCAAGCCTTTTTATTTTGTTCCAAAAAGTCTCTCACCACATAAAAATACTAAAAAAGGAGCTCCGGTGAGAATCGAGAAAGTTCCGACAGTGGGGGGTGGGGGAGGTGGACTAGGAATGCCGCTAGCGCGGCCCTTTAAAAATAAGAGAATATTAGTTAAATGGGTGTTTGAGGGACCTTTTGTAATAAAATAAAAAGGCTCGGACTAAATGTATATTAAAAAATATTTGAGGGACTTTTTGGTAATTGATCATTATATTAATGGAGAGGGTGGGAATTGCATTATTCAATGTAGTTTTCTTAATGCTTCTCTCTTGTCTTTATTTTTTTCTAATGCAACAAATCACTATTCAAACTTATAAAAGAGACCTTCGAATGGGGATATATATATATCACCCACATTATTGATTGGAACAAAATGTGTTGGATTGGATAAAAATATATGAATGTATGGCCTTAATATGAGTTGCCGAGTACGCAACATTACTTGGTGCAAAATGTTATTTGGTTCTTTTTATATATAACTACTATTCATTATTTCTAAATATCTCGTGAATTGATTGTTATTTGTTTATCGTTGATATTTTTGAATGTTCTCTCAAGTTGTAGGGTTTTGAAATGGATAAGAGTTGGATGCATCATCCAAATAGAAATAGTTGTGCATATCGAGATGGGGTTAAAGAATTTCTTGATTTTGCATTTGCTAATGTTGAGCAAAATGGAAAAATTAAGTGCCCGTGTAAGAAATGTAATAACTTCTATTGGAAAAATCATCTAGATGTTCAAAGTCATTTGCTTATACATGGCATAGTGAAGAGTTATACTAGGTGGATATATCACGGTGAACCATTGGAATAAGAGAACGATAATTCTTATGATTACAATGAGTATGGGTTTGAAGTTAGAGATAATGATAATATAGGGCAGGAAGAACACACTACAAACGAGTTTGAGCAAGATGACATGGAGGGAATGTTACATGATATGTTTATCGGACCTTACAACAATGATGTTTTTGGGGATGAATCTGATGGCCATACTACTCAAATGCGTGAGGGGAAATGAGAAAAATTTACTAGATTAGATAGGGATATACAACAACAACTGTATTCGGGTTGTCAGAAGCTATCTAAATTATCTTTCATTGTTGAGTTAATGCATCTAAAGTCAATGAACAACTGGAGTGAGAAATCAGTTTACTCGCTTCTTGAACTTTTTAAGAAATCACTTCCAGATGATGCCCACATTCCAAAGTCATTTTACGAGGCGAAGAAAATAGTTCGTGACCTGGGGTTAGACAATGTGAAGATTGATGTTTGCATAAATGATTGGGTTCTCTTTTAGGGACCAAATAAGGAAAAAACTAAATGTCCAACATGTGTAGAATCTAGATGCAAAATCAAAAAAGACAATGGTGTGAAGATCCCTCAAAAAGTCTTCCGTTACTTTCCACTTAAACCGAGGTTGCAACGTCTATTTATAAATAATGATATAGCTTAAGAGATGAGGTGGCATAAAGATAAGCGCATTGAAGAGGCCAATGTATTAAGACATCCAGTGGATGGGGAAGCATAGAAAGAATTTGATAAGGTTCATGAGTCATTTTCTAGAGATGCTCGCAATATTAGGCTTGGAATCTTTAGTGATGGATTAAATCCATTTTCAAATATGTGTAGAAAGCACAACACATGGTCGGTTGTTATAGTGATATATAATTTACCTGCATGGAAATTTATGAAACAACCATTTTTCATCTTATCAATGCTTATACCGGGTCCTAAGGCTCCTAGAACTGACATAGACGTGATTCTTCAACCATTGATAAAAGAGTTGTGGGATGTTGGGGTGCAAACATATGATGCCATCACAGAGACTACATTTATGTTATGTGTAGTAATGATGTGGACTACTAATGATTTTCCATCTTATGATAACTTGTCAGGTTGGAGCACAAAGGGGAAGTTGGCTTGCCCAGTATGTAATAAGGATACGCATTCTATGTATCTGAAGAATGGACATAAGACATGCTACATGGGGCATCGTTGTTTTCTACCGATGAATTATAAATGGCGAGAAAATATGTCTTCCTTTGATGGTAAGAAAGAGCATCGAGAACGACCAAAAGATCTTAGTAATGATGAAATACTTGCTCAACTTGAGAGGGTTCGACCTAAGGTATTTGGGGAAGCATGCAAAAAGAGGATCCATGAGGCGTATGAGTTGCAATGGGACAAAATAAGTATATTCTATGATTCGCCATACTGAAAAGATCTTAGATTGCATCACAATTTAGATGTCATGCATATTGAGAAAAATATATGTGGAAGCATTTTAGGAACATTGTTAGACATTGATGGGAACATTGGGAGTAGAAAGTTTTGGATATTGCAATCATGCTACTAATCTTTAATTCTATATGATATCATGTATTGTCAATTCATAATTTTAAATGTATGTTAATATAGAAGACAATTTTTTATTGTCGTTTAGTGGCTACTGATTTGATATAAGTTTTAAGGGTTTTATTGGAAGAATCACTAAGGAAAAAATGACAACGGCGACTATGTTAGATTTGTTAATTATCCTTATCACTGCTGATGTTATCTCAGTTATTTGATATGATTTCATGCTTGATAATTTTCATTACTGATGTGAATTTCCTCCATGTTTTCATTGTAATTATGCTAAAATGTTAAAAGTGTATTGATGTTTTACATAATTTCTGCATCAATATCTCCCCAACTAATGTTGTTGGTTTCTAGTTTAGTTATCCCTAGTTCCGGTTGGGTTGGTGTCCCAAAATTGTCTACGCATCAAAGATTAATGGGAGAATTCACGCGGTCCCCTTCTTCTTAATCAAAGGACCTATATGTTGACTACTCCACCAACACTATTGCATCAAATGATAACAACAATGAGGGTATGATCTTTGCATTCTAAATCAAATTACTTAGACAATAGTAATATTGACTACTCTACCAACACTAGTTACAATAGTATTGTGTCAATCCATTTCATACATGTTATAGGTCATAGAGTAGCTCCAGTGCAACAGTTTGGGGTAGAGGCGAATCATCATTCTTCAGGACACAGTCATCCAAATGTAGCTGAATCTCCGAACATTATTTCACATACCAATGAGGGTATGATTTACTTCTAATTAGAAAAAAATATTTAATGATTTTTTTTGTTTCTTATATGCTCATCGTGGTAGTTGCCCAAACATCCACATCAGTGGATATTGTCTGATTGTTGTCTAATCCCCTATTTTCTCTTGATTTGAAACAAAAATTGAATATTGATGCTTGGTTCCAAGAACACTGCCTTTCATTGGCCATTTGAGCATGTTATGTTCTAGCGTTCTGCACCTTCTCTACCCCCCTTAAAACTTCTAAAGAACCCATTACACCTCACCAAAATGTGACTTTATATGAGGGAATGCCGATTAACTTACCAAATGCTTGAAAACTTCTCTTCTGTGAGGGAATGCCGAAAGTGGCAGTTATGGCCATAGGGACATGAATCACCATTAAGGACTGGATGGAGGAATAATAGCTCGAGATGAGGCACATGCGCATAGTCATTCCCTGTTTAATCTAAAATTAAATTTAACACAATAAGAAAAAGTTAATCGTAGGTAATATTACCAGTAACAAAACGATGTTTGATACCCTTTAGACAGTTAAGAGGTATACCTGACAAATTTTAGTATAATAATCAGTAAAACATGACATCATGAACTGCAGTCGCATTTTGTTTTCTTGGAAACAAAGAACATTTACGGGAAAAAATGAAATAAAAGAGGACAATAACAAAACACACAAAGAATGAAGGAACAAGTTTTCTTGCTTTGGTGTTGGACCAGACCTTCTTATAACCCCAACTTTTAATCGCACAGAAAAAGAAAATCAAGAAGAAACCTGTATTTCGAGACTACTGTAAGTTTTGCTTTCTATAATTTTCCCCTGTAACAAGGAGTATACCAACAAACACCCCAGATCGAGTTCACAAGAAATTACAAAAGAAACTTAAATACATTAAATATGACAAATTTTTTCGATTATATTACACACAACATAAGACTTCAAATATATTTGGCAGATCAAAATAGCACACACTCCTAAAGAGTATATCCAACAAAATCACCAACATGTCTCATATCCGTTACAAGGGGGCATAATATACATCTCACATATAGTATTCAAAGTTAATTAATCTTGAGTTGGATGCTCCAACTTTCCAAAAAACAAATATTCCCTCCATCTAAAATTGATAGTCATGCTTTCATTTTTAGTCTGTCTTAAATTAGTCTCAAATAATTGTCATGTTTATAAAAATAGTGCATAAAATTAGGTGAAATTACCAAGTTACCAATCCGAACAATAACCATACACATGAGAAAACAATTATCCAAATGCATGTCTTTACATTATATAGTATTCATCATCTTAAAGTGATAAATTTGGAATGCAAGTGTTTTGGGTTTCGACCAATGACTATTAATTTGGAACGGAAGTAGTAAAGTACTAAGAAAATTTTGGATCACTGGTTTTTTATTCTACTAATTGTGTGTACTACGTCTTTGTTTTCTAATTTAGTCATGAAAATGGGAATGAATGTAACACAACTAGGTGAAACCCTCAAACAGAAGGAAATATACAAAAGATTTTACTTGTTCCTGTCATGAACAGGGATGAATGGGAGTATGATCAAGCATTCAAATTAAATCTGGATATCTGATAGTAAAACTATCGTACACAACTAATCACACTGTCACGAAGACATACCACAATTACCTAAACATAATAAGTACAACTCAATCAACTAGAATAGCAAGTAATGCAAAGTACCTACAGGTCCTTGTAAGTTAAAGACCACTCCTTGTTGAGCCAAGCTCATTCCAGATGATGACCAATCTTGTAAATCTTTTCCTTTAGACGTAGAGTGAGGCTACAAGAACTGGTTCAAGTCCTATATTAAAAAAATAAAATAGAATAAAGGGTTGAAATAACTCATAAAAGTTTAAAACTATAAATAATGGTTGTGTTGTTGAGATTACAATACATGAATTATGTCCTAATCCCACTTGATCTAAAACTCACTAATATCAGATTCAGCTGCCACACCCTCATTTCCTAGGTAAAAGAGCTTAACGACTTCCTCAAGCTCAAGCTTCCAACTTGTAGCCTGTACCCACAAGATACTACAATCAATCTTAATAAAACTATAATGTAGGCCTTTAACAACATAGTCAACATATGTGAACCAATTCATTCATTCTACAATTTTAAGTAATCATATCAAATTTTATCTGCAACAAAAACAACACAATTTCGGTTCTTTGAGACCTTAAAGGTATACATGAGCTTCTGATTCTCGACTATAGGGCTATCTCGACCTTTCTTGAAATCATCCTATCCTCTAACCCACGGCTGCCCAGGTAGTGCTCTCCTCTCAGGAGATTAGAGTAAATTTTATTCTATAAGAATCTCTAAGAATTTAAAAGAAGTTTAAGATTAGAGTAACCTGAACAAAAAGCACATTCTCGAATGGATGTGCGTTGATATGGTAGTCAGTGATCCACTTGAGCGAGTCTTGGGCATATTCCAACTTATTAACTGCATTCATCTAATCCCTGTACTAGAGAATAACCCACCAAAGCACTGTGGCAGTATAAGCCATTGGGAATCTAAACTTCATATGATCCCTAGCATCATACATTCCTTTTGAAAGATCCAACTTTGCTTCCTTTCCATCGTCAAGAGTCGAATCCCCTTCCAAGTTATCTCATTATTCACAAACTTATCAGATGCAACATCATAATAACATTTCCGCAACACAATTTATCAATTCTAAAAAAACACTCATGACCAAACAAAATCTTTCCACTAAAATATATTATTTTCAAGGCAACTAATTTTAAAGCCCTTAGCCAAACAATCAGTGCTCATTTGGTTCAAGTTTTTGGTGCTTTCTGGTAATCTCGAATGTTAAATTCACATGCTAAGTCTCATAATTCATGTCAAGGGTTTGAAAAATCAGATGTCATTCATATTCAAATGGGGTGTAGAGTGGTCCCCAGTAACACAAAGGGCGTATTCGAATTCCCCAGTTGATTGCCAAAGAATCTTGGAAAGTTACCCTATAACATTCTGAATACTACACCAAATCACTAACTTTCTAACACTCATATCTATCTACAACATTCTGAATACTACACCAAATCACCAAATCACATATTTGACTCCACATTGTTGATTTATTTCAATGCAATTTAAAATCAATTTCAAATCAAACCTACAACATTAGAGTTGAGCAAGACATATCTAACAAGGCTAGAATGCATTAACCCATTGCATTATTACCTGTCATGCTGCTGCTCGTGGTCAGTAGTGTGATAACATAGGCTAGCAGCGATGCCTCTATGTCCGAGGGCTTATCACAGTAGCTGCCATTTTCATTCTTGGTCCAAAAAGAATTTTTTTTATCACAGTAGATGCCATTTTCACTCTTAAAAATTCTTCATTCTTGGTCCAAAAAGATAAAAATTTAAATCGTCGAGCTGACTGATTATTTTGATCTTTAATTATCAGCAGAAGGGGACTATGGTCTGAGTTAGCCTTATGTAGGTGATCAACGGAGCTAATAAAAGGGCCATTAAGCCAATTTCTATTTTCCACAACACGATCTAACCTAGCCCAAATCCTTGCAATGCCTTCTCGATGTTAATAAGAGTGAGATTGAAATACTATTTTTATTTGACTAGTCTAAGACAACATTTTGTTTAGGATTTATTTTGTTTTCATCCTTTTGATATTAATATGCATCGCATACACATTGGGTGTGCACTGATAGATATTGCATACATGTCTCCATAGCTAATGTAAGTTTTTTGTTTTGTTTTGTTGTATTAGATTCCGATTGTGCACACTCCCCAAGACCTTTTACGCGACAAGGATTCACGAGGGAATTCGTGCGTCTTCGTTCTAGTTAAACTAATCCAGATATCAATGACGCTTCCGACAATATCCATTTTGATGTTAACAACTATGAGGGTACGATCTTTATATTTGGAGACATATTAATTGACAACATACGGATAATTTTAGTTAAGTAGGGATATCAATGTTTTTTTTAAGTATAGATTTAATTAGTATTATGTTGATCCGTTTCATACATGTTATAGGTGAAAGAGTAACACCTTTGCAACGATTTGTGAGAGAGTCCAATCACCCTCCTCCACACCCTAGTCATCAAAATGTTGACGATTTGCAGACACTATTTCACCAGGTGCTAACACTAGTGATGGTATGATTGGGGTTATTGTGGATGAAAGTGATATGTGTGACTGTGATTATGCTTTTGATGACTTTAAACTTATGGGTTTATTTTTAATTTTGTCTTTAAAGTTGAATTGACCATTTTTTAATTACTTTCACAATTTTTTTATAATAGGTTCTAGTTCCAGGAAACGAGTTAGGAGACCAACAGGAGGGATTGGTTTTCAGAATAAGCTAAAGAGGGGGGAGAACATTCAAATCCTAATCTTGGATAATCGTTTAATAGGGTTCTCTTCTTAGAATTTAAAATCTGAGGGTGGCATTATTATCTGAGAAAATGCCCCATTCAATTTCAGGTATTGGAAGGAAGTTTTAAAGGAAAACAAAAATTATATGTGTATACTTGTGGGGATAAGATACCTATATGCTCATATATGGAACACGGTCTGCATTTAGAGTTATGAGTTATTTTTTTAATTTCTTTTGAATAGGACAAGTTTCAATTTCTAATTGATGATTACATGAAGTCTGTAGTAATGGCACAACTCAATAATGAATTTCGTAACTTCCGCTAAAAAACGCATCGTGAACACTTCAAGCCACACAACTCTTTGGACCGGGCACTTCAGCATCATCCTCCGGAATTAAGTGAGGCTAAATGGCATGATCTTTGTTTAACACTTGCGGATGAAAATTTTCAGGTTATATGCGACTTCTAATTTTTTTTATTATTTATGCAAAATGCTGATTTGACATGCTAATTTTCTGTAGTAAACAATATGCATATTAGATTATTGTAGTAAATATTATGCTTTTTTTACCTTGATATTTAATGTTAGTGGGGAGAGTCCAGTTAAGATCCAATGCTCTATTTGAGTTTGTTATACTAAGACCTTTAATTAGGGGATTGCATCTAGTTATCTATTTTTTAATTTATTTGGACATGAATATCTGCAGAAAAGAAGTGAAATAAACTCGAACAATCGATCGAAGCAGACGATTCTCCACTGCAGTGGAAGCAAAGGATTTCGTCAAGTGGAGTTTGAGATGGTAAATATCTCTAAAAATATTTTGTCTAAACTAATCATTTTAATATGTTTTAGCACTTTATTTTGTATCAAAATCTGTACAGCGTGATAAGGAGACTGAAACTCCGGTATCCATGAGTATGGTATGGCATACGACTCATTGGAGCAAAAAAAAGGGAAATTGGGTGACTACAATTGTTGGAAATGTCTATGTAAGATGTGGTTCAATACTAGTTTGTTAATAACTTTTTTACCTATATGGTATGTTATAATTATAATATCTTCGTTGTTATTAATAGGATGATGTGCAAGCAATACTCAATTCACAATCTGAACTTGAAGACGGTGTGGTGATGAATGATGCAGATGCATTTCAAGAAATTCTAGGACATCGCTCAGGATATGTATGTGGTCGTGTTGTTGGTCTTAAACCCACATCATCCGTAGTTGCTGCTATGCAAAAGGAGAAAGACATTGAGAGAGAGACAAGTTGCCGAGGTGAGGAAGGACGCTGACGAGGCAAGGAGGGAAGCAAATGAAGAAAGAAGGGAGAACGCAACAATGAAAGGATGAGCTTAATAGGAAACTTAAGTCATTAAGTGACCTCGTACCACAACAATATAACTCTTCATGGTAAGAAAATAACCCTAAACTTGTTTTATTTTTAACATGCACAACTTTAGCTTTCTCTTGTTATTCGCTAACAATAATCCTAATACATAGAGAATTTTTTTTTTGGGGAGGGTGGGTGGGGTATAATTGGTAACGAATGTGATTTATTATATTTTTATTATTATTTTGTAAGACTTGTAAGTGAAATTTTAAATGTACTTTGATTAATCTTCCTAAATCTGTTGTCATTTTTTTCAAAGTGATAACTCTAAACAAATTCTTTTTTTTTTTGCAGATTCAGTGAAAGATTTTGTAGAGGAGAATAACAATAAAGAAGAATGATGGATTATACTTGTTTTATTTATTTTTTTCAATGGTAGCACATTTCTTGTAAATAATTTGTTTAAAATAGTGTTTAGCGTAGGAACTTTTGAGACAAAAATTTGTTTTCCGAAGATTGCTATCTTTATGAGCTATATAAATGTCAATGACTTTATTAGCATTGTGTATACGAGTTATTTTGAGTATTTGGATGACAAGTAACACTACAAGAAAAATATCAATTCGTGGCAATTTTATTAGTGGCTAATCATTTGTTGGCACTAAAACATATATTTTGAGTTTACTAGATCGAGTATGGAATTTAAAATCTTTGTTGGCTTTATCGATATATGAATTGTTATAGGTTTGGATTATTGGTGTTGAGATATCTCAGGTAGATCGCTAATTTGGGAAATGAATTTTGTTCATATATAACTGACTGCCATTTCTCAGTTTCTTTTCCCGCCTACAATTATTGTTGTTATTATGTTAATCCATCCCTTGCTTGTTATAGATTACAGAGGAGAACACATGCCACAATCTACGACATAGTCTAATCTAGCTACTTTTCAATCTAATCATCCATTGGTAGGCAACTCTCTCGACACCGTTGCATCGAGTGTTAACATTGGTGAAGGTATGAAACCATTATTTTTTAACTTTACTTAAACACTTGTTTACTCTAAATAGTTATGTTTGATCTGATCGTGTAGCCCTGAGATCTTCCGTGCGCCAAGGATACACACAGGAACCCATGCGTCCTGCCCTACCAATTCTTTCACTTTACTAACATTCTCTAACTTTATTGATTGATGGAGAAGGAAGGGGTCACCATTTTTTAATAATTTTTCTGGTGTCACATCATAGGTTAGAGTGATGCCTGAAGGAATTGAATCTCCCCGCATTCTGGTTGATGCATAAATGCAAGAGAAGCTGAGAGAAATGTCGAAAGAGCATCGACCTTCCACTCCTACAGGCCCAGATCATAAGTGGCGATACATGTGGAGAGTTGGTCCTCACCTATTAAACACCTTCTTTCAAGTTTACATATTTCTCATCTTTTTCTAACATCATCATGGTTTTACGTCTATTATTAATCATCATCATCAATGTTTAGGAATTGAATTTGGATCCAGTCATACCTCAAGGATTTCTTGAATGGAAAGACACCATGGACTTATGGGGATTTAAAATGATATCTGCAATAGAGACTGTTGGTGAAATGGCCGCAATTGGGTTTAGAGCAAAAAGATTCATTCACTTATCTTATGAAGTAGGTGAAAGTTGTTTCTTGTAATAATTTTTCTTTTTATATATTTCAAAGTAATTGTAGAGGGATTTTTCAATGGTACTCCTTGATGTGGAAGCCCTGTATTAAATAGTATATGCCATGTCGTGTGTCCCCGTAATTTATAACATGGATCAAAGTGGTGATGCCAGGTCAAGGATATTCATGTTGAGAATCTCATGCAAGAGTTTCTAGAATACCTCATATTTCTTTCTAAATTTTATTTTGTGAGCACTTGAAAGATCAAAAGCAGAAAATGGTGACAAAGAAGTGATGATTGAAATTGGTCTGCATTAATTGGATTGCTGATATTTTTTATGCAAAATTATAAAATGCATATAAATCTATCACTTTATGGTATATTCTTTTACCCAACGGATAGTTGCAAGCTCCTGTCCTATTCATCATGATATGAGTTCAAATGAGTCCCATTTTTATTGCATTGTTACTTAAATCCTTTGGTATTGTAGTATCTATTCACGTGGGGTTATGTGATGTTGACCATATATGTGTTCAATGTTTAATATGAAATACGCCTCATTGTAATTTCACAAGTAGGCTCTACATTCAGAAAGCTGCTTGATGACTAAGAAATTTTTGAATCTGAATATCGGATATACCGATATATATATATATATAAGGACTTATGCTAAACCATGTATATATATAGAATCATACCGGCAGCGTTTGTGAGTATGTGTCATGGTACCACCAGCAGTTTTTGGCCAAAGCAGGAAAGATGAAGGGTATGTGACTCTGATGATGGAAAATGAAGACCAAAGTAGAACCTTTGTCCCTAATTTCCAGTAAGTTGATGGGATGATGCTTAGGCTGAAGGCCTTACTTTCTGGATAAGATTGGTTTGATTGCTTCCACTCTAATTAGTACTTAAAGTCTTAAGTCGTCTTCGACAGTTGTGGAGTCACATTCACCAAATCCCTATCTCCAAGACTCCTCATTCAATAGGATAGGATTAAATCTATGCCTATCATATAATAGAAGGATAGGACTATATGCAAAGAGGGATGAAAAATCTAGATACTAAGAGTGAGTGACAAGGAGCATTGTATCCACTTCTTCCATTACAATAATGAATTTGGACCCCCACTCCCTGTCGATGTAGGTTTCACTTGAGGCTAAATAACTTAAATTACTTTATGTGCTTGTGTTATTTTTACTAGTCTATGCTTTCCATTATAAATCTTAAGTGTGTTCAGGGTTTTACCCCGTCAACAATATATATACACAAATGCACGTGTATGTTTTCTGCCCAGTCTCGATATTTCCAAAATTTGATGCTTTTTGTCATATGGATGTCACATGGTAATCGTATTTAATTTTCCTTGCCTTTGACATGACTTGTTCTGTCTTAATTTCCACAAGGAATTTGTTGCCTTTCAATTGCCTGTAGTTTTTAATGATTGCCTTTTTCCAAACCCCAGGGACCACATCTGCTTGCTCCAACAGGGAGTTACCTTTTACATTATGGTCAGGAAGGCACTGTGTTTACGGGATATCATTATGACCTTAACTTTCTCACAATTTATGACAGAAGTAGATTCTCTGGCCTAAAAATTTGGCTAAGAAATGGGCAGAAACTAGAAGTGAAGGTTCCTATAGGGTGTCTTCTTGTTCAAACAGGGAAGCAGGTAAGAGCATATATAGATTAATCTAAATGCTTGATATTATGAGTTTCTCAAGTCCCCTGATCTTATTTAATTTCACACAGCCACATATAATTAAGACTTTCAAATTTTAAAGGTTTTACAAATCTGGTAGAATTTTAACTGACTCACATCCAACAATGCCCAACATTTCTAATAATTTCAGTTCCTCAAGTCCCCTGATCTCAATTAGTTTTACGCAGTCACCAACTTTTGTTTGTTTCAAATATTTGAGGTTTGATAAATCAGGTAATTTGTCAATTTCCTCACATCCAGATGTCCAATAATTTTAAGAAATAATATTCCTCAAGTCCCCTAAGTCCCCAGATCTCAGTTAGTTTCACACAACCATGGATTTTATTTCATCTAAATCTCTAAGTTTTGACAAATCAGGTAATTTTTCAAGTGACTCGCATCTAGAAATGTTCAGTGATTTTAAGCATATTAGTTTCTCAAGTCCTGGGATCTTAGCTAGTTGCACACAACTAAGAGCTTTTATTTCTTCTAGATCTTGAAGGTTTGACAAATCAGGTAATTATTCAATTATCTCGCATACAGGTTTATCGAACAATTCTAAGAATTTCATTTTCCCAAGTCCCTCGATCTCTGTTAGCTTCACATAATCACCATCTTTTAGTTTTTTCAAATCACCAAGGTTTGAAAAATCAGGTAATTGAGTATCTCTCCAGTAGCCATGTGGAGTCTCTTTGCAAATTTGAGTGCTTGATAAAGTCTGGATATCAATAAATATTGTATGTTTGTAATTGATGTTGTTATAGTTGAGTATCTCTCTAGTAGCCATGTGAGTATATCAATCAAGTCTGGAGTATTTTAATAAATATGGCCTCGAGTTCTTGCTAGCCACCGGTTAATTAAAGTCATGAACATCAAATTCTTTAAGTATTGTATATATGTAAGATAACATGATTGGTATTCAGAGTTTAGTACTAATCATTTTGTCTTAGAGAGAGTTAAATTTACCTTACAATCGACATTAAAGAGTCCATGGCCTTGACTAGCATCATTTTAGAATTTCTCTATAGATTTAATAATATCTGTAGTACTTTATTCTATTAAGTAGATGAATGAACACAGTTTAAATTGTATATTTATATTTGAAATTAAGAACTGGAAACAAGAGCAAACAAATGTTCTTCTTTGTGCAAGCATTTTTAAACTATGCTCAAGAAAAGATGAATTGTAAATTTATTCAGTTATATGTTTGAAGCTCTACACACACTTATCACACGCTAGATCAAAGAATGCTCTATTTTTCAAACCTTACAGCTGCACTGGACCAGTAATCCCAGCACCCGCTAGATCAGTGGTGTGCCCTTAGCAGTCACCCAAAGGGTTGCATGCCAATGTCAACTTAGATTTGAATTCATTTTGCAGCTCATAGTGTTGTTGTGTTCAAGGCTAAGAGTATGGCAGATAAGTTTGAGCGGTTAAATAAGATGAGAAATGTAATTGGAATAAAAGGAGGTCAAGTGAAGGCTGAATCCGGTCTTCCCATGCGACAAAGTCTCTCTAATGGTTCTCTTGTGAGTAACTGCGTTATGTTTATGTAAGATTTATAACTTTTTTAGCTATATCGTATGATTTAATTATAATATCTTCATTGTTATTAATAGGATGATGTGCAAGCAATACTCAATTCACAATCTGAGCTTGAAGACGATGGTGATGAATGACGCTGATTCATTTCAAGAAATTCTAGGACATCGCTCGGGATATGTATGTGGTCGTGGGGTTGGTCTTAAACCCACATCATCCGTAGTTGCTGCTATGAAAAAGGAGAAAGACATTGAGAGAGATAGAAAAGTGGCTGAGGCAAGGAAGGACACTGATGAGGCAAGGAGGGAAGCAGATAAAGCAAGGAGAGAAGCTAATGAAGCAAGAAGGGAGAATGCGATAATAAAAGGACGAATGGATGATCTTGATGGAAAACTTGAGGCATTAAGTAAACTCATAACACAACAATATAATTCTTTATGGTAAGCACATAACCCCAAACTTGTTTTATATTTGACATGCACAATTTTTACTTTCTCTTGTTATTCGCTAATAATAATCCTAATACATAGAGAAGAAAAAATATATTTTTTTAGGTGGATGGGTGGGGTATAATTGGGAAACGAATTTGATGTTAATGAATGTGATTTATCATATTTTTATTATTATTTTGCAAGACTTGTAAGTGAAATTTATAAATGTACTTTGATTAATCTTCCAAAATTTATTGTCATTGCTTTTCAAAGTGATAATTCTAAACAAATTCTTTTTTTTTTTTTTTTCTGCAGATCCAGTGGAAGCTTTTGTAGAGGAGAGTAACAATAAAGAAGAATGATGGATTAGACCTGTTTTATTGATTTATTTTAATGGTAGCACATTTCTTGTAAATAATTTGTTTGAAATAGTGTTTAGCGTAGGAACTTTTGAGACAAAGATTTGTTTTTCAAAGATTGCTATCTTTATGAGCTATATAAATGTCAATGACTTTATTAGAATTGTGTATATGAGTTATTTTGAGTATTATATGAAATTGGATGACAAGTAATAAAAACATGCGGCGAAATTAAGTTATTATCAAAGCAACGTGTATATGTATTGTGAAAAATATTGCATCAATTTATAGAGATTTTTTTGCAATAAAAAATGTCATTTAGTGGCGAATTTAAATTGTTAAGAAAATTATTCCATACAAATTTAAGATCAAATGTGATGATTTTTTCCACGAAACAGCCCTTTGGGTGGCGATTCTTTGGTTTGCTTAAAAAAATAGTCTTTTGGTGGCAAACTATTAACTATGGCTAGAAATTTAATATTTAAAAAATCGTTCTAAACAAATTTAAGTTCAATTATGGCGATTTGTTTTGTCACGAAAGGTTCCTTTTGGTGGTGAATTTTTATTTTGCTACAAAAAATAAACTTTTAGTGTCAAACTATCAACTATTAGTGGCAATTTAATCTTTATTAGATGCAAAAAAAAATTGCCACCTAAAGCGATGTTTTGGTGGCGAAGTGATTTTGTCACTAAAAAGTTAACTTTTAATGGCGATTTAAAAAATTGCCACGAAAAAAATCCGCTGAACACCTTTAGTAGCAATAGCATGACGAAATTTTTTTTTCCACTAAAAGATTTGGTGGCGAATTTTTTATAATTAGGTGCAAAAAATTATGTCACTAAAAATCATTTTTCTTGTAGTGACCATGCTCCTAGTTTAGGGGAGACACCATCTTGGGTTTGAACGAGTCATGACCCCTTTGCTATACTTAGTGATCCTATACTAGGTGTCAACATTCGTTCCTAAATCGAAAATGTTAATATGTATATGTTCTACACATCCCTACTCGAGCCCAAGAATGTGAAAGAAGCACTCAAGGATGAGTATTAGATTTCTGACATGCATGAATAGTTGCTTCAATTTAAAAAGAATAATGTCTCGAAATTGTCCCCCAACCTAGCGAGACTAACATGATAGGTACCAAGTGGATTTCAAGAACAAGGTGGATAAAAATGGTACCATAGTTAGCAATAAGACTAGGTTGGTCACTCAAGGAAACACACATATTGAGGGTGCAGACTTTGAGGAAACATTTGCTCCTGTTGTTAGGCTTGAGTCCATTCGCTTATAACTCGCCATAACATGTCATCCGCGCTTCAAGTTATATCAAATGGATGTCAAGAATGCCTTTCTAAATGGAATTCTATATTAGGAGGTTTACGTGTAACACCCAAAAGGGTTTGAAGGCCTTAAGCACCGGAGACATGTATATTATCTTAGGAAATCCTTGTATGGTTTGAAGCAAGAACCCCGTGCTTGGTATGAGAGGCTTACTTCCTATCTTTTAGCTCGCGGCTTCAAGGGAGGGGGTGTAGATGAGACGTTTTTTGTGAGGAGAGACAGTTGTGCCATTTTGGTTGCCCAGTTTTATATGGACTACATAGTATTTGGATCCACATGCTCACACCTTTGAGGAGGAGATAAAAAGTGATCTTGAGATAAGCATGGAGACCTTGCGAGGATATTTGGTCTGGACTCCGTTAAGCACTCATGCACCTATATGAGTACATTAAAAAAGCTTAGCACAGAAGCTTTAGGCAAGGACGAGAGCAAACCTTATATCATAGTGTGATAGGCAAGGATGTAGAGCAAACCTTATATCGGAGTACAAAAGCAAGCTCGTTCGAATGAGAATCGCATTTCATTTGAATAAAAACAAACTTCATTCTAACGAAAGTTCATTATCATTTGAACTAGCTTCAAACGAGCTTCTAACGAATTCCAACATTAAGGCATCATTTAATGTTCATTTGAACCCTGCTTTAAATGAAATGCCAAATTTGTTTTTACGGCATCTAAGTTCGTTTGAACGAAACTCGCATTTCATTCTAACGCCCTTATATTTCATTCTAACGAAATAAACTCATAAAATAATTTTAAAACTAAAGTTCCAAAACATTTTTAAAGTACCAAAAAAATTACATCCTTATAAAATATATCCAAGATCTCATAACTCAATAATGCATTCATACTTAAGAGACCTTTGATAAATGTGTGAAGATAAAAAATGGTATGAAACACGACATGATATATCTTTGAATCTTTGTCGCAACATCTTCAACACTTCACGTCATAGGCTTAGTGTTATCACAACTCAAAGTCTAATTTATGACTCAAACAGTTCTGTCCGAAATTATGCCAATTACAAAAAAATGACTCGATTGGAAATTTATCCTTACAAATCTCTCCCTCCGACTATTTTAGGACAAAACCAAAAATATTAGTTATACTAGCTAGACCGTCAAGCCAATCCTATGACCAACCCAAAAATCCCAAAAATAAAATTACATTAGACATAGATAAATTGACCTAGTAGCATCTCTGAAAGTCATCATGGTGTAGACAAATAGTGTGAAACTCATAAATCATCCTATACACACGAAACATCAATACCACGTGAAATATGGAGGAATAAAAAATATCGTAAATAATATTAGTATAATCACAATAATACTCCCCCTATATCACAAATACCTCTCCCCCTTTTTTGCCCGAAAAAGACAAATGGAGGACAGAAAATTCCAAAATATCATATCTTACAAGTAAGTATAATCAGATAAGGTATAACTAAATATCATTAAAGAGAATATATAAGCTGTATAAGGAAAATGTGATAAACAATATAAATCCAACAACACAATATTGATGTCAGCAGTATAGTAAAAGCATATAACAAATAAAGATGAATTCTAGAGATTCTACTATAATATGAAGCATATAAGGAATAAAGATGATAAAAAATAATGTCCACACCAATATAAGTAAAAGCTCCATCAACTAAAATCATAAATACACAATTATAGAATGTGTCCACATCCACATTAATCCATGATGATTAATAATAAATGGTGTATCAACATCATAAATAATATCACTATAAGACAAACCACCCAAAACAAATAATATCAAGATACATCAGTAAAAAAAATATCTTTAAATAAGTAAACATCATCAATTGTTATCTACCCCACTATAACTCTAAACATCCTTATAACCCGTGCCCTATGATCCTACATCATTCATCTGCTATCTCCGCCTCATTTCATCCAAAAAGGAAGTAAATCAAGACTGCTGTAGAGACCTCTACTATGCATCAACCTCAAAACGCGCCATCATAGCATTTGTAGCCCATCGCTACTCAGCTAGTTATACTTGCAAAAGTAGCCTCGCTACTCTCTCCTCCTCAAGCAAATGCATTGGCATCTCCTGAATGGTACCTTTATCCATAAATGGAGTCTCTATAGGAAGAGGACCTGTAAACTGAGAAGTGTAACCACCTCCAGATAAAGAAGAATCTATAGTAGAGTATCCACGCCGAGCTACAACTGGGAGATGGTTTTAGGATCGACGAATCGTGTTTGCATTGATTGGTGAGATTCCATTATACTCAACCTCACCAGGAAGATTAGGAACTTGATATATGATGTAGATACGTGTAACAAGGATGCCATATGGAAGTGCAGTGCAAATAGGCGTCGTCCTAGTATTAAGACAGAAGACATGACAAGCATCATAATGGGAGGCAGATCAATATGCCAGCCCTAATTGATGGCATACATAAAATGGACGATGTCGAAGGAAATATGTGTGTGATTAGACCCCGGGTAGATAGAATATGATGTAAACCAATTAAGAATCATATAATATGCAGTTGGTGTTGATGAAACATAATGGTGGTGTTGGGTGGAAGCTCCTAGAAGTAATGAAAAATTACCTCATCAGGATCATGACGACCCACGACATGTCTGGGAAAAGTGGCCTCGAGATCCCTAGGGATCTAAAGAATAAGGACCATGGTGTCAGGTGTGACATGCACCTCCACCCCATGGAGTAGGAATGCAAACCAGCAGCATAGCCTGTGCCTAAAAATAGAATTCTCGAATAATATCGAGAAGGATGACATCATGCACACGAAAGAGAAGATCCCAACATCTACCAGCAAGCCAAGCAGGAACCTGTAACACCCCGCGCATTCTGGCATCGGTCGACACCAGAATACACCACGCGTTACTAAATAAAATACCATTCTCAGCATGTGACAGAAATATGAGACATGTATAGCTTTAATCCACCAGATTTATAATGCAATTAAATCCAACGAGTATATAAAACATCTAACTAATAAAATCTATCACCATGCTAATCTCCAAAATAAGTCCTACTCAAATTTCAAAAAGTAATCCCATTACAAATCTCAAACTGAAATACATAAACAACCATGGAACCTAAAATTTAGAGAAATGACTAGAAATGGAAAATGAAGGGTCTAATAGTTGTACCTGACTGAGTGCAATGGAGGAGGGAAGAGATTAAGAAGCAAGGGACCTTTAATCGTAGCAAACAATGGAGAATTGAAGAAAATTGCAGGTGCAGAAGAGGTGTAGGCGGGAAATTTGGAAGAAGAAATAGAAAATGAGGAAAGAGAAGGGGCTTTTAAAACTTCTCAATAATGGGGCACACTTTCCAAATCACTCACCATTACCCTAGAGAACCCAAGAGACGCTGTCAGAATTGTCATTCCTTGGGGAGTACATTAGCTACTTCAATGAGTAATATGTGTCAAGGGCACACCAAAAGTAACTCAGCCTCAGCTTAACCTACATACCCCTCAATCACCTACTCACATAGGAGACTAGGGGCTAGGGGTGATTAATATTCCCAAAGTGCACCCTCGTACTCAAGGCCACACACCTCGGCCAGTCCCCAAGCTGAGATGACATGAAGCTTATAACAACCATCAAAAAGGTCATTTTCTGGAAGGTCGACCCCTCATTTATCAACCTCAGCTAGCCATCAACCGAGGTCAACAACATTTTTTGGGCTCACACTATTGCCAACATCGTACTCTGCCTCAGCCGACGTTACATCCTACCTTATACATAACCTCAGCCAGTCTCCCAGGCCGAGGCCATATTGATGATTGACAGGACAAAAGCGACTTTTGGACTCCTCCAACCTCGTACTCGGACAGGCCGAGTTTATGACAAGTGATATTACAGGTCCGAGCATACACAAGCACATGGAAGACATAGAGGATGTGATAATTCAGTTATAACCGAATCATTCCCCTCACGTGGGGGAATATTTGGTCATCATTCCTTACATGCGACACAGCTAGGTGTGCACTTATGATTAGTGTATTCAACTCACACATGCTCATGGCATGCTTGGGGGGTACATTACACCCCCAAGCACTATAAATACATGCCCTCTCCTACCTTGGAGGGGGATGGATAAATGAAACCCTAGCTAAAACTCTGTTAGTTTATACAGTAGAGAGAGAAAGCTTGAGAGATTGTATCACAAGCTGTTAGTGCCCTCATTATAGTGAAATTACTCACACACTCACAGTGAACGTAGGCCAGATTGATTGAACCACTTATATACTAGTGTTCCGCCTCTTCTTCTCACCTCCCTCTACTAGATATCAACACCTCTCACTGGTGGTGCGATTTATAGTATCATCATTTTGGCATCGTCTATGGGAAAGAGAGGATTCAGTTTATTCCTCCTTTGCTGCTTGACCTCACCAGAGACTCTGGTAGTGAACCAGACCTCCTCCTTCGCGTGGAGCTGTTTCACTATTGAAAGAGACCCTTAAAGGTATCAAGCTTTTCTAGTGTTTTCATTTACAAGCTCTCTAGTATTTTTCCATGGCACCAGAGTTACCACCTCCACCATCTGGTGTTGGAGGACCCAGTTCTAGCCTGGCACCACCCCAGTCTGAGATGGCTAAGGTGGCAGTAGCCTTGAAGTCCTTAGCTGTAACTCAACAAGCGATGTTGCTGACCCTAGGCGTTTACTTCTGGGGAGGTAAGGAAACCCTTGCCCATGAGGATAGGTATGATGACATAGAGGCAGAGGATGATCTGGAAGACTATTAGGAGCCGTATGGGGTCTCAAACAACACTGTACGTCCTATGCAGAAGAGCCGAGGCCAGTGTGAAAAATGAGATTTTGATGCACGCCAAAGTGGATCATCTTTTGATCACTTAAGTCGAGGGTCTGCCTTTGAAAGGTTCGGCCCAGTTAATGATCTAAGAGAAAGACATTCCATATCAAGAAGTCTTGCTCACTTTAGAAGATAAGAAGGTGACTGTCATCCCCATAATGGCCGACCTCCACATGGCTGAGATTGTAGTCAGGGGGAGGTCAATAACTGACGTTGTGCAGCAGTTGGGGAACCCTCAGTTCACCCCTTGGAGGTGGATGGGGACAACCCTGGCTAAGATGACTTTGCAAAACCATGGAACGATTCCATTTAAAGGCTGGAAGAGAAGATAGGGGACCTTATAAAAAGCCAACACCCATTACAGAGGGGGTACTCAGAGGGCTCACCATTTGTGGCAAGGATTGTTAACTTTCCAACCCCTGCCAAATTTAAACCTCGTGTAGTGACTCCCAAGTACGATGGAAGTACCAACCCAACCCATTATATTAAAATGTATCAATCTGCAGCAGACATTTTTTCAATCTTTAATGAGATGAGGTGCCGAGCTTTCTCAAGCACACTAATTGGGCTGCACATATCTGGTTACTTCTTTTCCTAAAAATTCAATTGAGAGTTTCAAAGTTTTTGCCGAGCAATTTATTTACAACTTCTGTTTTGGGGTAAGACCTCATAAGAATACAACACACTTGCTTTATGTAAAATAAGGGAAGAATGAAAGCCTTGGAGACTATATCACGAGGTTCAACATGGAAAAATTGGAGGTAGAAGATTATGAAGAGAGTATAGCCATAACATCCCTTATTAGAGGACTTCAGAAGGGGAAGTTACTCTAGAAGCTTGCTGAAGACCCACCTAAGTCCATGGACGAGATGTTAGCAATAGCTGGAATGGTCATCAAAGCATTAGAAGCAATGGTCGCGAAATATGAGGATGAGAATGGAAGTAGCAGCGGGAAGTTTCAAAAGAAAAAGGATCGAAAGAAAAGGGGTTCAGATGACAAGTTTGCGAATTATACTCCCTTAACTGTGAGCTGCGAACACATTATCAATGAAATAAAGAATGATAGGTCCCTGAGATGGCCAGATAAACTGAAGGATCCTCTACATAAGAGAAACAAGAATTTATGGTGCGAGTGCCATCAGGATCACGACCACCTAACTGACAAATGTTTTTCCCTAAAGGACGAGATCGAAAAAATGTTGAAGTCTGGAAAGCTCATAAAGTATGTGGATAGTAGAGATTCTAAGGGGGGAAGAGACGACCCTAAAAAGAAAATACATGATAAATACCGAGAAGATGCCCCTTCCAGAAGAGCTGATGACTTAGATGATAATGACGATGACCCTGACCTCCTACCAAAAGATGACAATGTCCCAGTGAAGAAGGTAGGTATGATATCTTTCGATGTGAACACTATCTGTGGAGGACTAGAAGGGGGTGGCTTAGAGGTAGTTGATCGTAAGGATCATGTGGCAGAGGCTAAAGCAGTGACTAAAGTCGAGGTTATGAACTTGGCATCTAGAGAGGTTAGGCGCGAGAAGAGAAAGAAGGTATATATGGACACCCTCATGGTCGGCTTCTGATGACTTGATTTCAAGGGTATCTTAGCTCCCCATGATGACCATTTAGTCATCACCACAAGGGTGCATGCGTGTGAAGTTCAAAGGATCCTAGTTGATGGGGTCTGCAAATGTTATGTTTTGGCCCTGTTTCAAGAGCTTGGGCCTCAGCAGAGCTTGAATTCGTTCCTTATCATCATCCCTTGATTGGCTTTAGCGGTGAAAAGGTTCATCCATTAGGTATATATGAAATGGATGAGAATGGGAGATGATTGGCCTAAGAGGTTGACCAGGAAAATCAATTTCTTTGTGATAGATGAAAATATCTTCTCAGCCTACAACCTCATTATGGGACGAGTAGCCCTCAAGGAATTTGAGGTCGTGCCTTCAACGGTCCACTAAATGCTAAAAAATTTGACTCCATATAAAGTAGAGTAAGTACAAGGTGACAAATGTCAGCATGATAATGCTACTTCAACTCTATAGAAGAGAGAGAGGCTTATAAGAGGTCAAGAACCACTTACAACATTGACACCCTTAACCCCAGAGATGAAGTAAAGCTCAAAAAGGGAGAGGTCGTGGAGGAGGTAGAATCCATCGTCCTCAATAAGAGAGAGCCGGAAAAAACCATCCAAATCGATAAAGCCCTAAAGTCTGAGGTGAAGGAGTTGCTAGTAAAGCTGTTAAGGAAGAGACAGAGTATCTTTGCCTGGAGCCATGAAAACATGCCATATATTGATCTTGAGATAATGTATCATAAACTCAATATTGTAGAGGATGCCAAGCCCATTAAGCAGAGAAGAAAGATATACTCAAGAAAGAAGTATGAAGTCAACAGAGATAAGGTTCGAAAGCTTGAAGAGGCCGAGTTTATTAAAGAAGTCATATACCCTGAGTGGCTGTCTAATGCTGTCATCGTGCCTAAAGCTAATGGGAAATGTATGATGTGTATAAACTTCACCGATTTAAATAAGTCTTGCCCAAAGAATAGTTTTTCCTTACCATGTATAGATCAGATGGTGGATTCCACGTCTGTACATGAGATCATGAGCTTCATGGATGCATATTCTGGGTATAATCAGATATTCATGGACTTGGCAGACTCAGAGAAGACAACCTTTATTACAGACAAAGGGACCTATTACTACAAGGTCATGCCCTTCGGGTTGAAGAATGCAGGGGCTACTTACCAACGTCTTATAAATAAGATGTTCAAGGATCAAATAGGCAAGTCCATGGAAGTTTATGTAAACGACATACTGACTAAGAGTCTGAAGGCCAACACTCATGTGGCCGACCTTGATAGAACTTTTGACACCATGGAAAAATACATAATAAAGCTCAACCCGGCCAAATGTGTCTTCGGGGTAGGTGCAGGAAAGTTTTTGGGCTTCATCAATAACCAAAGGGTAATAGAAGCTAACCCTGAGAAGATCAAGGCTTTACTGGAAATGAAGACACCTAGAACCATCAAAGACGTTCAGAGGCTAACCGGACGAGTTGCTGCACTTAACAGATTCGTCTCAAGAGCCACAAATAAGTGTCTTCCTTTTTTCAAAGTTCTTCGAAAGGCTTTCGAATGGAATGAGGAACGTGACAAAGCTTCTAAAGAGCTCAAGTCCTACCTCAGATCACCTCTACTCTTATCTCGACTAATTCAAGGCGAAAAGCTGTATGTATATTTAGCTGTCTCTCAGTCAGCCATCAGTGCTGTAATAGTAAGAAAAGAGGACTCCAAGGGTCTGAGCAGAAGTACCCTAGGATTGAAAAGTTAGCCTATTCTTTTATACATGCTTCCAGGAAAATAAAGCCATACTTCCAGGCCCACTCCATGATCGTCCTCACTTATTCCCCACTCAAACAGGTCTTCCATAAGCCTGAGAAGTCGGGAAGGATAATGACCTCAGCAATCGAGTTGGGGGAGTACGATAATT
Source organism: Sambucus nigra (assembly GCA_949130495.1). Classification (NCBI taxonomy): domain Eukaryota; kingdom Viridiplantae; phylum Streptophyta; class Magnoliopsida; order Dipsacales; family Adoxaceae; genus Sambucus; species Sambucus nigra. Next base: position 44,723,490 of record OX422207.1, on the reverse strand, counting down.
TTTATTAACCCAGGGTTGCCATCAAGGGCCAAGAACTCACAGATTGTGTGTGCGAGTTTACTTGGGACGAAGCCGATGTTGAGAAGAATCATGAGGTTGTAGATGAGTCAGTAGAGAAAAATATCGGTCGAACAGCAGACGAGGCCAAGACAAGTATAGCCAAGCAAAGAGCAGTTGAGAATGGGGAAGAGAGATACCTCTTCAAGCAAAGGACCCTATCATAGGGAAACTTCTCTTCAAATGAAACTATTTGGAACCTCTTTGTTGATGGGTCGTCCTGTGAAAATGGAAGTGGAGCAGGGCTGATAGTGTCTACACCAGATGGAACATATATTAAATATGTGCTGAGGTTCAACTTTAAAGCTTCCAATAATGAGTCAGAGTATGAGGAATTAATAACATGTCTCTCTTTGGAAAAAGCCCTCAGTGTCAGCTAGCTCCTAGTCCATAGTGACTCAAGATTGGTCGTGAACCAAATCTTGGGGGTATATGAGGCCAAAGATGAAAGGATGGCCAGATATCTAAAGAGGGTGAGATCGATGATAGAATGCTTCAAGGAAATAAAGATGAAGAGGATATATAGGCTAGACAATAGCCGAGCTGATGAACTCGTGAGGTTGGCCTCTGCAACAAGGACAAACATAAGGAGAGCAGCACCAGTTGAGATTCTTCTCAAGACGACCATCGAAGAGGAAGAGGTTGTTAGACCTTTCCTAAACATGAATATGGGAGCCTCATGGATGGATCCTCTTATCAGATACATCAGAGAGGGATAACTTCCAGAGTCGAAGATATAAAGGAGAAGGCTGAGGTTCATAGCTGCAAAACTCTCAATTGTAGGAGATGTCTTGTATAAAAAGGGATTCCTGCTCCCTCTCCTCAGATGTGTCCACTCTCCAGAGGTTCCACACATCTTGCATAATGTGCTTGAGTTCTCTTGTTCAAGTCACATACGAGGGATGCCGTTGGCTAAGAGGATAATCACTCGGGGGTACTGGTGGCCGACCTTAGCCAAAAACACAACTGCATATGTGAAGAAATGTGATAAGTGTCAAAGGTTCTCCACTATCCCCCCATCAGCCAAACAAACCTATGACTTCTATCAGTTCCCCTTGGCCATTTGCAGTATGGGGCATTGATTTGGTAGGACCCTTACTAAGAGCTATAAACAACTATCGGTTCTTAATAGTGGCAATTGATTATTTCTCCAAATGGGTAGAGGCCGAGCCAATGATCACAATTACTAAGCATAAGACTTTCCAATTCATCTGGAAGAACATTATATGCAGGTATGGACTTCCAAATACCCTCACTCAGACAATGGAACCCGGCTCAAGAATGTTTCCTTAGAAAAATACTGTGAAAGAGTAGGGATCATGCAATTTTTCTCTTATCCTGCCGATCCCAGGCAAACGATCAAACCGAGGTCATAAATTGAACAATCCTTGATAGGACAAAAAAAAGGCTGGAAGAGGCCAAAGGAAGATGGGTACAGGAGGTATATGTTGTGCTTTGGGCCTACAGGACGATAACGAGGACACCCACAGGAGAAACTCCGTTTATGTTAGCCCATGGCTGAGAGGTTGTCATCCCAACAGAGGTAGGACTTCCCACTCATAGAGTTCAGACATATGACCCTCAGAGGAATGGGGAAGAAATAAGACTTGATCTTGATTTGATTGAGGAAAGAAGAGAGGACGCAGAGATAAGACGGGCATCCTATCAGCAGAGAACTGTAAGATTCTACAATCAGAGGGTGAAGTCAATGCCGATAGCTATGGGAGAGCTGGTCCTGAAGAAGACGTGGAAAAAAAACAAATAAGCTTCATCCTAATTGGCGTGGTCCTTATAGGGTAATTGATGAGGTTATACCTGGTACCTACCGGCTAGAAAATCTGGAAGGAAAACCTTTCTCCAACCCTTAGAATGCCGATCACTTAAAGAAATATTACTTATGATGTTTCAATTGCTCTTATCTCTTTGTAATACATGTATCAACTTAAATAGAGAATGTCAATGAAAAATTAGCAACATTGTGTTAATGCTTTTGTTCCAATGTGTGTGTATATAACATCATTAGTTTGGTAAAAATATGAGGTGAAACATCATAATTTGGTGACCTCAGACCTTAAATACCAGTAATTTGGTGAAAATATAAGGGTAAACATCATAATTTGGTGACCTCGAACCTTAAACACCAATAGTTTGGTAAAAATATGAGGTGAAACATCATAATTTGGCGACCTCTGACCATAAACATCATTAATTTGGTGAAAATATGAGGTGAAACATCATAATTTGGTGACTTCGGACCTTAAACACCAGTAATTTGGTGAAAATATGAAGGTAAACATCATAATTTGGTGACCTCAGACCTTAAACACCATTAGTTTGGTGAAAATATGAGGTGAAGCATCATAATTTGGTGACCTCTGACCTTAAACACCATTAATTTGGTGAGAATATGAGGGTAAACATCATTTTTGGTGACCTCGGACCTTAAACATCATTAGTTTGGTGAAAATAAGAGGTAAAACATCATAATTTGGTGACCTCAGGACATCATTAACTTGGAAAATATATGGGGTGAAACATCATTTTTTAATGACCTCAGACCTTAAACATCATTAGTTTAGTGAAAATAAGAGGTAAAACATCATAATTTGGTGACCTCAAGACATCATTAACTTGGAAAATATATGGGGTGAAACATCATTTTTTTGTGACCTCAGACCTTAAACATCATTAGTTGGGTGAAAATAAGAGGTAACACATCATAATTTGGTGACCTATGAACTTTTTTATTTTGTGAAAATAAGAGGTAAAACATCATAATTTGGTGACCTCTAACCTTTTTATATTGAGAAATATGAGTTGAAACATCACAATTAGATGACCTCACACCTCAAGCATCGTTAGATTGGTGAAAATATGAGGCAAAACATCGCAATTATAGAGCAACACCAACATATAAATTTCAAACAAAACATTGTATGAAGCAATAAAATCTGAAGAAGTTGAACTACTTATGATCATCATAAAGAGGATTCAGAATTACAATCTAGAGTTTCAAGAAGCTACCATCAAAGTTCATAAAAATAAGAGTTCCAGACAAAATTCATCAAAAATTATGACTTTCAAGAATATGAATATCGAAGAGTTAATCAGCAAGGTAGCCTATGCCGCGGCAGGAATCGACCCACCAGCAGCCGCAGTAGTCTGGTCGAGGCTGATGTTTGTAACTTCAACTCCGTCGTCGTGATGGGTACCATCTTCCGTCCCAGTGACCTCCAGAGGTGCCGTCTCAGCTGCAGCAGCGTCACCTTCTTCAACCTCCTTTAAAGCCTGAGCCAACCAAGGATCTCCAAGCCGAGACCAACAAAGTCTTCGTCAGTCTGTCTCCCAGACTCATTCTCCTTCATGGCTGTCTATTTATTGGTCACTTTGATACCCCTCTCTAAGTACTCAAAGCCGAAGCTGACAAACTCGTCAGAGACCTTGTAGTCCTCAATGGCTTTCTCTCAGGCATCTTCCAGCGCAGATTCAACTACGATATCAACTTTCGATTAAATAACATCGTCTTTAGCCTTCAGAGCTTTTTCATGATCATTATTGAGCTGAGACATGTCGTTGTCCCTCTTCTTGATGACTCCGTTCAACCTTTCAACCTCTGCATTCAGAGAGGCCTCAACCTTCTCAGCTTCCCTACCCTTTTTTATAAGGGGCATCTTCTTCAAAGTCCACTCAACAAGACGATGAAAACACAAGACATCCTGCAGAAGACGATCAGACATACGAACATATGATTTATGATTTCTAAAAAGCCAATGTTATACTTGGAAGAGAAATAGCTAAAAACTAATACCTGGATTGATTTGTGAAGAGCGAACTTAGAAAATTAAGGGTCATCCAAGGTACGAAGCAAACGCTTATCTTCCTCAGTGATTATGGTTCCAATATCATCGAAAGCTTTCAGATTGTGGTCGATCAAGCTATCTCCAATCTTGAGCTGAGATAGACGAGTACCCAGGGCATTGTCAGTAGAGATAGGTATGGCCTGGTCTTTTTCCTGAGTCTTTCTTAGCCTCGTATGTGCCGGCTCAGTGGAAGGCTTCCTCTTCTTGCTAGCCTCGACCTTAGAGCCGTCGACGCTCTTTTTTATGTTAGGTGGGGTTACACCTTTGCCACCTCTTTTCTCCATAAGCTTCACGAGGCTAGGAGTCGACATCTACTAAAAGTCATCTGAGATGCCTGTTGGACGCTCTACAAAAGACAAATCTCTGAGTTATTCAGTCAGAGGTAAAAAATATACGAGACATAACTTTGGTAAGAAAAATGTTTAAGACTTACGAAACTCATTTAGGGCACCACCCCCCAAACTTGTCTGAGAAAGGTAATAGGGGGTCATCATATGTTCATAATTAATGAGATGACCTTTATCGCCTTGATTGCGAAGGTCCTCAACGTTCTTATAATTATCCTGGCTAAGACCAGGGTCGACTTTATCCACGAGGGAGACTTTAACCCATCTCAGAGGGGTCCTTAGACAGACGTTCCACAAGCCTCATCTGAACCAAACTCCCATACCCCAAAAATAAAGAAGTGCCGAGGTTTCCAATTATGGTTTGAAGTTTGGGTAACCAAGATCATTTTCTTCTTTGATTTCCTAGCTAAGAAGTGGGTGATTTTTAGCAGACGAAGGAACGTAGAAACCAGTAAAAACCCTAACTGGAAGGTCTGAATGGTGAACAGCCTTCCAAAGGACAATAGCCCCAATCATAACCCTCCAAGCATTTGGGGGCAGTTGGTAAGGGGCAAAATTTATGTGTGAGAGTATATCTCTTACGGTTGGGTGGATATGAAGACGAAAACCCAACTTAAACATTTGCTCATAAACACAGATTTCACCATCTCGTCCATCGAAGGCTCTCTCGTCCTTCAGAAGTTTCCTGAGGATAATTGAAGAATCTATAGAATAGAGGTTCCTGAAAGAAAGAAGGTCGTACTCGTTCATGGTACTCTCATACTCTGCCGCCTTAGAGGTATCAAGTTCGCTCTCCTCACCATCATCACCATCCCTATCAATGTCGGCCTGGGCACTTATAGGGGGACCAATAGGAAACCTCTTCGCAAACTCAACCCGGTGGCAGCCAATAGGGGAATGGAATTAATAGGAGGGGGAATTGCCACACTGGGCCCTAAGATTTCAACAAAGGAATATCTACATGAAGTTATAGAAACTTGGTGGGACGAGGCACGACTTGAAACCTCAGCTTCCTCCGAAACATCACCTTGCTTAGAAGAATAATCTATAGCCTCTTGAAAAGATTCTATAAATTTGCCAGCCTCAGACGTTAACATTGGGTCTGAAGAAGTGTTATCCTCAGATATCGGTTCAGGAACCTATGCATGCTCATCAGGATCAGGGTATATAACCTTCAAGGGTGGAGAAAATATTGCTCTGGGGGGAAAGGCCTCAGCCCTACGAGCCTCCTCCTGAGCTAACTCTATCTGACTAATCTTTTCGAAGGTCTTCTCACGCAGAGACAAAAAATCTTCAATGAGTCTGTACAAAGGTCAGAGCATTCAGAATATGACACTACACTTGAGAGTTCAAACTAAAAATGTGAAACAGGTAAACAAATTGTATAACTTAAACTAAAGATTAAACTAGGAATCCAAAGGGTTCCCCCTAAGAACACCCTAAGCTAGTTCACCGGAGAAGATGACCACAAGGTCATCGAAAAACCTAAAAGAGGGAGGTTAGTGGCTGAAACAACCTTGGAGTATCTTGGTATGGCTCCAAGACTACCTAACCACTGCAATCCTAACCTTATAATCACTTGACAGTGGTGGAAACCCTCGTCGAAAAAGAAAAACCTCACTAAAAAACCTAAAATTTATAGAAATGACTAGAAATGGAAAAGGAAGGGTCTAGGAGCGGTACCTGACTGAGTGCAATGGAGGAGGGAAGAGATTAAGAAGCAAGGGACCTTTAATCGCAACAAATAATGGAGAATTTAAGAAAATCGCAGGTGCAGAAGAGGTGTAGGCGAGAAAACTAGAAGAAGAAAGAGAAAATGAGGAAAGAGAAGGGGCTTTAAAACTTCTCAATAATGGGGCACACTTTCCAAAGCACCCATCATTACCCTAAAGAACCTAAGAGACGCTGTCAGAATTATCATACCTTAGGGAGTACGTTAGCTACTTCAATGAGACATGTGTCAAGGGCACACCAAAAGTAACTCAGCCTCGGCTTAACCTATATACCCCTCAATCACCTACTTACATAGGACACTAAAGGTTAGGGGGTGATTGATATGCCCAAAGTGCACCCTTATACTCAAGGCCACACACCTCGGCCAGTACCCAGGCCGAGTTGACGGGAAGATTATAACAACCATCAGAAAGGTTGTCTTTTGGAAGGTCGGCCCCTCATTTATCAACCTCAGCTAGCCATCAACTGAGGTCAATAACATCTCTTGGGCTCACACTATTGACAACATCGTACTCTGCCTCAGCCGACGTTGCATCCTACCTTATACATAACCTCAGCCAGTCTCCCAGGCCGAGGCCATATTGATGATTGACAGGACAAAATTGACTATCAGACTCCTCCAACCCCGTACTTGGACAGGCCGAGGTTACAACAAATGATATTACAGGTCCGAGCATACACAAGCACATGGAAGACATAGAGCATGTGGCAATTCAGTTATAATCGAATCATTCCCCTCACGTGGGGGAATATTTGGTCATCATTCCTTACATGCAACACAGCCAGGTGTCCACTTATGATTAGTGTATTCAACTCACACATGCTCATGGCATGCTTGGGTGGTACATTACACCCCCAAGCACTATAAATACATGCCCTCTCCTACCTTGGAGGGGGATGGATAATTGAAACCCTAGCTGAAACTCTGTTGGTTTACACACTAGAGAGAGAAATCTTGAGAGATTGTATCACAGGCCGTTAGTGCCCTCATTATAGTGAAATTACTCACACACTCATAGTGGACGTATGCTAGATTGGATGAACCAATTATATACTAGTGTTCCTCCTCTTCTCATCACCTCCCACTACTAGATATTTACTCTTTGTGTTGTCATTGTAACTACTAGCTTGAGCTTATCAACACCTCTCACTGGTGGTGCTATTTACAGCATAATCAGTATAACTATCTCAAAATTAAATGAAGGAATGAAAAGTAAATCTAAACTACTAAAGAAGATAAAATAAATCTCCAGTTTCACTCCAAAGATCTCCAATACATCCTATGCTTCTAATGCAGTAACTATACCTGAAATGTTAGTCGACACAATGGGTCAGAGCCCATTGATTGAATACTATCTACTCCTCTCAATTACGGTATGCAAGCCTAGACAATAACATTATACAAGATAAACATCACAATAGAGTATTTTAAATTAAACGAGATATATATTATAACATGTGAGTAAAGATAAACTACCGCTATCTATCCAAATAACTAATGTACCCCAATGTTCAAGTCCAATTATGAAATTTCAATCATTTAATTATACTAAATCTATCAATTTTGTTTAACTCACTTAACCAAATTATTATTATAGCAGTGCCATCATAGCCAGTCGACCTTTTTTATTAGTCCTGTCTAAAATTGTACACCACACACATTCCCCTCGCTATAGTCAGCCGAACAAATTTTATTAGCCCTGCACTTATTGACGAGGTTCCACACATGACACATCACAATATCCAACCAGCCCATATTCTGTCAACCCTGCACTTATTGGTGACACAAATTCATTTCAATACCCGCTTATTACCTTAGGCGTTAATTCTTAAAATTTTTAATTTCTCATTATTTTTTATTAGTCCCACCCTTTTATTGGGCACTAATTCCTCAACCTACCCTTTGTCCCATATCTAGAGGTCTCCAAAACACAAGCATATCCTAGCCTAACCTTTAAGAAGAATACAAACCACTAGATACTACCTAGCCTCGCACCTAGGCTCACAATCTAACAGAAATAATGTAAAAATCAACCCTAGCTTAGGGTCGTCCCTCCTTAAAAATCTACAGTAACTAGTCCGGTACTAGAAAATATTACCAATAACTAAGACCTACCTACAAGTCTCAAACTCAACAAGCAACCTAAAATAAAGTGATATCACTAACTACACAAACAATCCCGTCGTTCCCCCTGTGTCAATTATTAGTAACGTTAACAAATCACACGTAGCATATTTTCAACTTATCACAACAATTCTTGAAATTAATCGCAACATTATTACTATTCATATTATGTCCATTTAATTATGGCATTAATTTAACAATCCATTTTCTCATCAATTTATAGGATTTCTATTCACACGTAATTATTCAGGAGCATACAACAATAGATCTCTACTCCATAATCTGCACATAATTAACGTGGTTATACTTGCCAAAATTAATTTATAACATCCCTACAATTAATTATACATGTGAACGTCATAAATTCTAATAGAACCCCAACCTCTAACCTAAGCATGCAAGAGTTTTGAGTCTTAATTCGTATTAAAGATTTGAATAAAAATAGTCCTGAATTTAGTTTCACTCTCTCTAATTAGTTTTTCTAATTTATTTTAAGAAAAATAATAATAATTAGTGTTTATGCAACATTTAAAATGCATAATACTAAAGAGGAACGATAGAAGTATTCATTCTTATAAATAAGTCTTTTGAAGAATCCAATTGCATGGTTACGTTCCTCTCGAGAAAGCAATAAAGACACGTTCTTGGACAATCTTGAGAAAACTTGATTTAGATCATCAAAACTTGGGTTGAAAGTTGTGTTCAATGGGGTTTAGATTTTGTAGATGAGAGAGAATGAAATTATGGGAGACGACTGGTTTTTGAGAAAGCTAAAATGTGTTTTAAAAGTCCCAAACTCGTCACTTAATGTTTATATACCAAAAAGAATTTGAGCCTTAATTAAATAAAAAAATAAAATAAAAAAACATTAAGGACGATTGGACCGTTGGAATTGGCTGAAATTTTGATATGTTGTAGCTGAAGACGAGACAAAACTGCTAAAAAAATTCAGCTCGATTGGACGGTTGAATATTTTTAGTTAATTTTTTCGTAGGTTGGATCCTCCCCCGAATTTTATAGAAAAGTTTTTAATCCCGATTTAAGTTCCACTTAAAACCTTATATCTATATATAAATACCAACCTTTTTACATACCAAAATTAAATAGGTTCCAAAAATTATTTTTTTGAAAATTTTAATTTAACAAATATTTTTATGACTCAAAAATCACGGGGTGTTACAGAACTGTAGACATCCCAAACTCCATAATCATAAAAACTCTCTCTCTCTCTCTCTCTCTCTCTCTCTCTCTCTCTCTCAATGGCTCGAATATGGAAACCAAGAGAACATTAAAGCTCATAATCAACTCGACTAATCAACTCGAATATGGCCTGGGCGGACTATACCCTAGAAGATTATGAGACATGCTTATCGACAGTGCCAGAGTGAATGGATCGATGACGTCTACCACCGTCCATGTAAACAAGTATAGAGTGTAGGAATGGGAAGTGTGTGAAAGAGGAAAACTAGGTCCTATCTCCAAACACAAATAAAATCACTTTCAGATCCTAACTCCGTCAAATATCCATTCAAAAACCCCGAGAAACCGATCCACGATAAATAGCAGGATATATAATGATAATCACAAACAGAGTACTGTATCAAAAGGAGGCAAAATAATGGTGCATAAATGCTGTGTGTCATAAATTCCCAAGAAAAAATAAAAATGACTCAAGGGGCAAAATAAAAAAGACTAACTAAATCAAATAAATAAAGCCACCTCCCAACCCAAAAAAATGAACATTTTTTAGTCAAAATGAGAGGGAACAAACTAAACATGTCTAATAAAAAAAATGGAGTGATAAAAATTATAAACATGTATAAGAATTTGTCCCATTCATTTTATTCTCACAAATCTAAAAAAGGAAAAACAAACAAGGAAATAGCTAAAAATATGAGCAATATGTAGTCTAAGAATGAAGCTTTAGCCGACAATGAAAGCTTTTGGGGATAAAATAGCTCAAAAATTGGAGTTTTCTGAGAAGCAGATGCACGCAGGTGCGAAGAAAATCTAGGGTTAAGCGATGAAGAAATGAAACAAACAAGCCCTAAATCGATATTAAACCTCGTTCGAACGAATACAGACTCGTTCAAATGAAAAAGCTGCTTCGTTGGAATGAGAATTGAATGTCGTTAAAACTAAGTGGAGTTTTCGTTTGAAGCAACTTCGAACGAGCATCCAATGAATTGAAACAATGTAGGATCTTTGGAAGGTTGTTGGAAGTCTTCTTCGAACAAGAATTGGAACTCGTTTGAACAAGATCTAGTCTTGTTTTAAAGAACCCAAAAATTCCAAAAAAAATCTTAAAACAAATATGACCAGAAACCCCAGTATGCAAATCCTCAAACATAAAAAAAATGACCATAAAAAAGTTCTACATGAAATAAAAACATAATAAGCATTACATGGTGGCATGGTCTCGATGTGCCTGAACTATGGAATGGTCATGAACTAAATAAAATGAACTATGATCCAAACACTTAAATACGTTCAAGAAGCACTAATTGACATTTTTTTTAATCTAAACTATGATTTAGCCTGAAGTGACAATCATATATTGAACTTAATGAACAAACAAACAAACTCAATGCATAAAAGCCTAGATTTTGACGATTATATAACTCAATAGCGTCATGCATGACTGATATACCTAGGATTCACTGTACAAGCTTGTTCATTCCAACCAAACTCCTTAAAAATATAAACTATTATGTTTTCTATTATTTTCTTTTCACTATTATTTTGAAGTTATTTCTTTTGAATGATCAATTATTAAACTATATTGGCCCCTTTTTGTAAATTTTTCTATTTTTATTGCCTTTAATATTTATAGGGATCTTGACAACAGTGGCTTTCACAAAGGAGATTTGTTCCTTTCGCAACCCTTTCCCGTTCACACTCATATTTTGTTAATACAAAACACAATCTCTCATGGGCAACGGTTATTACATGAAAAACTCCCCCCTTAAATACGTGCTAATGAAAATATTGATAGGAAAACATCTAACCAAACTCAAATGTACATGAGATGATAAACGTTTAAAAGATCTCATGCATGTGTGTGCGTAAGCATATACAAAGCTGAATCCATAATTCAACCCAAGTTCAAAACAACTCCACGAAAATCATGGTCAATATTAATCTAAGTATCTAAAGTTATAACCAATTGCCCTAGCCACATAGAAGGTTCGAAGTGAAGTGGATTCAAGGACACCAATATGTCATACCATAAGTGTAAAACTCAAGAAACAAAAATATAAAATCTTTTTGAGTTTTTTTAAATGTTTTAAAATAAAAATACCAACTTTTTGAAAAAGACTCTAACTCAAATGACAAATAAAATCTTTTTATATTTCTCCAATATGACTCGAGAAAGTAAAAAAATAAAAATATAAAATATACACATGTCATGACTCTAGAAAGTATATATCAAGACGTTCTACTAGAATAAGACAAACACTGTGAGCACAATCAAACTTTGTATATAGCATGGGAAGTATCCCGTGCAAGCAAAGGAGAATCAACAAGCCTAATACGCAAAGCCTCTTAATCTGATTTCCTAACCCAAGTAGGTGTAAAGTGACACTTAGGGGTTTAGGGGCCGTAGTAACACTATTCTTACACTTCTTAGGACCGTTATTAAGATCTTAGCAAAAACGCCTAAGGCGACCCTTACTATCGTAATGAATATATGTAAACACGGTAAGGAGTGCTAATGTTCCTAGTAAAGTCTCTTAAATACATGGTCTTAGCTTTAGGAATATGAGAAATACAATCATCGAAGCCAATTCCACACTTGTCATCTTTGATTTGGACGGTGCCTAACATTCTTTCCAACTTTTCAGACCTATCCACCAAATCAAATTTGACCCTAATCAAATCTCTTAATCTCTCCTCAAGTTCAGTTATCCTAGACTCGAGTAAATGCCTAGACTCCTCAAAATTCAAAAGTTCTTTCTTCATAGCCTTCATCAAGCCATGGAGACTATCTTTCTCACCTTTAACATAAGCTAGTGTCACTCGAAGAGTCCTCTCACATGACCTGAGATCCTCAATCAACACATTATCATCATTTCCTATGGCACATTCTTTCAACGTAGCTTCCAACTTTAAGTTCATCTCATATAATTCATGAAAGGAAATTTGTAGCTCGTTCTCCTTCACATCTTCATCCTCACTCACATAACCTTCACTCACTTGGTATTCACTAACTATGGCCTCGGAAGTGTTAGGTAAAGAAATATCTTCGTGGGAATATTTCTCGTCGGCACTCACATGACCATCCATGAATGCGATAAAGTTGTGCCAACGGGAGGAATCGTTTCCCTCTTCTGGATCACTGTCACTAAGGGTGGCATTATAACCTATCGATTTATTTCCCTCCTTTAGTTAATGGGGCACTCAGCTACCCTATGGCCATAACCCTCACAACTAAAGCATATATCTGACTCATCCTTCTTAAAATCCTCACTTCGATTCTTAAGTAAGAGATCGCTCTTATTGTTCTTGTATTTCTCAAACCTTTATGCATCTTTTTATTTCTTTCAAAATTTGAGAAATTTCTTGAACATTTTTGCCAACATGGACACATTATTGGACTCGATGTCAGACTCATCATCCACGAAAGTTGTTTCCTCCTTTAGAACTTTCAAAGCTATGCCCTTTTCTTTCTTCGTCACATTCTTGGAGGTAAACATGTTAAGATCATAAGTTTGTAAGTCACTTACAAGCTCTTCAAGTTTTGTCGAGTCAATGTACCTAAAGAATTGAAAATAATCACATTTTGATTAAATCGGTCAGACAACGATCATACGATTTTCTTTATCACTCGATTATTGGGTATCTTCTCTCCTAAGTTAAACGACGAGTTAACTATGTCAAATAATATAGTGTAGAACTCATCAAACTCACTCTCTAACATCTTAATCGTCTCGAATTGAGTGGTGAGACTTTAGAATTTGGAAGCCTTAACAACACTAGTTCCTTCATGGGTGAGCTGGAGTATATCCCAAGCCACTTTTGACACATCACATGCCATAATACGAAGGAATTCCTCTGGGGTGACAGAAAGAAAAAGAGTATTTAAACCTCAAAAATTGCATTGAGCTAACTTATGCTTAGCCTTAGTCCACGACTCAACAGGTTCTAACTGAATTGACACTCTCTCTATCGTGACTGATGGTGTCCAACCCTTGAATAGAGTTAACCACACCTGCTCACATATAGCCTTAAGTATTTGATTTCATATGCTATAACAATACCCATTTTCTCACGTAAGGGTTGGCAAGACATAATATGCCGAAGATGGGGCTTGTTATACAATTTATATCATTCTCAACATCAACCAAATAAAATATTTATTTATAAGCCAAGATTTAAAATTGAACTGACAATAAATAAATAACCAAGGAAATAATAGAATCCAATAATCACATAATATGAATAAATCCGAATAACTCATTAGTGTCTCAAACTAGCAAGAAATAAAATTAACTTCGGGCTTATGCTCATACAATAATCCAAATGTAAAAAGGAAATAACTGAAATATAGTAGCAACTTAATCAAGGATAAATGAGCAGAAGTCTGATACGCAATGTCAGACTACAAAGCTGAACTATCCACAATCTTCTTATCCCTATCTAGGAGCACCTTGGGGAGAAACCATTTATAACTTTGTGTCAGCACCCTAATGTGTGCAAGCAAGAATTAACTTACTAATTTTACTGTGCAAAAGTATAGTCAATTAAAAGTGTAGACTTCTCATCATTTCTAACATTTGTAACATGTCTCACCACTCACCTAAAAGCAGATCCACACCTATAACCATCCAAGTCCTGATACAGATGATGGATGAATGCTAATTAAAATATAAGAATGAATTTAAAAATATAATCACGCTAAAATATAATTGTTTACCTTCAAGTTACAATTTCCCAAATTATCCCACTCGTGTTACTCATAAAATAGTGACGTCAACATTATACATACTAAATAAAATCGGGCCTATGATTTATAGTCTACATCTTTAGACTTAATAAATTCTTCCATTCATTTTAATTAATTATATATATATCCTCATATATACGACACTAAGGCATCAACTAATAATGTCCTGTTCGTGCTCTATTTGTATATCGAGAGGAGTATCTTATCCAATATGGACAACACAACACACATATAGTTAGGGCAAGACCTACGCAGTACACCATGGCATGACCCATACTTAGAGATGACACATGGATCCCCGCATCAATACTTATCTATCATAAGTGGCGATGATAAGTAGTACCTAAAATATGACCTGCAATACGGCTAACCCAAATGTGATCTGGTCCTAAACACACGTACCCCGACAGATGGTACAGTCCACGAATATAGGTATGTCCACATAAAATATAGTTACATATTACCATATGTAAACTTAATTATCCAAATAATTACCCCATAGATGCCCCATAAAGATTATCAGTAATTATCCTTAGTTAATAATTAATCATTATGTAAATTATTAACTTCTTTTTTTTATAAAATATAATTATCCACCTAGTTAATTTGACTTTGTTTTTTTTAGTAAAATCACATTTCCAATTTTAATAAATTCCACAGTTATCCGTACACGGTCCCACCAACTCTCAAGGACTCCAAAAAATACCCCAGACCCAATCGCGGACCCCGCAATCGAACCCCCTAGGAGTCGAACCGGTTCAACCCAGGGGAGAACCGATTGACCCCTGTTAGCTGTGTGCGAATCCATTACTTTGTTTTACTTAGGGATTTACATATCTTCATACAAAATCCAATTCCAAATGTTTAAACCTTGTGATGATGATTCATAATAGTCCCCATGACCTAGTTTATCATCTTAGGATTGTTTATTACGTATTTTCCACCCGAATTAAGTCCTAAGTCACAGAAATTAGGATTTTGAATGTGTTCATGTTTATTGAATTATTGTTCCTCAACCTCCTAACATTTACTATATGAAGGTCCCCAAATAAAATCAAAATCTCAGGATTTAAATAGGGATGAACCCCTCCATGGATTTCATTATTGGGTTGTCAAGATCGCAGCGCGGTCATGATTCGATTTGGGTCATCATTGACAGACTACAAAGGTCGATATTTCCTTATAGTGATGAAGGATTACGGTAGCACAGTATGCCATGATTTTTATTAACGAGATTGTGAAGTTGTATGGGGTATCGCGTGATATCGTGTCCGACCGTGGCAGTGTCTTCATCTCCAACTTTTGGGGTGGTCTTCAGGAGGCGATGGGAGTTCAGTTGAGTTTAAGTATTGCGTTCCACCCTCAGTTTGATGGTCAGACGGAGCAGGTAAACCAAATTTTAGAGGACATGCTATGATTTTATGTGTTGGACTTCAAAGGTAGTTGGGATACACATTTACCACTGGTGGAGTTCGCATACAATAATAGTTGTAAGACAAACTATTGTCATAGAACCATATGAGGAGTTTTACGATAGGCCTTGTCGATCCCCTACGTAATGGTTGGAGTTTGGAGAGCACCGGATGCTGGGTCCGAATATTATTAGGGAGACCTCAGAGAAGGTTGACTTGATTCGTGCGCGGATGAAGACCGCGCAAGATCGTCAAAAGACTTATGTTAACATAAGGCAGAGGAAGTTAGAGTTCGCTATTAGGGACCAAGTTCTGTTGAGGGTCTCACCCATGATAGGCGTTGTTCGTTTTGGTGCCAAAAGGAATCTTTCAACATGATACGTGGGTTCGTTTATAGTGTTGGATAGCGTGGGATCAGTTGCCTACCGTTTAGCACTACCCTACCAGCTCCAGCGGGTACCCGATATTTTTTTTATGTATCCATGTTGCGGAAGTTATTATGTCCCGAGGACTCACACCTACACATAGAGTTAGATGGGGTTGAGCTGCAGCCCAATGGGAGCTATGAGGAGAGGTCGGTCAGGATTCGAGATCGTCGTGAGCAGCAGTTGAGGTCAAAATTTATTCCTCTTGTTCATATTATGTGGAGTAATCATGATGAGTCGGAGGCCACTTGGGAGAGAGAGGATGACTTGCGAATTAGTCACCCATATCTCTTCATGGAAGGTACGTGCGAAAATACCTTACTTGACATGAATTGATTTGTTTTAATTTGGATTTCGAGGATGAAATCCCGTTCGTAGAGGAGGAGAATGTAATACCCCGCATTTTTTATTGAATTGAAATTGAAAAAAAAAACTATTCTAGTATATATATTCGAAATGTTTGGAAATGAAACTATGTCAGTATATATATTCAAAATGATTGGAAATGAAAAGTTAAAATGAATTCATTGATATACGAATGTGCGAATTAAATATTAGAAGCGAATTAACGCGTAAAAGAATCGAGAGGGTTAAATTTTGGGCAATGGCATTTTTGTAAATAAACTAACCCTAGGTATAAATAGAAAATAAGAGAAGAAGTCTCCATTTTATCATTTCACAAAAGGGGCTAGGGTTTGGAAGATAGAGAGAGTAAGAAGAGAATAAAGCTAAGAGGATTTCAAGAAGATTCAACTTTTCCATACAATCCAAGGCAAGTTAATAACCTATATGTGTATATTATGTATCTATAATGAAATTTCACATGAACATGTATTTGGATCCCTAAATTAATATGAAATTGATGTTAAAAATGATATGCAATGTATTAGGATCATCATCCATGTAGATTCAAATGCAATAACATCATTATAGGGATTGAGATGTAGAACAACCTCTTGAAATTTAGAAATCTATGAAATTAAGTAAATCGTCATATTAAAAACTGTTTTGAGCTGTTTTGGTTCCAAAAATGGATGTTTCGTCCGCTTTTCCCGGTAGGAAATCATATTCTGAACAACTTTGTAGTTTTAAGTTTTTCCGAAAACGGATTGGAAAAGTCTCAAATCGGCGTTTTAAAATTCTGCGCAGAAAGTTGTCGTGAACAGGTCCGAACTGTATATGTTAGTTTCGGGTCTATTTTAAGCAGGCTACGGTAGAGAGAGCGCTTGTTCTTGTAGAAAATCACGTTCCGAACAACTTTGTAGTTTTAAGGTTTCCCAAAAACGGATCGAAAAATCCTTAAATAAGCATTTTAAAATTCTGGACAGAATGTTGTCGAAAACAGGGGTGAAAATTATATGTTAGTTTTGGGTCTGTTTTAAGCAGGATAGGGTAGCGTGACCATGTATCCTTGTAGAAAATCACGTTCCGAACAACTTTGTAGTTTTAAGTTTTTCCAAAAACGGATCGAAAAAGCCTTAAATAAGCGTTTTACAATTCTGGGCAGAATGTTGTTGAAATATGAGTGCTAATGTTTTTCATGTTGTTAGTAAGATAATTATGGTGTTGTGCCTAATATCCTAACTTGATCACATACATATGGTTATTAGGGATATATAACCTTGAAATGATTTGATGTTAAATTAGTAAATTAATGATGTAAATTATGTTATATTGTAAATAATGACTATGGTATAACTCGAGTAAGAGACTTGACATGATTGTATATATAGATAAGCGTGAAATTATTTTACATGTATATTGTCGAGTATACACTAGACTAGTCCTCTGGTCGACATAGGCACATGTTGAATGCGATTTTTTTGTGATTGATCCGGTTAGGTTCCGCTCGAGTGCCGTGTCGGAGATAAACCACCAGAACCGGACACATGGTTGTAATGCGGGTCGGATAGAAAAACCTTGAAACACAATGTAATTTAGGACTTAGTACGATTGCCCTTACCACGTAATATTGGTGTATATTCGTTTGTAGGCCTAGTGTTACGACTTGTTCCCCCGGGTAACGATAGTGACCCGATATGACTTGTTGTGTGAGATATTATGCTTGTGTCTTAAAATAATATCCTGAATCGATGCATTTGATATTATGCTTGAAGGAAATATTTTGATACGTTAAATACTGAAATGAGATTAATAATGATTAATCATGATACGATATGAGACTACACGTTACTCGAGTTTGGGTTGGGTAGTCACGACATAGGAACATTGGTTGGGTAATTAAACAACTTAATTACTGGAGATGAGTAATGACTAGTGTGCTTTCATTATAAGTACATCTTATAATCTTATAGCTTGTTTTCTTGCTTTGATGTTCGTCTATCTTGCTTCTTGCTCCTCTCCTATATATATAATATATGGCAGGTCCTCGTCCCGATGGACAATGGACTATGGAGCTTGATGAGATCATATCAATCTTAGGATTCCTGTAGCTGTGGAGTTATTCTATTTTAATTTATGTCGCTTGTTTCCCTTTTCATGAGGGTGGTATCAGAGATTAATATCACGTTATTTATACTTGGTATTTGAGATAAATTTTGTATTATTCTTTCCCATTTTGTGTTGGGCCGCATGTATTGGCATTTTATATTTTCAATTTGAGATTACTGATGGATTATTACAGTTAATAGTTAAGAGTTGGTTTCACTTGTTATAGTTGTTATTATATGATTTGGTTACACATATGAGAGTGTACATGTTTACTTTACTGCATTTATTTAAATTTTATTTCTAATGCCAACATATTGACGCTCCGCTTTAATTTAATTGGGCGTAGCTAACCGAATTAGATATAAAAAGCAGGGTTGTCACAGTTGGTATCAGATCACGGTTATAGAACCTTTAGGATCTGAGGGCGTCCGTACGTTTTCCGTGCATCGATTCCTTGATACGTAAAGCCTTACGATTAGGTATTTTATTCGATGAATTGGAAGATCTTCACGCTGCAATTTTAACGGGCAATTTGAAGCTTGCCTAGTGTATAGGGAGGGTTCCTTCTTTGGATTTCAATCGTGAGACATCTCACGCATGAGGTGAATCTCCGATCGACCACATGATAGTACGCGTGAGGTCCATGTGTGAGTACTTGTTGTAATTATGACTAGTGCTCCACTTGAATAATTTGTTTTTAGGATACATGTTCACTTACTATCTTTTAAGATGGTGATTTAATGAGATGTGAACTCTAGGAGGGCCTAGGGTCCATGAATTTTATGAGATCGCAATTCATGTGCAACTATCGTAGTTTTATAGCCCACCAGTAGGCGAGAGAACCGATGTTGAACTCAAAGATTAAATTGAATTTTGGTGCTTTAGGGGTAGGAAACACCCGTATATTTGATGTGCATTATCAACTTTGAATATCGTCACTTTTATGGCTATAAAGAAGTTGGTATAAGTTATAACCCACCTTGTAGTACCATTGAGTTGTTGCTACCACTTGCGTATGTAGTTGTCTGAAGTTGTTTCCAATGTGGAAGTGTTGAGCTTTAGATATGGCATACCTAAAAATGATGTGGTCCAATTATTGTCGTGACATTTTCCTGAGAAGAAATTATCGCGTTCCACCCGTGATGGACAGACTGTTGAGGCATTAGATGATATATTAATCAATGAATGGTTAATGAAGTAAGTCTTGTGATAATAAGAGTATATTATTACTCATGAACATGTAAAGGAAGGGTTGTGATTTGAGAGAGGACTACTCCAAATCGGTGTATGTCCCAACCCATAAAATGATGACCTGAGGGGTCCAATTTTGGTGTACGCAAGAGTGTCATCGTACTTGTGAAAAGCACGGACTAGATTCATTCGTTTGATAATGTATAATGAGAGATTTATGAGTCTGAATCAAGAATGGATAAGTGATTATCCTTGAAATATTGTGTTGGTATCAGGGAAGTTTGGTAGGCATGTAAACCTATACATTGTCCACACAAGTGATAGATGTCGTATTGGGGTGACATAGTGGTTTTTAGTGTTCTGATCGTATAAAATCCATAATGGAATCAACTTAAGGACGATTAGGTGTGTGTTCTGTCATAAACAAGATATATTAGTGGGTTAGGTAATCACTTGTTCAGAGTGGAATGTTTCGGCGAGTTATCCTGAACAAGTTCGTGAGAATGTATCAGTAATGTTACGATATCTTGGCCATGGACACTAAGGATGAGGAAGTCCGTATCGCAAGTACGAGTATTGACATTGGAGAAGTCCAGAATTTTTTTTAGGTAGTTTTCTTTCCGTATTTGTCAATGAATGAAGTTCAGTGTTCTTCGTAAATCCCTAGATTAGAATTCGTGTTTGATAAGATGTGTTTATCTTGCTTTGTAGCACCGGTATATTTGTTAAAAGTTGTCGAGAGAGGAACGTGAATATGGGTGTGCTAAGGGATGGACTTGAGTTGGAGTTACCAGTTGTGAACCCTACGATGAGTAGCGAATCTCTAGGGATGATTTGTCGAGTGAGAACATCACGAGGGAGTGTTCAATAGGAGTTTTATTTTATGCGAGTGTGATTGCTTGAGTTGGTGATATATCCACGAGTTAGGTTTTATGTTATTACCCGGTGATTTGGGGGTACTAATTTTTTGCACCGTGATAATGGTGGTGCTTGATTTAAAATCCATCAGATATGGGAATGTGGCTATATTTTGGCCCTCGTTATGTATTAATGTGAATTATAGCACGAGTGAGTAGTTAGTGACATGATGTTTACTTAGAGAGTGTGTGATTAAAGACACGTTCCGAAATTAAGTGTAAGATGTTCGATTTTGGTGATGTCTAGACTAGTGAATAGTCATAGAATGGTCTTGATGGTCTTTTGATAATGGTAGAGTCGTGTGTAGCTCGGTCAATTTTTGGTTGACTGGTGATAGTGTTACCAACTGAATGTCGTCATTAATGGCAAGGATTGAGACATTTTGGGATTCCAAATGTCGGACCATTCATTGAAATTGTTGTCATAACCTCCATTGTAGGGGGACAAAAAGAGAGTGTTTCGACCGTTGTTGAGAAGTTTTGTAAGGAGGGTGTGTACTCTTGGGCAAACACCCACGAATGGGTTCGTAAGATATTTAATTTTTACTTCAGTTATGTGTGGATTACTGAGTGTTAATTAGGGTCACGGTACGTGAAGGTACCCGCTACCTTATATTTACGACCTTTGACATATGGGATATCACACCGTTCTTCATAAAGATCAGGTGACGTTGGTGTGCTGGAAGATGAGTATTCGGATGGTGAGTGTGCCAAATCCTATATTCTGATTTGGTAGTATAAGTGGGAATTTTTGGTCTTACCTCATTGCTTGAAAAATGTACAAGCCTTATTCGTGGTTTGAAGAACCAATTTCAATTCATATTCGGTGAGAAAATTCTAATATACTCACAGTCCAAGGAAAATCCTGTCGGATAGGTTGAATTCCTATACGTGTTTTTAAAAAAGAGCGGTATGTCGAATCTAGCGAGGGTCTATAACCTTTGGTTAGAGCTACCAAACCGTGAGAAGTGGGGGTGTGCAAGGGGGAATATTGTATCTTAGATTAGTTCGAAACCTTTGTGTGAGGGATCGTTGACCGCCGAGAATGCAACTTTGTCGGTGTTGTTTTGTTCGAGAGAGTATGAACCTTGCTGATATTATTTACCTAAGTCTAGACTTGGAAGATGGAATAATATTCGCACGTGCATAGAAGTTGTATGCTTATGCACATGTGCAACCTTAGTGGATCCTAAGGGTTACCATATCGGTTAACTCACCATCAATATAAGTGCAAGGCAAGTGTTATTGACAACTCGAAGTAGAGTTGGCTTTTGAGCTTTCAGTACCATCTGTTAGTCGATTCTGAGTTGAGTATCAAGGCATGATTTATGAATAATGACATCTGTATTGAATAGGCGAAGTTGGATTATTTGTTGTGTGATGAACCGTTGAGTCCAGAGATAAGTGTTTTTTGGAGTTAGAAGATTCTTGTACCACTAGGGGTCTTAATTTGACAAATTCCTTATCTCGACAAGCTGACAGTAGTGTATCGGAGGGGTTCCTTATTTGGATTTCACTTGCGAGACACTCCACGCATGAAACTTAGCAAGTCGGGACTTGGGGGTATTGATTTCAGGATCAGCTTAGTAGTTTAGTTATGTAAGGCTTTGTGGTGAGACTTCGGTTGTATAGTTAGAAATGGGAAAGTATCTCCATGGATTTCATTATTGGGTTGCCAAGATCGCAGCGCGGTCATGATTCGATTGGGTCATTATTGACAGACTATAAAGGTCTATCTTTCCTTCTAGTGATGATGGATTATGGTAGCACAGTATGCTATGATTTTTATTAACGAGATTGTGAAGTGGCATGGGGTATCGTGTGATATCGTGTCCGACCGTGGCAGTGTCTTCATCTCGCACTTTTGGGGTGGTCTTCAGGAGGCGATGGAAGTTCAGTTGAGTTTAAGTATTGCGTTCCACCCTCAGTTTGATGGTCAGACGGAGCGGGTAAACCAAATTTTGGAGGACATGCTACGATTTTGTGTGTTGGACTTCAAAGGTGGTTGGGATACACATTTACCACTGGTGGAGTTCGCATACAATAATAGTTATCAGACAAACTATTGTCATAGAACCATATGAGGATTTTTACGACAGGCCTTGTCGATCCCCTACGTATTGGTTGGAGTTCGGAGAGCACCGGATGCTGGGCCCGAATATTGTTAGGGAAACCTTAGAGAAGGTTGACTTGATTCGTGCATGGATGAAGACCGCGCAAGATCTTCAAAAGACTTATGTTAACATAAGGCAGAGTAATTTAGAGTTCACTATTGGGGACCAAGTGTTGTTGAGGGTCTCACCCAGGATAGGCGTTGTTCGTTTTGGTTCCAAAAGGAAGATTTCAACGCGATACGTGGGTTCGTTTACAGTGTTAGGTAGGGTGGGATCAGTTGCCTACCATTTATCCCTACCCTACTAGCTCCAGCGGGTACTCGATATTTTTTTTTATGTATCCATGTTGAGGAAGTTCTTATGTCCCGAGGACTCACACCTACACATAGAGTTAGATGGGGTTGAGCTGCAGCCCAATGGGAGCTATGAGGAGGGGTCGTTCTGGATTCGATATCGTCGTGAGAAGTAGTTGAGGTCAAAATTTATTCCACTTGTTTATGTTATGTGGAATAATCATGATGAGTATGAGGCCACTTGGGAGAGAGAGGATGACTTTCGAATTAGTCACCCATATCTCTTCATGGAAGGTACGTGCGAAACTACCTTACTTGACTTGAATTGATTTGTTTTAATTTGGATTTCGAGGATGAAATCCCGTTCGTAGAGGAGGAGAATGTAATACCCCGCATTTTTTATTGAATTGAAATTGAAAAGAAAAAAAAAACTATTCCAGTGTATATATTCGAAATGTTTGGAAATGAAACTATGTCAGTATATATATTCAAAATGATTGGAAATGAAAAGCTAAAATGAATTCATTGAGATACGAATGTGCGACTTAAATATTAGAAGCGAATTAACGCGTAAAAGAATCGAGAGGGTTAAATTTTGGGCAATGGCATTTTTGTAAATAAACTAACCCTAGGTATAAATAGAAAATAAGAGAAGAAGTCTCCATTTTATCATTTCACAAAAGGGGCTAGGGTTTGGAAGATAGAGAGAGTAAGAAGAGAATAAAGCTAAGAGGATTTCAAGAAGATTCAACTTTTCCATACAATCCAAGGCAAGTTAATAACCTATATGTGTATATTATGTATCTATAATGAAATTTCACATGAATATGTAT
Organism: Sambucus nigra; assembly: GCA_949130495.1. Lineage (NCBI taxonomy): Eukaryota > Viridiplantae > Streptophyta > Magnoliopsida > Dipsacales > Adoxaceae > Sambucus > Sambucus nigra. Next base: position 44,699,784 of record OX422207.1, on the reverse strand, counting down.
TTGGATCCCTAAATTAATATGAAATTGATGTTAAAAATGATATGCAATGTATTAGGATCATCATCCATGTAGATTCAAATGTAATAACATCATTATAGGGATTGAGATGTAGAACAACCTCTTGAATGTTAGAAATCTATTAAATTAAGTAAATCGTCATATTAAAAACTGTTTTGACCTATTTTGGTTCCAAAAATGGATGTTTCGTCCGCCTAGCCCGGTAGAAAATCATATTCTGAACAAATTTGTAGTTTTAAGTTTTTTTGAAAACGTATCGGAAAAGTCTCAAATCGGCGTTTTAAAATTCTACGCAGAAAGTTTTCGTGAACATATCTGAACATATGTTAGTTTCGGGTCTGTTTTAAGTAGGCTAAGGTAGCGTGTGCGTGTGTTCTTGTAGAAAATCACGTTCCGAAAAACTTTGTAGTTTTAAGTTTTCCCAAAAAAGGATCGAAAAAGCCTTAAATAAGCGTTTTAAAATTCTGGGCAGAATATTGTCGAAAACAGGGGCGAAAATTATGTGTTAGTGTCGGGTCTGTTTTATGCAGGATATGGTAGTGTGCTCGCTTCTCCTTGAAGAAAATAACGTTCCGAACAACTTTGTAGTTTTAAGTTTTCCCAAAAACGAATCGAAAAAGCCTTAAAGAAGCGTTTTACAATACTGGGCAAAATGTTGTTGAAATATGAGTGCTAATGTTTTTCATGTTGTTAGTAAGATAATTATGGTGTTGTGCCTAATATCCTAACTTGATCACATACTTATGGTTATTAAGGATATATAACATTGAAATGATTTGATTTTGAATTAGTAAATTAATGATGTAAATTATGTTATATTGTAAATAATGACTATGGTATAACTCGAGTAAGAGACTTGACACGATTGTAAATATACATAAGCGTGAAATTATTTTACATGTACATTGTCAAGTATACACTAGACTAGTCCTCCAGTCGACGTAGGTACATGTTGAATGCAATTTTTTTGTGATTGATCCGGTTAGGTTCCGCTCGAGTGCCGTGTCGAAGATAAACCACCGGAACCGGACACATGGTTGTAATGCGGGTCGAATAGAAAGACCTTGAAACGCCATGTAATTTAGGACTTAGTACGATTTCCCTTATCACGTAATATTGGGGAATATTCGTGTGTAGGCCTAGTGTTACGACTTGTTCCCCTCGGGTAACGATAGTGACCCGATATGACTTGTTGTGTGAGATATTATGCTTGTGTCTTAAAATAATATTCTGAATCGATGCATTTGATATTATACTTGAAGGAAATATTTTGATACGTTAAATACTGAAATGAGATTAATCATGATTAATCGTGATACGATATGAGACTACACGTTACTCGAGTTTGGGTTGGGTAGTCACGACATAGGAACATTGGTTGGGTAATTGAACAACTTAATTACTGGAGACGAGTAATGACTAGTGTGCTTTCATTATAAGTAAATCTTATAATCTTATAGCTTGTTTTCTTGCTTTGACGTTCGTCTATCTTGCTTCTTGCTCCTCTCCTATATATATAATATATGGAAGGTCCTCATCCCGATGGACAATGGACTATGGAGCTTGATGAGATCATATCAATCTTAGGATTCCTGTAGCTGTGGAGTTATTCTATTTTAATTTATGTCGCTTGTTTCCCTTTTCTTGAGGGTGGTATCAGAGATTAATATCTCATTATTTATACTTAGTATTTGAGAGAAATTTTGTATTATTCTTTCCCATTTTGTGTTGGGCCGCATGTATTGGCATTTTATATTTTCAATTTGAGATTACTGATGGATTATTACAGTTAATAGTTATGAGTTGGTTTCACTTGTTATAGTTGTTATTATATGATTTGGTTACATATATGAGAGTGTACATGTTTACTTTACTGCATTTATTTCTAATGCCAACATATTGATGCTCCGCTTTAATTTAATTGGGCGTAGCTAACCGAATTAGATATAAAAAGCAGGGTTATCACAGATCGTAACAAAAATAAAATCTCCTTATGACATATTACAAACATAGTTTTGTTCGCGAAATTAAGTCAAAACAATACAGGGACTCAATTGGAAATGTATGTCCTTACAGTTTTATCAACATAAACCCTTAAAATTCTCCCATCCTAAATTCTAAATTGTCTACCTTAACATCAAAATCAAATCTTTCAAGAGTATCACTTAATATCATCATCAAATCATTGAAGTTTCCAAAATCCAGAATTTCTACATGGGATTTCAATAAATGATGAATTAAGAAGTAATTTGGACTAAGTAAAATAAGCAAGAAAATCCTTGCCTTTAGTCTTGAACGATTTCTTGATTGGCTTCTTGGGTTCCCTCTTGGATCTTTCTCTCCTAATAATCTTGCCAGCGTTCTTACCTCTCTCCCTCAAACTGTGTTTTAGGGTTCTTGGGTACAAATGACAAGGAGTTATTAAACTCCTAATTAATGTAGTTAATGCTCAAATTCCGAGTTTTGCCGTAAGCCTAAAGTTTGGACCCTCAAATGGACCCAAATATATATCCCAACTAGTCCAATAACCTCCCAACTCATATATATATATATATATATATATATATATATATAACACATAAACGAGCCCATAAACCTCCCGAAATTCGTCCTGAATAGTTTTATTCGACAACTATACTTTTCAATTGTGTTGTACACCGTATATTAATTCTTTGATGCACATGCAATTATTTCCTACAAAAATTATTTATCATGCAAAGTACAACTCACATAACATGAAGTAATAATAAATTAATTTATTCACAACCTAATTAATTTAATTTACTCCCTACGAATTTATTTTATTTTATTCAAAACATAGTTGTATTTTATTCTAAAAATATGGGATATTAAATTCTCCCCCTAATAATGAAATTCTATCCCCAAAATTCGAAACGTGCCTGGCTAGAAGAGTTCTAGATTTTTCGCTCACATGTCACTCTCCCTCTCCCAAGTCAACTCATCCTTCTTATGATGTCCCTATTGAACACGTACCAACAAAATAGCCTTAGATCAAAGTCGATGCTCCTTATGGTCCAGAATGGCTACGATTTATCATTGTAGGTAGCATTTTAATGGATCTCTATCTCATCGATATCGATATCCTGGTAAGCTATCTCGTCTCTAAGGAACCTTCGCAATGCAGAGAGTGGAAGACGTCATGCATCCGTTGCAAGTGGTCCTATAATACCAACCGATAAGCTACAGGCCCAATCCTCTCAAGGATAGGGAATGGTCCCCCATATTGGGGAGCTAACTTCACCTTCTTCCCAAGCATCATCACTCCCTTCATGGGAGACACTTTAGTTGGCACCTGACTCCCAACATTAAAATCCAAGTGTCTCTGGTCCGCAACCATATAGCTCTTTACCTATCCTAGGAAATTCGAATCCTGATCCGAATCATCTTTACCTTCTTTGAGGTGTCCTAAATGAAATACGGATCGAGTAATTTGTTCTCCCACACCTCCAACCAACATGAGGTTAAATACTACCCCCAACTCAAATGGCGTCATCCCAATCGTGAACTAGTAGATGTTGTTGTATGAAAACTCCACTAAGGTTAAATACTACTCCTAGCTCCTCTTAAAGTCTAATATTTACATTCGTAGCATATCCTCCAGCATCAAGTTCACCCTCTCTAATTTCCCATAGATCTGAGGATGATAGGAGGTGCTCAATCTCAACTCCTCCCCTAAAGCCGACTGAAATCTCCTTCAAAAATGGGACACAAACATCCTGTCTTTATTTGACACAATATTGAGCGGTACCCCGTGTAATTTCATATTCTCTATGATGAAAAAACTATCGTACTACTCGAAACTGTAATTTATCTTGATCGATAAAAAATGAGCTACCTTCGTAAACCCGTCGACGATCACCCAGATGGAATTGTCTCCCCCATGTGATGTAAGTAGCCCAGTGATGAAATCCATGGAGATACTCTCCCATTTCCACACTGGGATCTCCAAAGGTTGTAATAACCCCGTATGATGCTAATAGCCCACCTTTACCAGTTGACACGTAGCACACTTAGACACAAAATCCGCTATGTCCCTCTTCATCTCAGCCCACCAAATACCGATGTCGCATGTCTTGGTACATCGTATCCCTTTTGGGATGTATCATAAATCATGAATCGTGGGACTCAAACATAATATCTCACCTCAAATCCTCTCCATCAGGGATAACCAGCCTGCCCTAAAATCTCAATCCACCATCTGACCGAATGAAATAGTGTTCTGCCCCTGTAGACACCCCATTCTGTTACCCCCTAACTCTCCTTAGGTCCTTAGTACCACCCTTCATCACTACAAACCCAGGTCATGTCCCAAGTACTGACCTAGAAGCCATCGAGCACTCCCCGGCTCAGTTTGACCCAAAAGTCAAACTCTTTGTCTCGATCAAGACTGAATGAATCTTCTAAGGGAACTGAATAACCTTTCCAACAGTCCGTCCCGTGCGCAATTCCGACTTACCATGCGGACGAACGATCTGTTTGCGTCCGAAACTTGACCCAAAGGCCATCGGGCGCTCCCAGACTCTGTTTGACCTATGTCAACTCTTCAGCTCGATCGAGACTGAAGTAATCTTTGAAGGGAACTGAATCCCCTTTCCAATGGTCCATCCCGTGCGCGATTATGACTTTCCATGCGAACGAACGATCCGTTCGACTCCGAGAGGTCATCGAATGCTTCCCTAGCCTGATTGACCAAAGTCAACTCTCCAAACCGGGTCAAACTCTTTGGAATGTCGAATTACATCTCCTAACCATTCCAACGGTCCGCCCCGTGCGCAATTCGAACTTACCATACGGACGAACGATTCGTTTACGTCCGAACGATTCCCCGTCCAATGGATCGACAAACGCTTTCGAGCCATATTTGACCCAAAGTCAACTCCCGAACCTGGGAGCGATACAACGGACTTTCAAAGGTCTCTAAATTATCTTTCCAACGGCATGCCCCATGCGTGATTCTAACCAACGGTTTGCCCTCGGCGGCTGATTTTCCGAAAAAGCCTAAAGCTCACTGCTAAATGGTAGGTTCCAGACCCTGCCTATCGGCACCTGCCGATAGGCAGGAATAGGTCTATGCCGATCGACATTGACCAGAGACTATAAAAGTAGGCCTTCACCTCATTTGCAAGAAGATCCCAGATCTGATAAAAACCTCTCTCAACGAATCCCAGAAACCTCTCTCGAAGGCAGTGTGATTTCAACATCCAAATCCCTTTTTTACTTCCACTTTTCATCATTCTTTTCATCAAACTTGGTGAATTAGCCACTCTCCATCATCATCCAAGCGCAAGGGCTGCTCTCTAACATTCAAGCTCAAGCTTAAGATCTTCAAGAAGGTCCAACTTTCTCACCTTTCTCTTCAAATCCTTTTAAATTTGCAATAACTTGTTTTATTACTTAGCACTTTTATTATCTCATTTCATACATCCCAATATACTTTTTATTTAGTATTATTGCACATCTCTTATTTTCATATAAATAAAACCCAAAAAAGCAAGAAAAAGAGGGTTTCCTCATAAATTACAAATAAGGATTCTCATACTTTTCTCACACTTTTCTCATAACTAAAACACTTTTTCTACACACACACACACACACACACTTACAAATAAGAGATCCCCCATTTGGATTTATGGGATAAACCCCACCCCTCGTGTTGTATGCGAACTACGTGGACTTTGATGCCTTTATAAGCTACGTAGGCGTCTCGGGGTAAAACCCGATACTCGAGTCCTTTTTCTCAATTTTCCTCTTATTTTCCTATCTTCTCTAAATCTAATTTTATTATATTCTATATACTTGTAATGTATTATCCCATATGCGTTATCGTTCCATTATAACGACCAATGTAGGGGTAGTCACGTAAATCTTATTTTTCTAATACTATTCTTACATCTTCCTATGGATGACTCGCTTTATCTTTTCCATGATACAAGTCGAAGATTCCTACCTCCATTCTATATATACACATGCACACATATCACAGGGGGGAATATAAAGGAAAATAGCAAATATCCATGACAGACCGAAAGGACGGAATGGGTGCCTAACACCTTTCCATTTCGTAACTAAGGCTCTGAACCCTTCTTGAATCATCTTGGTTTCGCATGCACCAGTATGTCTTTGGATGTCATCCTTCGGGGTGGCTTCCCCTTTTTCTTTTGTCTGTTTTGAGTAAAATAGACTGGCGACTCTGAATCTCTCTACATTTCACACCACATCTCAAATGACGCAGGCCGAAGAGCTCCCGGGAGGGATGCGCGGGACCTGAAGGATCCTTCCTCCGCGCGCTCGCCCGCATAGTGAAGATCGGGGATGGTCACAGTGGCGACTCCGCTGGGGATTATATTATTTTGTTTGTGGGCTTGACTCTATTTGCATGGATGCTATATTTGTTTATGTTTTCCCTCATATCTACATGTTCCCCCTTTTCCATGTGTATCCCATGCTTATGCTTATATTCACACACTTGTAGAAATTTCACCATGTACACTTCACACCATGTGCACCTAGGATCACATATATCCGCATGTTGCACGCATCGCCCCTCCATACTTGGTGTACCTTGGGTACTTATACTTTGCTCCCTGTTTGGCACAATTAAGAAAGGCATTCTCATCATAAGATACTAATAAAAGAATCATGCATGATTCACACATCACCAAAGAGCATTGATATTGACCAAATTTCACCCAGTAACTGGAGGGTCACTTCGTGATGGGCGCTGGTCCGGCAGGGTGCAGTTAGCCTAAGCGATATGACACTCACCTTCCATTGGCCAAGTACCTTAAACGTATATCGAACGGTTCCCCCGCATCGTATCGCTTGGCCGAAGTCATGAAGGGAGGTATATCGCAGGGAATTCATTCACGTACGTCGAGTATATCGAATTCTCTCTCACACGTACCTTCCCCACGAGGTATATGGTGAGGCAATTCACGTACACTCAGGTTTATCAAATGGCTTGTCCACACGTACCGATTGCCCGCAAGAGCAAGACGTATATCGTGGAAGTCACGCCAAAGGATGGAACCCATGCCGATTCACCCAATAAACTGCATACCCGCATATAGGTGTCAAACCTAGGACACGCACTTTAGATTGTCGGTTTTGACCCGAAACTCTACTGAAATTCCGGGTCGATCTGCCGCCCAATTTTCACGCATTTTTAAAACGATACCCTGTCCATGAGCCTGGTTACAAGTCCATCCATAGCTTTGCATATACTAAAAATCCCACTTTTCCAAGCTCGGATACCGTCCGGCATTGCATTTAAGAGCGTTAAATACAAGTGAGAACATAATAATAATCATGCTGAGTTCCGTCTCCAAAGACATTTCTCCATTCTTTATCAAAAATCCAAAAACATTTCTCCTTTCTTTATCAAAAAATTAAAAAAAATTAGTTTCTTCCCTTTTTCTCAAAAATAAATCTCATCCTATGCCTTCTCAGGTCGATCGCAAGCCCTTGGCCTGGCTCCCCATTGGCTTCGGTCTTCAGTCAAATCACCCCAGAGTTTCATCCGTTCCTATACTACTTCTTCTAAGTTCGGAATCTATCCATTTTCCATGGAGAATACAGATCAAGCACCAATTATACAGTCGGATCTGACGACAGTCCTAGCTCAGCTCGTGTCCAAGATTGACAACCTCCAAACGGAGGTCCGAGAGATGCAACGAAATCAGATTCCTCTTCCTCAAAAGCCTGAGTTCCTATTCCCTCGTGATGTGGGTCTACCCGAGCCTATCTGGGTTCCAAAATAATATCAGCATGCTCCACGTGCCCCTCTTGCCAATGGGCCGCCGCCTGCCCAACTTCCGATGCCAAACATTGCCCAACCTGTGGTAACCTGCCTGTGGTCGTTGATCCAAAAGAGGAGGAGTTGAATAAAGTCAAAGAGGATCTCAAGATGCTCACCAAGAAGTTTGACCAGGTCAAGGTCTCTGGGAATTACATGGACTACACCCACATGTCTCCCTATCCTAAAGCGAGGTTACCCGAGAAGTTCAAGATGCCAAATATTGAGAAGTTCGGAGGGAGTGGACCCCTAATTGTTCATCTTCGCAGTTACCATCGTTCCATGATTCTACTAGGGGATTCTGAGGAGGTGATGGCCCAATTATTTCAGCAAACTTTGAAGGATAGTGCCCTCCGATGGTTTTTATCCCTTGAGGAATCCAGAATCCGTAGCTGGGAGGATGTAGCCCGAGAATTCATGTCACAGTAGAAATACAATGAAGAGCTTGAGGTTACCCGTCGTGATTTAGAGCTGCTCAAACAGAATCCTAGAGAATCAGTCAGTAACTTCCTAACCCGATGGAGGGAGCAGGCAGCTACCATGACTAATCGGCCATTCGAGGAAGAACATGTCAACATAGTAAAGAAGAACTTATTGCCCCATGTTCGAGCGACGATGGGAGGATAATATTATCCCCACTTCCGAGGTCTCAGAGAGGCTGGAGTGGAAATAGAGAAAAGCCTCGTTAAAACTGAGGTTGAACCAAAAAGGTGTCCAAACATTTCACCCCTAGAAAGTATGACAAGCCTGCCAGTGCTATAGTCTCGACCATCAACAACATCTCTCAACCAACCACATCATGGTCCCCAGAAATCCATCCTTCCCCCATCCGAAGGGAATACACTGAGCTCCATGCTCCCCTCTCCAAAGTTTACCAAGCCCTGTTAAGCCTAAACCTTATCAAACCCTTGGATCCCCGTCCATTGCCAAATCCACTCCCAAGAAACTTCAAGACTGATGCTCACTGCGCCTTTCACCAAACTGCTGGCCATACCACCGACCAATGCTTTCACCTTCGGAACATAATCCAAGATCTCATTGACCGGGGTACCATTGCCCCACCAGCCAATCCTAAGCCAAACACTACTCACAATCCACTTCCAAATCAAACCAATGCCATCTTCTTACAAGAAAACCCAGATTTCGATCCCTCAACTCAAATCACACCCATATATTCTCCTAAACCTCTTCAAATTTGCCCATATTTCCTCCTACACCCTACTAGCCTCACTGATTAGGCACTGTCACTCCTTACCGGAGCATGCATCGCTGTCCGTACCCGTTCTAAAAATGGAAGTATGGAATTGTCAGAGGTGTTAGATCAACTCCTAGAGTTCGGGCTGAAATTTCCCTCACAGGTGGCCATCGATTGCTAGAGATTCAGTAGACTGTTCTTGGAAGCACAAAAATGGGCCCGAGATTCAGACAAATGGGTGGTACGAACCGACGAAGTCAGCCTAGATGATGTTGTCCAGACTATGCAGGATTATTCGGGCAAACCAATAACATTTGTAGTATCACCGGGTTACTTGACGCTTTGAAGGCATTTAGTCCCTTCAATCACACATATCCCCACGGAATAGGAGTACCTGTATGAAGAAGCCATTGAAGTTGTGGAATGAATTGACTTTACATGGAAAGATAGAATTGTTGCCACCGAATGGGGGGAAGAATTCAAAAATTCGAGAGAAGAACAAGTTCCAAAAAGAACTAGCCTAGTAGTCGACATATGTGGGATGATCTCATTTGAAGAACTCCTCGGAGAAATAAATAGGGCGGCGGAATAACCTGAGGTTGACGAGGAAACGGGATTCATATTCTTTCCTTCTTCAGTAAATCACATGACCAGATCAGGGAGACATTACCAGGTTCCAAGCTCACTACCAGCAAATGACAAAGGGAAGGGTGTTGAAAACCTTCCTATGCCAGAGATGACCATCAAGGAGGGCAATATCCTCGACTAATTGAAGAAAACCCAAGCTAAAATCACTCTATGGGGGCTTTTCATGTCTTCCCAGCTGCACAGAAATGCTTTAATCAAGCGGCTCACTGGACCCATAGTTCCTCCCTCTACCACACCAGAAGAAGCGGTAAATCTGGTCGGATCCTTGACCTCTGCCTGAATACTATCATTTTCTGAAGAAGAAATCCCCAGAATTGGGCCGAATCACAATCATGCACTCAACATCTCCATCGAAGTTATGGGGAAGGTCATGTCATTCTCTCTTGTCGATAACAGATCCTCCTTGAATGTTTATCCACTAATAACCTTTAAGTGTTTAGGCCTGAAAGAAAGCGACCTCTCTCCAACCTCCGTCGCTGTACGTGCCTACGATAATACCCGTCGTGAGTTGATAGGATCCATAAAACTTGTAATAGGGGTTTGCCCTATAAACCCTGTCGTTGAACTCCAAGTCATAGACATCCTAGCTTATTTCAACCTGTTGCTCGAACGACCCTGGCTCTACAATATCAAGGGTGTCTCTTCCTCACTCCATCATAAATTGAAGTTCTTCACCGACGGGCGGGCCATCATCATTTTGGGAGACGACGGAAATGTCGAGGGTGCAAGCACCAGCAGTCCAATTCTTGAGATACAACACAGGTCAAATGATATGCTCCTATCAGGATTTCGGGTTGAGCCAATCCTACTCCCGACAGGGGACAATTTCAAAGAAAGGGTTTGTCCAGAATACGACCCTCATGGAAATGTCAATGTGATTCAGATGTTCATAAACATGCACTTCATGCTCGGGCTGGGGCTAGGGAAAAGGCAGCAAGGGATACTTGAGCCCCTCGAACTGAAGAAAGATTTTCCTCCTTGTGGCTTGGGATATCAACCATCAGAACGAGAGCTCATAATGATCTGCCAGTCTCAAACAAAGAGAAGATTAGACTGCATCCGAACTATCTCAGGAGACTCCTTGAATGGACGATTCATCAAAGAAGGTGAAGACTTCCCCTTTTGCGGTTTTCCAGAACCTTGGTATGACCACACAGACAAGAAGATGAAGCCTGGAATGGAGATCTTTTTCCAAGATAGCTACCCATGGGCCGAAAGTTTCCAACACCGCGTACAACCGCTCATCAAAGATACCAAAGAGACTGAGGAAAGTGATTTCGAATATTCCTTCAACTTGTAGATACTGGGACTGGCACTCAGCATGGTTCATTCAGGCACTACATCAATGGACCCATCCCGTATGATTAAAGCTGCTGGTATTCCTCTCCTCAACTGGCATGCTGTGCCAGTTCTACCTCTTGAAATCTCCCCTAACCCCAATGTTTACCCTATTTCTTCTTCTGTTGTCTATCCTTGCTCAAATGTAATCGAGACCTCTTTTGATGAGGTTCTCAATGTCGTTTTTCCTATCAATGAAATAAACGAAGATTTTGAGTATCTTGCTGTGCCTTACATTAACTGCTTGGATTCTAATCAAACTTTTGATGATGATGATTTTGCAAATGAACAATTCTTAACTGATCTAAATAAGGTTAATAATAAACAACATAATCACGTTCAAGTTAATGAAGAAAAGACTGTTGTTATTAATCTCGGTTCTAGTAGCCAACTGTGTGAGATTAGGATAGGGTCCACCCTTGACGAGCATGAGCGTGCACAACTTGAAGAATTTCTAAAGGAGTTCGTGGATGTCTTCGCATGGTCCTATGATGACATGCCCGACATTGATCCTAAAATAGCTCAACACGAGATCCCCACTCTCTCAGATTACAAGCCGATTAAATAAAAATTGAGAAAGATCTGCACCGAATGGTCACTCAAGGTCAAAGAAGAGGTGGTCAAACAGTTGAACGTGGGTTTCATTCGTGTGATTGAATATCCCACATGGCTAGCCAACATAGTACCTGTGCCAAAATTAGGGGGAAGGTTCGAATGTGTGTAGACTACCGAGATTTAAACAAAGCTTCTCCAAAGGATGATTATCCGCTACCCAATATCGACCTGATCGTGGACAACACAGGCAGTCATGCTATCAAGTCATTCGTCGACGGGTTTGTCGGATACAACCAAATCAAGATGCACCCCGACCACCAAGAAAAAACTGCATTCATCACCCCATAGGTAACCTTTTGCTACACCATTATGCCATTCGGTCTCAAGAATGCTGGGGCTACCTACCAAAGGGCTGCCACAACAATCCTGCACGATCTCATTCACAAAGAGGTCGAGGTTTAAGTGGATGATATGATTATCAAGTCCAAAACTAGAGAAGGTCATGTTCCCTCTCTCCGGAAGTTCTTCGAACGACTGCGATGGTATCAGATGCGACTTAATCCACATAAGTATGTCTTCAGCGTTATAAAGGGAAAACTCTTAGGATTTATGGTCAGCGAAAGCGGGATAGAAGCAGATCCTGGCAAGCTTAAGGCCATACTTGAGATGCCACCACCCCTAACATATAAATAAGTCCGAGGTTTTCTTGGGAAATTACAATATATCAGCCGGTTCATCAGCCAGCTAACCTCCATCTGTGAACTAATCTTCAAGCTCCTCCGAAAGGATTCAACTAAGGTTAGACACGATGCATGCCAAGAAGCTTTTGACCGAATCAAACAATATCTGACCCAACATCCAGTGCTCATGCTACCACAGCCTGGTCTCCCTTTGCTCCTATACCTAACCATAACCGATACTGCAGCTGGGGCTTTGCTAGCCCAATACCTTGAAGACTCCCGCAAAAAAATAGCCATATATTACGCCACTCACAAATTGGCCGGGTACGAGGTCAAATACATTGCTTTAGAAAAGGCATGTGTCGCACTTGTCTGGGTCACCCAAAAGTTGCGACACTACATGCTCTCCTTCCCCATCAAACTTGTATCCCGAATAGATCCCATCAAATACCTTCTTGAGAAACTTGCCTTATCCAGTCGAATGGCCCAATGGTTGATGCTCCTAACCGAGTTCGATATTATGTATGTCACACAGAAAGCTGTTAAGGGAAGATCCATCTCTGACTACCTCGCCAATTACCCCATAGACGAAACAGACGTCTGGATCTCCGAATTTCCAGATTAAAATATCCTTTGCACCACTCAAGACCGCCTTCGATGTAAAATGTTCTTTGACGGCGCTGCCAATAAAAGGGATATGTTATTGGGATACTGCTGATCGCCCCAGATGACTCCCACACTCCCATCGCCATTAAACTGGATTTCCCTTGCACCAACAACATGACGGAATACGAGGCATGCACAGTGGGCCTCAAAGTCTCTCTCAAGAAAGGTATCCAATACCTTGATGTCTACGGGGATTCTGCCCTTATCATCGGTCAAGTACTCAGAAAGTGGAAAGTCAAGGACAAAAAACTCCAAGCCTTTTATGCCCAATTAGAAGAGTTAGCCTCCCGATTCCAACATATCACCTTCCATTACCTACCTCGAGCAAAGAATAACCTAGTCGATGCTCTCGCTTGTGACTCCCCGCCTAATTAAATACCGGGTGATCATTCCTTTATTAAATTATAACCAAGGTGAACGGTTGGTTCATTCTTAGCATCACTATCGCAAAAAAACTTTTCCAATTAAACACCCTAAATAATTAAGCTAAGTGATAAAACCATTTTAAGACATCAATTTCCAAATTAAATTTCAAACCAATGTTTAAAACCTTTCATAATCCATGGTTTAAAAATTCCCCAACAACTAGACTAAAAAAAATAATCCTAGTAATATAAGCATTCAACAAATAATTCCAACTTTAAAACTTCGAAGGAAAACATCCTGACAGTAACAATCCCAAAGTATAAATACTGGAAATAAACAATCATAATCTATGATAAAACCAACTGAATAATGGAAAAGGGCGACACATGCCCAACTGGATAAAATAAAACTAGAAGTGGAATCAATAATGAGGTCGTCTAAGCAAGAGGCTTGCAACTCCCACCTAAGCTGCAACACGTTCTTTCCAAAGGATCCTATACAAGACGCCCCTGTGGCTGGAAACCTGTAATATATACATATATATACAAGAGAGAAGAGAAAATAGGAAACGGGTCAGAGCCCGATTGTAAAAAAGTTTAAAATTAGTTTAGAAAGTATTTAAAATGCTTACCGGCTAATGCAACAATCATATTAGTGTGGCACTCTCTTGAGAAATTCTCACCTCTCTTCTAATGTGCACACCTACCGCACTACTACTCCCAACAGTTTATCTTATCTTAAGTTACTCACAAGATTTCAAGCCGACAACTTCTAGTGTTAAGAAAATTAATTTTATTTAAAAGCAAAGTTCTCACATAAGCCTCATTTAATTATAAAGTTTCTCAGTATTGCCTCAAACTTTTCAAACACTTATATCGAAGTTGAAATAATTATTCATTGTTTGCCTACCTTTAGTCACAGTAGATAGTATCCAAATTTCAAGTTCATATATATATACATTAATCACTCATTTAATATATATTTACTATCGGCACCCCACATAAAATTTATGATGCTGGCATACTCTGCTATCAAATCCCCGTATCACTCGTACTAAGGGAAATACTAGTTCGTAATCACTCTCGAACTGTAATAACACAAAACACATACAAATTGAGGCGAAGCATAGCTCCAAGTCACTAAGAGGTCAGCACATACCCTCACGTCTCTTAGGACCGTCTGACTATCGATCAGATAGCCTGTACCAAGGATCCCTATGTTCTAGGGTACAAGTCAATATCCCCCATAAAGGTCCCATCGAGATAAGACTATCCCATCGCGGTAACCTCAGTGATAGCAAGTAGCGCGGGCATGATTTTTACACGTATATAGTATATGCACAATCACAGTCATATATGTATACTACTATTCCCAATTCTAATTTAGGTACGTCCACGACCCATACTAATGATATTTATTCTCATTGCACATTACTAGATTACCCCGTATAACGGTTTGTCTCTTTTACTTATTTATGGGATTATTCCAACTTACTACGTAACACTCATGAATTCCTATCTCCCAAAGTGTAATTTCAGTAGGTACTCATTTATTTTACAACGTAACTTCCTTACGAGCCTCACCCTTTAAACACACATTCCCATTAAGTGTAAAACATCTTTGTTAAATATTAATCTCGTCTTACATTAAGGGTTCCATTTTTATAAAGTCCTACTGGTCTTCTTTATCTCCCCAAATCATCTAACAATAATTTCCAAGAATTTCTATTCATTTAAGTTGGAACCAACTATTTAAAAAGGGGAATTTGAGTTTTCCAGGAGGGGTCTATCGATCGATGGCAGGTGCTCGATCGATCGATGCATCGATCGATCAATGCTCCTGGGTCGATCGATCGATCAAGCAGGTATGACGAAACAGCAGAATTTCCAGTTACGGGTTTATTCTTTCAAAATCATCCAAACCAATATATTTGACTTCTAAACTCCCAATAATTTATACTACAAGTGTTATATCCTCAAATAAGTGGTATTCTACATAAGGCATGCAAATTTTCATCATGTATAGCGAATTAAAACGGTCAAAATCCATAAAAATATCAAGAACCCTAATATTTTCTTTGTTTAGTTTCCTCCCATTCTTCTCCCAGATTTCATACTCCTAATTTACTACAATTTCTTGCTTCAACCTCTACATGTGTATTTGATTTCAAGAATATGTCTTTTACCTCTACAACATGCAAATTAGAGTCTCCCATACACGTTTTCTTTCATAAAAACTAGTCCTAATCAACCCTAGGCTAACATCATTGAAGCATTAACTGAATTAGAGCAAGATAGATACTTGCCTGGGAATTCTTGGTTCATATTAGTGGGCAAGATTGGTGTAGTTGCGATCTTCATTGCGTGATCTAAAGTTTGGCGGCGACGGCGATGCAAACGGTAGAGTTCTTGGCCTAGAACTCCTTGGAAATCTTCTCCACTTCCCTTCCAATGGCCGTCTTAGGTTTTTGGTTGTTCTAACCCTAGAATACAACTCCTATTATCTCATATACTCTAAGAAATTTCGTAGGTTTTCATGCCCACAAAAGTAAAATGTCTAAAACGCCCTCCCGGGGTGTTAATTAGGCCTAGAAACGCCCCGAGACCCAAAGTAAACGCCCGGGTACATTATTTTGACTATCTCGATCCTTCCGGACACATTGATGCACTCAAAATGACCATACGAGTGACTTATAATTTATTCACTTTTAATAGTTCGAATTTAATCCCGACACGACACAAGCGGGTCCCGATAATTTCCAAAATTATCAAATTAGATTCTCGTGATAATTTTACTAAATACAATTACACCTCTTACTTTACCCATAAAGTAATTTACAACAAAATTCCAATAATTACTAACTCTCATCATGCTAGTAAATATTTAAATGATTTCCGAATTAATATTAAATTAATATCTCAAATTAAATTTAATAAATCCCTAAATTTAAAAGCCACAAAAATACGAGGTATTACATACTTCCCCCCTAATAACGGAATTTCGTCCCGAAATTCGGAGTATAAGGCCTACCTGGTAAAACAAATTTGGATACGTTATCAGTACGCAAACTATCTACATAGTAAGGCTTTCAATTACTATAGCCCTCGTCTCGCAGCAAGCTTGTTTAACATTTTCATTAAAGATAATTCACATTGTGCTCCTAACCGACATCATTCGCTTAAGGTACGCCTATATATTATTAATTCCCATTATTTCAATATCATTGGGATGCCACACTTCACTACATTACAACTACTCGGAGTTCTAAACACAAAACTCCCGTTTTGAGAGAAACCATACGAATACCTGACCATTCTTATTTGCCTAAAATAGTCGTGGAGTTCTACCATCGTCATTAGACTAACTCAACCAATCCAAAATTTTGATAATTTGTCCTCTCTTAACATTCAGAGTGAGAAAGTTATGTTTTTTCCCACATCAAAACCTCAATAAACATCTTGTTCACAATAAACATGTGCGCGTGCTCCCCCAGAACCCTACCATTAGGTAGTATCATCCCTCAATTATCGTAATATACTCAACTTGCTAGTTATAACCGTTTCGGAAGTGAAACGATCACGATGAATTCAAAATTACTTTCACGCGGTTCCACTAATCGTTAATCACCGTGCGCCTATTCCCCGGCTATGGGTGATACATCCTACTCAAATCGAAACGTTACCCCCGCTGCTTCCATAAATCCCATATTGAAGGTGGGATTCAAAAATTTCATCCCGATTCAAAATAATACCGTGTAGGATCACGCACCGGCGCGATCTTTCCTTGCAAAGGAAGACTGAGGAACACTAGTTAATATTGGAAATCACCCCAAAAGAATATCAATCACTTCCTTCTTGGGCGACTTGTTCCACATGTTCGGATGAACCCTTGATCTTGTCTTGAAGATGGCCACCCATCCAAAAACCTTTATCGACTTTATCGGCCTTTTCCATTATAAGAATTGTCGATAGCCATACAATTTTCTGATTGATCCTCTTATTCCAACCGATCTCTATCTATGAGTGGTTCCTGCAGAGACTCCTCACTATGTCCCACTCACATTGACTTTTACTTAAAATGCATCACATTAAGTGACACTTAATACTCCCCTTCTTTCCTTGGCGTATACCGAAAGTCTCGACCCCTACGCTTTTCTCCACAATGTGCATTTCTAGACTTTTTACACCGTACTAACATCATTACTCTTTGTATGCGCAAGTCGCTCCCACACTTGACTAATAACAACTCCGCTCCGAGTGTTCTCCATAATAATTAAATTCTACCCTTCTCAAGGAATACCCCTTTTAAATGGTTTCCCACAGCCTTCCAACCAAATTCGGGTGTGCTATTCTAATCGCACACGCATGTATGGATTATCATCCTTCATGCAATGCTTAACCCACTCTATCACTTCCAGCTCATTATGCTAGTCCCATAAACACATTTTCCACACGACCATTCCCACGTCCTTCAACTCGGACGATTTTAACATCAGCTAACCAAGATGTGCATATTTTGTAACACCCCGAATACCTGGGGAGAGCGAGCGGCACGCTACTCATCGATAAAATTACCCAAATCCAACAAAATACAAGGAATAGGGCATCTAAATCCCACAACAATCAAAGGAGGAACCGCTAAATGTCAAATCTCTTCAGATAAGTACAACAATTCTCTCGAATAAATACAATAACTAAAATAACTCACTAATGCTCTATACATCAAAATAAATACAAGTTTTCTCTCTTGTATTAAAAATCTTCCCAGATACTCCACACAAAAATCATCCCAACTCTTTATGTCCCTTGTGTTCTGAACGCGGTTACGATACTTGGGTACTCTCAAACACCCTAGAAATTAAACTTTTAAATCCTCCCTATCATTGTTCCATCCCTCAACACGTGGTGATAAAGTAAAACTTTCAAAAAAAAATTCTTACCACACAATCGGCTCCACTGGCCTTAAATCATTACTCAACTTCCAACTTATCGATATAATTACCTGCTCCTATTACTACCGAGGTACCAAACTTAAGGACTAATGACCAAACATCTCCCTATTTTCCAACCTTACGCTAAGTTTCATGCGTGGGATATCTCGCAAAGTGAAATCGAAATAAGGAACCCCCCTGATACACTACTACCTAGCATTATCGGTTATCGAAATCTATTAGGCCCTCTGTCCATAACATTTACCCCTTCATTCTGTCTCTTGACAGGAAGTTACATCACCTCCCGTAATTACACCTACACAAAGAATATTTTGCCAATCCTCTATCGTCCAATATTGGTGGTAATTCCCTATCCGTAAACCTCCTACACATACAATCAGGACTCTCAAAATCCCGATCCCAAACATACGAGTCTAATTGTTAACTATCTCATCTCTAAAGGGTAGATACATCGATTCTCTTTACTTATCACTCAGTCTTAAACTCTGAACGTGATACTGAGTCAAACCTTCTTGTTTGACGGTAAACCCAGTATGCACAGAGCCATGTAAACAAGGTTCCTAAACATTTCGGGATTTAAACTCTTCAGGCCACTATAACCCTTTGAGTCTCCAATTATATAATATAAATGGGGTCCTGAGTCTCTCTCACACATGAGGCCTTGCCAAAATAAATCAGATTGCACTAAGGCAACCACTCCGATAGCCTTGAAATAACTGCCTACTATTGTATATGCCACATTTATAAAATTGCAACCAAGGCAATACCATACTCGTATATCACACTTACTAAAACGAGTACTCTCAATAAAGTATATAACACTATTAATACTCACATTCATCCTCCGTGGATAACACTAAAGATAATTCCACTACACTAGGGAAAAGAAAAATATACCAACATAATATTAATGTTCATAGCTATACGCACTAACTCGTCTCACATGTTAATCTAGCAATGAATAAAACTATGGTGACTTGTTCGTGTCACATGAAACATGCCTCATCCTTTGAGGATAAAAGTCATACTTCTACCTTTCCATTCGCATTGGCAAATCTTTCCTCTGGGCGAGGCATTGCCACCAAACACCTTTCTTACCCCGAAATGGCGGGGTCAATACTCCTACCGAAACTCTAGCACGCCAATAACGGCCTTATACTCATGCATATCTAACATCAGTATTGACCGAGGGTAAAAATGAAGTTATCAATCTCTTATATCTACACCCCTTCAAATAAAGAAAATCAAAGACTCTTTCCCCCAAATGGTGAGTCTACGCATGACACTTTACTCGTCGTCGTGACTAATAGCCCTATGGCTCGTGAAAATGTATAGTTATAAAACAGTGCGGTGCCCCAGTACCAATTAAAACTCAACCCATAGCACCAGGTATAAGGAAGGTACCTTTTATCTCGGTTGGGCCTGAGGTGCTGCTATCTGGTGAACGTTATAGACACATCCATACTGTAATTGCCTCTGCTGAACTGAGGCTGCTAGAATGGCTGGTGGAGCTAGCTTATGTGGTTCATTACTGGCACCTTGCTGCCGTGGGGCCCTATTCCTCTCTGGGCAATCCTGACGCCTATGGCCATTCCTGCCACATTGGAAGCACTTCCCTCGAAAATGTCTCACTTCACTACGTTGTTGACTAGTCTCGCTTTTTCCTTGGTCTTGCTGGCCTTGATGAGAAATTTGCGGAAAAACGATGTCAGGTTGAGGACAATCCCTCCACTTGTAACCCAGTTGCACACATTTATAGGAGAGTCCCGAAATCTCTCGTTGGTCGGGTTGTAGTTTCTCCCCAGTCTGATTTGGACAAGATTGCCATTTATGACTGTCCATTCCACATTTGAAACACCTCTTTGTGACTTAGTTCTAACCCCGACCTTATTGGCCCTAACGCTTTTGGCCCTCTTCATAAATTTTGTTACCTCGGGATCCGTCTTGATCTTGAGGGGTTTGTTGCCGCAATTTTGATGTCTTCGCACAATTGTCAACTCTAGTCACATAAAATTGACTAACCTCTCTAGGTCTTTTGCCTCCTATGAGTTGCATGCTGCAATTCGTGGTACTGTAAGACTGCAGTGGTAACTGCTTGTGCCACAATGCCTGCAAATTCGGCAATTGGTACCCTTTTTAAAGACACCTGAGGTGTGAGTTGTTCTTGCTCAATGACTTCCCTAACGGCATTAACTTGATTGTTTTGACGGTCCATCTGAAACTTTAAAATAATCTGGATAAGTTCAACATTCACATCGATAAATCGCAGAAGCACGAATTTCAAATGCATAAAGGTGAATACAATGTTCCTAATATTAGGGCTCTAAATCAAAGACGCTAAGATGGAAATAAGACAAGCCGTACAGATCCTAAAGAACTCTAGAACCTGATGCTCTGATACCACCTGTGACACTCCACCTAATTAAATAACGGGTGATCAGTCCTTTATTAAATTATAACCAAGGTGAACGTTTGGTTCATTCTAAGCATCACTGTCGCAAAAATAACTTTTCCAATTAAACACCCTAAATAATTAAGCTAAGTGACAAAACCATTTTAAGACATCAATTTTCAAATTAAATTTCAAACCAATGTTTAAAACCTATCATAATCCATGGTTTAAAAATTCCCCAACAACTAGACTAAAAAAAATAATCCAAGTAATATAAGCATTCAACTAAATAATTCCAACTTTAAAACTTCGAAGGAAAACATCCTGACAGTAACAATCCCAAAGTATAAATACTGGAAATAAACAATCATAATCTCTAATAAAACCAACTGAATAATGGAAAAGGGCGACACATGCCCAACTGGATAAAATAAAACTAGAAGTGGAATCAATAATGAGGTTGTCTAAGCAAGAGGCCTGCAACTCCCACCTAAGCTGCAGCACGTTCCTTCCAAAGGATCCTATGCAAGACGCCCCTGTGGATGGGCACCTGTAATATATACATATATATACAAGAGAGAAGAGAAAATAGAAAACGGGTCAGAGCCCAATTGTAAAACAGTTTAAAATTAGTTTAGCAAGTATTTAAAATGCTTACCGGCTAATGCAACAATCATATTAGTGCGGCACTCTCTTGAGAAATTCTCACCTCTCTTCTAATGTGCACACCTACCGCACTACTACTCCCAATAGTTTAGCTTATCTTAAGTTACTCACAAGATTTCATGCTGACAATTTCTAGTGTTAAGAAAATTAATTTTATTAAAAAGCAAAGTTCTCACATAAGCCTCATTTAATTATAAAGTTTCTCAGTATTTCCTCAAACTTTTCAAACACTTACATCGAAGTTGAAATAATTATTCATTGTTTGCCTTCCTTTAGTCACAGTAGATAGTATCCAAATTTCAAGTTCATATATATATACATTAATCACTCATTTAATATATATATTCTATCGGCTCCCCATTAAAAAATTATGGTGCTAGCATACTCTGCTATCAAGTCCCCGTATCACTCATACTAAGGGAAATACTAGTTCGGAATCACTCTCGAACTGTATTAACACAAAGCACATAAAAATTGAGGCGAAGTATAGTTCCAAGTCACTAAGAGGTCAATAGATACCCTCACGTCTCTTAGGACCGTAAAACTATCGATCCGATAGCCTGTACCAAGGATTCCTATGTTCTAGGGTACAAGTCAATATCCCCCATCAAGGTCCCATCGAGATAAGACTGTCCCAGCATGGTAACCTCAGTATTAGCAAGTAGCGCGGGCATGATTCTTACACGTATATAGTATATGCACAATCACAATCATATATGTATACTACTATTCCCAATTCTAATTTAGGTACGCCCACGACCCATACTTATGATATTTATTCTCATTGCACATTACTAGATTTTCCCGTATAACGGTTTGTCTCTTTTACTTATTTATGGGATTATTCCAACTTACTACGTAACACTCGTGAATTCCTATCTCCCAAAGTGTAATTTCAGTAGGTACTCATTTATTTTACAACGTAACTTCCTTACGAGTCTCACCCTTTAAACACACGTTCCCATTAAGTGTAAAACATCTTTGTTAAATATTAATCTCGTCTTACATTAAGGGTTCCATTTTTATAAAGTCCTACTGGTCTTCTTTATCTCCCCAAATCATCTAACAATAATGTCCAAGAATTTCTATTCATTTAAGTTGGAACCAACTATTTAAAAAGGGGAATTTGAGTTTTTCAGTAGGGGTCGATCGATCGATGGCAGGTGCTCGATCGATCGATGCGTCGATCGATCAATTCTCCTGGGTCGATCGATCGATCAAGCAGGTATGACGAAACTGCAGAATTTCCAGTTATGGGTTTCTTCTTTCAAAATCATCCAAACCAATATATTTGACTTCTAAACTCCCAATAATTTATACTACAAGTGTTATATCCTCAAATAAGTGGTATTCTACGTAAGGCATGCAAATTTTCATCATATATAGCGAATTAAAAGGGTCAAAATCCATAAAAATATCAGGAACCCTAATATTTTCTTTGTTTAGTTTCCTCCCATTCTTCTCCCAGATTTCATACTCCTAATTTACTACAATTTCATGCTTCAACCTCTACATGTGTATTTGATTTCCAGAATATGTCTTTTACCTCTACAACATGCAAATTAGAGTCTCCCATACATGTTTTCTTTCATAAAAACTAGTCCTAATCAACCCTAGGCTAACATCATTGAAGCATTAACTGAATTAGAGAAAGATAGATACTTGCCTAGGAATTCTTGGTTCATATTAGTGGGCAAGATTGGTGTAGTTGCGATCCTCATTGCGTGATCTAAAGTTTGGCGGCGACGGCGATGCAAACGGTGGAGTTCTTGGCCTAGAACTCCTTGGAAAGCTTCTCTACTTCCCTTCCAATGGTCGTCTTAGGTTTTTGGTTGTTCTAACCCTAGAAGACAGCTCCTATTATCTGATATACTCTTAGAAATTTCGTGGGTTTTCATGCCCACAAAAGTAAAATGTCTAAAACGCCCTCCGGGGGTGTTAATTAGGCCTAGAAACGCCACGAGACCCAAACTAAACCCCCGGGTACATTATTTTGACTATCTTGGCCCTTCCGGATACATTGACGCACTCAAAATGACCATACGGGTGACTTATAATTTATTCACTTTTAATAGTTCGAATTTAATCCTGACACGACACAAGCGCGTCCTGATAATTTCCAAAATTATCAAATTAGATTCTCGTGATAATTTTACTAAATACAATTACACCTCTTACTTTACCCATAAAGTAATTTACAACAAAATTCCAATAATTACTAACTCTCATCACGCTAGTAAATATTTAAATGATTTTCGGATTAATATTAAATTAATATCTCAAATTAAATTTTATAAATCCCTAAATTTAAAAGCCACAAAAATACGGGGTATTACATCGCTACCTTGGCCTCCATGGTCGACATGCCCGAGGGAATAACAATGACCCCCTTCCTAGTTCAAAAGCAAGACAAACCGACCCATTGTTATCATATTGAGCTTGTGTCCACCGAAGATCCCGAACTAGCCGATTGCTGGTACTATGATATCTGGTGCCTCCTCAAACATGGTAGGCATCTCGAGGGTTCCAACAAGAAAGACCAAACGACTCTCCGAAGACTGGTCGCCCAGTACATCATTTGTCATAAAGCTCTTCTCAAGAGGAACCTCGATGGAACTCATCTACATTGTATCGCAGGGGCTGAGATTGAGAAAATAATGCAGAAAATCCACAACGGGGAATGCGGACCCCACATGAATGATCATATGCTCGCCAAAAAGATCACCCGACAGGGCTACTACTGGACCACCATGATCCAGGATTACACCGCTTCTGTCCGGAGATGCCTCAAACACCAACAGTTCTCCAATCTTCAACACCTGCCTCCGCGTGAATTATACAACATGACCTCTCCCTGGTCGTTCTCCGCCTAGGGTATCGACATCATCGGAAAGCTTACGCCAAAGGCTTCAAACGGACATGAGTTCATCCTAGTCTTCATTGATTACTTCACCAAATGGGTCGAGGCTGAGTCATACGCAGTATTGAACGCCAAGAAAGTGGCCAAATTCCTCCGATAAAATATCATCTGCCGATATGGGGTCCCGCACGAGCTGGTATTCGATAATGGGCTGCATTTCGAAGTAGAAGTCATAAAAGTAGTCGATGAGTATGGGCTTCAGAGACATAAATCTTCTCCCTACCGACCTGAGACCAATGGTGCAGTTGAAGCCGCCAACAAGAACCTCAAAGCTATCATCAGCAAGATGACCAAAATTTGTAAGGATTGGGCCGATCGGATCCCATACGCCCTCTGGGGCTATCAAACCTCAATCTGAACCTCTACTGGGACTACCCCTTACTCCCTGGTCTATGGCATGGAAGAAGTCCTACCTGTGGAGCTGGAAATACCCTCGCTACGCGTTATGCTCGAAAGCAAAGTTAGTAAAGAAGACTGGTGTCAAAGTCGTCTTGTTGAGCTAGCCCTCCTAGATGAAAGAAGATTAAAAGCACTTTACCACATACAGGGGTACCATCACCGAATAGCGCGATCATTCAACAAGAGAGTCAAGGACCGCGGTGTCCGAGAGGGGGATTTAGCCCTCAAAGAGATAATAGAACCCATCTGGGACCCCAGAGGGAAATTCAAGCACAATTGGAGCGACCCATACATTGTGAAGAAAATCTTATCCGGCGGTGCCACCATGATCACTAACCTAGATGGAGAGGAGATGGCTTGTCCAGTCAATCTGGACCGTCTCAAGAAATTCTACCCCTAGTCCAAAATCTCGACGAGCTATGACTCTTCTCATCCCCCTTCTATTCCTAAAAAAAAAACTCATCATTTCTCTCTACCCAGAACTACGTGGGCCTCATCCTCTACGAAAACTATTTTCAAACAGATAAAAAACTTTTCAAAACCCCAGAGGTACGTAGGCAGCTCATGCACCTCACATGAGCACGACCCTTTCTTTTTCATAAAATACTATTATTTTCTTACCTCCGACAATGACGGTTCATTCTAAAAATACTTGAACAAAAGGATTATGTATGCCTTAGCAATCAGTATAGATAATTCAAAATATAAAAATCATCGAAAGGCACAGCTGGATGATCGAAAACTTGTTTATTTCATTAATAAGAAAATTCACCACGGATTACATAAGAAAAAGGAACGGATAACTCCCTTCCCTACCACCATAAAAGACAAATAAAAGCCCCACATCTATTACATAAATAAACTCTCCAAGAGTCCTACCCACAGCCACAAGAGGAGCCTGCACCCTCATCATCTACATCCGGAGGTCCCCAAGTTTCCCCTGCCTGAATAGAGTGCCATAAATATTCCATGGACCGATGAGCCCGAACCATCTTCTAAAAGACCACAACACCCCCTTATATGGTGTTAGATAAAACAAACCATCTTTGTCCAGTCTCCACTGCCAACATCTTACTGACTACTTTCCTCCACAACCATTTCATATAATCTTTGGGGACATGCCAAACCTCCCCGACAGACTGAGAGGGACGGGTCAACGGACGTCGATTTTCCCACAGAGATCCAAGCAACAGACGCAAGCGCTCAGTCAAATCCTTTACCGAAAAGAAATTTGAGGTCCGAGGGGGCACGACCTGCGCCCAGCCAAATTGCCGCAAAAGCCGCAAAGGGAAATAAAAATAAGTCTGTCTGAGACCAACCAGACGCACATATGAATACTCTCCTAGCTCCAGAACAGGATGCAACTGTCCCCACCAAGGCACTGACCAATACAGCCCACGGGCCCCATGCTCCACAAATCAATGCTCCCGGTTCTCAACATACAGGCCAACGCTGATGAAGTAGCGTGAAAAAAAGTTGGGTACGACCGACAAGGGATACTCTGGAGGAGTCGCCAAGCGAAATCTTTCAGACAAACACATGAATAGCATCACAGGGCTACCCCTCAAAACGTCAGAACGGCCTTCTCTCCAGGCATCCAGGCCATTCAGGGTCTCCACCAGTATCACCGTCGCAGGATTGTGACGATATGACATCCATAAAGTAATGGTTGTAAGTTACGGGTCCACTTGCACTTCCCCAGACCCAGAACAACGACTCCAACATAGTCAGCATCACCTACTTTCCGCAAATGCACGAACTGTAGCACCGTCGGGAGGGAGATCATTCCTCCAGCAACCAATGATCTGGCCGCCGAAGACGAAATACGAAGAAGCCCGGCCAATAAATCCCTGGGAGAAGGGGAAAATTCGGGCAAAGCCGCAGCAACACTGGGATTTACACCCAACATGGCAAAAAACTCCTCGTAGGTAGGAAAAAATTCATCCAATCCAAAGAGGAATATATGGTCTTCGGGGTACCAGAATTGTACCACCGCCATCAGCATGTCCCACTCAAAAGACCGATTGCGCCACAGGGAGACTCGACGCATGTTGAAAACATCGTAGTCGACATTATAAGAACACATTGATTCCAAGGCTTCGAGGTAGTTGGCAAACTCGGTGCTACCAGGGAGAGCCATCTTGCAAAGCTAAAAGATAATGGGCAAGTGGGTAAGAATGCAAAGGTGTGATGAAAACACTCCACCCTTACCCCTTTTTATACTTGAGAACCCTCATAAGAGACATAATCCCTGCAGAAATCGGAGGAAATCCTACCCCACAAGGTACTAAAGGCTGAAGAGGGTACCATTAAAACCATTCAATTGATGGGACTGCACTGAACTGTCGATAGGCAGGTCAGGGTGCTTGCCGATCGGCAACCCCCCATTTTTGGCAATTTCCCTTTTTTCCTCTTTTGTCAAATCAGAAAACTCAATAAAAATAAATTGATATTCTCAACAGAATTTCAAGAATCCATTTTTCTCCTTATATAATTTCCCTTTTTAATTAAAAATTTTCCTTTAAAAAATTTCAAAAAATATTCCTTTTTACGGTCTCAGCAGCAAAGTAAAAAGCGCATGTGCATGCATTCATTCATCATAAATAAAAGATAACAAAAAACTCCATTGCATTACATATATCTATTTTCAATGTTACATCATCTTTGTAGGAAATAAAAAGAAAAAGCAAAAACAATGGGACTCAGCCCGAACCCACATTCTTTCTCTCTCTCTCTCAAGAGCTTCCACCCCTGCGGCATGCTCTCTACCCCCTACGGCGAGACGATGAGCCACCACTACCCGAGCCCGAGTCCTCTATGGACGAGGTAGACGACACCAAGCAAGAAGGAACAGGAATCGCGTCCCGAATATGGTCAGTCACCAAAGATATCCAGTCTTTGATGTCCTTTCGCCAAGTGGTCGACACCCGAACTTACTGCAAGAAAAGGCAAAATCAGTATCAAAACAAGGATGACCAAAACAGAAAAGAAAGAGAGAAGGGAATAGAAAGGTATACCGTAGGTCGGAGGAACTCCTCTGTCAAACCCAACTCCATTGGATCCATCTCATGAGGACGGTACAACATAGGCACCATCCCTCCATCAGCTCGTCGGATGTTGTACGAAGGGGTATACAACCACACAAAAGGGACCTCTGAGGTTGTCGCCACTGTGGGAAGAACCCACCGCCCAATTCGAACCCGTAAGAGGGAAAGGCAACGCATCATATATTCTGGGTGCCATCAACCAGCTCATCATAAAATCCATATAGTCATACGGTGCAGCCGTATCGGTATATAGCAAGTAGGACTCGCCAATCATCGCCGAGATCCTCTCATCCTCTAACAGTAGTCGCTCCCGCCTCCTAGACGTAGGAGGCTGCACAGGTGGCACCACCACCTCATCCTCAGCAATCTGACGAACCACCCTCTCCCCAAGGTACCAGGAATGGTCGAACTCATTCGCTAGTAAGTGCCTCATCCGTGCGTTCACCCCGGTCGCCCCCGCATCCTGAATGTATGTTCCCCAGGGATAAAAGGTCACCTGAAAATCTCCAAGCAAGCATAAATCAATACGAGATCACAAGAAGCAAAAACCAAGATTGAAATGGAAAGAGTCTTACCCTACCACTGGTCAGGTCATTCAATACCTGACGCACCGCTTCCAGGGAGAGAGATCCCTTTGACTGTCGGTTGGCCTTACGCCATCGATATAATCGACAGATGTCTCCAACAGTGTCGTCCTTCAAAGCGATCAGTGGGTTATTGCACCCAGTCACCTCATAGAACCACGTCTGAATTCACACAGCAAAAGAGATGCATAAAGAAAATGCGAATGCATGAAAGGAAAATGTGAATGCATGAAAAGAAATGCGCAAATTAAAGAATACCTCAAGAAGGTACGTGGCACCAGTAAAAGTCTGCCTGCAGCACCGGCTGAATGCATCCAGAGAGGAGTAAAGGGTCGCTAAAGTCAGACTCCCCCAATCATAGAATGTTCGAAAATATCCTCAGGTACGGAAATAACCACAAATGAACGACGTCGTCGCTCGATGCTGTAACACACCGCCTAATTAAATACCGGGTGGCCAGTCCCATACCAAATTAAAACAGAATATACAGTTGGCTCATTCTTAGCATCACTGTCGAAAACATTTACAACTCACCCAATACCCAATTAAGCTGGTGTTAAAAACTTTCCAAATTTTAATTTAACAAAATCCCTTTTTCAATTTAAGAATAACACAACACATTTTATTCTACCAAACTGATAACACAACAAATAACTCAAAAGAATTTAAGTGCAACTGGAACAACATTCCCAAATAATATAAATCCTTTACAACAATCCCAATAATGTTAAATGTATTAAAAAGTCCCGAATACAATAGATTTTGACCTCGATAGAAAAGATAACTGAAATCCTTTGGGCGACATGCCCTAACTAAGAATACTGTGAATCAAAAGATGATAAGCGTCTAAGCAAAACTTCCATAGCTCCATAGCTCGTCACAATCAACTATGGTTGATGTCCCTGTTGCTGGACACCTGATATAGAGATACAATAGAAGAGAAAATATGCAAGGAAACGGGTCAGAGCCCGAATGTGTAGATTATTTTAAAAACAGCAAGTATTTAACAAGTGCAATAAAGCATTTATTATGTACATGTTAGATCCAACTCTCACTTGCTATTCTCACCTCTCAACTAGAGTGCACACTTAACGTTTCCTATTGTAAGGACAATTTGTCCATCTTTATGTATATGTTATGTCTTACGCCGTTACAAGATTGATGGTTGAAAAGATCACATCGTCATCAACGAAATCCGAAATCCGAAGATAAAAAGAAGAAGGAATTTGGGAATCAGACCTGACCGGACCGATCCGGCTCAGATAAAAGAACCGATCCGGTTAACTGGACCGATCCGGCTAAAGGGACCGGAGCGATCTGCTTGCTGAGTTGAGACCAGTACACCCCGGATCCATAATGAACCGATGAAGGCAAAAAGGCCGAACCAATTCGATGCCAACCGGATGGATTCGGTTTCAGAAAAAGAACCGATCCGAGTTCACCGGACCGATCCGCCTAAAGGACAGGACCGATCCGACGAGGATAGACTCTGCCAGATCGTGGCCAGATTTTCCAGGGCAAAGAGTTCCTTATTTAATCCACGATCAAAGGTTGTTATTGATAAGACTTTTCCACGTTTTTCAGAGCATATCAACCCTAAAGTCTTCACCTAGTGAGTCCTATGATTCTAGGTTTTTAGATTCACACATCTTCCGTATCCTTGTGAATCAAGTTTGGTAACCCAAAGAACACCATTACTGTTGTTCAACCCTTGTGAAGTGGACCGCTTCTTCCTCTTCATTACTGCCCTACTGGAAAGGGATATTCCAGCCACGACTACAGAATCCGATACCCGAGGGTAATTCTTAGTCAAAAACTTGTATTTCAGTGTAATCCGATTGTAAGCCGTTTCTCTTACAAATTATAGTGATATACAAATGGTTTTGCCTCTGTGGGGGATTTTTCCTTAAACTTTGTGTGTTGAATAATTCTTGCATGATTTCATATTGTTTCAATCACACCTAGTTGCATGCTTAAGGTTAATTTGGGTTAAAAATGGTATTTATTATATTACTTCTTAATTGAACGCAAGCGCCAACTCTTTCAAATTGGTATCAGAGCGGGTTACGCTAATCTATCGCGTATTCCTTTTTCCGCAAAATTTTTCTAAGATATCAATTTTCTGAAAAAATTGATTTTTGAAAAAGTGCGTGTTCAAATGGAGAAGTCATATTATAAAATGCCTATTTTTGACGGGTTAAATTATGCTTATTGGAAAGCCCGTATGAGGTCGGCTTTAAAAGCCATTGATGAACGTGTATGGATTTTGGTTGAACGAGGGTGGACTCCTCCCACTATGACTGTTGATAATGTGACCAACTTGAAACCTGACATCTCTTGGACTGATGAAGAATTTAAATGGTCATCTTTTAATTCTAAGGGTCTAAGTGCTATTTCCGGGTCTGTCACACCTGATGAGTTCAAACGCATAATGACGTGCACCACGTCAAAAGAGGCATGGGATGTTTTGCAACTTACCCATGAAGGAACAAATGCTGTTAAAGAGTCAAAATTGCAAAATTTAACAACTCAATTTGAAACCATCACCATGCATGAAAATGAATGTTTTGATGAATTTTATGCTAGGCTTTCTGACATTGTTAATACTAGCTATAATCTTGGTGAAGATATTCCAAATGCTAGAGTTGTTAAAAAGATTCTTCGTTCCCTTCCTAAGCGTTTTATACCTAAATTCACTGTGCTAAATTCCTTGGGTAATTTAAATACACTAAAATTGGAAGAACTGGTAGGAGATTTACAAACTTATGAAATAGACATGTTCCCTAAATCTGCCATGCCAAAAGATAAGGGAATTGCCCTTAAAGCCCAAGAGAGAAAAAGTGAGGGGTCGGCAAGAAAGAGAGTCGAGTCATCTAGAAAGTTAGAAAGTTCTGATTCTGAATGTGAGTTTGACTTAGATGATTTGGCCTTATTTGCTAAAAACTTCAAGAAAATTCTGAAATTTAAGAAAAGTGGGAATTTCAAAGATAAAAAGAATTTTCAGAAAAATAAGTTTGAAAAGAAAGATTTCAAAGAACCCCCTAAAGACAGTGAGAGGTGTTTTGAGTGCGACGGTAAGGGACACAGAGCGTTTGAGTGTGCCACTCGTCTGAATAGGGAAAAGGGTAAAGCTGTCCTAAATGCTATCCTTAGTGACGACAGTGAGGTCGAGTCGGTGGACTCGGGAGATGAGTCACCGCATGAGCGTAACTTCACCGCGTTCATGGCTAGTCATGTGAGTACTCCATGTGCATATAACGACGATGAGGATGCTACCTCACAGAGACACCTCGACAGTGAGTGCGAAGAGAGTGAGGGGGAGGAAGGTAGTGAGGACGAGAGTAACCTTCAACGCGCCTACGCCGAGTTATATAATGAGTCTTTCAAAACTAAAAAACGTAACAAGGCGTTAGTTCTTAGGATCACCGCGTTAGAAGAAGAGTTAGAAGAGACGAGAGAGAGAGAGTCCTCCACCTGCACCGCAATGAGAGAGAGAGAGTCTGCCTGGGTTAGTGAAGAGAATTTGCGTAGAGAGAGAGAGAGAAGTTTTGAGAAAGAGAAAGCGGACTTGACTAAACAAGTGGCTAGTCTTACTAGTGAGCTCCATTCCTCCATGGAGACTCGGAAGAAACTTAAAGCCCTTGTTGCTCAGCTTACTCATGACCTTGAGAGAGCTAGGAAAGTCAAGGTTCAAATCGAGGACAGATCTGGGAAGATGGGAAAGATGCTCCTCGATCCCGCTTTAGGTTTTGGTGACAGGAAAGGAATAGGTTTTGATGGTGCATCCACGTCCCAAATTGCACCCGTACCAATTCCTGAGTTCACTACGACTCCTTATGGCCGTCATCAAAAACCAAGAAGAAGAGTTTGACCAAGAAAAGCAAACCAATGTCCTCCTAATACTGTGCCCTTTTGCTCCCATTGCAAAAGAAATGGACACCTTAGGGAGTTTTGCCATAGAATTGGTCGGACACGACGTACTTTTGCTCCTCCACATCATACTGATGAGTTTGCCAGTCTGAGAGAGCTAGTTGAGTCTCTAATTGCCACATCACAGAGTTTGATGGAGGAATTCCGACGGATAACCTTACCATCAATGAATGCGCCCCGCATTCCGGCTAAAACCAACAACAACAAGGGAATACAAAAAGGTACCTACTCTTGGGTTCCTAAGAAAGAGAAAAAGGCCCTTGTTGTCCATGTTGCTCTCAAAGCACATAATACCTCTCAGTGGTATTTTGACAGTGGATGCTCCAGACACATGACAGGTGATGTCTCATATTTTACCCATCTTGAGGATTATAATGACGGGAGAGTCACCTTTGGAGATGGTAGCAAATCTAGCATAAAAGGACGAGGTACAGTAGAGCTACCAGGATTTCCAAAGCTAGAGAACGTGCTATACGTCAAAGGGTTGAAAGCAAACCTTCTTAGCATCAGCCAGCTGTGCGACGATGACTTTGCAGTGAAGTTTGACCGGAAAGCTTGTAAGGTTAATAATCAAGCCGGTAAACTTTTAGTGCAAGGGGTGAGGACAGAGGATAACTGCTATGGGACTGAGCCCAAATCCTCACTTGTTTGCAACAGCGCCACGATCACTCCTATGGATCTGTGGCACCAACGTCTAGGTCATGTGAACGTTAGAGACTTATCTCGTTTAGTAAAAAAGGACCTAGTACGTGGCTTACCATCACTTGGAAAGCCAACTTCCATGATTTATGGACCCTGTCAGTTGGGCAAGCAAATTCGTAGTCCTCATAGGAAGTTGAATTCCATTACCACCTCCCGTGTGGTTGAGTTGATTCACATGGATCTTATGGGTCCTACTCGCGCGGAGAGTCTCAGTGGTAAGAGATACATTCTCGTGATGGTAGACGATTTCTCTAGATACTCTATTGTAGGTTTTCTAAGAGAGAAATCTGATGCGGTAGAGTTCTTAACGACCAAGTGCCGTGTCCTACAAAATCAACACGGAGTCACTATTAACAGGATGTGTAGTGATAATGGCACTGAATTTACTGAAGCAAAAGTAGATCTTTACTGTGATAGCATTGGGATCAAACATGAGTTTTCTGCTGTGAGAACTCCTCAGCAAAATGGGATTGTTGAGAGAAAGAATAGAACGATCCAAGAAATGGCTAGATCAATGCTTCAAGGTCGTAAGGTCTCTAGGAGATTTTGGGCAGAGGCAGTGTCTACTGCATGTCACACGGTGAATAGGGTCTATCTGCGTCCACACACACTTAAGACGCCTTATGAATTGTGGACAGGCAAGAAACCCAACCTGGCATATTTCCGTGTCTTTGGGAGTAAATGCTACATCCTACGGGATAGAGAGCAATTAGGAAAGTTTGACTCCCGGAGCGATGAGGGAATATTTCTAGGCTATTCATCGAACAGTAGAGCGTACCGAGTTTTTAACCTGAAGAGCTCTAAGGTTATGGAATCAATAAACGTCACCGTGCAAGATGATGAACCCCCGATGGTTATTGATCCCAACCTTCAGTGTGAGGATGAGGACTGTTCTGACAGTGATTTTCTTGTTCCTCTCCCACACTCTGTGGACCCTATTCCTGTGTTAGGGGACACACCTGCTTGGGTTCGCAAGAGTCATGATCCTTCAGCCATTGTTGGCGATCCTACTCTAGGGGTCAAGACTCGTGCTCAACTAGAGAACGTTGTTAGTCATCATTGCTACACGTCCAAAGTCGAGCCCAAGAACCACAAAGAAGCACTCAAAGATGAACACTGGATATCTGATATGCAGGATGAGTTGCTTTAGTTTAAGAAGAAAAATGTCTGGTAACTTGTCCCCCGACCTAGTGATACTAATGTTATTGGTACTCGGTGGATTTTCAAGAATAAAATGGATGAAAATGGTACCATAACCAGAAACAAGGCTAGGTTGGTCGCTCAAGGATACACACAGATAGAGGGTGTAGACTTTGGGGAGACATTTTCTCCTGTTGCGAGGCTTGAGTCCGTTCATTTACCACTCGCCATCGCATGTCATCTTCACTTCAAGTTATATCAGATGGATGTCAAGAGTGCCTTTCTGAATGGCATTCTACAGGAGGAGGTTTATGTGGAACAACCAAAAGGGTTTGAAGACCCTCAGCACCCTGAGCACGTCTACTATCTGAGGAAAGCCTTGTATGGTTTGAAGCAAGCACCCCGTGCTTGGTACGAGAGGCTTACTTCCTATCTCTTAGCTCGTGGCTTCAAGAGAGGGGGAGTAGATATGACGTTGTTCGTCAGGATAGATGACGGTGCTATTTTGGTTGCCCAGGTCTATGTGGACGACATAGTCTTTGGATCCACTTGCTCCCAGCATGCTTACCACTTTGAGGAGGAGATGAAAAGTGAGTTTGAGATGAGCATGGTTGGTGAGCTTACATTCTTCCTTGGTCTCCAAGTTCGTCAGTTAGAGGATGGGATGTTCATCTACCAATCCAAGTATGCTAGAGACCTAGTGAAGAAATTTGGTTTAGACTCCGCTAAGCATGCTCGTACACCTATGAGTACCACTACCAAGCTTAGTAAGGACACTTCAGGTAAGGACGTAGAGCAAACCTTGTATCGGAGTATGATAGGCAGTCTTCTCTACTTGACTGCTAGTCATCCCGACATTGCCTTTAGTGTTGGAGTCTGTGCGCGTTATCAGGCGTCTCCTAAAGAGTCACACTTACTCGCTCTAAAACGTATTATCAAATACGTGAGTGGGACTCTCTCATACGGTATTTGGTATTCCTTTGATACCGATGACCGTTTGTCCGCCTATTCGGATGCCGATTGGGCCGGGGACGTAGATGGTTGTAGGAGCACTTCTGGTGGATGTTTCTACTTTGGTTCTGCTCTTGTCTCTTGGTTGAGCAAGAAGAAAAACTCCATCTCTTTGTCCACTGCGGAGGCTGAGTACATCGCCGCCGGGAGTTGTTGCACGCAACTCATGTGGATGAAGCAAATGTTGGAGGATTATGGGATTTCACAGGACACCATGACCATTTCCTGTGATAACACGAGCGCGATACACATATCCCGCAATCCTGTCCAACATTCGCGCACAAAGCACATCAGGTTACGCGAGCACTTTATACGTCAGTTAGTTGAGGAGAAGGTCGTAACCCTGAGTTTTGTTCCTACCGACCGTCAGTTAGCCGATATTTTCACGAAACCTTTAGACGCCCTTAGATTTGAGAGTCTTAGGAAGTCTTTGGGGATTTGCACAGTTGACTGAGGGGTTGGTCTATGTCAAGAATAGGATGCTTCTTCATGCTCATATCATATGCTTCCTATTGCTAGTCTGTTTTATATGTACCATAGATTTGTTGTACAGCTTTTATGTATTTTTTATTATTCTTTGAAAAATACAAAAAGATTCTCTTTTTAGAAAAATACAAAAAGATTTTATTTTGATAAATTTTTGAAAAATTCAAAAAGAGATTTGCCTTTTATGGATGAGCATTTAAGATAGCCAAGTCACAACTTCATTCCATTTATCCATGTGACTATTTGATAGAGATTTGAGAGGCTACATCATTTCATCCATGTGCTTAACATTGATTGGAGTTCTTGAGATGTAATTAGTGATATTTCCTACATGCTTGACTCCTATATCCTTTATTGCACACATGCACGGCTATATTTGATTGTTGCACTTGTCAATCTCTTGTTGGCTTGAGTGTTTCCATCTCAATCCTGTCTATACAATGTATAAAATGCGATAAAACTTGACAAGATTGGATTGCATGTTAAAACCGTTTTGGTGAGACTGTGGGTACATTTTCATAACGGGGAAGGGCTGCGAAAGTTGATTCTTATCCTTTGCGCAAAAGCCACCGTTACAAAGGACCTAAAAAATGGAGGTATTTTAATATCCGAGGTCCTAAGAGGTTAAAAGAGCCCGAAAAAATTGATAAGGCAATAAAAAGCAATTCATGCCAAATATGGGCCATTTAGGTTTTCACCATCAATTCTCCAAAGTTTGAGAATTTAGTATACCTCTATTCAAAATATAAATCTGAGGGAGTTTGGTTGGAGATTGAAAAACGGGCTTGCACTTCCTTGAAAGTCCTGAAAAAGCATGAAAATCATTCTGGACGTTATTGGTGTAGAAATCACTTTGAGCTTTGATTTGTTGATTTGATTGAGTCAATATATTATATTGTCACTCTTTTACACCAAAGGAAGCATTTGAGTTCATTCGTTAGGAATATCCAATATTCATCGTGCACATATGTCATGTTTGTATGCTTTGATTTTCCTATCGAATTTTGTTCACACCCATTCCTTTACGCTATCACCGACTTGGTTGTTTTATGTTCATGGTGTGATTTGTACCTTGTGTCACACCAGTTTTGCTTTTTTTTATTTCTCTCATTTTGTCTATTTGGGGACATCATAAAAAGGGGGAGAATGAATTATCTGATTATGGGGGAGTTTTGAAATTTGAGGCTCATCATAAATCTGGTATATATGCATATGTTTATTATCTCATTTCACACTCGATACGTCACTTGGTATTTGCTTTATCTCATGTGTGTAGGTACATCTTTTGATAATCCCATGTTGCACACCCTGATGAAAAAGCGTGAAGATTCCTGAAGAATTGAAGAACAAACGATGCAGCCTTAGTCATATGTACCTCTTTCAGTTTTGGGTTCATGGAAGGGTAGATTTGTATAGGCATTGTTCATACTTGATAATTCGGATTTTTTATGTTTGTTCCGGCATAGACATAGGGGGAGATTTGTAAGGACAATTTGTCCATCTTTAGGTATATGTTATATCTTACGCCGTTACAAGATTGATGGTTGAAAAGATCACATCGTCATCAACGAAATCCGAAATGCGAAGATCAAAAGAAGAAGGAATTTGGGAATCAGACCTGACCGGACCGATCCGGCTCAGATAAAAGAACCGATCCGATTAACCGGACCGATCCGGCTAAAGGGACTGGACCGATCCGCTTGCTGAGTTGAGACCAGTACACCCCAGATCCATAACGAACCGATGAAGGCAAAAAGGCCGAACCAATCCGATGCCAACCGGATGGATCCGGTTTCAGAAAAAGAACCGATCTGAGTTCACCGGACCGATCCTCCTAAAGGACCGGACCGATCCGACGAGGATAGACTCTGCCAGATCGTGGCCAGATTTTCCAGGGTAAAGAGTTCCTTATTTAATCCACGATCAGAGGTTGTTATTGATAAGACTTTTCCACGTTTTTCAGAGCATATCAACCCTAAAGTCTTCACCTATTGAGTCCTATGATTCTAGGTTTTTAGATTCACACATCTTCCGTATCCTTGTGAATCAAGTTGGTAACCCAAAGAACACCATTGCTGTTGTTCAACCCTTGTGAAGTGGACCGCTTCTTCCTCTTCATTGCTGCCCTACTGGAAAGGGATATTTCAGCCGCGACTACAGAATCCGATACCCGAGGGTAATTCTTAGTCAAAAACTTGTATTTCAGTGTAATCCGATTGTAAGCCGTTTCTCTTACAAATTATAGTGATATACAAATGGTTTTGCCCCTGTGGGGGATTTTTCCTTAAACTTTGTGTGTTGAATAATTCTTGCATGATTTCATATTGTTTCAATCACACCTAGTTGCATGCTTAGGGTTAATTTGGGTTAAAAATGGTATTTATTATATTACTTCTTAATTGAACGCAAGCGCCTACTCTTTCACCTATTAACCTCCTAGTTAATGGTTCCTCTTTTCTAGTCTCCATATTATAATTCCATTCCCATATCATAATCCCCTTATGTCCCATACCATACGTCACATTATTATTCATTTCTATATCTCCTACATTTGATTAGTTTCCCATTAACATGAATCATTACTCATAAATATGAATCGTTTCTCATTAGCATGAATCATTACTCATTAATATAAATCGTTTCTCATTAACATGAGTTAAGCTTTTCAATTCTTTAAGAATAAGCATTCATTAACTTAATTCCATTATCTTTCTCTATTCACCGTTATCTACAATTATCATCGTAGATAGATATAAACACAATATATAATTATGTAACCATTTAATCCATTATATATATATTCATATATAATACAGCACCCCGAGTCACAGCTGTGGTGCAATACATTACTCTGCTATCATGTCCCATCATCGCATGTCGCTGAATAGGGGACTGCAGGTTCGGTAAGATTCCACGAACCACAAACAACAAACAAATTGGCGGCGAACATAGTTCTCGTATCCATGGGTCACGCACATACCTACGTACCCACAGTCAGCGGACTTATCAACTCCCCGATTAGTCTTTCATAGACCTATGTTCTCGAGCGACAAATCAAAGATCCCATGGATTCATCAGGATATGACTGCCCTCACGCGTAAACCTCCCACCGATAGCAAGTAAGCTAGGTATGTCATACACATAATCATCAATCAATCAAATAGGTATTATCATACCTATAATATAATATCAATAAGGTAATTATCACTACCCTAAGATATTTCCCATACGTAGCATTATATCTCTTTTAAAATATCATATCTATACTTCATAAATTAATTATCCTCGCATCATATAACATCTCTCCACTACCGACGTCGTTAAGGTTCATGCGCGGAGCGTCTCACAAAGCGAAATCCAAACAAGGAACCCCTCCAATACACTACTACTTAACTTTGTCGATCGAGGAGGTCCGAAAACTTAAACTATGCAATCAGGATAACCTCATAACCTCTTTCAACCAAATGTATTCTAAGCTCCCATCTCATAAGATTCAAATAGGATTTTCCTCAACATATATTCAGTAAGAAGTCACTAATATCCTACTGGTCCATAACATCATTCCCCCGAACTACTAAGAGTTTAGTTCTCCTTTTAATTAAGGTTAAAACCGATAGTTTCAAATCTCTTATAAACACAAATTCTTTTACTTAGGAATAAACCCTCTTGTAAACTTAAGGATACCCAGGTGTTATATTAAATCACCCCTACTGGTCCTAACTTTAATCCTCATACATCTCCATTTAGAATTTAACAAATGAATCTAGGAACCGAAATACCATTCAATAGAATTTCCAATATTTAAATCACTCGAATCCAAATCAAACTTAATTCAACTATTATCAAGGGTTTACTGATATTTTCTAGGTCCCATAATCTCCAAATAATAATCACCAAAGATCCACAAAAGGTTTGGGATAAGAATAAACATTTAAAAAGAAACAACTTTACATAAACTGGGGAGGTCGATCGATCGAAGGCAGGGGTCGATCGATCGATCCCTCAGGTCCAGGCCTGAATTTTCTGCATTTCTGCAACTACGGGTTTCACCATTTTTACTCATTCAAACCTTCATATTAATCTCCAATATGAGTTATTATGATTAGTACATGATATAACAACATATATGAACGATTTCCAGTACACTAAACATCCTAGAATCATTAAGGGATTGGATTAAAAAGCATGTTTATCTCCTTATTTCCAGAAATTATCATTATAACATCTTCGAGAACACATCTATGGTTTTTCATAATATCTTCAACAGATTCCAGACTATTTCGTGGATTATTATCATCCTAAAACATGAGTTAAATTCCTATATCATTTCAGTTTTCCAGAAATCCATTTAATATTCCATTATTTCTCCCAAACAATAATAATCTTCTCTTTTCTTATTATTCTAGCATGGACAATATACAAACTTAAATTGCCATTATCAAACACTTGCCTTTCTTGTAGGTCTGATCCTTTGGTGTAGTATATCTCAGTTGGTTGTCCCTTCTCCGGTCAAACTCCGGTGGTGGTTGGTGGTGGTGAACCTTGGTTCTTGTTCTCCTCCTTCCCAAGTGACTTTTCCTTTACCAAGCACTCTCACACTCTCTCTAGGAAGGTGGCTGCTCTTATTTGTGAAGAGGAGATGAATAACTCCCATACATTTAATCTACCAACTCTTATAATAGTGCCAAATCCGAATCACTATTCATCCCCCCTAGAAAAATGACCAAAATGCCATTTCGGGTTGTCTATTCATTCCCAAATGACCCGAGACTCAAAATTGACATCCAAATAGACTTTTCTGATTATTTCGAACCTTCCGGACGCAACGACGCAGTCGAAATGACTATTAGATCGATAGAAAATAAATTTCCTTTTTAATTTAATAAACTAGTCCCGACACGTCCCATACCGCGTCTGACTAAAAATATAAATTATCGAATTTATATCATACAGTCATATCAATGACATCACTTTTCGTATATTACCTAAATATCTTTAAGTAATATTCAGAATCATCCATTTTAATATCCACCGTCCGGATAAACCCGAATGAATTAATTAATAATAAAATCTAATTAATCCAATAATTTAAAATATAACCCATTTTAAAAGTCATTTAAAATTACGGGGTATTACAGATGCCACCATGAAACCTCCCAATACCAGCAGAATGAATAGCCGGGCCATCTGCCTCACTTGCAGCCATTCCTCCACATCAATCTCCCTGCCCAACAAAACATCCTTCAGCAGGTACAACCGGATAGAATCTCTGGAAACTATCCTCCCTACATCACCAAGTGTTGCACGCACTGCCTCTGGTCTCACCCGTAAAGAGAGATTCACCTCTATCTGCTCTCCATAACAATTCAGCCCCAGCAGCTGCTGCACATCTATGGGAGTCACAGTCATCTCCCCGAAGCCAAAATGGAAGGTGTGGGTAGTATCCCACCACCTCTCTCCCAAAGCGCACAAGACCGCTGTCGAACGAGGCGTCTCATCCAGCGCCGATGCCAACCGCCCAAAACCCGCTGATGATACCATCCAACACACCATAGGTGGGAGATTGTCCCAGACATCCCTGAGCCCCGTTGTCCCACGGGCACGTATGTTCTTCAAAGAAATATCAGACTGGCAAAAAGAAAAGTCTCATCAAAAGTCAAAAAAGAAAAATCACCAAAAAGAGAAGAATGCCAAAGGTAGGGTTACTTACATAACCACCGGGACTCACTCTCGAAGAGCGATGACACGATGGCTCCCGTAGCAAGGTTCGCTCATCCACAACAGGCTCAAATGCATCAAAGTAGTTCTCACTCCCCAAAGAAAGAGGCGCCCTAGCCCTCGACTCGACATTCTCCCAGTCATCAACGGTCAACCATTCCCGGTGGACTGCAGTGCTCACAAAAGCGGCCATTTCTTGAAGATTGGAATGCTAGAACGATTTGCAGAAGAATCGCAGAAATAGAGAAGTCAAGAAAGCTGTGAAAAAATGAGGGGACTCGCCCCCTTTATATAGGATGACAAGTGCCATGCCGATCGTCACCTCCCCCTACCATATCGATCGGAATTGATCCCTTGCCTTCCCGAGGTAGCCCAAAAGTCCGTGCCACTGCCAAATGGCACCCTTCATACTATGTCGACCGGCACCCCCATTTAATTTCGAAAAGAAATTCCCAAAAATACCAGAAAGCCTCGAAAAATCCCCGAAAAATTCCTAAAAACCCAAAAAGGATTTAAAGTCTTTTCACCAAGAAAACTTTGCATTCCCCGAGCGAAACACCTCTTTCCCAGCAAAAT
The DNA here is from genome assembly GCA_949130495.1 of Sambucus nigra. Taxonomy (NCBI): domain Eukaryota; kingdom Viridiplantae; phylum Streptophyta; class Magnoliopsida; order Dipsacales; family Adoxaceae; genus Sambucus; species Sambucus nigra. The sequence goes on along the minus strand of OX422207.1, from coordinate 44,657,980 downwards.
CCTTAAAAACCAAGTGAAAACTCCTCCCGGCAAAGCTCCGGAGAATCTCTAAGGCTCGCCTGATCACTTCCCCAGCGAAATTCTCCTACAGCACCCAAAATAGGTTGTTCCCCCCCCCCCCCTGCGAAGTCTCCTAAAAGCTTCCCCAGCTATCAAGTTCCCAGCTCAGATCAAAATCACAAATCTCTCTCTCCAGCAGAATCAAAATCCAATCTTTATCCACTTTTGGGTCAGAATTGACCCCGGTCTTGGATCGTCACCTGGGTTAGGTCAGAATTGACCTCGGTCTTGGATCTTCACCTGAGTTGGGTCAGAATTGACCCCGATCCTCGGTCGTCACCACTCTTTAGGTCAGAATTGACCTCGGTCTTGGATCGTCACTTGAGTTGGGCTAGAATTGACCCCGGTCCTCGGTCGTCACCACTCTTTAGGTCAGAATTGACCTCGGTCTTGGATCGTCACCTGAGTTGGGTCAGAATTGACCCTGGTCCTCGATCGTCACCACTCTTAGGTCAGAATTAACCTCGGTCTTGGATCATCACCTGAGTTGGGTGAGAATTGACCTTGGTTCTCAGTCGTCGCCACTCTTTAGGTCAGAATTGACCTCGATCTTGGATCGTCACCTGAGTTGGGTTAGAATTGACACCGATCCTCGGTCGTTACCACTCTTTAGGTAATAATTGACCTCGGTCTTGGATCGTCACCTGCGTTGGGTCAGAATTGACCCCGATCCTCAGTCATCACCATTCTTTAGCTCAGAATTGACCTCGGTCTTGGATCGTCACCTGAGTTGGGTCAGAATTGACCCCAGTCCTCAGTCGTAACCACTCTTTAGGTCAGAATTGACCTCGGTCTTGGATCGTCACCTGAGTTGGGTCAGAATTGACCCCGGTCCTCGGTTGTCACCACTCTCTAGGTCAGAATTAACCTCGGTTATTATACCTTTACCCTAAGCCCACAGATTCAGCTTTGACCCGCAGAATTGATCATCCCCAGCAAACTCCTTTGGTCCTTAGAATCGACCTTGACCCTATGAATCGGCATACTCCCTCAAAAGCATCATATGGTGTCTATTCGACGGTTCTCATTTGTTCAAAATTTACCCATCGAGGGGCTCTGTAGACATCCCATTTTGTTACCCCCTAACTCTCCTTAGGTCCCTAATACCTCCCTTCATCACTACAAACCCAGGTCATGTCCCAAGTACTGACCTAGAAGCCACCGGGCACTCCCCGGCTCTGTTTGACCCAAAATTCAAACTCTTTGTCTCGATCGAGACTAAATGAATCTTCGAAGGGAACTGGATACCCTTTCCAATGGTCCATCCCGTGCGCAATTCTGACTTACCATGCTGACGAACGATCCGTTTGTGTCTGAAACTTGACCTAGAGGCCACCGGGAGCTCCCAGGCTCTGTTTGACCTATGTCAACTCTTCAGATCGACCGAGGCTAAATAAATCCTCGAAGGGAACTGAATCCCCTTTCCAAAGGTCCATCTCGTGCGCGATTCTGACTTTCCATGCAGATGAACGATCCATTCAACTCTAAGAGGTCACCGAATGCTTCCCGGGACTGGTTGACCAAAGTCAAATCTCCAAACCGGGTCAAACTCTTTGGAATGTTGAAGTACATCTTCGAACCTTTCCAATGGTCTGCCCCGTGTAAGATTCGGACTTACCATACGAATGAACGATCCATTTGCGTCCGAGCGATTCCCCATACAATGGATCGACAAATGCTTTCGAGCCATATTTGTCCCAAAGTCAACTCCCGAACCCAGGAGTGGTCCAAATGACTTTCAAAGGTCTCTAAATTACCTTTCCAACGGCATGCCCCGTGCACGATTCTGACCAACGATTTGCCCTCGGTGGCCAATTTTTCGAAAAAGCCTGAAGCTCACTGCCAAATGGAAGATTCCAGACCCTACCTATCGGCACCTGCCGATAGGCAGGAATAGGTCTATGCCGATCGGCATTGACCTAAGACTATAAAAGTAGGCCATCACCTCATTTGCAAGAAGAGCCCGGATCTGATAAAAACCTCTCTCAACGAATCCCAGAAGCCTCTCTTGAAGGCAGCGTGATTTCAACATCCAAATCCCATTTTTACTTCCACTTTTCATCATCCTTTTCACCAAACTTGGTGAATTAGCCACTCTCCAACATCATCCAAGTGCAAGGGCTGCTCTCCAACATTCAAGCTCAAGCTCAATATCTTCAAGAAGGTCCAACTTTCTCACCTTTCTCTTCAAATCCTCTTAAATTTGCAATAACTTATTTTATTACTTCGCACTTTTATTATCTCACTTAATACTTCCTAATATACTTTTTATTTAGTATTATTTCACATCTCTTATTTTCATATAAATAAAACCCAAAAAAACAAGAAAAAGTGGGTTTCCTCATAAATTCCAAATAGGGATTCTCATACTTTTCTCACACTTTTCTCATAACTAAAACACTTTTTCTACACACACACACACACACACTTACAAATAAGAGATCCCCCATTTGGATTTATGGGATAAGCCCCACCCCTCCTGTTGTATGAGAACTACGTGGACTTTGATGCCTTTATAGGCTACGTAGGCGTCTCGGGGTAAAACCCGAGACTCGAGTCCTTTTCTCACTTTTCTTCTTATTTTTCTATCTTCTCTAAATATAATTTTCTTATATTCTATATACTTGTAACGTATTATCCCATATGCGTTATCGTTCCATTATAATGACCAACGTAGGGGTAGTCACATAAATCTTATTTTTCTAATACAATTCTTACATCTTCCTATGGATGACTCGCTTTATCTTTTCCATGATACAAGTCGAAGATTCCTACCTCCATTCTATATATACACATGCACACATATCACGGGGGGAAATATAAAGGAAAATAGGAAATATCCATGAGAGACCAAAAGGGCGGAATGGGTGCCTAACAACTTCCCATTTCGTAACTAAGCCTCCGAACCCTTCTCGAATCATCTTGGTTTCGCAAGCACCAGTATGTCTTTGGATGCCATCCTTCGGTGTGGCTTCCCTTTTTTCTTTTGTCTGTTTTGAGTAAAATAGACTGGCGACTCTGAATCTCTCTACATTTCACACCACATCTCAAACGACACTGGCCGAAGCGCTCTCGAGAGGGATGCGCGGGACCCGAAGGATCCTTCCTCCGTGCGCCCGCCCGCATGGCGAGGATAGGGGATGGCCACAGTCCCTTTGGCTAATAACTTCCTAATCCACTCCTATAAAATCTGATCTCCTACCTATGCCTTCATGACCCGAATAATGACCTCGAGTGTGATGGTGAAAACCTCTATAAATGCATGACTCAATTCGTCATCCCTACGAAGTGATTTACACTTAGCCTTCCACACTATCTCTAACTCCAAAATCAACTTATTACTCAAAAAATTTTCTATGAAATTTGACTTCCTTGGGTGGTACTGAATGTCGAGCTGGTAATCCATCAAAAAATGTAGTCATATCATCTGCCTCATGTTCAACTACAATTGTGTGAACAAACACTATAGGCTCTTATGGTCTGTGAATAGCTTGAACTTCTCCCTCGGGAGATAATGGCTCCACACTCGTAGTGCAAAAATCACGGTTGTTAACTCCAAGTCGTGGGTGGGTTAATTCCCTCGTGAGGATTTAGATTCCGTTAATCATAAGTTTTTGGCCTCTTCTCCTGCATTAATACCCTTCTAAGTCCCCTTAACGATGCATCTGCGATGACCTTATAGTCTATCCCTACCCGAGATAATGCCAAAATGGGGGCTATAGTCAACTAAGTCTTCCGCTCATCAAATGCCTACAGGCACGCATCATACCATACATACGTCGCATCCTTCCTCGTCAAGTTCGTTAAGGGCCCAACTATCTTGGGTAACCTATGATCGAACTGACAGTAGTACCCGACTAATCCCAAAAAAATACCTCAGTGAGTGTATTGGGCTGTCCATACTCCATCACCGCAAAAACCATCCCCATGTCCACTAATATCCCCCTCTCAGACATGATGTGGCCCAAGAACTGCACCTCTCATAACCAAAAACCAAATTTCTCAAACTTTGCGTACAACCGGTGGTCTCATGCTGCCTGTAAGACTACCCATAAATGTTGTGCATGATCCTACACAGTCCGAGAATAAATGAGGATGTCATCAGTAAACACTATGACGAACTGATCCAAAAAATCCAACGATATTCAATTCATCAAATCCATAAACATGCTCGGTGCAATGGTTAGCCCAAAAGGCATAACCAAAAACTCGTATGACCCGTATCTAGTAAGAAATGTCGACTTTGAGATATCCTGTAATAGCCCGCCCCTTTAAATTGATCAAATTATTATGTGAGGAGGAACTAATCATAGTTATAGAATTTATGGGTAACAAGTGGGATTATGGATTTTATATGGATTGTACATGATTAGAGAAATAAAAAGAAATAAGAATTAAAGGGGTCGCTCAAACGACGAGAGACGTCATTTGAATGACAATGGATGTCACGAGATAAGGTCGTTTGAGTGAGAAGTATGTCGTTCGAGCAACATCTGATGCAAATTAGACCTGTAGAATGTGTTGTCGATGCCACAACCTTTGATCGAATCCAACGTGCGATATTTGGTCGATTGAAGGATCAGATGTTAGGGTTTGAAGATGTATAATGGAGGGGGTTGGTTTCATTCTTCAAACACACAACTCTCTCTCTCTCTCTTTATTTTGCTACTTCATCCGACCATTTAAGCTTTAGAAATCTCCGCTATGAATATATATATGGCTACGAAATATTATATGGTTGGAGGGTTTTAGGGTGTATCTGAAGGTGTTTATTCTAGAAAAAGAAGAAGGTGTATATTATTGGAGGTTTTGAAGGGGGCATTTTAATGGAGTTTCTTGGAGCTTCCATAGAGGACTTTTGGTTAAGCTTTTCGTGACTCCCTTTAAGGGCACCTTTGGAGGTGGGGGAGTCACCCATCTTCACAATCACCACTACCATTTTTAGAGATCATTTAGGTGGGTAACATACTCTTATTGCATTTGAGACTCCATGGAAGCTCCAAATGGTAGTGGTGATTGTGAATTTATGATTAATAATAGGAATATAAGAAAAATGATGTGTTTAACAATCTGAAATTAGACATGTTTATGGAAATAAAAATGTTAGAAAATAATATTTTGTGTGTTTCCTAGTAATCTGAAAATAGACATTTTTATGAAATAAAAATTCTAGGAAATGTTATTATTTTGTGTTTTCTAATAAAAATGTAAGAAATGGAATTTTGGCATATTTCTAGTGAAAAAAAAAATGATAACATTTTTATGAAATAAAAATGTTGAAAAATATTATTTTCGTTAAAAAAGAAAGAGTGAATAATTATTTCAAGGTTTGAAATAATGAAACTTGATATTATATGGAAATGGTGTATTTTCTAGTAATTTTGATGAAAAATGATATTTTGTTGAAAATAAAAAATACTTAAATATTTCAAGGTTTTGAAATATTGAAAGATGACATATTTTGTAAAAATGGGCATTTCCAAACATAATGCTTTTTATAAAAATATTTTCCACATAAACATTTTATGGAATAAAATATTTGGAAATAAATATTTATGTGGCAAATATTTTGTGAAAATTATGTTTGAACCATGTAGTAGGATTTTTGGGTTTAAAATCCATTTTCTCATGTATATAAACTTGTAGTAATTTGACATAGAATGCATAAAGAAGCTTAAAGAACATTGTGTTGAGTTTAAACAAGAATTAATAAAAATTTGAATTTTAGTCTTCAAAGTATATGCGATTGGGACTAAAAGACATAGTGGGTATGAAGTTAAAAGACAACATGTTGAATAAAAGAAATTATAATTTTCTTGTAAAAGTAGTCTTAAGTGTAAATGTATTTTTTGCGTAAATAAGTGTAAAAATATGAATGTTGATAAAAAAACATTAATTAAGTCTTAATGGGTAAACATGGAAAGGTTAGCGAGTGTAACTTAATAATGTTGTGAATATTAACACTTAAGGGATTAAAAGGAAGTGAAGATATAAAAGGTGTTTCCAATCGAGTAAAAGATTACTTCTAGTGTAAAAAGGTGCTAAAGGGCTAAAATACTTAATAACTTGGTGTGTATAACATAATAGTATTTTGGGGTGAAATTAACACTTATGAAAATGAGTAAAATGGTGATTTGGAAACAAATAGATAAAATGTCAATTTTACTTAAAGTGCAACTATTTTATGAAATAAAAATGTTAAAAAGGGTGTTACACAAAGTAGTTCTAAATGAATATTATTTTGGAATAAAAATCAAGGTTAAAGTGTAAAGGACACAAAAATAAAAAGTTCAAATGTAACACAAATTGGGGCAGTAAAGTCCTAGGTTTGGGCTTCGGCGAGTTAAAAAGGAAAGGAACTAATGTGAAAATTGTAAAATGTTAAAACAAAATAAGGTACTTTGATGACACTGGGATAAATCAAGAAGGACCCGGAGCCCTTGGGTGAAAATCCCTAGACCAATGCCAGAGCACATGGTGCGCATAGCCGTCGGTGTGGAGCCCGTGTAAGTATGTGGTATTGGAAGATTCTGAGAAAAGGTAAAGGAAATATAGAACATATGAAGAAATAGGTTCTGTGGTAGAATGAGTTAATACAACTTAACTTGAATGAATGTAATAAATGTTCCGATAAAGGTGAAATGAACAAGTAAATACATAAATCTATTAATGCCCATAAAGGAATGAAAAATGGTTAAATGGAGTGGATAATTGAGTGGTTAAAAAACCAAAATGGTTAAACCCATATTTAAGATATGAAATGTGTAAAAAGGAATTTCGAAGATTAAATAAGTACTATATAACAAGGGGATTGCGTGTGTAGAAATGGCAATTTTCAATGAAAATACTAAGGAATATTGGAATGAAAAAAGGGGTAAAATCTGGTAAAGGATTGGTTTTGATAAAATTAAGTGGAATTGTTTCAAGTGTTGAACTGGGTGTGTTAAACAAGGAGAAAAGGCTAAGTACGAATAAAGGAAGTTCTTAATAGATTAAGATAAATTTATCTAGATAAGTTCGAAAGAAACATGGTTAATGCTTTGACATGTGTATTGTTCGAAGGTATACGTATATATATATATTCACATGCATGTGGTTGTAGTGTGTGAGTATTCCTTCCCGTCGTTCATTGCTATACTGTTCGTATAAATCCCAATTGGCATAGGCTCACATCCCCACTTTATCACAGGTTGGGAGCTTTTATGTATTTTGCGAGCGTTTTACAGGTAAGTGTATTTTATTTATGTTTACGTTAGTATATCTGTTTACTTGGACTTAGGGGTACTGCTTGTGGGTCCTTCCCGTAGTTTATCTTGAAACTGGTATCGCATGCTAACAAGTGAAACGTAATTAAAATAAAATTGGATTATCAACATTATATTGGTTGTTCCATCGTACTTCACACCTAACGACTCAATTCGGATCGGATTGACTCGCGGGTAACCTATAAATCTAGATCGGGGCATTACAAATGGTATCAGAGATCTAGGTTCAAGGTTCCTTTAGGGTGTGACTTGGTGAGGTCGGTATTGGATCCTTTGACATCAGTGTGATTCGGGCCGATCATGCTAGTTTGATAACGGTTTAGTTCGTGTTCTCGATGGTAAAGTCTAAGAGGTTAGCACGAAAAGTTAGAATAATGTCAAGTGGCACACGATTAGATTGATGGCTATTAATCGCTTATGCATTTCTAATTAGAATTGTAGTAATTTACGGGTGTCAATGCAAGCCTATAGTGGTGACACCACAGCTATTAGTGTGAGGTGCTTTCGTTAACAATTTAATGTCTTAAGATCATGTGAGATGTTTATAGAATGAAATGACGCCCATTGGACAAGTGGCATCAAATTGTGTACAATCAATGGGAGAGATTGATAGTTAGAGTGCCATAATTATGTAATGGGAAATCGTGATTTGAATTATATGTAGTCTTAGGTGTGACACATATGAGAGGTTAATATCGATTTGATAATTAGGTAGTTTCGATCCTTGGAGTAATACCGTGATTGATGATAAGGTCAATGAGTTTATATATTTATGTAGGCCAACGCTAGAGGATAAGTCAATATTAGTTGATAGAATTCAATCCATATGGGGGAACACCTTAGTGGATTGTTGATAGGTTAATGTAACTATAGGTGTTAGTTCCGGGTGAGGAAATACTAGGCCCATTTGTTAGGGAACTTAGGTTTAGTGCATCTTGATTTATGTACCTTGACTGTCATGTGAGTTTCGATAATCTTTATAATTGAGGTAACCTAGGAGTTAACCTAGATAACCGTGGTGACGTGGTGTTAAGTGATTAAGTTGTGATGTTATAGAATAGGACTTCTTGCGGTATTGTTAGGGTGGGCCTCCACTTGGGCAATACCCGACGTCCCTTGTCCTACCAAAACCTTAGAAGATATAAATTTACAGTTTGGTGATTATAGTGTGGTATTGAGGAATAGGATCTCGTGAGGCATCCGTGGTGAGGGCCTTGGTGTTTATAGGCAATACCTGACGAACATATCCTACCAATATCAGCAGAGTTGTGTGAACTTGTGGACAGTAACATAGTGTAATATTCACATAGAAAGGAAATTTATTGCCATGGTTGAACAGTCATCGGGGATTTGGGTAAGGCGTTACTTGAGGTTTATAGGCTGCATGAAACGCCCTGTGTTCTGCCATAAGTGGTAGTAGCAATAATTATATTTTACAATGACTTATAGTCACAACCATTTAGGAGAAGGCGAGATTCTTATCTAATCATTGAAACTCATTTTTGCCGCCGAGGTAAGGCTAGGTGCGAGGAAATCCCAGTGTGTGGATAGTTCATAGGCATGTGGAGGTTCCTATACGAAGAAATTGTGTGTGGCATCTATAACACCCCGTATTTTGGAGAATATGGAAATTTATAAAATTTGTGATTTAGGAATTTATTTAATTGGGAGAAATTCTTTAATTCGGTGATTTAGATTTAATTAATACAGTTTAAGCTTAATTTCACACGTGCCATATTTTGAGGTGAAAATAAGATGGTTTTATAAAGTGACTCGGATGGTTATTTTGAGGTCACGGACGGTTCCTAAAGGGTCAAAATAGTAAAAAAAAAAAGAGTGTATCTGGGTGTATAGTTTGGGTCCCAGAGTGATTTTGGACCAACTCGTCACCGTTTAACGACATTTTGGTCATTCGAGAGTTTGAGGTATAGAGAACTCCAAAAGTAATAACTCTATATCTTCCATTAGAGAGAGGGAACCAACGTTAATACAAAGGTAAACGAAGAGAGGCCATATGAGAGGAAAAGAGGGGAGAACCAAGCTTTATACACCGTTTTCACCCCGAAAGCTACGAAATCGAGATTGGAGTGAGGTAATAACAAACACACCATCATCCCAACGAATTTCAGACCTTCTATTTAGAGGCAAGTATTTAAATGGAAATTTATTTTAAGCATTGTAACACCCCGCCTAATTAAAAATCGGGTGGCCAGTCCCATACCAAATTAAAATAGAATATACAGTTGGCTCATTCTTAGCATCACTGTCGAAAACATTTACTAATCACCCAATACCCAATTAAGCTGGTGTTAAAAACTTTCCAAATTTCAATTCAACAAAATCCATTTTTAGTTTACGAATCATACTACACATCTTATTCTACCACAATAATAACTTAACAGATAACTCAAAAGAATTTAAAAGCAATTGGAATAAACATTCCCAAATAATAATCCAATAAAGTAATCCCAATAGTTTTTAAATGACATGAGTACAAGACTGTATGACTCAGATAGAAAGATGATAATTGAATTCCTCTGGGCGACATGCCCTAACCAAAAGATCACTATGAAACAAATGAATATAGGCGTCTAAGCAATACTCCATAGCTCATCATAATTCCCTAAGGTTGGCATCCCTGCTGCTGGACACCTGATATAGAAGGTACAATAGAAAAAAAATATGTAAGGAAACGGGTCAGAGCCCGATAGTAAAATAATTTTGAAAACAACAAGTATTTAACAAGTGCAATTAAGCATTTATTATGTACATGTTAGTATCCAACTCGCACTTGCTTTTCTCACCTCTCATCTAGAGTGCACACTTAACGTTTCCTAGTAACCTCCTAGTAAATGGTTCCACCTCCCTAGTTTCCATAATATGATTATATCCCATATCATAACCCCGTATGTCCCATACCATACGTAGTATAATCATTCATATACGTTTCTCATTAACATGAATCGTTTCTCATTAATATGAATTAAGCTTTTCAAATCTATAAGAATAAATGTCATTAACTTAGTTCAATTCTCTTTCTCTATTCACCGTTATCTACAATTATCACACAGTAGATTGATTTAACCACCATATATAATCATTTATTATATATATACACATATATAATACGGCACCCCGAGTCACAGCTGCGGTGTATGCATTACTTTGCTATCACGTCCCAGTATCGCAAATCGTTGAACAGGGGACAAATGGTTCGGTAAGGATTCCTCGAACCACAAATAATAACACAGAAATTGGAGGCGAAATAGTTCTGATACCCATGGGACACGCACATTCCTACGTTACCATAGTCAGCGGACTTATCAACTCCCCGATAATCCTTTCATAGACCTATGTTCTCGAGCGACAAATCAAAAATCCCATGGATTCATCAGGATATGACTGCCCTCATGCGCAAACCTCTCGTCGATAGTAAGTAAGCTAGGTATGTCATACACATAATTTATCAATCAATCAAATAGTCATTATCATCTACCTATAGATATCATATCAACAAGGTAATCACACTACCATAGCGTTATATCTCTTAAATCCTACGTATTAAAATACTATGACTTTACTTCTTTAATTTAATTATTCCAGAGTCTCACTCATTACTCAAGGTTCAAATAGGTTTTTCCTCAATATATTTATTCGGTAAGAAAATCACTAATATCCTACTGGTCCACCTCATCTTATCTCCCAAATTACTAGGAATTAAACTCCCCTTAAATAGGGTTAAAATCGATTGTTTCACATCTTCTATCAACTAGGATTGAATACCATCATCACATGGCTTATAGTCTATAGTGTTTCATTCACACTATATGACTTATTAACAAAATTAATATCCTCGCATCCTATAACATCTCTTCACTCCCGACGTCGTTAAGGTTCATGCGCGGAGCGTCTCACAAAGCGAAATCCAAACAAGGAACCCATCCAATACACTACTACTTAACTTTGTCGGTCGTGGAGGTTCGTCAACTTCAAATATGCAATCGGGATAACCTCATCCCCTCTTTCAACCAAATGTGGTCTGAACTCCCATCTCTATCCAGGAGCCATACCACTAAGCGCTTGTACTACACTCAGTCCTTGCGAAATCAATAATGAGCTTAAACTCAATCCTTGATGCTCAAATTGTAACCCTAAGGCTACCCAGGTGTTATATTAAATCTCCCCTACTAGACCTATCTTTAATTCTCATGCATACCAATTAGAATCCAACACATGAATCTAGCAGCCGAAATTTCTTCCTAATTTAATTATCATAATTCTAATCAATTAAATCCCAATCACATTAATTCGATTCTTATCTAGGGCTCACTTATCTTCTCTAAGTCCCATTATATCCAATTAATAATCACCAAAGATTTAGAAAAGTTTTGGGTTGAGAACTAGCATTAAAAGAAACAACTTCATAAATTATGGGGAGGTCGATCGATCGAAGGCAGGGGGTCGATCGATCGATCGCCCAGATAACAGCCCAGTTTTCTGCATTTCTTCCACAACGGGTTTCATCACTTTTGATCATTCAAACCTTCATATTAATAATACAAATTTCTTATAATCCTTACTACATGATATAGAAACATATGTGAATGATTTCTAATGCTCTAAACATACTAGAATCATCAAGAGTTTGAATTAAAAGCATATGTTTATCCTCTTTTTCCAGAAAATTATATACATGATATCTTTAAGAACACATCATAGATTCTCAGAATTTCTTCAACATATTTATGGTTATTTCGTGGATTACTATCTACCTACAACATGAGTTTGATTCCTATAAACTTTCATTTTTCATACAACTCTTCTTTATCTTCCAAACATGAAAAATCTCATCTTTTTATAACTATTCTAACATGGACAATATACAAACTTAGATTATAATCATCAAATACTTGCCTCTAATGAAGATCTGATCCTTTGGAGTTGAATAACACAGGTGGTTCTCCCCTTCTCCGGTCACTTTCGGTGGTGGTTTGGTGGTGGTGACCTTTGGCCTTTGGTTCTTCTCCTTTCCAAGCAAGCTTATCTTCTCCCAAGCAACCTTTCACTCTCTCTAAGAAGATGGCCTCTCAATTTTGTGTAGAAGAGATGAATGAACCCACGTACAACTAATCTCCAAATACTTATAATAAGACAAAATCCCAAAATCACTATTCATCCCCCTTATAAAAATGACCAAAATGCCCTGTTGGGTTGTCTTTTCATTTCCAAATGACCCGAGACTCAAAACCAACATCCAAATAGACTTTTCTGACTATTTCAATGACGTAGTCGAAACGACTATAAGTTTGATGTCAAAATAAGTTTCCTTTTTAATTTAATAAATTAGTCCCGACACGTCCCATACCACGTCCGACTAAAAATTCAAATTACTGAATTAACAACTCACAGCAATATCAATAACATCACATTCATATATTACCTAAATATCTTTAAGTAATAACCAGAATCGTTCTTTTTAATATCCACAATTCAGATAATAACCCAAATGAATTAATTTATAATAATATCCAATTAATCCATCAATTTAAATTATAACCCATTTTAAAAGTCATTAAAAATCACGGGGTATTACATACTTCCCCCCTTATAACAGAATTTCGTCCCGAAATTCGGAAAGACAAATCATACTGGTAAGGTCAACTCTGAGTAGAAATCTCACATCGCAAGTAATCTATGTTGTACCGCCCATACAGTACATTAACGAAAATCCCCTTTGATGTTATACGCCAAGCCTCAGCATATAGTTTCAACTGAATCGAATTTAAACTTTACGCAATCTTCCCTATACCATCCTCGTGACAAAGTTTGGGAAAAAGTGATCCTCACGTATTAAACATATAAATCCTGAAGTCACAACTACTTACAGTTTTATAATTATGAAAACTACTACAATCCAACCATCCAGGGCGCCCATACACCCTATCGTACAACTTTCATTATAATATTTATCACAAAGGTTATAAACTCATATCCTAAATACCTAACTTATTTGGACTCCCAACGTTTATTAATTTCATGCGTGGGGTGTCTCGCAAGAGAAATCCAAATAAGGAACCCCTCCCCGATACACTACTACCTAAAGTAGTCGGTCATCGAAACTTCTCAGGTCCTTAGTCAATAGTTTATAACCTCTCTACAGGTTTTATCGATTTTAAATAAAAGTCTACTCATCTACTCTCTTAGTAAAGACAAGGTGCTCGTTATAGTAGTACATATTCTCTCATATACCACAAGTCAATCCACGTCGATAGTCACATCATGTTCGGACATGCCCAAAATAAGTAATTTCGTGATAAAAATCAAACCCACGTAATGACATGAAAATATAGGTTTCCCACACCCCTCGGTGAGTCTACGTAAATAAAGTACTATAGGCTAAGTTTATTAACCCTTTTGTCCATACAATATTAATTGCTACAAAAAATCAATATACGCCTCATAATTTCTTAGATAGAAAACATACTCTCATTTACGTGTAGTGGTTGTTGACTCCCACTATTATAACTTTGTTCTGATGAGTCAAGAAAAATTTTTACACCAAATTTTCAATTCTAGTTAACCACACTCCACTATATGTCCAAGCCTTTGAATATATTGCCTTTGTTGGGTAACACACACAATTTCTGCATTTCTAGAACTTCTACTGATGACTCTCCTCAATTGTCCATTTGACCCTCATATGCCATACTTTTCGTACGAACACGTCCGAACACAAATAATATTCACTAATATATACGTTATAGCAGGAAAACAAAATCTCACCAAGGAAATCAACAATCCTAAACATAGGGCTCTACATCAAAGAACGCTAAGCTGAAAACACAGTAAACCGTACAGACCCTAAAGGAAACTAGAACCTGATGCTCTGATACCACCTATAACACCCCGCCTAATTAAATACTGGGTGGCCAGTCCTAAAACAGAATATACAGTTGTCTCATTCTTAGCATCTCTGTCGAAAACATTTACTAATCACCCAATACCCAATTAAGCTAGTGTTAAAAACTTTCCAAATTTTAATTCAACAAAACCCATTTTTAGTTTACGAATAATACTACATATCTTATTCTACCACAATAATAACTGAACAGATAACTCAAAAGAATTTAAATGCAATTGTAAAAAACATTCCCACATAATAATCCAATACAGTAATCCCAATAGTTTTAAAATGACATGAGTACAAGACTGTATGACTCAAATAGAAAGATGATAACTGAATTCCTCTAGGCGACATGCCTTAACCAAAAGATCACGATGAATCAAATGAATATATACGTCTAAGCAATACTCCATAGCTCATCATAATTCCCTAAGGTTGGCGTCCCTACTGCTGGACACCTGATATAGAAGGTACAATAGAAAAAAAATATGCAAGGAAACGGGTCAGAGCCCGATAGTAAAATAATTTTGAAAACAACAAGTATTTAACAAGTGCAATTAAGAATTTATTATGTACATGTTAGTATCAAACTCTCACTTGCTATTCTCACCTCTCATCTAGAGTGCACACTTAACGTTTCCTATTAACCTCCTAGTTAATGGTTCCACCTCACTAGTTTCCATATTATGATTCTATCCCATATCATAACCCGTATATCCCATACCATACGTAGTATAATCATTCATATACGTCTCTCATTAATATGAATTAAGCTTTTCAAATCTATAAGAATAATTGTTCATTAACTTAGTTCAATTCTCTTTCTCTATTCACCGTTATCTACAATTATCACACAGTAGATTGATTTAACCACCATATATAATCATTTATTATATATATACACATACATAATATGACACCCCGAGTCACAGCTGTAGTGCATGCATTACTCTGCTATCACGTCCCAATATCGCAGATCGCCGAATAGGGGACAAAATGTTCGGTAAGGATTCCTCGAACCACAAACAATAACACACAAATTGGAGGCGAACATAGTTCTCATACCCATGGGACACACACATACCTACGTTCCCATAGTCATCGGACTTATCAACTCCCCGATAAGTCTTTCATAGACCTATGTTCTCGAGCGACAAATCAAAAATCTAATGGATTCATCAGGATATGACTGCCCTCACGCGCAAACCTCCCGTCGATAGCAAGTAAGCTAGGTATGTCATACACATAATTTATCAATCAATCAAATAGTCATTATCATCTACCTATAGATATAATATCAATACGGTAATCACACTACCATAAGATAATTCCCATATATAGCGTTATATCTCTTAAATCGTACATATTAAAATATTTTGACTTTACTTCTTTAATTTAATTATTCCAGAGTCTCACTCATTACTCAAGGTTCAAATAGGTTTTTCCTCAATATATTTATTCAGTAAGAAAATCACTAATATCCTACTGGTCCACCTCATCTTATCTCCCAAATTATTACGAATTAAACTCCCCTTAAATAGGGTTAAAATCGATTGTTTCACATCTTCTATCAACTAGGATTGAATACCATAATCACATGGCTCATAGTCAATAGTGTTTCATTCAAACTATATGCTTATCAACAAAATTAACATCCCCGCATCCTATAACATCTCTTCACTCCCGACGTCGTTAAGGTTCATGCGCGGAGCGTCTCGCAAAGAGAAATCAAAATAAGGAACCCCTTCAATACACTACTACTTAACTTTGTCGGTCGTGGAGGTCCGTCAACTTTAAATACATAACCGGGATAAACTCGTCCCCTCTTTCAACCAAATGTGGTCTGAACTGCCATCTCTATCCAGGAGCCATACCACTAAGCGCTTGTACTACACTCAGTCCTTGCGAAATCAATACTGAGCTTAAACTCAGTCCTTGATGCTCAAATTGTAACCCTAAGGCTACCCAAGTGTTATATTAAATCTTCCCTATTGGACCTATCCTTAATCCTCATGCATACCAATTAGAATCCAACACATGAATTTAGCAATCGAAACTTCTTCCCAATTTAATTATCATAATTCTAATAAATTAAATCCCAATCACATTAATTTGATTCTTATCTAGGGCTCCCTGATCTTCTCTTAGTCCCATTATATCCAATTAATAATCACCAAATATTTAGAAAAGGTTTGGGATGAGAACTAGCATTAAAATAAATAACTTCATAAATTCTGGGGAGGTCGATCGATCGAAGGCAGGGGGTCGATCGATCGATCGCCCAGATAACAGCCCACTTTTCTGCATTTCTTCCACTACAGGTTTCATCACTTTTGATCATTCAAACCTTCATATAAACAACCCAAATTCCTTATAATCCTTACTATATGATATAGCAACATATGTGAATGATTTCTAATGCTCTAAACATCCTAGAATCATCAAGAGTTTGAATTAAAAGCATATGTTTATCCTCTTTTTCCAGAAAATTATATACATGATATCTTTAAGAACTCACCATAGATTCTCAGAATTTATTCAACATATTTATGGTTATTTCGTGGATTACTATCTACCTACAACATGAGTTTGATTCCTATAAACTTTCATTTTTCATACAACTCTTCTTTATCTTCCAAACATGAAAAATCTCATCTTTTTATAACTATTCTAACATGGACAATATACAAACTTAGATTGTAATCATCAAATACTTGCCTCTAATGAAGATCTAATCCTTTGGAGTTGAATAACACAGGTGGTTCTCCCCTTCTCCGGTCACTTTCGGTGGTGGTTTGGTGGTGGTGACCTTTGGCCTTTGGTTCTTCTCCTTTCCAAGCAAGCTTTTCTTCTCCCAAGCAACCTTTCACTCTCTCTCTAAGAAGATGACCTCTCAATTTTGTGTATAAGAGATGAATGAACCCACGTACACCTAATCTCCAAATACTTATAATAAGACAAAATCCGAAATCACTATTCATTCCCCTTGTAAAAATGACCAAAATACCCTGTTGGGTTGTCTTTTCATTTCCAAATGACCCGAGACTCAAAACCAACATCCAAATAGAATTTTCTGACTATTTCAACCCTTTCGTACGCAATGACGCAGTCGAAACGATTATAAGTTTGATGTAAAAATAAGTTTCCTTTTTAATTTAACAAATTAGTCCCGACACGTCTCATACCGCGTCCGACTAAAAATTCAAATTACTGAATTAACAACTCACATCAATATCAATAACATCACATTCATATATTTCCTAAATATCTTTAAGTAATAACCAGAATCGTTCTTTTTAATATCCACAATTCAAATAAAAACCCAAATGAATTAACTTATAATAATATCCAATTAATCCATCAATTTAAAATATAACCCATTTTAAAAGTTATTAAAAATCACGGGGTATTACAAGCATTTTATAATACCCATGTGGATTAGGGTTTGATTTCATGTTTTTGGAAGAATTAATATGGTTTTGGGTGGGTTTAATTCATGAATTGAGATAGGAATGCATGTAGAGATATTACTTTATGTTTATGACACGAAATTAGAGGATTCGGGGTGATTGAAATGAATTAAATTTGGGTATTTGATGTACAAAAGGTGGAAGAACATAAAACCTAGGATTTTGAGGATTTGATGTTTAAATCCCTTCTTGAATGAAAATTGTAAGGTTTTGATGTTATATTCACATTAGAAATCATCCTAATGCATGTAGAAATGGTTAGGGACAATTGGTTTCAAATTTGGTGGAGAAATATGTAAGTTATGTGAGTGTTAATGGTTAAAAATGCACTTGCATATTGGAGAAGATGAATAGCAGATGGGCGAACCGGTCCGGTGCCCCAGAAAATATAAAAAATCCCCCTTTTAGCCTAGAACTCCTAAATCGTTCTTAGAATATAATAAGGGATTTATTTTATTACAGTAACCCTTGATAGGGTTATGGGATTAAGTCTTATCGAGAGAATTAAGACGATGATTAAATGTGATTAAATGATAATGTTATTAATTTGCGAGAATGAAATTATAATTACGAGAAACCGTGGGTGAGCAGATGATATGGACCAGTAGAGTAAGGAAGGCTTAGCTACTGAATAAACCAAGGGGTAACTAGGGCCTTTAGGGTACAGAATAATACTCCATTAAATACGATAGTGAGGATAATCGTAAATTTAAAGTATGGTGAGTATTCGAGTAATAAATACTATGTACAGATTTATATTTACAGGTTGAGTGTATACCTATAAGAATTCTTTATTATAGGTCGTGTGTGTGGCTATATTGAATATACATATGGATAGGTTGTGTGTATTCCTAGTATGTGCTCTTATGTATGTGAACATACATACGCTACTTTCTATCACGGAGGTCCCACGTAGTGGGCGATCCCACCTTGATGATTCCAGTGAGGTCTGAATTTGTGCCCTAGAATACAGTGTTGTTAGTGGATAGCTATGTGAGATGAATAGTGAAGCCAACAAGTCGTTTGGGTACGTTAGGTATGTGCGCATCCCCAAAGACTTAGCACTATGTTTGCCTCCAATATGTGTTGTTTTGATTAATGGTTTGAGGAGATATTACCGAACCGATAGTCCTTAATTTAGTACGAGAGGTACTTGACCTGATAGCAGAGTACGCGAATGTACATTGCGGTGGTTAGTTTGATGGATGCTATATATATATATCGTCTCACCACTATCTTGTCTTTAATAGATTAATCTTTCTTTAGATACATAATATCTAAAGGAAAGGTTAGTGAGTAAGCTTTTCAAAAAGAAACACGATTAATGTATTAGCATGTGCATTTTCCAAAGGTATACGTATATATATATATATATATATATATATATTCTCATGCATGTAGTTATAGTATGTGAGCATTCCTTTATGTCGTTTGTTTCTATACTGTTTGTATAAATCCCATTGGGCATAGGCTCACATCCCCACTTTGTCACGGCAGGTTGGGAACGGTTCTGTATTTTGAGGGCATTTTATTGGTAAGTATATTTTATTTATGTTTACGTTAGTAGATATATTTACTTGGACTTTGGGGTGCTCTCCATAGGTCCCTTACGTAGTTTATCTTATAACTGGTATCACATGCTAACAAGTGAAGCGTAATTAAAATAAAATTATATTAGCAACATTATATAGGTTGTTTCATCGCACTTAACACCTAATGAATCAATTCGGATCGGGGTGTTACATATCCAGCTCCCGGACCCTCAACTGATGATAACCCGATCTCAAATCGATCTTATAAAAATACGCAGCACCCCTAAGTTGGTCAAAGAAATCATTAATGCAGGGCAACGAATATTTATTCCATATGGTGAATTTTTTCAACTCCCTATAGTTGATACAAAGACGAAAGGATTTGTCCTTCTTCTTAACCAATAAAATTGGAGCACCCCATGGAGAAGTACTCCTTTAATAAACCATATCCTAATAACTGCTCAATCTGGTCCCTAAGCTCCCTTATCTCTAGAGGAGAAATCCAATAAGACATATGGGTAATGAGTCTCGTGCCTGGAATAAAATCAATCACGAAGTCTATCTCCCGACTAGGTGGCGACCCTGGGATGTCCCAAAATACGTCAGAAAACTCTCCAACTACTAGAATGAAATCTAGCGATACTATAACCTCCAAAGAAATCTTATCCTTAATATAGTATAAGTGCGTGCTCAACCCACCCCCGGGGTGCGGTATCACAACCAGGTATGTCTCCTTCTCCGGAATGGCGAAGATGATGGACCTACTATAACATTCAACACATGCTCTATACGTAGCTAGCTAATCCATACATAATATGATATCATTCTCGTGAATGTCTAGTACCAGTAAGTCTGCCATAAATGTGAGTCTCCCAATCTCGACCCCTATACCCTAACATACCGAAAGTATGGGTGCCCCTCTACCCTCGGGTGAATCTATGTGCAGTATAATATCAGAAGCAAAGTCTATTATCCCGGCCTCATGAGCAAAACTAGTGCTAACGAATGAATGAAATGAATATTTGTCAAACAAAATATGACCCACATGCCCAAAGATAGGGAACATAGCCTCAATCACCTGAGTTGACACTGGTCTCTCTGCTAGTGCAATGTGGTAGACTCGTCCGTACTGCAGCAATGGCGGCTACCCTTGAGGTGGGGAGACAGGTGCTGGTACGACTAGGGTTGTAACTCCTGGAGCTAGGAGTTATTGGCACTGCCCCTGTGGTGCCAGATATCCTCTCTGAACACACTGCTCCTAATGTGCCTGATTACCCTAAGGACACTGTAACACCCCGAGAATTTTGAGCCGTAAAAATCTTTGTTAAATTAAAAATTTTAGAAAAATAATTTTTTTCGAATCTATTTAATTTTGGTATGTAAAAATGTTGATTTTTATATATAATAATTATGTTTTAAGTGGAATTTAAATCGGGATTAAAATTTGGAAATTATAACTTTTTATATAAAAATATGAGGGGAGGATCTAAGGAGAAAATTACATTTGATTGTCCGATCGAGCTGAATTTTTTACACAGCTTCGTCTCTGTATTAGCTATAACATATTAAAATTTCATCCAATTCTAACGGTCCGATAGTCCGTAGTCTTTTTTTTAGTGTTTGTATTTGATTAAGACTCTTTCTTTAAATCCTTTATATAATGGATGGGTTTTGAATTTTTAAAACATTTTTAACCCTTCTCAAAAAGCAATAGCCTCCAAAATTATCATCCCCTTCCATGTACGAAACCTAATCCCATTTAAAATCAAGATTCAACCCAATTTTTGAAGGCTCAAACCGTGTTTTCTCTAAGCCATTCAAGAGCGTGTCTTTACTATCTTTTTGAGAGAAATGCAACAGTGTAATCACAATTCCGAGGTAGAATTTTTATGAGTTTTCAAGTGATGATTTTAAGGTACAGGGTTTAGACAATATGCTCCTCTAAATCTCTTGAGAGTATTTTCTTGTTTCTTAGTTATTTGAATTCTTCTTGAAATGTTGTCGTGTTCATTAGAATCCTATGTATTATTTGATTAAGAAATGGTATATTTGTTTATTTGGGCATGGTGCCATGAAATTTTAATGTGGCACTGAGAATGATCACCAGCCAAAAATCCAATAGTCAAAATAAGGCTTCGAGAAGCCTAGGTGAGATGGGATGAGGTGAGGTGAGGTGACTGACCTATTGATGTGTTACTGAGAAGTAAATTGGGATAATGCTTGGGTGTCATATTGTACTAGTATACAATTTCGTATTATTGCATTTTATTCACCATTATTTTACTGAGCATTTATTCTTGTCATATTGTGTACTTCCCTGTTCATTTTTTAATGGCATGTAAGTGTGTATTTGGACATTGTTGATTTATGAAGGACATTAAGAGCACAATGTTTTGAGAATATCATTTTGTACAAATTAGCAGTGAATATTTGCGAGTTTAGCGTTATTTTGAGTGGAACTAAAGCAATAATTATTTGGAGTACCTAGCCTTGTTGTTAGGAGATATTTTTGATTGATGTGTAAATTTTGAGATTGGACATTATTTATTTTGATGACCTGTCATGTTTATTTTTGTGGAATAAGGATGCTCTATATGGACTCTTGAAGATTTTAGTTTAATTTTAAGAATAGTGATGCCTCGATTTTCTTGGGGCGTTACAGATGGTATTAGAGCATGATCTTAAGTCTCATAGTTTGTGAGTCCGTTTAACTTTTGCGTTATCGATCTTTGATCCCCTTTGTTGATTCGTATTCCTTAAGGTATTGGGTCTAGCATACGTGTTTATAGTGTTTCTTGGAGATAGGTATTTTTGTGTTAAGGACGTTGTAGAAATTAAGATTAGAAATAGTAATCTTGATGTTAGGATCCTTAGAGTTGATTTTGAAAATAGTATTTATTAGGCAGATCGTTAGTCTAAATTTTTGGCATATCTAGTATCGATGTAGTGATGTGATTTGATTTGAGGATTTAAGCTTGCGATGTCTTTTGGAGATATAATCGAGTAGTGATTCGTGAGAGAGCGTGACACACCGTTATTTTCATATATATATATATATATATATATATATATATATATATATATATATATATATATATATATATATATATATATAGTTAGGATATATATTGCATCTTTATTCGTGGTGTACGTGCATTTAGGATTGGGTGTATGGGCGCTCAAACGTAGAATTCTACGGGAAGACATATGTAAGCCTTATTTTATTTGTGCGACTTTACGTTTGACGTTTATGCTCCATCGAATTTCGAGGATGAAATTCTTGTATTAATGGGGGAGTATGTAATACCTCGTAATTTTTTAATCGTAAAAATCTTTGTTAAAATAAAAAATTTGAAAAAATAATTTTTTGGAATATATTTAATTTTGGTAGGTAAAAATGTTGGTTTTAAGATATAACAATAAGGTTTTAAGTGGAATTTAAATGGGGATTAAAATTTGCAAACTATAACTTTTAATATAAAAAAATCAGGGGAGGATTTTACCAAAGGAGAAAAAAATAAATTCGACCGTCCGATCGAGATAAATTATTGTGTTTGATTATGACTCTTTCTTTAAATCCTTTATATAATGGGCGGGTTTAAACTTTTTAAAACACTTTTAACCCTTCTCAAAAAGCAGTAGCCTCCCAAATTATCATCTCCTTCCATATACAAAGCCAAACCCCATTTAAAAGTAAGATTCAACCCAAGTTTTGAAGACTCAAATTGTGTTTTCTCTAGATTATTCAAGAGAACGTCTTTATTGTTTTCACGAGAGGAATGCACCAATATAATAGTTTTCAAGTGATGATTTAAAGTACGGAGTTTACACAATATGCTCCCCTGAATCTCTCAAGAGTATTTTTTTTATTTTTAAATTATTTGTATTCTTCTTGAAATGTTATGGTATTTATTGGAATACTATGTATTATTAGATTGAGATACGGTGTATTTGTTTATTTGGGCATTATTCCATGAAATTTTAATGTGGCAGTGAGAATAGTCGACAAAAGTCCAAGAGGCTTCGGGAAGCCTAGGTAAGGTGAGGTGAGGTGAGGTGGGGTGAGGCCTGGTGACCTATTGATGTGTTATTGAGAAATAAATTAGTACAATGCTTGGGTATCGTACTGAACTTGTATACAATTTCATATTATTGCATTTTGTTCACCATTATTGTATTGAGCATCTATTCTTGTCATATTGTGTACTTCCTCGTTCTTTTTTTAGTGGCAGATAAGCGTAGATTTGGACATTATTGATTTATGAAGAAAATTAAGGGCACAACGTTTTGAGAATATCATTTCGTAGAAATTAGCAATGTAAATATCTAGGAGCTTAGTGTTATTTTGAGTGGAACTAAAATGGTAATTATTTGGAGTTGTATTTTATCTAGCCTTATTGTTAGGAGGCATTTTAGATTGACGTGTAAATTTTAGGATTGGACATTATGTACTTTGATGACCTTTCATGTTTATTTTTGTGTAATGGGGAGGATCTATATGGACTGTTGATGGTTTTAGTTTAATTTTAAGCACAGTGAAACCTTGATTTTCTCGGGGTGTTACAGACACTACCTTAATGTATGACCCCTCTCCGCATAAGTATAACAGTTCCCATTAAATGGGTGTCTCTCTGCCTGCTGGCCCTGCTGGCCTCGACTCTACTGTCCCTTCCCCCAATGGCCCTTATGCTACTGGCCTTGTCCATAATGACCATGACCCAGTTGGCCCTGTCTATTTCGATCTCGAAACCCTGGAATTTCTTATGCTGATCTGTCGACATCTCAGCTCCCTGCCTCTTCTCACTTTTATTTCTTTTAAAGCTGTGATCCTGTAAGTGGAGAAGGGTGGAGTTCACTATCTGATTATACGTAGTGAGTGTCGAGTTCTCCAAAAGTGCCTTCCTGATATGTCAGGATGATCCTGCTATAAACCTGACCATGTTCCTCTTCTCTGTGTTCACCTTCTCCATTATAAAGTAAGAAAGAGTGGTGAACTCTTCCTCATACTCCGTCACCATGTGGCCCTCTTGGCTGAGTTCCATAAATCGATTCCTCATCTTTGACTACATCGCCTGAGGGAAATATTTCCCCTCGAACCTCTCCTAAAACTCATCTATAGTCAAACTCTCTCTTTGTAACCGATGTAACTAATTCTTACCACTAGAGTGTGGCCCCCACAAGTCAAAATGAGGCCAACATTTTCCCCCGAACTGCAGTACACTCCACCATCCGTAAATGTCGATGAATATCCTTTTTCCTCCTACTCTCCAGAAAAATATCTGTACTGATCGCAAACTCTAGAGGTTGGACCTTTGTAAATTCCTCCCTAGCTTTCTCCCAGACTAACCCCTATGCCTGGGCTGGTAATGCCATCTACTGTGGTGGTGGTTGTGGGTGCTGCTAAGCCTATGATGGTGGAAAGTGTTGGATCATTGCTACCATCGTGGTGGAAACCACCTGAGTCATGATGGCAGCGATATCTATAGGGTAATAATGGGTTATCCCGGTGATGCCTGAGGTCACTACCATGGCTCTGGCTGAGCCTCCTCATCTACAGTGGGTGCAATTACATGAATAGGTCTACCCCTCCTTCCGTTTGCCATCTGAAAAAAAAAAAAATAATTAGTACAAATCGCAAGAATACAACGAATCCTAAGCATAGGCTCTACATATAAAAAATGCAACATAGAAAGTAATGAACGCAACACAGATCCTAAGGACACTAGAACCTGGATGGTCTGATACCAATTATAATAATCCCCATTTTCTCACGTAAGGGTTGTCCATACACAATGCACCGAAGATGAGGCTTGTTATACAATATACATCATTCTCAGCATCAACGAAATAAAATATTTATTTATCATCCAAGATTTGAAATCGAACTGACAATAAATTATTAACTAAGGCAATAATAGAATCCAACAATCACATAATATGAATAAATCCCAATAACTCATAAGTGTCTCAAACCAATAAGAAATAATATAGACTTAGGGATTAATACCATACAATAATCCGAATGTAAAAAGGAAAGAACTGAAATATAGTAGCAACATAATCTAGGATCAATGAGCAGAAATCTGATACGTAATGTGAGACTGCAAGGATTAACTATCCACAGTCCTGTTATCCCTGTCTAGGAGCACCTGGGGGAGAAAACATTTATAACTATGGTTCAGTTCCCTAAAGTGTGCAACAATTAACTTTCGAATTTTATTGTGAAAAACTACAATAAATTCAAAGTGTAGACTTCCCATCGTCGCTCATATACATAACATGTCTCAACCCTCACCTAAAAGCAGTTTTACACGTATAACCATCCAAGTCCTGATACATATGATGGATAAATGCTAATGACAATATAAGAAGGCATTTAAGAGGATAAGAATGCTAAAATAGAATTTCTTACCTTCAAGTTACTATTTCCCAAATTATCCCAGACATACTACCCATAAAATAATGACAGCAACATTATACACACTACGTAGTATTGGGCCTGTGTTTTATAGTCTAAATATTTAGAGTTAAGAAACTATTCCATTCATTTTCATTAATTATATATATGTCCTAGTATATACGACACTAAGTCATCTGCCAATAGTATCTCGTTCATGCTTTATCAGTAAAACTGGAGGAGTATCCTATCCAACACGAACAACATAATACACATATACCATTTTCATTAATTATATAAAGATTGCCTTTCCATAAATCTTTCATCCTCATGCCTTCCCTTGTGAGACTATTTTTCCCCATTTGATTAAGTTTTTATGAGTCAGATTTTCTTCCAAAAGTTCAAAGGATGTGGTTTTAATAGTACTTTCTGGGATTTGAGTTAATCCGGGTGCTATACCATAATAAATAAAATAAATAAAAAGATTAGGTTGCGAACTTAATGATTTATCTTTAGTCAAAATTCATTCACTTGTGAATATGACTATCAATGTGTGAATACAATTATAAAAAAATATGACTGTCCATGTGCGCATATAACTAGCATTTTATGCAATATAATTATATAACATTTGTTGATCTCATGCAATTATTTGTTAGATAATAGGTTTTGCATGATTATTTGTCACATCTAATATAACAATATAAAAATGTTATCTGTAAGTGAGGTTCGTTCACGTGTGTTCATTTAATCCATTAGTCCAAAAGTCTGAAAAACCTCAAATTGTTTTTTGTTGTATCTTCAAAATTTAGAAAAAAAGACCATACTATTAATTGGTGTTTATTTTATAGTTGTAATAAAGATATTTAAATGATTATAAAAAAATTTAAATTTGCATTCAACTTAAATATTTTCATTCTATGTATGACTTGTACATACATAGGAATTATACCTGCCCGCGCATCGCGCGGGGTTTGAAACTGTTATACCTCTAATACGACAGTATTAAAGGTGCAAATGATAATTAATGAACCATACCTCTCCTTCCTCCAAAAATTAATGCTCCTTGTCACTTAAAAGGATTAGTAAAAAATCTCTTTGAAACAAAAAAAAATGAATAAATCAAAAGTCTCTTGAAAACTAAAAGATGATCCATTTTAGAGTCCATTAATAATTAATCTTTCGATCCAACACAATAGAGATTCAATTAACTCTTTTCATCATTATCCACTCAAATCACATTACACATTGGTATTAATACCACTACATCTATATAACGTTTTTATTTGTAGAAAAAAAGTTATAAAAATTATTTTTTATATAAACAAAAAAGGTTTTGGTTATAAAAACATTTTTAACGTTGTATTTATAGAAAAAACTTCGAGTTTTTATTTATAAATGACATAAAGTGTTTTTAACTAAAAAGAAAAAAAATATGTATAATTTTTTTTTATGTAAAATACTTACAGTTTTTTGAATAAGTTAAAAAAATTTCAAAAATTCGAAATTGTCTTTAATATAAATAAAAAAATTGGTTATAAAAACCTTTTTAACATTTTATTTACAGAAAAAATTTAAGTTTGTATCTATAAATGACATACATTTTTTTAAACTAAAAACAAATAAAAATATGTATAATTTTTTTATAGAAAATACGTACAGTTGTTTTAAAGTTTTTATTTATACAAAATAGTTTTTATATAATAAAAATATTTTAAAATAATAGAAAATTTTAATTTATGAAAAAAATTAACGTTTTATAATGACTTTAAGATAAGATATTGAATTTATGATACATACTAATTTTTATAATTATCATTATATGTGTTTATTGTACATCGCTCGTGCATCTCACGTGTTATATGCTAGTTTACAACATATCTTAACATAATATATTGTAATATGTTCATTTATTTCTCATTCACTTGTAATACCCCGTGTAATTTAACACTTAAGATGATCAAGTCTAAATATAAATTCATACAGGATAATAAAATAAAATAATATCATTCTTAGCATGAAGAGATCAAATGAAATAATAGACAATAATGAAAGCGATAAGAAAATCGTCAAAGATAACTCATAATGTCCAAGATCCAAAACTATAAACAATGTTGTCTCAATAGTAATACATAAATACAATCTCTTAAGCGTTTATGAATATTACAAGCCATGTAAGTCTCAACATATAACTAGACATCTCATAATAAGCTAGACTGAAAAGATAAATGATAACATGGGGAGATAGAGATCTACAGCGTCTCTAGAGCCGATACCCTCAGAGATGTATATCACGCGTTGCTAGATCGAAAGGTAATCTAAGTGTGAGGTCTAGCCCTATCACATGGTTTTCACAAAAAGGGGATTAAAACCCTAGCAAGTAACTTAGCTACGCAACTCAAAGTAGCTATATGCATAGGTGATAAAGTCACAAGTTAATAAGTTAATGAGCGGCCCAACCCACCATAATTTAGAATCGCCTCATTTCATATCATCAATTAATCATTCTCATTGACTAATCAATAAGTATCCGACATGCGCCCCTCCCTCTCGGCTATCTCAAATACACGCGGCACGCCAAGTTTAAATAATCATATGTATTAGAATTAATCTCAATTACTTTCATTAATAAATTATGCTCATTAATTAACTAACACATAACCCACATGTGCCCTTCTATCTCGGCCATCTCATAAACATGTGGTGCGCCAATTTTAAATAATTATATGTATTAGAATTAATCTCAATTACTTTCTTTAATAAATTATGTTCATTAATTAATTAATACGTGACCGACATACGCTTCTTCATCTCGACCATCTCATAAACATCTAGTATGCCGAATTTAAATAATCACATTTCATGCCCTGACGCCACCTGGTATTCGCATGGCCGGGAATACACATAACACAATAATTTATAAACACGATGTCTCATGCCCTCACGCCATTTTTTATTCGCATGGCTAGGATTTACGTATCATAATAAACCATAAACATCGCATTTAATGCCCTGACGCCACTTGTTGTTCGCATGGCCGGGAATTTACATATCATAATATCAAGGTGTTCTTCCATGGTACCCACCAATTCTTTTCCATTTAGCATGTTCAATTAATATTGACAACTTAACCCATACTATCACTCCGAGAGAACTACCCAAACCTGAATTACTCTAATTTCTCCGAAGTGTTTGCACCATTTAGTATTCATTATACATTTTTAAACGATTTCGTAAAGAGCTAAAAGGGATAAACATCATGCAAGTGATTCCTCATAACGAAAAGCATAAAAAAGAAAGCGTATCAAGTTCATTAAGAATTTTAAGTCATCACGCCTACTCATCTCTAAACTCCGTGTGTGGGACCTCTCACCGAAGTGAAATACAAACAAGGAATCCTCCCTATACACTTAGGTTGAGATAGATTAGTTATTAGGAAAGTTTATTTAAGGTTTATAATGCAAGAGTAGAGCAAGAATTTAAATATGTACGCGAGAAATCACCGAATTATTCTGCACTACAATTCAACAACCCAAATCAATCACAATAATTTTCCGTACTCCTAACGTCTACATAACAGGACGTATATCAGCACAAACATGGTTTCGAACATGGGTTCATACTGAATTTTTACATAGAAGGGACACATAAATATTTTACGTAAGTATGCTATATCATAAGGAGTCCATTAATGCGTATTAATTGTCCGAAGTCATTTACAATATATTTCATGTTGGTTATTATAACATAAATAAGGGTCTCATAGCGAATATCATCAATTTGAAACATACATGTCAAAGTACTACTCCTAAAGTTTAAGGTTCAACCCTACTTTCAAAACATTTTAATTCCGACTTAATTTCGCAATCGCCTATTCTCGTATCTCAAATTATCAATTTCTACAAATGGGTTCAAATCCAAAACTATGATTTTCATGAGTTGGGGTCAATATTTCATTTTCGAAAACTCATAGGCTCGATATGAAGTTTTAAATATATAAAACTATTTAAATTCACCTAACATAACAAAAATTATGATTGCACATTTTTTTTAGGATTACTAATAAATTTTAACACTATAAATTTAGTTTAGGTGAATTTAACAAATACACACATAAAATGAGCGGAGTAAAAAGATATTTGCCTCATATGTGCGCCCAAAAATTTTGTTACTCGTTGATGAAGAAACTCTCAAATGATCTTAAAACTAATCTTTGAAAGTGACTGCGAGATGGCCTTTGAAAAGTCTTGAAATGCCCTTTGGAAAAAGTTTAGGGTTTTGGTTAGTAAATTTAGGGGTTATGTGGGTGGGAAGCGGAATTTACAGGTGAGTTATTAGTTTGTTAGGATATTTATGTTTTGGCATTGTGAGTTATGTTTAGGGGTGGCAATTTGTGTGCGTCGTGTCGTGTTCGGGTCGTGTCATATCGGGTTCGTGTCAAGTATTAGTCAACCCTAACCCGACCCATTTAACTTATCGTGTCAGATGAGCAAACACTAACCCGACCTATTTATTATCGTCGTGTTCGGGTTGACTCGCATAACCCATTAAGTAAAATATAAAATAATTTTTTTCTTCTCTCTTAACCAATCATACCAATCATATGCCTACAATAACTTAAATTTAATTAATTTCAACTTCTTTCAACACTTAAATAATTTATCATCTGATTCTCCATGAATTTTATAGAATGCCTATCAAGATATATAAATTATCTAATATATTCTCCATAAAATACGAGTTAAGCGGGTCTATTTGTGTCATTTTCGAGTTATACGTGTTTGACACTAACCCAACCCATTTATTATTCGTGTTAGCGGGTCGTGTCATATTCGGGTTCGTGTCAAGAAATCGTCAACCCTAACCCGCTAACTTCGTGTCGAGTTCGTGTCGGGTTATCGTGTCGTGTCAAAAATTACCACCCCTAGTTATGTTGCTTAGTTGTACTATCCTGGACACTTTGGTTGTTTATTTACTCTAATTTCCCTTTTCACCCCCCCAAAAAAAAATTGTTCACTGCCATGGGACAGTGGTCGCTGACTTCCCTTTGTAAACCTTCAACTCCTATATTTATTTTCAACCCAGCTGTTACACTAAAACCTCATTCAAAAACTAAGACCCACAATTTTCTCATCACAAAAACTCATTTACCCAATATTCTTAATTGTTATTTTTAATTAGTATTTTTTTTGTTTATTTTATATTATTTTTAACTCATTTAATCTTTCAAACACTCATTTATCCAACATTCTCTTATTTTTAAAGGTCCGCGCTAGCGGCACCCCTTATTTTTTAACTTATTTTTTTTTAATTTTACAACATTTAAAATAATTTTTGTGTTTCTTAAAATTGTTTAAAGGTCCCCCCCCCCCTCCTTTTTTTACGGGATGTCAATTCATTTAGTCTCTCAAACACGCATTTACTCAATATTCTCCTATTTTTAAAGGTCCGCGCCAGCGGCACTCATTATTTTTTAAAACAATTTTTGTATTTCTTAAACTGTTTAAAAAAGTGAAAATATTTTATTTTTTTATTTATATTAAACTAACTTTTATTTTCTGAAAAAGTTTTTTCAAAAAAAAAAAATCTTTTCAAAATCCCGATGATAATGTGGGTCTGCGCCAGCGGCACTAATCAATCTCAATGATGATGTGGGTCCGTGCCAGCTTTTAAAAAAGAGTTTTTCATGTTTTTAATTTTTTAAAAAACATTATTTTTTAATAAGAAACTGATTTTGAAAAAAAAAATTGAAAATAAAATAAGGTTTCATGAATTTTTTAACTGTTTTAAAAAATTGGTTAACAACTTTTTCTAGTTTTATTTATAAAAATGATATAATTTTTTTTTATGAATGTAGTATTTTTTTTTAACAATATCTTACTTAAAAAAAATGAGTTTTACTTATATAAAAATCTGTTTTTTTATATTAATAGAAAACTGTTTTTTTATTTAAAATTCTGTTTTCATATCTATTTTTAAAAATAAAAGAATAAGAAACTACAAAAAAATAAAAAAAATAAAAAGAAAGAAAGATCCGGTAACTTTTCGGCGATATATGCCGGTAACCATATCACTGCTCTTTTCGTATACTGAGTTTATTTATCCTAGTGTGGGACCAACATTTAGGCCTTAGGCCCATTTTTTTAAGCCCATTAAAAAAACGGTTTTAAGCATATTACTATGAGTGTTTTCATCTAAAAAAAAGTAGAGTCAGCTCATCTTAAACATTAACATTTCTATTTAATTAATAATTAAACCTTAATCATTAAAACATTATTACTTAATTAATAAATAGTTAATCCACATTCATCCAAATTTTGATATAAAAATGTAACATAACATTACATGAAAATGTGACACCACCTCTTTAATTAATGATTCACTAAACATTACTTAAATTCTTTTAACTAGATGTTAACCTTGCGCGATGTGCAGGCGTTTTACAAATCTCGTATAAAAAAATTGAAAGAAATATGTTATTCAAATATTATAGAAATACATATACAAATATTAACTATTGCGTTTATATAGGCTTTAAAAATATATATAACATATTTGAATATTTGTATATGTATTTAAAAATATATATAACATATTTAAAAATATATATAACATATTTGAATATTTGTGGCATACCTAAATGCCACAAATCAATAAATTATATTGGGATGTATTCCAGAAACATGATGGACCTATTTTCAAAATCAAGGTCAAGGTAGCAAACATTTTTTTTAATTCAAAACAGAGATTTTTGATATTAAATTATAGAACAAATGAATAAATTATAGCTGGATGTAATCCAAAAAACACAATGGACCTATTTTTAAAATCAATGTTAGGGTAGGAGACGTTTTTTTTTTTATGAAAACAAAAAGTTTTCATTTTTAACTTAAGTGAACAAATTATAAACAAAATATTGTAACATCAATATATTAAGACTATTTCTTCATCTCTCTCCACTTGTCAACTTAGGAGGATTCTACATCTCAAGATCAGCCATTAGTTGGCCCATTGACTATGCCACCAGCTATGTAACAAACATATTGAGATATTCCTATTAATAAGGAATATCCCAAGCAGTACATATCCAATTCAGTAGCAGGCAGTGTATGATATTCTCTTGGTCCAAGTCACTGGGACAGATTTGGGAGTAGATTGGATTTGATTCCCAGTTCGATCCCCGATATTGTTAAAATAATGCTTGACTAGCGAAAGTCACGAACTGCGAATGTGAATTAGTCGAGGTGAGCGCAAACTGGTCCGGACACCTCATGATATGCTAAAAAAAAGGTAGTGTTTGATAGGCTCGTGCATATGCCGTTGCTAAGAGCCGTGTGATATTGATCAATTTTTTTTTTTTTTTAAATAGCTTCAACATCCTTCCCATTTTCATAATTATCACTAAAACAACTCCAAAAAAAAAAATACTTTACAAAACAAGGGACAAAGAACCACTACAAGGGTAATCTATCTGTTAGTAGATGAAAGGGAGCTGCAATGGAAAAGTTCAACATCTCCCCAAATAGGCCCGTTGTAGTTTAGAAGTCTAACTCATAATTGATAAACCGATTTAATGACGAAACACAACTATGTCACGTGGCAAACATTCTGATCCAGACACCATATTTATATTTAGATATTAGATTAGATACATTAGTAAACATTAATTAAATTTTTTCAATCATATATGTTGGTACACATATTTTTTATTTCACTTCTTTAATTTTATGAATATACCCAATTTAACAAATTCGTTTAGATCACTTAAAATTTCACATAATTGTATTTGATTGTCCTCCTAATTACTTATATTTATTATGAGTAAAATTCGGGGTATTACATCACTTATCACAATGGGATATTCCATTCTAAGGTGAAACTAAAACAACAACATGTAAATACAACTTATTCTTATAATTGAATCAGTCACACAAAAAATACATTTTACAAAATAATGAATGAAATATGTGGCAAGAAAGAAAACTATTTGACATTTCGAGTCTAGTGATTAAGTGTGTTATTATTCAGGGATTCATTGTCACATTGAGTTCCATTTTCACTTTTTGCGACACATTTTTCTCTCAAAAGTGCTTCAAAATGTGAAAACGATCCCCTCGAGTGAAAATATGTAAAACTTCGAACTCATCGACTATAAATACACATTACTATTCATCCCAAAATATAAATAACCCTAGAAGATTCTAAACTAAACTCTATATGGCAAGAGGTCTAGGTCGATGTCTTGTAGAACTCTTCGTTGCGCAGAGAATTTCGGGAGGAAACTCGCAATGTACTCGGCAATTTGTAAATAAAATTGATACTCATCGATCACCCCAACATTTTCATTTTTTGTATCATTTTTTTGTTCTAATTCACTTCCATTTATGTTTAGCTTCAGTATCAAATTGGCAAATAATGAATGAGAACATTTTAGTTTCTTCTTTCCTTGGAGAGTTTCATTAAATGCATTTGTCTTAAAGCTCCAGGCTCCAGTTGTCCAATTTAAGTGGTATAATGGAAGGAACCTTTGGCCATAACTAGCAATAAATTCAACTGGAGCTAAAATGAAGTCAAATTCTTCGTTGGACATGTAGTATGGGCAGCTTATTCTTGTCCATCCGGGCTTTACTGCATTATAACCCTGTTAATAAAAGAAAAATGATACTGAGAATGATAACAATTTGCATAAAGCATAAAAACATCTCTAAATTATATAATATCCACGAAAACCTTATTAGTTACATTTATTTTGTAAAATTATGTTACTTAGTTTTAAGCAATAATCTTTAGCAATACATATGAGAGTTCATATACAAAAAAATATAGTTAGAGGTTATTATTTTTTTAGGTCCATAAAAAATTACAATAACCTCATTATCAGGTTTTATACAAAAAATATATATATGTCACTGAGTCTATGGTCCAATCCCCGACTCATGCGAGGCCTCAATAGGATCTTAGGCCATTTCTTAGTCATGTTCTAGAGTCAAACTCTACTCTCTCTGTTTTTTGTCCTGGGGTTTTTAATATGTTAGTTTTGTGGGTGGGATTACTCTTACACTATTTTTATTTTTTATATATATCTTCTCATTCGGAAGAATTTAAAAAAAAAGCATAGAGCATGATTTGTTTTCTATAATGCGTTACATGTAGTGAATCGTATGGGAGTTGCTCTTTAAACGATACAATAACACGACATAAACCAAAACTTAGCTCAAGGTTATCGGGTTATATTTTGATATTTTTTTGCATGAAATTGAAATTGATACAACCCGCAAACAAATTAATAAACTGATCGAGCTATTTTTTACATATTTCTCAAACGTATAACGTCTTGAATAATTAGATTATATTTTACATTTTTATGTCTAATATTTAGCAATAACAAACTTTTAGATAATAAAAAGCATGATTGGTTGGGATGAGAGAAGATCCCAATCTTAGGTTTTATTTACACGTTATTTGTGCCAACCCAAACACGATATCATTAAAACATAGGTCGAGTGAGTGTCAAGCCGTTTTACGAAATTAGCTAAACATATCAGGTTATGGCTAACTAATACTTAACACAACCCCAAACTCGATATGATTAAAACGTAGGTCGAGTGAGTGTTATGTCATTTTACGAAATTAGTTAAACATATCACGTTAAGGCTAGCTAATACTTAACACAACCCTAATACGACACGACCCAAATACGAGATGATATAGATCATGTCATCGTTCAACCCTAATAATTTTGATAAAAAAAAAGTAAGATAAGAATAATTACTTTACCATTTGGATGAGTGATCTAAAGGAAAGTGAGCGAGCTTCGTCAATATTGAGCAAACTACACCCACCTCTAGACTGGATGCCAAACAAGTCATTAAGTAGCTTTGCAACAAAATGACCATGAAGTGGTTTGTCTCTTTTACAACCCTCATTGTTAGTTGAGTGTATCAAAAATGATATCATAGCTTGTCTTTTAACACTTGTATTTCCCAACACCCCTATGTTTTTGTTTGGGAGTAGCCATTCTAGTGATTTTTGAATGTAGTGTTGCTCTTGTGTTTTAATCACTTAGTAACAAATATATTCTTTTACCCAAAATGCTAATGTAGTTTTGATTTTCAGAATTATTGGTCGAGTTCCATCCTTTTCTCTTTCTTCTATGTTTTACACATATAATGTGTCCTGAAATTCATCAAAAATAATATTAGCACAATGGGTTGTTTCGTCGAATAAAATTTAAGTATTTAGGTGAAAATTATATTTTAATTATGTTACATTTTTTTAAGAGACTTAAAAAATATTTTATCGTTGTGGCCTCCTTGGGTGGCTTTTTTGTTATTGTTATGTATACACCATATATACGGGTTCCTCTCCCTCGGCATTTAATTTTTATACAACATTTGTTTATAAGAAAAAATGTTACTTGAAACATATCTAGCATATTTCAAAAATGTTTCATGAGAAGAGATATGTAAGCATTCAAAATATCCACGCAACCAAACACCATTAGTCATATATGTTTATAATAGGCCTTTTTATTCAAACCGATACTTCGTATTATGTGCAATAGTTTTTTCGGAGACGATTTGTACTTTGAAAACTTTTTCATAAGATATTTGATGGTTGAAAATTCATCCGTGTCCTAACTCTGAAATAGTATAGTGAGACTATTATGGACTGTGCGGGTGTTAAAGGAACATGAAAATATGATAAAGTTTCAAACAAAGGCTCCTTAAGGTTTAATAACAAATATTATAAACCATTTCTCCATTCTGAAAAAAAAATCATTTTGAACAGTTTCACATCTTTATCATTTTTTTGCTATTATTTTCGCCAATTCATCGAGAAAGTAAAATATAAAATTTGGATTGGAGGGATGAAATAAACCATTTAATAATGTAAGACGGTCATTTCTAATATTTGAGCATCAATGATGAGACAAATCTACCTTGAAGAAATTACGTCATGCATAATACTCAAATTCAATTTAATTATCGTTTTCTAATAAGAGACACTTCGATGGTTTAACGAGATCTTCATTAATACAAAGGGAAGTAATAAACATAACTTGTATATGTCCTAATATTTATATACTTTTTGTAGTCTTCAATAATATTAAAGAAAATTTTGAAAATTCAACACAATCGATCGACAAAAAAAATACCCTTCAAATCTAAACTAACTATGTCTATATAGTAAAATTAGGAGTACTTGCCTTTTCATTAAAGCCATTAACAAAATCAACGGTTCCGCCTCCACAAGTTGATGGAGGAGAAGATTTGAGTTGATTAAGGGTATTGGTCATCAAAAGTATGCCCGGTGATCCCGGACCTCCGATAAATTTATGTGGGCCAAGGAAGATAACATCATAGCCTTCCATCTCTCTCGATCTCATATCAATTTCTGCATAAGGTCCACTGCACGTAAAATATTTAGTGAATATTCACAACGATGGATATAGATATGTAAAAGTATAGTAATAAAATCAATGTATATGAAATTATTGTGTGTGTGTACCTCCATTCGATATGAGGGAATTATAAAGCTATTTTATAATTAATCTCCGCAAAATTTCATAATAATTCATATAGTTACTTTCAAAAAAGTAACTATATAAAAAACCATAGGTCTCGAGTTCAAAAACCCCAAAGGATACCAGACTTTAAGCAAGGCATGTGCTAGGATAACTTTACCACATCGTCCCCCTATTTAACTCGCATAGGAGAGTCCAAACGGGTCTTTCGTGTGCAGGTTCAGGATTATAAAATAAGTCAAAATATATATTTTAAATATATTAAATGAGGTATGTTACATAGTCTAACTCGTTATAACGTATGTTCATACCTTGCCGCTAAATCAAAGCATGCAAAACCTCCATATCGATGAAGAAGGCGCGCAATAGCCCTCGTGTCCGAGTAAATTCCGTTGACATTACTACAAACCAAAAATGACCCTAAAATTGGCTTATTTGTGCTTTGATAATAATCCAGTTTGAGTCTTAAATCTTCCATATCTAATGAAGATCCATCTTCAATTAAACCAATCTCTATTACTTCACAAAGGCTTTGTCTCCATGAGAGAATATTAGAGTGGTGCTCAAATGGCCCAACAAAAACTACCCATCTTTCTTCATTGCTTAAAATTTTCAACACCCTTTCTCTTAAATTGATGGGATTAAAATTCCCATCACATCTTGGAGCCTTTTTATAGCTGATGTTGTGCCTGACCCACAAAATATAAGTGCATCATCTTGTTTAGAGCCAAGGCATTTCTTTATGTACTTACTTGCTTCTTGATCCATTTTTGTGGTTCTATGGCCAACAAAACTATCACTAGTGTGACTATTACCTGTACAAAAATAATGGTATTTCAAAATAATTGTTAGAGATTTATTCTTGGCACCTTGAAATTTGGTTAGGTTAAAACATGGTTTTACAACTTATATGTGTCATTTTTTCTTTTGTAAAAGCTTTATTATTGTGTCGCTATTAAAATATCTTCGAGGCATGCAATATCATACCAAGCTTATAAAATTAGTGTCGAAGCTAAAATAGTGTCGCGTATAAATGATCTTCGTCCTATTGGCTTAACTATTAATGGTACAAAAATGTGTTTCTATTTAAAATAAAAATGTATATTACAATTATTTTATTTTAAGGGTTAATTACAATTTGACCCCTCAAACTTTGATCAAATTTTCATTTTACCATCATCATTTTTATTTTCTGAACTTAACCCCTCATAAAAACGCATCACTTCACCCGTAAACACCAACGGCATAAATGTTTTCGACGAAAATTTCATCATGTGTGCTGCAATGAGAGTATCTTTGTCCAAAACCACTTGTGCAAATGACCAATTTTTCATCCATAAATGGCCGGGGATAAATTATGTGTTCTTAAGTAAAGGGGGGTTAAGTATAAAAATTGAAAGTATAGATGGTGAAGTTAAATAGATGCAATGTTCAAGGGGTCAAAGTATTACTAAAGCTTATTTTTATAGAGTTATAGTCTTAGATCCTTGTGTTTGGTCAATTTAGTAATAAATTTTGCACTTTAAAATTTTAATTCAGCTTTTGTAGAAACTTTAGTGCACTCACATTCAAAATATATTAATGATAGAGATTACACACTGATAAGGGTGACAATTTTAAAAACGACACGAAAAAACGACATGGAACGACACGGAATTAACCCGAAATTGACACGATGTTTCGTGTTCGTGTTGTGTTTTTTTTTACACGAAGTCGTGTCGTGTTATCGTGAATTTTAGGGGTGAAATTTAACAAATTCTGGTATTCGTGTCGTGTTGTACCGTGTTATTTTTTATTCCGGTCGTCTCCGTGTCAACTAAAAAAACACGAATTCGTGTCGTGTCGTGTCGTGTTCATGTCCGAAAAAACCTTGTCATGTCGTGTCGTGTCGTGTCGTGTCGTGTCAGCCCGAAACACGCCCCTTTGACCCAAATTATCACCCCTAGATAATAGAAAAAATATAAATAAAAAAAACGTTAGGCGCTACAAAATTAATGGGTAACTCAATTTCTGATAGATTTTTGTGGACACTGCAATGATAGAAGATGGGTGCAGACATAAATACTCATAGCTAACATATGCTCAATGTAAATATACGTGTGTTTGTGAATATGTGAAAAGATTGTCAAAATCTATGTAAAATCAAGATTGTAACATACATAGGGCGGCTAGTGCAAAGATGTTCGTTGGCCAATTGACCCAACAAATGACTTATAACCCTCTCTCCCTAAGTTATATTATATTATAAAATATAATATCATATAATATATAAATCATAATTTTTTAAAACATTTAAATAAATAACGCACACTTAACAGTTCTCTATCTAGAGAAACCAATTTTTTTAATTAGTTAAAAAATATTATTTTGACATTAGTTTCTTTGGGACTATTTAAATATTTCAGCGACCCCCCTCCCTTAAAAACATATTTAGTTCAAAATAATAAAAATTTGGCCAATATAATATTATCTTAAGCAACTTAAAATAGTTATATATTGACCATTTGTTTTAAATAGGAAAAACAAAAGTTGACTAGATTTTTTTGTGGGGTAGGGAATACCTAAAGAAATGATCTCAAAATATATGTATTTAGTATTTTTAAAACATTGGTTCTAAAGTGACACATATATATATATATATATATATATATATATATATATATATATATATATATATATATATATAAAAGAGTTTCTATCATTTTTCAGTTAAGGATACATTTAATCAATTGTCAAGATGAATACTTGTTCAAGAAATTTGATTAGTTGAATATGTTTATGGGTCTTGATAACATGTGTCATAAGAGCACACACTTAGAACCTAAAAATAGGAAGGACAAAGTTCTGACATACATTTAATAGGGTACATATACTTATGTGGAATTTTCATACTTACTATTTCGAGGCTCAAAACATATGCCCTAAAGGCACATGTTATCATATTCCTATGTTTATTTCGCGATTACACATGTTTGACACAATATTTAATTACATGTATGAAGAAATTGTGTGAGATTGGCCCATTAAATAACTAAGTGTATCAAGAAATTTTGTAAGCATAAAAAACATTATTCACAATGGTCGTTTGTAAACCCTATTGCGCCGTCATTCCGCCCCTCCTTCTCCCTCTCTTCCTCCATGGGAGAAAGGGAGGAACCACATTTCACCCTCTTTTCTCCCTAATATCCCAAATCTAATCCAATTTACTCCTATTTTTTTCCCTCTTTTTCTCTTTGATGTTTTCAAGTTTGCTCTAGATTTACTCTAGTTTTGTTTAGCATTAGTTTTTTCCTTTTCTTCATCGTCGTCCAATCGTTCGTTCGGGAACATGCTCCACCACATCAGTGGTTGTCGGATGGTCTAGATCGGTGTCCATATATTTGGTTGTTCTTCGAATATGTTATAGATTTTTTACTCCTCGACCTCATTTTCTTTGTTGACGTCAAAGTAAAAGATAGATTGGTATATCGCCCGTCTGGAGTCATGGATCTGTAGTCCGAATCTATCTTTTGTTTTTGATATTTTCTGATAGATAATTTATCCTTACAAGCTAGTGATCTTATGAGAATTTGATGATGCATTTTTCCTTCCTAGTTTGTTAATTTTTTTCTTCGTAGAAAATTTGTGTATTGATCACTATTGTATTGCCCGTGTAGCTTGTTTTTAATGATACCATGGATTCACATTGGTCTAAAAAGACAATAGCCATTAAAAATGGATGGTCAAGTCAAACAAGCTTTGAACTCTTCAAATATTGAAATCCACCCAGAATATTTAGCATCAAATAATTATAAAAAATTGAAAATTACCGACTCATTTAAGGACAAAAATTTACCTTTCAAAGCAAAACTTACTCAAATCAACTGTTGTAGTAATAATTGCAGAATAAACGAAATAACCCAAATCTGAAATAGGAAAAATTAGAAGGACTTATCGATCGAGGTTTGTGTTCGACACAAAGTCCTAAAGGTGAAATTGCTCGCTGATATTTGTAGCTGTCAGCCTCGTGAACATACACTTCCCAGGATTCAACGATCAGATTTACACACCAGCTTTGTGATAAATCTTTGAACTCTCAGGATACTCCAGCACTCCCAGAAAATTAACGAGAATTAGAAAGTAGCAAAATTATTTTTGCAGAGAAAGTGATTTGCAGAAAATAGCAAAAGTATTTTTGCAGATAACGTGAGAGAGATTTTTTTATGCTTTTTTGACTCTGTAGCCTTTTCTTAAATAAGGGAAATGGTAAAAAACGTGGGTAGAGGTTTTAGCCAACTAACCCACTAATATCTCCACTAACAGCTATAGTGGAAGAAATAGTCAAAGACTTAAAACGGTTTAAAAAATTAAAACGATTTTGAAAAGATTTAATGCATATTAGAAATCCCCAAGAGCCCAAGGCCCCAAGGCCCAAGGCCCAATCTTTGACCCTAAATAATTAGTGTGCTCCCTAGGACTTGAACCCAAGACCTCATGCACACACCCCCACTAACTTACCACTTGGCCACTCCCACTAACTTATTTACTTTATTCAAAATAAATATATATACTAACATACATACCCAACAATCCCCCACATGAATGAAGTAAATAAATTAAATAAAACGACGCTCTGGAGTATCATAAGGAGTGACGTATAAGGCAAAGGTGTCATTTGACTTGAACCTTTGCTTTGTGATGATCTATTGAGTTTACCGGTTGATAGTGAACTAATGTCTTGAACTATTTCACCGCTATTGTAAACTTAAGTCAATAGAACACACACGTGACTCCAAAAAATCATCATCGAGTTCCCACAGTTGTGCTCGTTTCGGCCTTGAGCATGCCCAGGTATCTTGAGTGCTCTAGAGAATCAGCCTTAATTCTCATAGGAAGCGGCCCCACTACCACACTCATATAGGTGCTTCTATCAAGAGTGTACTGTATCTCACACCCTACTGAATAACAGCTATAGAAAGCATTAAGAGATTGAATCTCATCCTCCATCGATACAGAGGTACTACATCATAGGAATGGGTTCTAAGTAAAACTTAAATTTGTACCCCCACAAATCACTCGTATAACTTTGTTATCCCATTGAACCCAGATCTTGGGATCTCCAGTCATATGGGTTGGGTTTCCATTATAGGTGATTTAGATATTAATAGGCTTCAGGCCCATCCCCCTCGATGTTTGATAAACTATCTCTCTAGCTAGCCCTTTAGTCAATGGATCCGCCAGGTTTTCCTTTGACTTGACATAGTCGATTGCTATAACTCCATCTTTCAATAATTGTCTCACTGTGTTGTGTCTCCTCCTGATATGTCTAGACTTTCCATTGTAGGAGTTATTATGTGCTCTTGCGATTGCTGCTTGACTATCACAGTGAATGGACAAGGCTGGAACTGGTTTAGGCCACAAATGAATATCTAATATGAAGTTCCTTAACCATTCAGCCTCTTCGCTTGCTTTATCCAACGCTATGAACTCTGACTCCATAGTGGATCTAGCTATGCATGTTTGCTTGGTAGATTTCCAAGATATAGCGCCTCCTGCCAAGGCAAAAACATAGCCACTCGTAGACTTACATTCATCATTATCAGAAATCCAATTAGCATCACAAAAGCCTTCAATTACAGCAGGATATCTAATATAATGAATACCATAATTTATTGTGTATTTAAGATATCTCAAAACTCTAATCAAGGCATCCCAATGTTCATTATTAGGATTACAAGTGTATCTGCTAAGTCTACCCACAGCATATGCAATATCAGGTCTAGTGCAGTTCATAAGATACATTAGACTACCAATAACTCTAGAATATTCTAATGATGATACACCAGGACCCGAATGTTTCCTTAAGTGACAACTAGGGTCATAAGGTGTTTTAGCAGGAATACAATTAAATTGTTCAAAATTTTTAAGAACTTTCTCTACATAATGAGATTGGGTTAAAACAATTCCTTCGGAATTTTTAATGATTTTAATTCCAAGTATAACATCAGCAACACCCAAATCTTTCATATCAAATTGTTTATTAAGGAAACGTTTAGTTTTATTAACTACATCCATCTCAGTTCCAAAAATAAGCATATCATCCACATATAAGCAAATAATCACACCAGAATTATCCTTGAATTTGCTATAAATACATTTATCCGCTTCATTAATGTTAAAACCATTAGAGATCATTACTTGATCAAATTTTTCATGCCATTGTCTAGGAGCTTGTTTTAGTCCATATAAAGATTTTTTAAGTCTACACACTTTTTTATCTAGGCCTTGGACTACAAACCCCTCGGGTTGATCCATATAAATTTCTTCTTCAAGATCTCCATTCAAAAAAACCGTTTTAACATCCATTTGATGAATTATCAGATTATGTAATGAAGCAATAGCAATTAATAGCCTAATAGATGTAATTCTAGTAACAGGAGAGTAAGTGTCAAAGAAATCAATTCCTTCCTTTTGCCTATAGCCTTTAGCTACCAATCTTGCCTTAAATTTATCAGTAGAACCATCAGCTTTTAATTTCTTTTTAAAAATCCATTTGCATCCAATAGTTTTACATCCTTTAGGCAAGTCAACTAACTCCCACGTGTTGTTAGAAATAATAGAATCATATTCACTATTAATAGCTTCTTTCCAAAAAATAGAATCGGGTGAGGACATTGCCTCACTAAAAGTGACGGGGTCATTTTCCATTAAGTACGTTAAAAATTCAGGACCAAAAGAAGTAGCTATCCTAGGTCTTTTACTTCTCCTAATTTCAATATCTTCTGAATTTGTAGATTCATTTCTAACACTAGGACCCATTGGAACAGAACTACTAGTTCCCTCACTTCTCACTTTAAACGAAAATTTGTTCTTATAAAATTCAGCATCTCTTGACTCAAAAATAGTGTTTTTATCCATATATTGATTTTTAGAAT
Source organism: Sambucus nigra (assembly GCA_949130495.1). NCBI lineage: Eukaryota > Viridiplantae > Streptophyta > Magnoliopsida > Dipsacales > Adoxaceae > Sambucus > Sambucus nigra. The sequence goes on along the minus strand of OX422207.1, from coordinate 44,613,911 downwards.
CAATTACAAGAAACCTATAAGCATTACTGTTTTTAGCATACCCTATAAAAACACAATCAACAGTCTTTGGGCCAAGTTTAGTTCTCTTAGGTAATGGTATTGAAACCTTAGCAAGACACCCCCGCACTTTAAGGTGTTTATAAGAAGGTTTTCTATTTTTCCACATTTCATAAGGAGTTTTATCATTATTTTTAAAAGGTATTTTATTAAGAATATAACAAGCAGTAAGAAGTGCCTCACCCCACATATTATAAGGTAATCCCGAAGTGCTCAACATAGAATTTACCATATCCTTAAGAGTTCTGTTTTTTCTTTCAGCTACACCATTAGATTGGGGTGAATAAGGAGGAGTAACTTGATGAATTATTCCATTTTCTTTACAATATTTATCAAGATCACCGGTGTATTCTCCTCCCCTATCGGATCTTAATGTTTTAATGGATTTCTCCAATTGTTTTTCAACTTCTAATTTATAAGAAATAAATTTTGAGAAACACTCATCTTTACTCGTAAGGAGATAAATATAACAATAACGAGAGTAATCATCAATAAAAGTAACAAAGTATTTATTTCCACCACGTGTCACATAACCTTTTAAATCACAAAGATCAGAATGTATTAAACTTAAAACAGTTGAACTTCTTTCGACACTTGGAAAAGGTTTTTAGCATATTTTGATTCAACACATATTTCACATTTAGAGTTGGTAGAAATATCAGATTTTGGTATGTTTTCCAAAAACATTAATTTTTTATTGGATGCCTTATTTACATGACCAAGTCTAAAATGCCACATATCACAAGAGTCAATCAAATAAGCAGAAGAAGTAGATATTTTATTATTATCATCCACGGTTACATTTAGTTTGAAAAGACCCTCATGAACATAACCTTTCCCCACAAAAGCACCTCCCTTAGTCACAACTACCTTATCACTCTCTAGAACAATTTTAAAACCTTTCTTAACTAAGACAAAACCGGACATACAAAACATCTTTCAATGTGAGAACATTTCCCGAAGTAAACTTTAAAACTACGGTTCCCTTGCCCTCAACCTTAGACGAAGAGGAGTTTCCCATGTACAAACGTTCATCCCCACTAACAGCAGTGAAGGTAGTGAAGGCACCTCTCGTGCCGCAAATATGTTTGGTGGCGCCAGAATCAAGCCACCAGTCTGTCATGTTACTCACAATGTTTACCTCTGTCACAACAGCAGAAAAGTTACCCTCCTCGGTTACATTTGCTTGAGGCTTCACATCTTGACTCTTCCTAAACTTGCAATCTTTAGCGTAATGACCTGGTTTTCCGCATACATAGCATTGACCTGCAGATTTAGATTTAAATTGAGGTTTAGAATATTTATTCTTATCGTTAGGTTTGAATTTATGGTTGGACCTCGAATTCTGGTTTGGTTTATGGTGCCCATGTTTCTGGTTTGAATGGTTAGGCTTGGACTGGTTCTGTTTTTGGTTTCCATTTGATTTTCCCTCTACCAAATTAGCCTTAGAACCGAATTCAGAATTTTTCTACCTAAGTTCTGCATTCCTATTATCTTCCTCAATTCTCAAACGAACTATCAAATCTTCTAGTGACATTTCCTTTTTCTTATGTTTGAGACCGTTTTTGTAATCTTTCCAAGACGGTGGCAGTTTTTCAATTATAGCTGAAACCTGAAATCCCTCACATATACTATAACCCTCGGCCAGAATTTCATGAATAATAATTTGTAGTTCTTCCAGTTGCGACACAACAGATTTATTATCTTCCATTTTAAAATCCAAAAATTTTCCAACCACAAATTTTTTAGACCCAGCATCTTCAGTTGCATATTTTTTATCCAGTAAGTTGCATAATTCTTTAGCAGTAGGACATGACCAGTAAACATCGTACAGTTCAAGGCAGAGACAATTCAGAATATAATTCCTACACATATAATCTCTTTGTTTCCAAACAACTAGTTCTTCAGGTACAGAAGGTCTATCAGAGGCAATAACGTCAACGACTTTAAGAGTTGTTAGGTAAAATTGCAGTTTCATTTGCCATCTCTTAAAATTCTTTCCATCAAACAATTCAGGGTTTTCAGAGTATTTTGCATTAGGATTTTCCATAGCAGTTTGTAGAATAACAAAAATTTCACCTTTAGATTGTTGTAGTAATAATTGCAGAATAAACGAAATAACCCAAATCTGAAATAGGAAAAATTAGAAGGACTTATCGATCAAGGTTTGTGTTCGACACAAAGTCCTAAAGGTGAAATTGCTCCCTGATATTTGTAGCTGTCAGCCTCGTGAACATACACCTCCCAGGATTCAACGATCAGATTTACACACCAGCTTTGTGATAAATCTTTGAACTCTCAGGATACTCCAGCACTCCCAGAAAATTAACGAGAATTAGAAAGTAGCAAAATTATTTTTGCAGAGAAAGTGATTTGCAGAAAATAGCAAAAGTATTTTTGCAGATAACGTGAGAGAGATTTTTTTATGCTTTTTTGACTCTGTAGCCTTTTCTTAAATAAGGGAAATGGTAAAAAACGTGGGTAGAGGTTTTAGCCAACTAACCCACTAATATCTCCACTAACAGCTATAGTGGAAGAAATAGTCAAAGACTTAAAACGGTTTAAAAAATTAAAACGATTTTGAAAAGATTTAATGCATATTAGAAATCCCCAAGAGCCCAAGGCCCCAAGGCCCAAGGCCCAATCTTTGACCCTAAATAATTAGTGTGCTCCCTAGGACTTGAACCCAAGACCTCATGCACACACCCCCACTAACTTACCACTTGGCCACTCCCACTAACTTATTTACTTTATTCAAAATAAATATATATACTAACATACATACCCAACAATCCCCCACATGAATGAAGTAAATAAATTAAATAAAACGACGCTCTGGAGTATCATAAGGAGTGACGTATAAGGCAAAGGTGTCATTTGACTTGAACCTTTGCTTTGTGATGATCTATTGAGTTTACCGGTTGATAGTGAACTAATGTCTTGAACTATTTCACCGCTATTGTAAACTTAAGTCAATAGAACACACACGTGACTCCAAAAAATCATCATCGAGTTCCCACAGTTGTGCTCGTTTCGGCCTTGAGCATGCCCAGGTATCTTGAGTGCTCTAGAGAATCAGCCTTAATTCTCATAGGAAGCGGCCCCACTACCACACTCATATAGGTGCTTCTATCAAGAGTGTACTGTATCTCACACCCTACTGAATAACAGCTATAGAAAGCATTAAGAGATTGAATCTCATCCTCCATCGATACAGAGGTACTACATCATAGGAATGGGTTCTAAGTAAAACTTAAATTTGTACCCCCACAAATCACTCGTATAACTTTGTTATCCCATTGAACCCAGATCTTGGGATCTCCAGTCATATGGGTTGGGTTTCCATTATAGGTGATTTAGATATTAATAGGCTTCAGGCCCATCCCCCTCGATGTTTGATAAACTATCTCTCTAGCTAGCCCTTTAGTCAATGGATCCGCCAGGTTTTCCTTTGACTTGACATAGTCGATTGCTATAACTCCATCTTTCAATAATTGTCTCACTGTGTTGTGTCTCCTCCTGATATGTCTAGACTTTCCATTGTAGGAGTTATTATGTGCTCTTGCGATTGCTGCTTGACTATCACAGTGAATGGACAAGGCTGGAACTGGTTTAGGCCACAAATGAATATCTAATATGAAGTTCCTTAACCATTCAGCCTCTTCGCTTGCTTTATCCAACGCTATGAACTCTGACTCCATAGTGGATCTAGCTATGCATGTTTGCTTGGTAGATTTCCAAGATATAGCGCCTCCTGCCAAGGCAAAAACATAGCCACTCGTAGACTTACATTCATCATTATCAGAAATCCAATTAGCATCACAAAAGCCTTCAATTACAGCAGGATATCTAATATAATGAATACCATAATTTATTGTGTATTTAAGATATCTCAAAACTCTAATCAAGGCATCCCAATGTTCATTATTAGGATTACAAGTGTATCTGCTAAGTCTACCCACAGCATATGCAATATCAGGTCTAGTGCAGTTCATAAGATACATTAGACTACCAATAACTCTAGAATATTCTAATGATGATACACCAGGACCCGAATGTTTCCTTAAGTGACAACTAGGGTCATAAGGTGTTTTAGCAGGAATACAATTAAATTGTTCAAAATTTTTAAGAACTTTCTCTACATAATGAGATTGGGTTAAAACAATTCCTTCGGAATTTTTAATGATTTTAATTCCAAGTATAACATCAGCAACACCCAAATCTTTCATATCAAATTGTTTATTAAGGAAACGTTTAGTTTTATTAACTACATCCATCTCAGTTCCAAAAATAAGCATATCATCCACATATAAGCAAATAATCACACCAGAATTATCCTTGAATTTGCTATAAATACATTTATCCGCTTCATTAATGTTAAAACCATTAGAGATCATTACTTGATCAAATTTTTCATGCCATTGTCTAGGAGCTTGTTTTAGTCCATATAAAGATTTTTTAAGTCTACACACTTTTTTATCTAGGCCTTGGACTACAAACCCCTCGGGTTGATCCATATAAATTTCTTCTTCAAGATCTCCATTCAAAAAAACCGTTTTAACATCCATTTGATGAATTATCAGATTATGTAATGAAGCAATAGCAATTAATAGCCTAATAGATGTAATTCTAGTAACAGGAGAGTAAGTGTCAAAGAAATCAATTCCTTCCTTTTGCCTATAGCCTTTAGCTACCAATCTTGCCTTAAATTTATCAGTAGAACCATCAGCTTTTAATTTCTTTTTAAAAATCCATTTGCATCCAATAGTTTTACATCCTTTAGGCAAGTCAACTAACTCCCACGTGTTGTTAGAAATAATAGAATCATATTCACTATTAATAGCTTCTTTCCAAAAAATAGAATCGGGTGAGGACATTGCCTCACTAAAAGTGACGGGGTCATTTTCCATTAAGTACGTTAAAAATTCAGGACCAAAAGAAGTAGCTATCCTAGGTCTTTTACTTCTCCTAATTTCAATATCTTCTGAATTTGTAGATTCATTTCTAACACTAGGACCCATTGGAACAGAACTACTAGTTCCCTCACTTCTCACTTTAAACGAAAATTTGTTCTCATAAAATTCAGCATCTCTTGACTCAAAAATAGTGTTTTTATCCATATATTGATTTTTAGAATCAATTACAAGAAACCTATAAGCATTACTGTTTTTAGCATACCCTATAAAAACACAATCAACAGTCTTTGGGCCAAGTTTAGTTCTCTTAGGTAATGGTATTGAAACCTTAGCAAGACACCCCCGCACTTTAAGGTGTTTATAAGAAGGTTTTCTATTTTTCCACATTTCATAAGGAGTTTTATCATTATTTTTAAAAGGTATTTTATTAAGAATATAACAAGCAGTAAGAAGTGCCTCACCCCACATATTATAAGGTAATCCCGAAGTGCTCAACATAGAATTTACCATATCCTTAAGAGTTCTGTTTTTTCTTTCAGCTACACCATTAGATTGGGGTGAATAAGGAGGAGTAACTTGATGAATTATTCCATTTTCTTTACAATATTTATCAAGATCACCGGTGTATTCTCCTCCCCTATCGGATCTTAATGTTTTAATGGATTTCTCCAATTGTTTTTCAACTTCTAATTTATAAGAAATAAATTTTGAGAAACACTCATCTTTACTCGTAAGGAGATAAATATAACAATAACGAGAGTAATCATCAATAAAAGTAACAAAGTATTTATTTCCACCACGTGTCACATAACCTTTTAAATCACAAAGATCAGAATGTATTAAACTTAAAACAGTTGAACTTCTTTCGACACTTGGAAAAGGTTTTTAGCATATTTTGATTCAACACATATTTCACATTTAGAGTTGGTAGAAATATCAGATTTTGGTATGTTTTCCAAAAACATTAATTTTTTATTGGATGCCTTATTTACATGACCAAGTCTAAAATGCCACATATCACAAGAGTCAATCAAATAAGCAGAAGAAGTAGATATTTTATTATTATCATCCACGGTTACATTTAGTTTGAAAAGACCCTCATGAACATAACCTTTCCCCACAAAAGCACCTCCCTTAGTCACAACTACCTTATCACTCTCTAGAACAATTTTAAAACCTTTCTTAACTAAGACAAAACCGGACATACAAAACATCTTTCAATGTGAGAACATTTACCGAAGTAAACTTTAAAACTACGGTTCCCTTGCCCTCAACCTTAGACGAAGAGGAGTTTCCCATGTACAAATGTTCATCCCCACTAACAGCAGTGAAGGTAGTGAAGGCACCTCTCGTGCCGCAAATATGTTTGGTGGCGCCAGAATCAAGCCACCAGTCTGTCATGTTACTCACAATGTTTACCTCTGTCACAACAGCAGAAAAGTTACCCTCCTCGGTTACATTTGCTTGAGGCTTCACATCTTGACTCTTCCTAAACTTGCAATCTTTAGCGTAATGACCTGGTTTTCCGCATACATAGCATTGACCTGCAGATTTAGATTTAAATTGAGGTTTAGAATATTTATTCTTATCGTTAGGTTTGAATTTATGGTTGGACCTCGAATTCTGGTTTGGTTTATGGTGCCCATGTTTCTGGTTTGAATGGTTAGGCTTGGACTGGTTCTGTTTTTGGTTTCCATTTGATTTTCCCTCTACCAAATTAGCCTTAGAACCGAATTCAGAATTTTTCTACCTAAGTTCTGCATTCCTATTATCTTCCTCAATTCTCAAACGAACTATCAAATCTTCTAGTGACATTTCCTTTTTCTTATGTTTGAGACCGTTTTTGTAATCTTTCCAAGACGGTGGCAGTTTTTCAATTATAGCTGAAACCTGAAATCCCTCACATATACTATAACCCTCGGCCAGAATTTCATGAATAATAATTTGTAGTTCTTCCAGTTGCGACACAACAGATTTATTATCTTCCATTTTAAAATCCAAAAATTTTCCAACCACAAATTTTTTAGACCCAGCATCTTCAGTTGCATATTTTTTATCCAGTAAGTTGCATAATTCTTTAGCAGTAGGACATGACCAGTAAACATCGTACAGTTCAAGGCAGAGACAATTCAGAATATAATTCCTACACATATAATCTCTTTGTTTCCAAACAACTAGTTCTTCAGGTACAGAAGGTCTATCAGAGGCAATAACGTCAACGACTTTAAGAGTTGTTAGGTAAAATTGCAGTTTCATTTGCCATCTCTTAAAATTCTTTCCATCAAACAATTCAGGGTTTTCAGAGTATTTTGCATTAGGATTTTCCATAGCAGTTTGTAGAATAACAAAAATTTCACCTTTAGATTGTTGTAGTAATAATTGCAGAATAAACGAAATAACCCAAATCTGAAATAGGAAAAATTAGAAGGACTTATCGATCAAGGTTTGTGTTCGACACAAAGTCCTAAAGGTGAAATTGCTCCCTGATATTTGTAGCTGTCAGCCTCGTGAACATACACCTCCCAGGATTCAACGATCAGATTTACACACCAGCTTTGTGATAAATCTTTGAACTCTCAGGATACTCCAGCACTCCCAGAAAATTAACGAGAATTAGAAAGTAGCAAAATTATTTTTGCAGAGAAAGTGATTTGCAGAAAATAGCAAAAGTATTTTTGCAGATAACGTGAGAGAGATTTTTTTATGCTTTTTTGACTCTGTAGCCTTTTCTTAAATAAGGGAAATGGTAAAAAACGTGGGTAGAGGTTTTAGCCAACTAACCCACTAATATCTCCACTAACAGCTATAGTGGAAGAAATAGTCAAAGACTTAAAACGGTTTAAAAAATTAAAACGATTTTGAAAAGATTTAATGCATATTAGAAATCCCCAAGAGCCCAAGGCCCCAAGGCCCAAGGCCCAATCTTTGACCCTAAATAATTAGTGTGCTCCCTAGGACTTGAACCCAAGACCTCATGCACACACCCCCACTAACTTACCACTTGGCCACTCCCACTAACTTATTTACTTTATTCAAAATAAATATATATACTAACATACATACCCAACAATCCCCCACATGAATGAAGTAAATAAATTAAATAAAACGACGCTCTGGAGTATCATAAGGAGTGACGTATAAGGCAAAGAGGTCATTTGACTTGAACCTTTGCTTTGTGATGATCTATTGAGTTTACCGGTTGATAGTGAACTAATGTCTTGAACTATTTCACCGCTGTTGTAAACTTAAGTCAATAGAACACACACGTGACTCCAAAAAATCATCATCGAGTTCCCACAGTTGTGCTCGTTTCGGCCTTGAGCATGCCCAGGTATCTTGAGTGCTCTAGAGAATCAGCCTTAATTCTCATAGGAAGCGGCCGCACTACCACACTCATATAGGTGCTTCTATCAAGAGTGTACTGTATCTCACACCCTACTGAATAACAGCTATAGAAAGCATTAAGAGATTGAATCTCATCCTCCATCGATACAGAGGTACTACATCATAGGAATGGGTTCTAAGTAAAACTTAAATTTGTACCCCCACAAATCACTCGTATAACTTTGTTATCCCATTGAACCCAGATCTTGGGATCTCCAGTCATATGGGTTGGGTTTCCATTATAGGTGATTTAGATATTAATAGGCTTCAGGCCCATCCCCCTCGATGTTTGATAAACTATCTCTCTAGCTAGCCCTTTAGTCAATGGATCCGCCAGGTTTTCCTTTGACTTGACATAGTCGATTGCTATAACTCCATCTTTCAATAATTGTCTCACTGTGTTGTGTCTCCTCCTGATATGTCTAGACTTTCCATTGTAGGAGTTATTATGTGCTCTTGCGATTGCTGCTTGACTATCACAGTGAATGGACAAGGCTGGAACTGGTTTAGGCCACAAATGAATATCTAATATGAAGTTCCTTAACCATTCAGCCTCTTCGCTTGCTTTATCCAACGCTATGAACTCTGACTCCATAGTGGATCTAGCTATGCATGTTTGCTTGGTAGATTTCCAAGATATAGCGCCTCCTGCCAAGGCAAAAACATAGCCACTCGTAGACTTACATTCATCATTATCAGAAATCCAATTAGCATCACAAAAGCCTTCAATTACAGCAGGATATCTAATATAATGAATACCATAATTTATTGTGTATTTAAGATATCTCAAAACTCTAATCAAGGCATCCCAATGTTCATTATTAGGATTACAAGTGTATCTGCTAAGTCTACCCACAGCATATGCAATATCAGGTCTAGTGCAGTTCATAAGATACATTAGACTACCAATAACTCTAGAATATTCTAATGATGATACACCAGGACCCGAATGTTTCCTTAAGTGACAACTAGGGTCATAAGGTGTTTTAGCAGGAATACAATTAAATTGTTCAAAATTTTTAAGAACTTTCTCTACATAATGAGATTGGGTTAAAACAATTCCTTCGGAATTTTTAATGATTTTAATTCCAAGTATAACATCAGCAACACCCAAATCTTTCATATCAAATTGTTTATTAAGGAAACGTTTAGTTTTATTAACTACATCCATCTCAGTTCCAAAAATAAGCATATCATCCACATATAAGCAAATAATCACACCAGAATTATCCTTGAATTTGCTATAAATACATTTATCCGCTTCATTAATGTTAAAACCATTAGAGATCATTACTTGATCAAATTTTTCATGCCATTGTCTAGGAGCTTGTTTTAGTCCATATAAAGATTTTTTAAGTCTACACACTTTTTTATCTAGGCCTTGGACTACAAACCCCTCGGGTTGATCCATATAAATTTCTTCTTCAAGATCTCCATTCAAAAAAACCGTTTTAACATCCATTTGATGAATTATCAGATTATGTAATGAAGCAATAGCAATTAATAGCCTAATAGATGTAATTCTAGTAACAGGAGAGTAAGTGTCAAAGAAATCAATTCCTTCCTTTTGCCTATAGCCTTTAGCTACCAATCTTGCCTTAAATTTATCAGTAGAACCATCAGCTTTTAATTTCTTTTTAAAAATCCATTTGCATCCAATAGTTTTACATCCTTTAGGCAAGTCAACTAACTCCCACGTGTTGTTAGAAATAATAGAATCATATTCACTATTAATAGCTTCTTTCCAAAAAATAGAATCGGGTGAGGACATTGCCTCACTAAAAGTGACGGGGTCATTTTCCATTAAGTACGTTAAAAATTCAGGACCAAAAGAAGTAGCTATCCTAGGTCTTTTACTTCTCCTAATTTCAATATCTTCTGAATTTGTAGATTCATTTCTAACACTAGGACCCATTGGAACAGAACTACTAGTTCCCTCACTTCTCACTTTAAACGAAAATTTGTTCTCATAAAATTCAGCATCTCTTGACTCAAAAATAGTGTTTTTATCCATATATTGATTTTTAGAATCAATTACAAGAAACCTATAAGCATTACTGTTTTTAGCATACCCTATAAAAACACAATCAACAGTCTTTGGGCCAAGTTTAGTTCTCTTAGGTAATGGTATTGAAACCTTAGCAAGACACCCCCGCACTTTAAGGTGTTTATAAGAAGGTTTTCTATTTTTCCACATTTCATAAGGAGTTTTATCATTATTTTTAAAAGGTATTTTATTAAGAATATAACAAGCAGTAAGAAGTGCCTCACCCCACATATTATAAGGTAATCCCGAAGTGCTCAACATAGAATTTACCATATCCTTAAGAGTTCTGTTTTTTCTTTCAGCTACACCATTAGATTGGGGTGAATAAGGAGGAGTAACTTGATGAATTATTCCATTTTCTTTACAATATTTATCAAGATCACCGGTGTATTCTCCTCCCCTATCGGATCTTAATGTTTTAATGGATTTCTCCAATTGTTTTTCAACTTCTAATTTATAAGAAATAAATTTTGAGAAACACTCATCTTTACTCGTAAGGAGATAAATATAACAATAACGAGAGTAATCATCAATAAAAGTAACAAAGTATTTATTTCCACCACGTGTCACATAACCTTTTAAATCACAAAGATCAGAATGTATTAAACTTAAAACAGTTGAACTTCTTTCGACACTTGGAAAAGGTTTTTAGCATATTTTGATTCAACACATATTTCACATTTAGAGTTGGTAGAAATATCAGATTTTGGTATGTTTTCCAAAAACATTAATTTTTTATTGGATGCCTTATTTACATGACCAAGTCTAAAATGCCACATATCACAAGAGTCAATCAAATAAGCAGAAGAAGTAGATATTTTATTATTATCATCCACGGTTACATTTAGTTTGAAAAGACCCTCATGAACATAACCTTTCCCCACAAAAGCACCTCCCTTAGTCACAACTACCTTATCACTCTCTAGAACAATTTTAAAACCTTTCTTAACTAAGACAAAACCGGACATACAAAACATCTTTCAATGTGAGAACATTTCCCGAAGTAAACTTTAAAACTACGGTTCCCTTGCCCTCAACCTTAGACGAAGAGGAGTTTCCCATGTACAAACGTTCATCCCCACTAACAGCAGTGAAGGTAGTGAAGGCACCTCTCGTGCCGCAAATATGTTTGGTGGCGCCAGAATCAAGCCACCAGTCTGTCATGTTACTCACAATGTTTACCTCTGTCACAACAGCAGAAAAGTTACCCTCCTCGGTTACATTTGCTTGAGGCTTCACATCTTGACTCTTCCTAAACTTGCAATCTTTAGCGTAATGACCTGGTTTTCCGCATACATAGCATTGACCTGCAGATTTAGATTTAAATTGAGGTTTAGAATATTTATTCTTATCGTTAGGTTTGAATTTATGGTTGGACCTCGAATTCTGGTTTGGTTTATGGTGCCCATGTTTCTGGTTTGAATGGTTAGGCTTGGACTGGTTCTGTTTTTGGTTTCCATTTGATTTTCCCTCTACCAAATTAGCCTTAGAACCGAATTCAGAATTTTTCTACCTAAGTTCTGCATTCCTATTATCTTCCTCAATTCTCAAACGAACTATCAAATCTTCTAGTGACATTTCCTTTTTCTTATGTTTGAGACCGTTTTTGTAATCTTTCCAAGACGGTGGCAGTTTTTCAATTATAGCTGAAACCTGAAATCCCTCACATATACTATAACCCTCGGCCAGAATTTCATGAATAATAATTTGTAGTTCTTCCAGTTGCGACACAACAGATTTATTATCTTCCATTTTAAAATCCAAAAATTTTCCAACCACAAATTTTTTAGACCCAGCATCTTCAGTTGCATATTTTTTATCCAGTAAGTTGCATAATTCTTTAGCAGTAGGACATGACCAGTAAACATCGTACAGTTCAAGGCAGAGACAATTCAGAATATAATTCCTACACATATAATCTCTTTGTTTCCAAACAACTAGTTCTTCAGGTACAGAAGGTCTATCAGAGGCAATAACGTCAACGACTTTAAGAGTTGTTAGGTAAAATTGCAGTTTCATTTGCCATCTCTTAAAATTCTTTCCATCAAACAATTCAGGGTTTTCAGAGTATTTTGCATTAGGATTTTCCATAGCAGTTTGTAGAATAACAAAAATTTCACCTTTAGATTGTTGTAGTAATAATTGCAGAATAAACGAAATAACCCAAATCTGAAATAGGAAAAATTAGAAGGACTTATCGATCAAGGTTTGTGTTCGACACAAAGTCCTAAAGGTGAAATTGCTCCCTGATATTTGTAGCTGTCAGCCTCGTGAACATACACCTCCCAGGATTCAACGATCAGATTTACACACCAGCTTTGTGATAAATCTTTGAACTCTCAGGATACTCCAGCACTCCCAGAAAATTAACGAGAATTAGAAAGTAGCAAAATTATTTTTGCAGAGAAAGTGATTTGCAGAAAATAGCAAAAGTATTTTTGCAGATAACGTGAGAGAGATTTTTTTATGCTTTTTTGACTCTGTAGCCTTTTCTTAAATAAGGGAAATGGTAAAAAACGTGGGTAGAGGTTTTAGCCAACTAACCCACTAATATCTCCACTAACAGCTATAGTGGAAGAAATAGTCAAAGACTTAAAACGGTTTAAAAAATTAAAACGATTTTGAAAAGATTTAATGCATATTAGAAATCCCCAAGAGCCCAAGGCCCCAAGGCCCAAGGCCCAATCTTTGACCCTAAATAATTAGTGTGCTCCCTAGGACTTGAACCCAAGACCTCATGCACACACCCCCACTAACTTACCACTTGGCCACTCCCACTAACTTATTTACTTTATTCAAAATAAATATATATACTAACATACATACCCAACAATCCCCCACATGAATGAAGTAAATAAATTAAATAAAACGACGCTCTGGAGTATCATAAGGAGTGACGTATAAGGCAAAGAGGTCATTTGACTTGAACCTTTGCTTTGTGATGATCTATTGAGTTTACCGGTTGATAGTGAACTAATGTCTTGAACTATTTCACCGCTGTTGTAAACTTAAGTCAATAGAACACACACGTGACTCCAAAAAATCATCATCGAGTTCCCACAGTTGTGCTCGTTTCGGCCTTGAGCATGCCCAGGTATCTTGAGTGCTCTAGAGAATCAGCCTTAATTCTCATAGGAAGCGGCCGCACTACCACACTCATATAGGTGCTTCTATCAAGAGTGTACTGTATCTCACACCCTACTGAATAACAGCTATAGAAAGCATTAAGAGATTGAATCTCATCCTCCATCGATACAGAGGTACTACATCATAGGAATGGGTTCTAAGTAAAACTTAAATTTGTACCCCCACAAATCACTCGTATAACTTTGTTATCCCATTGAACCCAGATCTTGGGATCTCCAGTCATATGGGTTGGGTTTCCATTATAGGTGATTTAGATATTAATAGGCTTCAGGCCCATCCCCCTCGATGTTTGATAAACTATCTCTCTAGCTAGCCCTTTAGTCAATGGATCCGCCAGGTTTTCCTTTGACTTGACATAGTCGATTGCTATAACTCCATCTTTCAATAATTGTCTCACTGTGTTGTGTCTCCTCCTGATATGTCTAGACTTTCCATTGTAGGAGTTATTATGTGCTCTTGCGATTGCTGCTTGACTATCACAGTGAATGGACAAGGCTGGAACTGGTTTAGGCCACAAATGAATATCTAATATGAAGTTCCTTAACCATTCAGCCTCTTCGCTTGCTTTATCCAACGCTATGAACTCTGACTCCATAGTGGATCTAGCTATGCATGTTTGCTTGGTAGATTTCCAAGATATAGCGCCTCCTGCCAAGGCAAAAACATAGCCACTCGTAGACTTACATTCATCATTATCAGAAATCCAATTAGCATCACAAAAGCCTTCAATTACAGCAGGATATCTAATATAATGAATACCATAATTTATTGTGTATTTAAGATATCTCAAAACTCTAATCAAGGCATCCCAATGTTCATTATTAGGATTACAAGTGTATCTGCTAAGTCTACCCACAGCATATGCAATATCAGGTCTAGTGCAGTTCATAAGATACATTAGACTACCAATAACTCTAGAATATTCTAATGATGATACACCAGGACCCGAATGTTTCCTTAAGTGACAACTAGGGTCATAAGGTGTTTTAGCAGGAATACAATTAAATTGTTCAAAATTTTTAAGAACTTTCTCTACATAATGAGATTGGGTTAAAACAATTCCTTCGGAATTTTTAATGATTTTAATTCCAAGTATAACATCAGCAACACCCAAATCTTTCATATCAAATTGTTTATTAAGGAAACGTTTAGTTTTATTAACTACATCCATCTCAGTTCCAAAAATAAGCATATCATCCACATATAAGCAAATAATCACACCAGAATTATCCTTGAATTTGCTATAAATACATTTATCCGCTTCATTAATGTTAAAACCATTAGAGATCATTACTTGATCAAATTTTTCATGCCATTGTCTAGGAGCTTGTTTTAGTCCATATAAAGATTTTTTAAGTCTACACACTTTTTTATCTAGGCCTTGGACTACAAACCCCTCGGGTTGATCCATATAAATTTCTTCTTCAAGATCTCCATTCAAAAAAACCGTTTTAACATCCATTTGATGAATTATCAGATTATGTAATGAAGCAATAGCAATTAATAGCCTAATAGATGTAATTCTAGTAACAGGAGAGTAAGTGTCAAAGAAATCAATTCCTTCCTTTTGCCTATAGCCTTTAGCTACCAATCTTGCCTTAAATTTATCAGTAGAACCATCAGCTTTTAATTTCTTTTTAAAAATCCATTTGCATCCAATAGTTTTACATCCTTTAGGCAAGTCAACTAACTCCCACGTGTTGTTAGAAATAATAGAATCATATTCACTATTAATAGCTTCTTTCCAAAAAATAGAATCGGGTGAGGACATTGCCTCACTAAAAGTGACGGGGTCATTTTCCATTAAGTACGTTAAAAATTCAGGACCAAAAGAAGTAGCTATCCTAGGTCTTTTACTTCTCCTAATTTCAATATCTTCTGAATTTGTAGATTCATTTCTAACACTAGGACCCATTGGAACAGAACTACTAGTTCCCTCACTTCTCACTTTAAACGAAAATTTGTTCTCATAAAATTCAGCATCTCTTGACTCAAAAATAGTGTTTTTATCCATATATTGATTTTTAGAATCAATTACAAGAAACCTATAAGCATTACTGTTTTTAGCATACCCTATAAAAACACAATCAACAGTCTTTGGGCCAAGTTTAGTTCTCTTAGGTAATGGTATTGAAACCTTAGCAAGACACCCCCGCACTTTAAGGTGTTTATAAGAAGGTTTTCTATTTTTCCACATTTCATAAGGAGTTTTATCATTATTTTTAAAAGGTATTTTATTAAGAATATAACAAGCAGTAAGAAGTGCCTCACCCCACATATTATAAGGTAATCCCGAAGTGCTCAACATAGAATTTACCATATCCTTAAGAGTTCTGTTTTTTCTTTCAGCTACACCATTAGATTGGGGTGAATAAGGAGGAGTAACTTGATGAATTATTCCATTTTCTTTACAATATTTATCAAGATCACCGGTGTATTCTCCTCCCCTATCGGATCTTAATGTTTTAATGGATTTCTCCAATTGTTTTTCAACTTCTAATTTATAAGAAATAAATTTTGAGAAACACTCATCTTTACTCGTAAGGAGATAAATATAACAATAACGAGAGTAATCATCAATAAAAGTAACAAAGTATTTATTTCCACCACGTGTCACATAACCTTTTAAATCACAAAGATCAGAATGTATTAAACTTAAAACAGTTGAACTTCTTTCGACACTTGGAAAAGGTTTTTAGCATATTTTGATTCAACACATATTTCACATTTAGAGTTGGTAGAAATATCAGATTTTGGTATGTTTTCCAAAAACATTAATTTTTTATTGGATGCCTTATTTACATGACCAAGTCTAAAATGCCACATATCACAAGAGTCAATCAAATAAGCAGAAGAAGTAGATATTTTATTATTATCATCCACGGTTACATTTAGTTTGAAAAGACCCTCATGAACATAACCTTTCCCCACAAAAGCACCTCCCTTAGTCACAACTACCTTATCACTCTCTAGAACAATTTTAAAACCTTTCTTAACTAAGACAAAACCGGACATACAAAACATCTTTCAATGTGAGAACATTTCCCGAAGTAAACTTTAAAACTACGGTTCCCTTGCCCTCAACCTTAGACGAAGAGGAGTTTCCCATGTACAAACGTTCATCCCCACTAACAGCAGTGAAGGTAGTGAAGGCACCTCTCGTGCCGCAAATATGTTTGGTGGCGCCAGAATCAAGCCACCAGTCTGTCATGTTACTCACAATGTTTACCTCTGTCACAACAGCAGAAAAGTTACCCTCCTCGGTTACATTTGCTTGAGGCTTCACATCTTGACTCTTCCTAAACTTGCAATCTTTAGCGTAATGACCTGGTTTTCCGCATACATAGCATTGACCTGCAGATTTAGATTTAAATTGAGGTTTAGAATATTTATTCTTATCGTTAGGTTTGAATTTATGGTTGGACCTCGAATTCTGGTTTGGTTTATGGTGCCCATGTTTCTGGTTTGAATGGTTAGGCTTGGACTGGTTCTGTTTTTGGTTTCCATTTGATTTTCCCTCTACCAAATTAGCCTTAGAACCGAATTCAGAATTTTTCTACCTAAGTTCTGCATTCCTATTATCTTCCTCAATTCTCAAACGAACTATCAAATCTTCTAGTGACATTTCCTTTTTCTTATGTTTGAGACCGTTTTTGTAATCTTTCCAAGACGGTGGCAGTTTTTCAATTATAGCTGAAACCTGAAATCCCTCACATATACTATAACCCTCGGCCAGAATTTCATGAATAATAATTTGTAGTTCTTCCAGTTGCGACACAACAGATTTATTATCTTCCATTTTAAAATCCAAAAATTTTCCAACCACAAATTTTTTAGACCCAGCATCTTCAGTTGCATATTTTTTATCCAGTAAGTTGCATAATTCTTTAGCAGTAGGACATGACCAGTAAACATCGTACAGTTCAAGGCAGAGACAATTCAGAATATAATTCCTACACATATAATCTCTTTGTTTCCAAACAACTAGTTCTTCAGGTACAGAAGGTCTATCAGAGGCAATAACGTCAACGACTTTAAGAGTTGTTAGGTAAAATTGCAGTTTCATTTGCCATCTCTTAAAATTCTTTCCATCAAACAATTCAGGGTTTTCAGAGTATTTTGCATTAGGATTTTCCATAGCAGTTTGTAGAATAACAAAAATTTCACCTTTAGATTGTTGTAGTAATAATTGCAGAATAAACGAAATAACCCAAATCTGAAATAGGAAAAATTAGAAGGACTTATCGATCAAGGTTTGTGTTCGACACAAAGTCCTAAAGGTGAAATTGCTCCCTGATATTTGTAGCTGTCAGCCTCGTGAACATACACCTCCCAGGATTCAACGATCAGATTTACACACCAGCTTTGTGATAAATCTTTGAACTCTCAGGATACTCCAGCACTCCCAGAAAATTAACGAGAATTAGAAAGTAGCAAAATTATTTTTGCAGAGAAAGTGATTTGCAGAAAATAGCAAAAGTATTTTTGCAGATAACGTGAGAGAGATTTTTTTATGCTTTTTTGACTCTGTAGCCTTTTCTTAAATAAGGGAAATGGTAAAAAACGTGGGTAGAGGTTTTAGCCAACTAACCCACTAATATCTCCACTAACAGCTATAGTGGAAGAAATAGTCAAAGACTTAAAACGGTTTAAAAAATTAAAACGATTTTGAAAAGATTTAATGCATATTAGAAATCCCCAAGAGCCCAAGGCCCCAAGGCCCAAGGCCCAATCTTTGACCCTAAATAATTAGTGTGCTCCCTAGGACTTGAACCCAAGACCTCATGCACACACCCCCACTAACTTACCACTTGGCCACTCCCACTAACTTATTTACTTTATTCAAAATAAATATATATACTAACATACATACCCAACAATCCCCCACATGAATGAAGTAAATAAATTAAATAAAACGACGCTCTGGAGTATCATAAGGAGTGACGTATAAGGCAAAGGTGTCATTTGACTTGAACCTTTGCTTTGTGATGATCTATTGAGTTTACCGGTTGATAGTGAACTAATGTCTTGAACTATTTCACCGCTGTTGTAAACTTAAGTCAATAGAACACACACGTGACTCCAAAAAATCATCATCGAGTTCCCACAGTTGTGCTCGTTTCGGCCTTGAGCATGCCCAGGTATCTTGAGTGCTCTAGAGAATCAGCCTTAATTCTCATAGGAAGCGGCCCCACTACCACACTCATATAGGTGCTTCTATCAAGAGTGTACTGTATCTCACACCCTACTGAATAACAGCTATAGAAAGCATTAAGAGATTGAATCTCATCCTCCATCGATACAGAGGTACTACATCATAGGAATGGGTTCTAAGTAAAACTTAAATTTGTACCCCCACAAATCACTCGTATAACTTTGTTATCCCATTGAACCCAGATCTTGGGATCTCCAGTCATATGGGTTGGGTTTCCATTATAGGTGATTTAGATATTAATAGGCTTCAGGCCCATCCCCCTCGATGTTTGATAAACTATCTCTCTAGCTAGCCCTTTAGTCAATGGATCCGCCAGGTTTTCCTTTGACTTGACATAGTCGATTGCTATAACTCCATCTTTCAATAATTGTCTCACTGTGTTGTGTCTCCTCCTGATATGTCTAGACTTTCCATTGTAGGAGTTATTATGTGCTCTTGCGATTGCTGCTTGACTATCACAGTGAATGGACAAGGCTGGAACTGGTTTAGGCCACAAATGAATATCTAATATGAAGTTCCTTAACCATTCAGCCTCTTCGCTTGCTTTATCCAACGCTATGAACTCTGACTCCATAGTGGATCTAGCTATGCATGTTTGCTTGGTAGATTTCCAAGATATAGCGCCTCCTGCCAAGGCAAAAACATAGCCACTCGTAGACTTACATTCATCATTATCAGAAATCCAATTAGCATCACAAAAGCCTTCAATTACAGCAGGATATCTAATATAATGAATACCATAATTTATTGTGTATTTAAGATATCTCAAAACTCTAATCAAGGCATCCCAATGTTCATTATTAGGATTACAAGTGTATCTGCTAAGTCTACCCACAGCATATGCAATATCAGGTCTAGTGCAGTTCATAAGATACATTAGACTACCAATAACTCTAGAATATTCTAATGATGATACACCAGGACCCGAATGTTTCCTTAAGTGACAACTAGGGTCATAAGGTGTTTTAGCAGGAATACAATTAAATTGTTCAAATTTTTTAAGAACTTTCTCTACATAATGAGATTGGGTTAAAACAATTCCTTCAGAATTTTTAATGATTTTAATTCCAAGTATAACATCAGCAACACCCAAATCTTTCATATCAAATTGTTTATTAAGGAAACGTTTAGTTTTATTAACTACATCCATATCAGTTCCAAAAATAAGCATATCATCCACATATAAGCAAATAATCACACCAGAATTATCCTTGAATTTGCTATAAATACATTTATCCGCATCATTAATGTTAAAACCATTAGAGATCATTACTTGATCAAATTTTTCATGCCATTGTTTAGGAGCTTGTTTTAGTCCATATAAAGATTTTTTAAGTCTACACACTTTTTTATCTAGGCCTTGGACTACAAACCCCTCGGGTTGATCCATATAAATTTCTTCTTGAAGATCTCCATTCAAAAAAGCCGTTTTAACATCCATTTGATGAATTATCAGATTATGTAATGAAGCAATAGCAATTAATAGCCTAATAGATGTAATTCTAGTAACAGGAGAGTAAGTGTCAAAGAAATCAATTCCTTCCTTTTGCCTATAGCCTTTAGCTACCAATCTTGCCTTAAATTTATCAGTAGAACCATCAGCTTTTAATTTCTTTTTAAAAATCCATTTGCATCCAATAGTTTTACATCCTTTAGGCAAGTCAACTAACTCCCACGTGTTGTTAGAAATAATAGAATCATATTCACTATTAATAGCTTCTTTCCAAAAAATAGAATCGGGTGAGGACATTGCCTCACTAAAAGTGACGGGGTCATTTTCCATTAAGTACGTTAAAAATTCAGGACCAAAAGAAGTAGCTATCCTAGGTCTTTTACTTCTCCTAATTTCAATATCTTCTGAATTTGGAGATTCATTTCTAACACTAGGACCCATTGGAACAGAACTACTAGTTCCCTCACTTCTCACTTTAAAGGGAAATTTGTTCTCATAAAATTCAGCATCTCTTGACTCAAAAATAGTGTTTTTATCCATATATTGATTTTTAGAATCAATTACAAGAAACCTATAAGCATTACTGTTTTTAGCATACCCTATAAAAACACAATCAACAGTCTTTGGGCCAAGTTTAGTTCTCTTAGGTAATGGTATTGAAACCTTAGCAAGACACCCCCACACTTTAAGGTGTTTATAAGAAGGTTTTCTGTTTTTCCACATTTCATAAGGAGTTTTATCATTATTCTTAAAAGGTATTTTATTAAGAATATAACAAGCAGTAAGAAGTGCCTCACCCCACATATTATAAGGTAATCCCGAAGTGCTCAACATAGAATTTACCATATCCTTAAGAGTTCTATTTTTTCTTTCAGCTACACCATTAGATTGGGGTGAATAAGGAGGAGTAACTTGATGAATTATTCCATTTTCTTTACAATATTTATCAAGATCACCGGTGTATTCTCCTCCCCTATCGGATCTTAATGTTTTAATGGATTTCTCCAATTGTTTTTCAACTTCTAATTTATAAGAAATAAATTTTGAGAAACACTCATCTTTACTCGTAAGGAGATAAATATAACAATAACGAGAGTAATCATCAATAAAAGTAACAAAGTATTTATTTCCACCACGTGTCACATAACCTTTTAAATCACAAAGATCAGAATGTATTAAACTTAAAACAGTTGAACTTCTTTCGACACTTGGAAAAGGTTTTTTAGCATATTTTGATTCAACACATATTTCACATTTAGAGTTGGTAGAAATATCAGATTTTGGTATGTTTTCCAAAAACATTAATTTTTTAATGGATGCCTTATTTACATGACCAAGTCTAAAATGCCACATATCACAAGAGTCAATCAAATAAGCAGAAGAAGTAGATATTTTATTATTATCATCCACGGTTACATTTAGTTTGAAAAGACCCTCATGAACATAACCTTTCCCCACAAAAGCACCTCCCTTAGTCACAACTACCTTATCACTCTCTAGAACAATTTTAAAACCTTTCTTAACTAAGACAAAACCGGACACCAGATTCTTCCTAACCTCAGGGACATACAAAACATCTTTCAATGTGAGAACATTTCCCGAAGTAAACTTTAAAACTACGGTTCCCTTGCCCTCAACCTTAGACGAAGAGGAGTTTCCCATGTACAGACGTTCATCCCCACTAACAGCAGTGAAGGTAGTGAAGGCACCTCTCGTGCCGCAAATATGTTTGGTGGCGCCAGAATCAAGCCACCAGTCTGTCATGTTACTCACAATGTTTGCCTCTGTCACAACAGCAGAAAAGTTACCCTCCTCGGTTACATTTGCTTGAGGCTTCACATCTTGACTCTTCCTAAACTTGCAATCTTTAGCGTAATGACCTGGTTTTCCGCATACATAGCATTGACCTGCAGGTTTAGATTTAAACTGAGGTTTAGAATATTTATTCTTATCGTTAGGTTTGAATTTATGGTTGGACCTCGAATTCTGGTTTGGTTTATGGTGCCCATGTTTCTGGTTTGAATGGTTAGGCTTGGACTGGTTCTGTTTTTGATTTCCATTTGATTTTCCCTCTACCAAATTAGCCTTAGAACCGAATTCAGAATTTTTCACCCTAAGTTCTGCATTCCTATTATCTTCCTCAATTCTCAAACGAACTATCAAATCTTCTAGTGACATTTCCTTTTTCTTATGTTTGAGACCGTTTTTGTAATCTTTCCAAGACGGTGGCAGTTTTTCAATTATAGCTGAAACCTGAAATCCCTCACATATACTATAACCCTCGGCCAGAATTTCATGAATAATAATTTGTAGTTCTTCCAGTTGCGACACAACAGATTTATTATCTTCCATTTTAAAATCCAAAATTTTTCCAACCACAAATTTTTTAGACCCAGCATCTTCAGTTGCATATTTTTTGTCCAGTAAGTTCCATAATTCTTTAGCAGTAGGACATGACCAGTAAACATCGTACAGTTCAAGGCAGAGACAATTCAGAATATAATTCCTACACATATAATCTCTTTGTTTCCAAACAACTAGTTCTTCAGGTACAGAAGGTCTATCAGATGCAATAACGTCAACGACTTTAAGAGTTGTTAGGTAAAATTGCAGTTTCATTTGCCATCTCTTAAAATTCTTTCCATCAAACAATTCAGGTTTTTCAGAGTATTTTGCATTAGGATTTTCCATAGCAGTTTGTAGAATAACAAAAATTTCACCTTTAGATTGTTGTAGTAATAATTGCAGAATAAACGAAATAACCCAAATCTGAAATAGGAAAAATTAGAAGGAATTATCGATCGAGGTTTGTGTTCGACACAAAGTCCTAAAGGTGAAATTGCTCGCTGATATTTGTAGCTGTCAGCCTCGTGAACATACACCTCCCAGGATTCAACGATCAGATTTACACACCAGCTTTGTGATAAATCTTTGAACTCTCAGGATACTCCAGCACTCCCAGAAAATTAACGAGAATTAGAAAGTAGCAAAATTATTTTTTCAGAGAAAGTGATTTGCAGAAAATAGCAAAAGTATTTTTGCAGATAACGTGAGAGAGATTTTTTTATGCTTTTTTGACTCTGTAGCCTTTTCTTAAATAAGGGAAATGGTAAAAAACGTGGGTAGAGGTTTTAGCCAACTAACCCACTAATATCTCCACTAACAGCTATAGTGGAAGAAATAGTCAAAGACTTAAAACGGTTTAAAAAATTAAAACGATTTTGAAAAGATTTAATGCATATTAGAAATCCCCAAGAGCCCAAGGCCCCAAGGCCCAAGGCCCAATCTTTGACCCTAAATAATTAGTGTGCTCCCTAGGACTTGAACCCAAGACCTCATGCACACACCCCCACTAACTTACCACTTGGCCACTCCCACTAACTTATTTACTTTATTCAAAATAAATATATATACTAACATACATACCCAACAATCCCCCACATGAATGAAGTAAATAAATTAAATAAAACGACGCTCTGGAGTATCATAAGGAGTGACGTATAAGGCAAAGGTGTCATTTGACTTGAACCTTTGCTTTGTGATGATCTATTGAGTTTACCGGTTGATAGTGAACTAATGTCTTGAACTATTTCACCGCTGTTGTAAACTTAAGTCAATAGAACACACACGTGACTCCAAAAAATCATCATCGAGTTCCCACAGTTGTGCTCGTTTCGGCTTTGAGCATGCCCAGGTATCTTGAGTGCTCTAGAGAATCAGCCTTAATTCTCATAGGAAGCGGCCCCACTACCACACTCATATAGGTGCTTCTATCAAGAGTGTACTGTATCTCACACCCTACTGAATAACAGCTATAGAAAGCATTAAGAGATTGAATCTCATCCTCCATCGATACAGAGGTACTACATCATAGGAATGGGTTCTAAGTAAAACTTAAATTTGTACCCCCACAAATCACTCGTATAACTTTGTTATCCCATTGAACCCAGATCTTGGGATCTCCAGTCATATGGGTTGGGTTTCCATTATAGGTGATTTAGATATTAATAGGCTTCAGGCCCATCCCCCTCGATGTTTGATAAACTATCTCTCTAGCTAGCCCTTTAGTCAATGGATCCGCCAGGTTTTCCTTTGACTTGACATAGTCGATTGCTATAACTCCATCTTTCAATAATTGTCTCACTGTGTTGTGTCTCCTCCTGATATGTCTAGACTTTCCATTGTAGGAGTTATTATGTGCTCTTGCGATTGCTGCTTGACTATCACAGTGAATGGACAAGGCTGGAACTGGTTTAGGCCACAAATGAATATCTAATATGAAGTTCCTTAACCATTCAGCCTCTTCGCTTGCTTTATCCAACGCTATGAACTCTGACTCCATAGTGGATCTAGCTATGCATGTTTGCTTGGTAGATTTCCAAGATATAGCGCCTCCTGCCAAGGCAAAAACATAGCCACTCGTAGACTTACATTCATCATTATCAGAAATCCAATTAGCATCACAAAAGCCTTCAATTACAGCAGGATATCTAATATAATGAATACCATAATTTATTGTGTATTTAAGATATCTCAAAACTCTAATCAAGGCATCCCAATGTTCATTATTAGGATTACAAGTGTATCTGCTAAGTCTACCCACAGCATATGCAATATCAGGTCTAGTGCAGTTCATAAGATACATTAGACTACCAATAACTCTAGAATATTCTAATGATGATACACCAGGACCCGAATGTTTCCTTAAGTGACAACTAGGGTCATAAGGTGTTTTAGCAGGAATACAATTAAATTGTTCAAATTTTTTAAGAACTTTCTCTACATAATGAGATTGGGTTAAAACAATTCCTTCGGAATTTTTAATGATTTTAATTCCAAGTATAACATCAGCAACACCCAAATCTTTCATATCAAATTGTTTATTAAGGAAACGTTTAGTTTTATTAACTACATCCATATCAGTTCCAAAAATAAGCATATCATCCACATATAAGCAAATAATCACACCAGAATTATCCTTGAATTTGCTATAAATACATTTATCCGCATCATTAATGTTAAAACCATTAGAGATCATTACTTGATCAAATTTTTCATGCCATTGTTTAGGAGCTTGTTTTAGTCCATATAAAGATTTTTTAAGTCTACACACTTTTTTATCTAGGCCTTGGACTACAAACCCCTCGGGTTGATCCATATAAATTTCTTCTTGAAGATCTCCATTCAAAAAAGCCGTTTTAACATCCATTTGATGAATTATCAGATTATGTAATGAAGCAATAGCAATTAATAGCCTAATAGATGTAATTCTAGTAACAGGAGAGTAAGTGTCAAAGAAATCAATTCCTTCCTTTTGCCTATAGCCTTTAGCTACCAATCTTGCCTTAAATTTATCAGTAGAACCATCAGCTTTTAATTTCTTTTTAAAAATCCATTTGCATCCAATAGTTTTACATCCTTTAGGCAAGTCAACTAACTCCCACGTGTTGTTAGAAATAATAGAATCATATTCACTATTAATAGCTTCTTTCCAAAAAATAGAATCGGGTGAGGACATTGCCTCACTAAAAGTGACGGGGTCATTTTCCATTAAGTACGTTAAAAATTCAGGACCAAAAGAAGTAGCTATCCTAGGTCTTTTACTTCTCCTAATTTCAATATCTTCTGAATTTGGAGATTCATTTCTAACACTAGGACCCATTGGAACAGAACTACTAGTTCCCTCACTTCTCACTTTAAAGGGAAATTTGTTCTCATAAAATTCAGCATCTCTTGACTCAAAATAGTGTTTTTATCCATATATTGATTTTTAGAATCAATTACAAGAAACCTATAAGCATTACTGTTTTTAGCATACCCTATAAAAACACAATCAACAGTCTTTGGGCCAAGTTTAGTTCTCTTAGGTAATGGTATTGAAACCTTAGCAAGACACCCCCACACTTTAAGGTGTTTATAAGAAGGTTTTCTATTTTTCCACATTTCATAAGGAGTTTTATCATTATTCTTAAAAGGTATTTTATTAAGAATATAACAAGCAGTAAGAAGTGCCTCACCCCACATATTATAAGGTAATCCCGAAGTGCTCAACATAGAATTTACCATATCCTTAAGAGTTCTGTTTTTTCTTTCAGCTACACCATTAGATTGGGGTGAATAAGGAGGAGTAACTTGATGAATTATTCCATTTTCTTTACAATATTTATCAAGATCACCGGTGTATTCTCCTCCCCTATCGGATCTTAATGTTTTAATGGATTTCTCCAATTGTTTTTCAACTTCTAATTTATAAGAAATAAATTTTGAGAAACACTCATCTTTACTCGTAAGGAGATAAATATAACAATAACGAGAGTAATCATCAATAAAAGTAACAAAGTATTTATTTCCACCACGTGTCACATAACCTTTTAAATCACAAAGATCAGAATGTATTAAACTTAAAACAGTTGAACTTCTTTCGACACTTGGAAAAGGTTTTTTAGCATATTTTGATTCAACACATATTTCACATTTAGAGTTGGTAGAAATATCAGATTTTGGTATGTTTTCCAAAAACATTAATTTTTTAATGGATGCCTTATTTACATGACCAAGTCTAAAATGCCACATATCACAAGAGTCAATCAAATAAGCAGAAGAAGTAGATATTTTATTATTATCATCCACGGTTACATTAAGTTTGAAAAGACCCTCATGAACATAACCTTTCCCCACAAAAGCACCTCCCTTAGTCACAACTACCTTATCACTCTCTAGAACAATTTTAAAACCTTTCTTAACTAAGACAAAACCGGACACCAGATTCTTCCTAACCTCAAGGACATACAAAACATCTTTCAATGTGAGAACATTTCCCGAAGTAAACTTTAAAACTACGGTTCCCTTGCCCTCAACCTTAGACGAAGAGGAGTTTCCCATGTACAGACGTTCATCCCCACTAACAGCAGTGAAGGTAGTGAAGGCACCTCTCGTGCCGCAAATATGTTTGGTGGCGCCAGAATCAAGCCACCAGTCTGTCATGTTACTCACAATGTTTGCCTCTGTCACAACAGCAGAAAAGTTACCCTCCTCGGTTACATTTGCTTGAGGCTTCACATCTTGACTCTTCCTAAACTTGCAATCTTTAGCGTAATGACCTGGTTTTCCGCATACATAGCATTGACCTGCAGGTTTAGATTTAAACTGAGGTTTAGAATATTTATTCTTATCGTTAGGTTTGAATTTATGGTTGGACCTCGAATTCTGGTTTGGTTTATGGTGCCCATGTTTCTGGTTTGAATGGTTAGGCTTGGACTGGTTCTGTTTTTGGTTTCCATTTGATTTTCCCTCTACCAAATTAGCCTTAGAACCGAATTCAGAATTTTTCTCCCTAAGTTCTGCATTCCTATTATCTTCCTCAATTCTCAAACGAACTATCAAATCTTCTAGTGACATTTCCTTTTTCTTATGTTTGAGACCGTTTTTGTAATCTTTCCAAGACGGTGGCAGTTTTTCAATTATAGCTGAAACCTGAAATCCCTCACATATACTATAACCCTCGGCCAGAATTTCATGAATAATAATTTGTAGTTCTTCCAGTTGCGACACAACAGATTTATTATCTTCCATTTTAAAATCCAAAATTTTTCCAACCACAAATTTTTTAGACCCAGCATCTTCAGTTGCATATTTTTTGTCCAGTAAGTTCCATAATTCTTTAGCAGTAGGACATGACCAGTAAACATCGTACAGTTCAAGGCAGAGACAATTCAGAATATAATTCCTACACATATAATCTCTTTGTTTCCAAACAACTAGTTCTTCAGGTACAGAAGGTCTATCAGATGCAATAACGTCAACGACTTTAAGAGTTGTTAGGTAAAATTGCAGTTTCATTTGCCATCTCTTAAAATTCTTTCCATCAAACAATTCAGGTTTTTCAGAGTATTTTCCATTAGGATTTTCCATAGCAGTTTGTAGAATAACAAAAATTTCACCTTTAGATTGTTGTAGTAATAATTGCAGAATAAACGAAATAACCCAAATCTGAAATAGGAAAAATTAGAAGGAATTATCGATCGAGGTTTGTGTTCGACACAAAGTCCTAAAGGTGAAATTGCTCGCTGATATTTGTAGCTGTCAGCCTCGTGAACATACACCTCCCAGGATTCATCGATCAGATTTACACACCAGCTTTGTGATAAATCTTTGAACTCTCAGGATACTCCAGCACTCCCAGAAAATTAACGAGAATTAGAAAGTAGCAAAATTACTTTTTCAGAGAAAGTGATTTGCAGAAAATAGCAAAAGTATTTTTGCAGATAACGTGAGAGAGATTTTGTGATGCTTTTTTGACTCTGTAGCCTTTTCTTAAATAAGGGAAATGGTAAAAAACGTGGGTAGAGGTTTTAGCCAACTAACCCACTAATATCTCCACTAACAGCTATTGTGGAAGAAATAGTCAAAGACTTAAAACGGTTTAAAAAATTAAAACGATTTTGAAAAGATTTAATGCATATTAGAAATCCCCAAGAGCCCAAGGCCCCAAGGCCCAAGGCCCAATCTTTGACCCTAAATAATTAGTGTGCTCCCTAGGACTTGAACCCAAGACCTCATGCACACACCCCCACTAACTTACCACTTGGCCACTCCCACTAACTTATTTACTTTATTCAAAATAAATATATATACTAACATACATACCCAACAATCCCCCACATGAATGAAGTAAATAAATTAAATAAAACGACGCTCTGGAGTATCATAAGGAGTGACGTATAAGGCAAAGAGGTCATTTGACTTGAACCTTTGCTTTGTGATGATCTATTGAGTTTACCGGTTGATAGTGAACTAATGTCTTGAACTATTTCACCGCTGTTGTAAACTTAAGTCAATAGAACACACACGTGACTCCAAAAAATCATCATCGAGTTCCCACAGTTGTGCTCGTTTCGGCTTTGAGCATGCCCAGGTATCTTGAGTGCTCTAGAGAATCAGCCTTAATTCTCATAGGAAGCGGCCCCACTACCACACTCATATAGGTGCTTCTATCAAGAGTGTACTGTATCTCACACCCTACTGAATAACAGCTATAGAAAGCATTAAGAGATTGAATCTCATCCTCCATCGATACAGAGGTACTACATCATAGGAATGGGTTCTAAGTAAAACTTAAATTTGTACCCCCACAAATCACTCGTATAACTTTGTTATCCCATTGAACCCAGATCTTGGGATCTCCAGTCATATGGGTTGGGTTTCCATTATAGGTGATTTAGATATTAATAGGCTTCAGGCCCATCCCCCTCGATGTTTGATAAACTATCTCTCTAGCTAGCCCTTTAGTCAATGGATCCGCCAGGTTTTCCTTTGACTTGACATAGTCGATTGCTATAACTCCATCTTTCAATAATTGTCTCACTGTGTTGTGTCTCCTCCTGATATGTCTAGACTTTCCATTGTAGGAGTTATTATGTGCTCTTGCGATTGCTGCTTGACTATCACAGTGAATGGACAAGGCTGGAACTGGTTTAGGCCACAAATGAATATCTAATATGAAGTTCCTTAACCATTCAGCCTCTTCGCTTGCTTTATCCAACGCTATGAACTCTGACTCCATAGTGGATCTAGCTATGCATGTTTGCTTGGTAGATTTCCAAGATATAGCGCCTCCTGCCAAGGCAAAAACATAGCCACTCGTAGACTTACATTCATCATTATCAGAAATCCAATTAGCATCACAAAAGCCTTCAATTACAGCAGGATATCTAATATAATGAATACCATAATTTATTGTGTATTTAAGATATCTCAAAACTCTAATCAAGGCATCCCAATGTTCATTATTAGGATTACAAGTGTATCTGCTAAGTCTACCCACAGCATATGCAATATCAGGTCTAGTGCAGTTCATAAGATACATTAGACTACCAATAACTCTAGAATATTCTAATGATGATACACCAGGACCCGAATGTTTCCTTAAGTGACAACTAGGGTCATAAGGTGTTTTAGCAGGAATACAATTAAATTGTTCAAAATATTTAAGAACTTTCTCTACATAATGAGATTGGGTTAAAACAATTCCTTCGGAATTTTTAATGATTTTAATTCCAAGTATAACATCAGCAACACCCAAATCTTTCATATCAAATTGTTTATTAAGGAAACGTTTAGTTTTATTAACTACATCCATATCAGTTCCAAAAATAAGCATATCATCCACATATAAGCAAATAATCACACCAGAATTATCCTTGAATTTGCTATAAATACATTTATCCGCTTCATTAATGTTAAAACCATTAGAGATCATTACTTGATCAAATTTTTCATGCCATTGTCTAGGAGCTTGTTTTAGTCCATATAAAGATTTTTTAAGTCTACACACTTTTTTATCTAGGCCTTGGACTACAAACCCCTCGGGTTGATCCATATAAATTTCTTCTTCAAGATCTCCATTCAAAAAAGCCGTTTTAACATCCATTTGATGAATTATCAGATTATGTAATGAAGCAATAGCAATTAATAGCCTAATAGATGTAATTCTAGTAACAGGAGAGTAAGTGTCAAAGAAATCAATTCCTTCCTTTTGCCTATAGCCTTTAGCTACCAATCTTGCCTTAAATTTATCAGTAGAACCATCAGCTTTTAATTTCTTTTTAAAAATCCATTTGCATCCAATAGTTTTACATCCTTTAGGCAAGTCAACTAACTCCCACGTGTTGTTAGAAATAATAGAATCATATTCACTATTAATAGCTTCTTTCCAAAAAATAGAATCGGGTGAGGACATTGCCTCACTAAAAGTGACGGGGTCATTTTCCATTAAGTACGTTAAAAATTCAGGACCAAAAGAAGTAGCTATCCTAGGTCTTTTACTTCTCCTAATTTCAATATCTTCTGAATTTGGAGATTCATTTCTAACACTAGGACCCATTGGAACAGAACTACTAGTTCCCTCACTTCTCACTTTAAAGGGAAATTTGTTCTCATAAAATTCAGCATCTCTTGACTCAAAAATAGTGTTTTTATCCATATATTGATTTTTAGAATCAATTACAAGAAACCTATAAGCATTACTGTTTTTAGCATACCCTATAAAAACACAATCAACAGTCTTTGGGCCAAGTTTAGTTCTCTTAGGTAATGGTATTGAAACCTTAGCAAGACACCCCCACACTTTAAGGTGTTTATAAGAAGGTTTTCTATTTTTCCACATTTCATAAGGAGTTTTATCATTATTCTTAAAAGGTATTTTATTAAGAATATAACAAGCAGTAAGAAGTGCCTCACCCCACAAATTATAAGGTAATCCCGAAGTGCTCAACATAGAATTTACCATATCCTTAAGAGTTCTGTTTTTTCTTTCAGCTACACCATTAGATTGGGGTGAATAAGGAGGAGTAACTTGATGAATTATTCCATTTTCTTTACAATATTTATCAAGATCACCGGTGTATTCTCCTCCCCTATCGGATCTTAATGTTTTAATGGATTTCTCCAATTGTTTTTCAACTTATAATTTATAAGAAATAAATTTTGAGAAACACTCATCTTTACTCGTAAGGAGATAAATATAACAATAACGAGAGTAATCATCAATAAAAGTAACAAAGTATTTATTTCCACCACGTGTCACATAACCTTTTAAATCACAAAGATCAGAATGTATTAAACTTAAAACAGTTGAACTTCTTTCGACACTTGGAAAAGGTTTTTTAGCATATTTTGATTCAACACATATTTCACATTTAGAGTTGGTAGAAATATCAGATTTTGGTATGTTTTCCAAAAACATTAATTTTTTAATGGATGCCTTATTTACATGACCAAGTCTAAAATGCCACATATCACAAGAGTCAATCAAATAAGCAGAAGAAGTAGATATTTTATTATTATCATCCACGGTTACATTTAGTTTGAAAAGACCCTCATGAACATAACCTTTCCCCACAAAAGCACCTCCCTTAGTCACAACTACCTTATCACTCTCTAGAACAATTTTAAAACCTTTCTTAACTAAGACAAAACCGGACACCAGATTCTTCCTAACCTCAGGGACATACAAAACATCTTTCAATGTGAGAACATTTCCCGAAGTAAACTTTAAAACTACGGTTCCCTTGCCCTCAACCTTAGACGAAGAGGAGTTTCCCATGTACAGACGTTCATCCCCACTAACAGCAGTGAAGGTAGTGAAGGCACCTCTCGTGCCGCAAATATGTTTGGTGGTGCCAGAATCAAGCCACCAGTCTGTCATGTTACTCACAATGTTTGCCTCTGTCACAACAGCAGAAAAGTTACCCTCCTCGGTTACATTTGCTTGAGGCTTCACATCTTGACTCTTCCTAAACTTGCAATCTTTAGCGTAATGACCTGGTTTTCCGCATACATAGCATTGACCTGCAGGTTTAGATTTAAACTGAGGTTTAGAATATTTATTCTTATCGTTAGGTTTGAATTTATGGTTGGACCTCGAATTCTGGTTTGGTTTATGGTGCCCATGTTTCTGGTTTGAATGGTTAGGCTTGGACTGGTTCTGTTTTTGGTTTCCAATTGATTTTCCCTCTACCAAATTAGCCTTAGAACCGAATTCAGAATTTTTCTCCCTAAGTTCTGCATTCCTATTATCTTCCTCAATTCTCAAACGAACTATCAAATCTTCTAGTGACATTTCCTTTTTCTTATGTTTGAGACCGTTTTTGTAATCTTTCCAAGACGGTGGCAGTTTTTCAATTATAGCTGAAACCTGAAATCCCTCACATATACTATAACCCTCGGCCAGAATTTCATGAATAATAATTTGTAGTTCTTCCAGTTGCGACACAACAGATTTATTATCTTCCATTTTAAAATCCAAAAATTTTCCAACCACAAATTTTTTAGACCCAGCATCTTCAGTTGCATATTTTTTGTCCAGTAAGTTCCATAATTATTTAGCAGTAGGACATGACCAGTAAACATCGTACAGTTCAAGGCAGAGACAATTCAGAATATAATTCCTACACATATAATCTCTTTGTTTCCAAACAACTAGTTCTTCAGGTACAAAAGGTCTATCAGATGCAATAACGTCAACGACTTTAAGAGTTGTTAGGTAAAATTGCAGTTTCATTTGCCATCTCTTAAAATTCTTTCCATCAAACAATTCAGGTTTTTCAGAGTATTTTCCATTAGGATTTTCCATAGCAGTTTGTAGAATAACAAAAATTTCACCTTTAGATTGTTGTAGTAATAATTGCAGAATAAACGAAATAACCCAAATCTGAAATAGGAAAAATTAGAAGGACTTATCGATCGAGGTTTGTGTTCGACACAAAGTCCTAAAGGTGAAATTTCTCGCTGATATTTGTAGCTGTCAGCCTCGTGAACATACACCTCCCAGGATTCAACGATCAGATTTACACACCAGCTTTGTGATAAATCTTTGAACTCTCAGGATACTCCAGCACTCCCAGAAATTAACGAGAATTAGAAAGTAGAAAAATTATTTTTGCAGAGAAAGTGATTTGCAGAAAATAGCAAAAGTATTTTTGCAGATAACGTGAGAGAGATTTTTTTATGCTTTTTTGACTCTGTAGCCTTTTCTTAAATAAGGGAAATGGTAAAAAACGTGGGTAGAGGTTTTAGCCAACTAACCCACTAATATCTCCACTAACAGCTATAGTGGAAGAAATAGTCAAAGACTTAAAACGGTTTAAAAAATTAAAACGATTTTGAAAAGATTTAATGCATATTAGAAATCCCCAAGAGCCCAAGTCCCCAAGGCCCAAGGCCCAATCTTTGACCCTAAATAATTAGTGTGCTCCCTAGGACTTGAACCCAAGACCTCATGCACACACCCCACTAACTTACCACTTGGCCACTCCCACTAACTTATTTACTTTATTCAAAATAAATATATATACTAACATACATACCCAACAATCCCCAACATGAATGAAGTAAATAAATTAAATAAAACGACGCTCTGGAGTATCATAAGGAGTGACGTATAAGGCAAAGGTGTCATTTGACTTGAACCTTTGCTTTGTGATGATCTATTGAGTTTACTGGTTGATAGTGAACTAATGTCTTGAACTATTTCACCGCTGTTGTAAACTTAAGTCAATAGAACACACACGTGACTCCAAAAAATCATCATCGAGTTCCCACAGTTGTGCTCATTTCGGCCTTGAGCATGCCCAGGTTTCTTGAGTGCTCTAGAGAATCAACCTTAATTCTCATAGGAAGCGGCCCCACTACCACACTCATATAGGTGCTTCTATAAAGAGTGTACTGTATCTCACACCCTACTGAATAACAGCTATAGAAAGCATTAAGAGATTGAATCTCATCCTCCATCGATACAGAGGTACTACATCATAGGAATGGGTTCTAAGTAAAACTTAAATTTGTACCCCCACAAATCACTCGTATAACTTTGTTATCCCATTGAACCCAGATCTTAGGATCTCCAGTCATATGGGTTGGGTTTCCATTATAGGTGATTTAGATATTAATAGGCTTCAGGCCCATCCCCCTCGATGTTTGATAAACTATCTCTCTAGCTATCCCTTTAGTCAATGGATCCCCCAGGTTTTCCTTTGACTTGACATAGTCGATTGCTATAACTCCATCTTTCAATAATTGTCTCACTGTGCTGTGTCTCCTCCTGATATGTCTAGACTTTCCATTGTAGGAGTTATTATGTGCTCTTGCGATTGCTGCTTGACTATCACAGTGAATGGACAAGGCTGGAACTGGTTTAGGCCACAAATGAATATCTAATATGAAGTTCCTTAACCATTCAGCCTCTTCGCTTGCTTTATCCAACGCTATGAACTCTGACTCCATAGTGGATCTAGCTATGCATGTTTACTTGGTAGATTTCCAAGATATAGCGCCTCCTGCCAAGGCAAAAACATAGCCACTCGTAGACTTACATTCATCATTATCAGAAATCCAGTTAGCATCACAAAAGCCTTCAATTACAGCAGGATATCTAATATAATGAATACCATAATTTATTGTGTATTTAAGATATCTCAAAACTCTAATCAAGGCATCCCAATGTTCATTATTAGGATTACAAGTGTATCTGCTAAGTCTACCCACAGCATATGCAATATCAGGTCTAGTGCAGTTCATAAGATACATTAGACTACCAATAACTCTAGAATATTCTAATGATGATACACCAGGACCCGAATGTTTCCTTAAGTGACAACTAGGGTCATAAGGTGTTTTAGCAGGAATACAATTAAATTGTTCAAATTTTTTAAGAACTTTCTCTACATAATGAGATTGGGTTAAAACAATTCCTTCGGAATTTTTAATGATTTTAATTCCAAGTATAACATCAGCAACACCCAAATCTTTCATATCAAATTGTTTATTAAGGAAACGTTTAGTTTTATTAACTACATCCATATCAGTTCCAAAAATAAGCATATCATCCACATATAAGCAAATAATCACACCAGAATTATCCTTGAATTTGCTATAAATACATTTATCCGCTTCATTAATGTTAAAACCATTAGAGATCATTACTTGATTAAATTTTTCATGCCATTGTCTAGGAGCTTGTTTTAGTCCATATAAAGATTTTTTAAGTCTACACACTTTTTTATCTAGGCCTTGGACTACAAACCCCTCGGGTTGATCCATATAAATTTCTTCTTCAAGATCTCCATTCAAAAAAGCCGTTTTAACATCCATTTGATGAATTATCAGATTATGTAATGAAGCAATAACAATTAATAGCCTAATAGATGTAATTCTAGTAACAGGAGAGTAAGTGTCAAAGAAATCAATTCCTTCCTTTTGCCTATAGCCTTTAGCTACCAATCTTGCCTTAAATTTATCAGTAGAACCATCAGCTTTTAATTTCTTTTTAAAAATCCATTTGCATCCAATAGTTTTACATCCTATAGGCAAGTCAACTAACTCCCACGTGTTGTTAGAAATAATAGAATCATATTCACTATTAATAGCTTCTTTCCAAAAAATAGAATCGGGGACATTGCCTCACTAAAAGTGACGGGGTCATTTTCCATTAAGTACGTTAAAAATTCAGGACCAAAAGAAGTAGCTATCCTAGGTCTTTTACTTCTCCTAATTTCAATATCTTCTGAATTTGGAGATTCATTTCTAACACTAGGACCCATTGGAACAGAACTACTAGTTACCTCACTTCTCACTTTAAAAGGAAATTTGTTCTCATAAAATTCAGCATCTCTTGACTCAAAAATAGTGTTTTTATCCATATATTGATTTTTAGAATCAATTACAAGAAACCTATAAGCATTACTGTTTTTAGCATACCCTATAAAAACACAATCAACAGTCTTTGGGCCAAGTTTAGTTCTCTTAGGTAATGGTGTTGAAACCTTAGCAAGACACCCCCACACTTTAAGGTGTTTATAAGAAGGTTTTCTATTTTTCCACATTTCATAAGGAGTTTTATCATTATTCTTAAAAGGTATTTTATTAAGAATATAACAAGCAGTAAGAAGTGCCTCACCCCACATATTATAAGGTAATCCCGAAGTGCTCAACATAGAATTTACCATATCCTTAAGAGTTCTGTTTTTTCTTTCAGCTACACCATTAGATTGGGGTGAATAAGGAGGAGTAACTTGATGAATTATTCCATTTTCTTTACAATATTTATCAAGATCACCGGTGTATTCTCCTCCCCTATCGGATCTTAATGTTTTAATGGATTTCTCCTATTTTTTTTCAACTTCTAATTTATAAGAAATAAATTTTTAGAAACACTCATCTTTACTCGTAAGGAGATAAATATAACAATAACGAGAGTAATCATCAATAAAAGTAACAAAGTATTTATTTCCACCACGTGTCACATAACCTTTTAAATCACAAAGATCAGAATGTATTAAACTTAAAACAGTTGAACTTCTTTCGACACTTGGAAAAGGTTTTTTAGCATATTTTGATTCAACACATATTTCACATTTAGAGTTGGTAGAAATATCAGATTTTGGTATGTTTTCCAAAAACATTAATTTTTTAATGGATGCCTTATTTACATGACCAAGTCTAAAATGCCACATATCACAAGAGTCAATCAAATAAGCAGAAGAAGTAGATATTTTATTATTATCATCCACGGTTACATTTAGTTTGAAAAGACCCTCATGAACATAACCTTTCCCCACAAAAGCACCTCCCTTAGTCACAACTACCTTATCACTCTCTAGAACAATTTTAAAACCTTTCTTAACTAAGACAAAACCGGACACCAGATTCTTCCTAACCTCAGGGACATACAAAACATCTTTCAATGTGAGAACATTTCCCGAAGTAAACTTTAAAACTACGGTTCCCTTGCCCTCAACCTTAGACGAAGAGGAGTTTCCCATGTACAGACGTTCATCCCCACTAACAGCAGTGAAGGTAGTGAAGGCACCTCTCGTGCCGCAAATATGTTTGGTGGCGCCAGAATCAAGCCACCAGTCTGTCATGTTACTCACAATGTTTGCCTCTGTCACAACAGCAGAAAAGTTACCCTCCTCGGTTACATTTGCTTGAGGCTTCACATCTTGACTCTTCCTAAACTTGCAATCTTTAGCGTAATGACCTAGTTTTCCGCATACATAGCATTGACCTGCAGGTTTAGATTTAAACTGAGGTTTAGAATATTTATTCTTATCGTTAGGTTTGAATTTATGGTTGGACCTCGAATTCTGGTTTGGTTTATGGTGCCCATGTTTCTGGTTTGAATGGTTAGGCTTGGACTGGTTCTGTTTTTGGTTTCCATTTGATTTTCCCTCTACCAAATTAGCCTTAGAACCGAATTCAGAATTTTTCTCCCTAAGTTCTGCATTCCTATTATCTTCCTCAATTCTCAAACGAACTATCAAATCTTCTAGTGACATTTCCTTTTTCTTATGTTTGAGACCGTTTTTGTAATCTTTCCAAGACGGTGGCAGTTTTTCAATTATAGCTGAAACCTGAAATCCCTCACATATACTATAACCCTCGGCCAGAATTTCATGAATAATAATTTGTAGTTCTTCCAGTTGCGACACAACAGATTTATTATCTTCCATTTTAAAATCCAAAAATTTTCCAACCACAAATTTTTTAGACCCAGCATCTTCAGTTGCATATTTTTTGTCCAGTAAGTTCCATAATTCTTTAGCAGTAGGACATGACCAGTAAACATCGTACAGTTCAAGGCAGAGACAATTCAGAATATAATTCCTACACATATAATCTCTTTGTTTCCAAATAACTAGTTCTTCAGGTACAGAAGGTCTATCAGATGCAATAACGTCAACGACTTTAAGAGTTGTTAGGTAAAATTGCAGTTTCATTTGCCATCTCTTAAAATTCTTTCCATCAAACAATTCAGGTTTTTCAGAGTATTTTGCATTAGGATTTTCCATAGCAGTTTGTAGAATAACAAAAATTTCACCTTTAGATTGTTGTAGTAATAATTGCAGAATAAACGAAATAACCCAAATCTGAAATAGGAAAAATTAGAAGGAATTATCGATCGAGGTTTGTGTTCGACACAAAGTCCTAAAGGTGAAATTGCTCGCTGATATTTGTAGCTGTCAGCCTCGTGAACATACACCTCCCAGGATTCAACGATCAGATTTACACACCAGCTTTGTGATAAATCTTTGAACTCTCAGGATACTCCAGCACTCCCAGAAAATTAACGAGAATTAGAAAGTAGCAAAATTATTTTTGCAGAGAAAGTGATTTGCAGAAAATAGCAAAAGTATTTTTGCAGATAACGTGAGAGAGATTTTTTGATGCTTTTTTGACTCTGTAGCCTTTTCTTAAATAAGGGAAATGGTAAAAAACGTGGGTAGAGGTTTTAGCCAACTAACCCACTAATATCTCCACTAACAGCTATAGTGGAAGAAATAGTCAAAGACTTAAAATGGTTTAAAAAATTAAAACGATTTTGAAAAGATTTAATGCATATTAGAAATCCCCAAGAGCCCAAGGCCCCAAGGCCCAAGGCCCAATCTTTGACCCTAAATAATTAGTGTGCTCCCTAGGACTTGAACCCAAGACCTCATGCACACACCCCCACTAACTTACCACTTGGCCACTCCCACTAACTTATTTACTTTATTCAAAATAAATATATATACTAACATACATACCCAACAATCCCCCACATGAATGAAGTAAATAAATTAAATAAAACGACGCTCTGGAGTATCATAAGGAGTGACGTATAAGGCAAAGGTGTCATTTGACTTGAACCTTTGCTTTGTGATGATCTATTGAGTTTCCCGGTTGATAGTGAACTAATGTCTTGAACTATTTCACCGCTGTTGTAAACTTAAGTCAATAGAACACACACGTGACTCCAAAAAATCATCATCGAGTTCCCACAGTTGTGCTCGTTTCGGCCTTGAGCATGCCCAGGTTTCTTGAGTGCTCTAGAGAATCAGCCTTAATTCTCATAGGAAGCGGCCCCACTACCACACTCATATAGGTGCTTCTATC
This sequence comes from Sambucus nigra, assembly GCA_949130495.1. Taxonomy (NCBI): domain Eukaryota; kingdom Viridiplantae; phylum Streptophyta; class Magnoliopsida; order Dipsacales; family Adoxaceae; genus Sambucus; species Sambucus nigra. Next base: position 44,574,261 of record OX422207.1, on the reverse strand, counting down.
AAGAGTGTACTGTATCTCACACCCTACTGAATAACAGCTATAGAAAGCATTAAGAGATTGAATCTCATCCTCCATCGATACAGAGGTACTACATCATAGGAATGGGTTCTAAGTAAAACTTAAATTTGTACCCCCACAAATCACTCGTATAACTTTATTATCCCATTGAACCCAGATCTTGGGATCTCCAGTCATATGGGTTGGGTTTCCATTATAGGTGATTTAGATATTAATAGGCTTCAGGCCCATCCCCCTCGATGTTTGATAAACTATCTCTCTAGCTAGCCCTTTAGTCAATGGATCCGCCAGGTTTTCCTTTGACTTGACATAGTCGATTGCTATAACTCCATCTTTCAATAATTGTCTCACTGTGCTGTGTCTCCTCCTGATATGTCTAGACTTTCCATTGTAGGAGTTATTATGTGCTCTTGCGATTGCTGCTTGACTATCACAGTGAATGGACAAGGCTGGAACTGGTTTAGGCCACAAATGAATATCTAATATGAAGTTCCTTAACCATTCAGCCTCTTCGCTTGCTTTATCCAACGCTATGAACTCTGACTCCATAGTGGATCTAGCTATGCATGTTTGCTTGGTAGATTTCCAAGATATAGCGCCTCCTGCCAAGGCAAAAACATAGCCACTCGTAGACTTACATTCATCATTATCAGAAATCCAATTAGCATCACAAAAGCCTTCAATTACAGCAGGATATCTAATATAATGAATACCATAATTTATTGTGTATTTAAGATATCTCAAAACTCTAATCAAGGCATCCCAATGTTCATTATTAGGATTACAAGTGTATCTGCTAAGTCTACCCACAGCATATGCAATATCAGGTCTAGTGCAGTTCATAAGATACATTAGACTACCAATAACTCTAGAATATTCTAATGATGATACACCAGGACCCGAATGTTTCCTTAAGTGACAACTAGGGTCATAAGGTGTTTTAGCAGGAATACAATTAAATTGTTCAAATTTTTTAAGAACTTTCTCTACATAATGAGATTGGGTTAAAACAATTCCTTCGGAATTTTTAATGATTTTAATTCCAAGTATAACATCAGCAACACCCAAATCTTTTATATCAAATTGTTTATTAAGGAAACGTTTAGTTTTATTAACTACATCCATATCAGTTCCAAAAATAAGCATATCATCCACATATAAGCAAATAATCACACCAGAATTATCCTTGAATTTGCTATAAATACATTTATCCGCTTCATTAATGTTAAAACCATTAGAGATCATTACTTGATCAAATTTTTCATGCCATTGTCTAGGAGCTTGTTTTAGTCCATATAAAGATTTTTTAAGTCTACACACTTTTTTATCTAGGCCTTGGACTACAAACCCCTCGGGTTGATCCATATAAATTTCTTCTTCAAGATCTCCATTCAAAAAAGCCGTTTTAACATCCATTTGATGAATTATCAGATTATGTAATGAAGCAATAGCAATTAATAACCTAATAGATGTAATTCTAGTAACAGGAGAGTAAGTGTCAAAGAAATCAATTCCTTCCTTTTGCCTATAGCCTTTAGCTACCAATCTTGCCTTAAATTTATCAGTAGAACCATCAGCTTTTAATTTCTTTTTAAAAATCCATTTGCATCCAATAGTTTTACATCCTTTAGGCAAGTCAACTAACTCCCACGTGTTGTTAGAAATAATAGAATCATATTCACTATTAATAGCTTCTTTCCAAAAAATAGAATCGGGTGAGGACATTGCCTCACTAAAAGTGACGGGGTCATTTTCCATTAAGTACGTTAAAAATTCAGGACCAAAAGAAGTAGCTATCCTAGGTCTTTTACTTCTCCTAATTTCAATATCTTCTGAATTTGGAGATTCATTTCTAACACTAGGACCCATTGGAACAGAACTACTAGTTACCTCACTTCTCACTTTAAAAGGAAATTTGTTCTCATAAAATTCAGCATCTCTTGACTCAAAAATAGTGTTTTTATCCATATATTGATTTTTAGAATCAATTACAAGAAACCTATAAGCATTACTGTTTTTAGCATACCCTATAAAAACACAATCAACAGTCTTTGGGCCAAGTTTAGTTCTCTTAGGTAATGGTGTTGAAACCTTAGCAAGACACCCCCACACTTTAAGGTGTTTATAAGAAGGTTTTCTATTTTTCCACATTTCATAAGGAGTTTTATCATTATTCTTAAAAGGTATTTTATTAAGAATATAACAAGCAGTAAGAAGTGCCTCACCCCACATATTATAAGGTAATCCCGAAGTGCTCAACATAGAATTTACCATATCCTTAAGAGTTCTGTTTTTTCTTTCAGCTACACCATTAGATTGGGGTGAATAAGGAGGAGTAACTTGATGAATTATTCCATTTTCTTTACAATATTTATCAAGATCACCGGTGTATTCTCCTCCCCTATCGGATCTTAATGTTTTAATGGATTTCTCCAATTTTTTTTCAACTTCTAATTTATAAGAAATAAATTTTTAGAAACACTCATCTTTACTCGTAAGGAGATAAATATAACAATAACGAGAGTAATCATCAATAAAAGTAACAAAGTATTTATTTCCACCACGTGTCACATAACCTTTTAAATCACAAAGATCAGAATGTATTAAACTTAAAACAGTTGAACTTCTTTCGACACTTGGAAAAGGTTTTTTAGCATATTTTGATTCAACACATATTTCACATTTAGAGTTGATAGAAATATCAGATTTTGGTATGTTTTCCAAAAACATTAATTTTTTAATGGATGCCTTATTTACATGACCAAGTCTAAAATGCCACATATCACAAGAGTCAATCAAATAAGCAGAAGAAGTAGATATTTTATTATTATCATCCACGGTTACATTTAGTTTGAAAAGACCCTCATGAACATAACCTTTCCCCACAAAAGCACCTCCCTTAGTCACAACTACCTTATCACTCTCTAGAACAATTTTAAAACCTTTCTTAACTAAGACAAAACCGGACACCAGATTCTTCCTAACCTCAGGGACATACAAAACATCTTTCAATGTGAGAACATTTCCCGAAGTAAACTTTAAAACTACGGTTCCCTTGCCCTCAACCTTAGACGAAGAGGAGTTTCCCATGTACAGACGTTCATCCCCACTAACAGCAGTGAAGGCACCTCTCGTGTCGCAAATATGTTTGGTGGCGCCAGAATCAAGCCACCAGTCTGTCATGTTACTCACAATGTTTGCCTCTGTCACAACAGCAGAAAAGTTACCCTCCTCGGTTACATTTGCTTGAGGCTTCACATCTTGACTCTTCCTAAACTTGCAATCTTTAGCGTAATGACCTGGTTTTCCGCATACATAGCATTGACCTGCAGGTTTAGATTTAAACTGAGGTTTAGAATATTTATTCTTATCGTTAGGTTTGAATTTATGGTTGGACCTCGAATTCTGGTTTGGTTTATGGTGCCCATGTTTCTGGTTTGAATGGTTAGGCTTGGACTGGTTCTGTTTTTGGTTTCCATTTGATTTTCCCTCTACCAAATTAGCCTTAGAACCGAATTCAGAATTTTTCTCCCTAAGTTCTGCATTCCTATTATCTTCCTCAATTCTCAAACGAACTATCAAATCTTCTAGTGACATTTCCTTTTTCTTATGTTTGAGACCGTTTTTGTAATCTTTCCAAGACGGTGGCAGTTTTTCAATTATAGCTGAAACCTGAAATCCCTCACATATACTATAACCCTCGGCCAGAATTTCATGAATAATAATTTGTAGTTCTTCCAGTTGCGACACAACAGATTTATTATCTTCCATTTTAAAATCCAAAAATTTTCCAACCACAAATTTTTTAGACCCAGCATCTTCAGTTGCATATTTTTTGTCCAGTAAGTTCCATAATTCTTTAGCAGTAGGACATGACCAGTAAACATCGTACAGTTCAAGGCAGAGACAATTCAGAATATAATTCCTACACATATAATATCTTTGTTTCCAAACAACTAGTTCTTCAGGTACAGAAGGTCTATCAGATGCAATAACGTCAACGACTTTAAGAGTTGTTAGGTAAAATTGCAGTTTCATTTGCGATCTCTTAAAATTCTTTCCATCAAACAATTCAGGTTTTTCAGAGTATTTTGCATTAGGATTTTCCATAGCAGTTTGTAGAATAACAAAAATTTCACCTTTAGATTGTTGTAGTAATAATTGCAGAATAAACGAAATAACCCAAATCTGAAATAGGAAAAATTAGAAGGAATTATCGATCGAGGTTTGTGTTCGACACAAAGTCCTAAAGGTGAAATTGCTCGCTGATATTTGTAGCTGTCAGCCTCGTGAACATACACCTCCCAGGATTCAACGATCAGATTTACACACCAGCTTTGTGATAAATCTTTGAACTCTCAGGATACTCCAGCACTCCCAGAAAATTAACGAGAATTAGAAAGTAGCAAAATTATTTTTGCAGAGAAAGTGATTTGCAGAAAATAGCAAAAGTATTTTTGCAGATAACGTGAGAGAGATTTTTTGATGCTTTTTTGACTCTGTAGCCTTTTCTTAAATAAGGGAAATGGTAAAAAACGTGGGTAGAGGTTTTAGCCAACTAACCCACTAATATCTCCACTAACAGCTATAGTGGAAGAAATAGTCAAAGACTTAAAATGGTTTAAAAAATTAAAACGATTTTGAAAAGATTTAATGCATATTAGAAATCCCCAAGAGCCCAAGGCCCCAAGGCCCAAGGCCCAATCTTTGACCCTAAATAATTAGTGTGCTCCCTAGGACTTGAACCCAAGACCTCATGCACACACCCCCACTAACTTACCACTTGGCCACTCCCACTAACTTATTTACTTTATTCAAAATAAATATATATACTAACATACATACCCAACAATCCCCCACATGAATGAAGTAAATAAATTAAATAAAACGACGCTCTGGAGTATCATAAGGAGTGACGTATAAGGCAAAGGTGTCATTTGACTTGAACCTTTGCTTTGTGATGATCTATTGAGTTTCCCGGTTGATAGTGAACTAATGTCTTGAACTATTTCACCGCTGTTGTAAACTTAAGTCAATAGAACACACACGTGACTCCAAAAAATCATCATCGAGTTCCCACAGTTGTGCTCGTTTCGGCCTTGAGCATGCCCAGGTTTCTTGAGTGCTCTAGAGAATCAGCCTTAATTCTCATAGGAAGCGGCCCCACTACCACACTCATATAGGTGCTTCTATCAAGAGTGTACTGTATCTCACACCCTACTGAATAACAGCTATAGAAAGCATTAAGAGATTGAATCTCATCCTCCATCGATACAGAGGTACTACATCATAGGAATGGGTTCTAAGTAAAACTTAAATTTGTACCCCCACAAATCACTCGTATAACTTTGTTATCCCATTGAACCCAGATCTTGGGATCTCCAGTCATATGGGTTGGGTTTCCATTATAGGTGATTTAGATATTAATAGGCTTCAGGCCCATCCCCCTCGATGTTTGATAAACTATCTCTCTAGCTAGCCCTTTAGTCAATGGATCCGCCAGGTTTTCCTTTGACTTGACATAGTCGATTGCTATAACTCCATCTTTCAATAATTGTCTCACTGTGTTGTGTCTCCTCCTGATATGTCTAGACTTTCCATTGTAGGAGTTATTATGTGCTCTTGCGATTGCTGCTTGACTATCACAGTGAATGGACAAGGCTGGAACTGGTTTAGGCCACAAATGAATATCTAATATGAAGTTCCTTAACCATTCAGCCTCTTCGCTTGCTTTATCCAACGCTATGAACTCTGACTCCATAGTGGATCTAGCTATGCATGTTTGCTTGGTAGATTTCCAAGATATAGCGCCTCCTGCCAAGGCAAAAACATAGCCACTCGTAGACTTACATTCATCATTATCAGAAATCCAATTAGCATCACAAAAGCCTTCAATTACAGCAGGATATCTAATATAATGAATACCATAATTTATTGTGTATTTAAGATATCTCAAAACTTTAATCAAGGCATCCCAATGTTCATTATTAGGATTACAAGTGTATCTGCTAAGTCTACCCACAGCATATGCAATATCAGGTCTAGTGCAGTTCATAAGATACATTAGACTACCAATAACTCTAGAATATTCTAATGATGATACACCAGGACCCGAATGTTTCCTTAAGTGACAACTAGGGTCATAAGGTGTTTTAGCAGGAATACAATTAAATTGTTCAAATTTTTTAAGAACTTTCTCTACATAATGAGATTGGGTTAAAACAATTCCTTCGGAATTTTTAATGATTTTAATTCCAAGTATAACATCAGCAACACCCAAATCTTTCATATCAAATTGTTTATTAAGGAAACGTTTAGTTTTATTAACTACATCCATATCAGTTCCAAAAATAAGCATATCATCCACATACAAGCAAATAATCACACCAGAATTATCCTTGAATTTGCTATAAATACATTTATCCGCTTCATTAATGTTAAAACCATTAGAGATCATTACTTGATTAAATTTTTCATGCCATTGTCTAGGAGCTTGTTTTAGTCCATATAAAGATTTTTTAAGTCTACACACTTTTTTATCTAGGCCTTGGACTACAAACCCCTCGGGTTGATCCATATAAATTTCTTCTTCAAGATCTCCATTCAAAAAAGCCGTTTTAACATCCATTTGATGAATTATCAGATTATGTAATGAAGCAATAGCAATTAATAGCCTAATAGATGTAATTCTAGTAACAGGAGAGTAAGTGTCAAAGAAATCAATTCCTTCCTTTTGCCTATAGCCTTTAGCTACCAATCTTGCCTTAAATTTATCAGTAGAACCATCAGCTTTTAATTTCTTTTTAAAAATCCATTTGCATCCAATAGTTTTACATCCTTTAAGCAAGTCAACTAACTCCCACGTGTTGTTAGAAATAATAGAATCATATTCACTATTAATAGCTTCTTTCCAAAAAATAGAATCGGGTGAGGACATTGCCTCACTAAAAGTGACGGGGTCATTTTCCATTAAGTACGTTAAAAATTCAGGACCAAAAGAAGTAGCTATCCTAGGTCTTTTACTTCTCCTAATTTCAATATCTTCTGAATTTGGAGATTCATTTCTAACACTAGGACCCATTGGAACAGAACTACTAGTTACCTCACTTCTCACTTTAAAAGGAAATTTGTTCTCATAAAATTCATCATCTCTTGACTCAAAAATAGTGTTTTTATCCATATATTGATTTTTAGAATCAATTACAAGAAACCTATAAGCACTACTGTTTTTAGCATACCCTATAAAAACACAATCAACAGTCTTTGGGCCAAGTTTAGTTCTCTTAGGTAATGGTGTTGAAACCTTAGCAAGACACCCCCACACTTTAAGGTGTTTATAAGAAGGTTTTCTATTTTTCCACATTTCATAAGGAGTTTTATCATTATTCTTAAAAGGTATTTTATTAAGAATATAACAAGCAGTAAGAAGTGCCTCACCCCACATATTATAAGGTAATCCCGAAGTGCTCAACATAGAATTTACCATATCCTTAAGAGTTCTGTTTTTTCTTTCAGCTACACCATTAGATTGGGGTGAATAAGGAGGAGTAACTTGATGAATTATTCCATTTTCTTTACAATATTTATCAAGATCACCGGTGTATTCTCCTCCCCTATCGGATCTTAATGTTTTAATGGATTTCTCCAATTGTTTTTCAACTTCTAATTTATAAGAAATAAATTTTGAGAAACACTCATCTTTACTCGTAAGGAGATAAATATAACAATAACGAGAGTAATCATCAATAAAAGTAACAAAGTATTTATTTCCACCACTTGTCACATAACCTTTTAAATCACAAAGATCAGAATGTATTAAACTTAAAACAGTTGAACTTCTTTCGACACTTGGAAAAGGTTTTTTAGCATATTTTGATTCAACACATATTTCACATTTAGAGTTGGTAGAAATATCAGATTTTGGTATGTTTTCCAAAAACATTAATTTTTTAATGGATGCCTTATTTACATGACCAAGTCTAAAATGCCACATATCACAAGAGTCAATCAAATAAGCAGAAGAAGTAGATATATTATTATTATCATCCACGGTTACATTTAGTTTGAAAAGACCCTCATGAACATAACCTTTCCCCACAAAAGCACCTCCCTTAGTCACAACTACCTTATCACTCTCTAGAACAATTTTAAAACCTTTCTTAACTAAGACAAAACCGGACACCAGATTCTTCCTAACCTCAGGGACATACAAAACATCTTTCAATGTGAGAACATTTCCCGAAGTAAACTTTAAAACTACGGTTCCCTTGCCCTCAACCTTAGACGAAGAGGAGTTTCCCATGTACAGACGTTCATCCCCACTAACAGCAGTGAAGGTAGTGAAGGCACCTCTCGTGCCGCAAATATGTTTGGTGGCGCCAGAATCAAGCCACCAGTCTGTCATGTTACTCACAATGTTTGCCTCTGTCACAACAGCAGAAAAGTTACCCTCCTCGGTTACATTTGCTTGAGGCTTCACATCTTGACTCTTCCTAAACTTGCAATCTTTAGCGTAATGACCTGGTTTTCCGCATACATAGCATTGACCTGCAGGTTTAGATTTAAACTGAGGTTTAGAATATTTATTCTTATCGTTAGGTTTGAATTTATGGTTGGACCTCGAATTCTGGTTTGGTTTATGGTGCCCATGTTTCTGGTTTGAATGGTTAGGCTTGGACTGGTTCTGTTTTTGGTTTCCATTTGATTTTCCCTCTACCAAATTAGCCTTAGAACCGAATTCAGAATTTTTCTCCCTAAGTTCTGCATTCCTATTATCTTCCTCAATTCTCAAACGAACTATCAAATCTTCTAGTGACATTTCCTTTTTCTTATGTTTGAGACCGTTTTTGTAATCTTTCCAAGACGGTGGCAGTTTTTCAATTATAGCTGAAACCTGAAATCCCTCACATATACTATAACCCTCGGCCAGAATTTCATGAATAATAATTTGTAGTTCTTCCAGTTGCGACACAACAGATTTATTATCTTCCATTTTAAAATCCAAAAATTTTCCAACCACAAATTTTTTAGACCCAGCATCTTCAGTTGCATATTTTTTGTCCAGTAAGTTCCATAATTCTTTAGCAGTAGGACATGACCAGTAAACATCGTACAGTTCAAGGCAGAGACAATTCAGAATATAATTCCTACACATATAATCTCTTTGTTTCCAAACAACTAGTTCTTCAGGTACAGAAGGTCTATCAGATGCAATAACGTCAACGACTTTAAGAGTTGTTAGGTAAAATTGCAGTTTCATTTGCCATCTCTTAAAATTCTTTCCATCAAACAATTCAGGTTTTTCAGAGTATTTTCCATTAGGATTTTCCATAGCAGTTTGTAGAATAACAAAAATTTCACCTTTAGATTGTTGTAGTAATAATTGCAGAATAAACGAAATAACCCAAATCTGAAATAGGAAAAATTAGAAGGACTTATCGATCGAGGTTTGTGTTCGACACAAAGTCCTAAAGGTGAAATTGCTCGCTGATATTTGTAGCTGTCAGCCTCGTGAACATACACCTCCCAGGATTCAACGATCAGATTTACACACCAGCTTTGTGATAAATCTTTGAACTCTCAGGATACTCCAGCACTCCCAGAAAATTAACGAGAATTAGAAAGTAGCAAAATTATTTTTGCAGAGAAAGTGATTTGCAGAAAATAGCAAAAGTATTTTTGCAGATAACGTGAGAGAGATTTTTTGATGCTTTTTTGACTCTGTAGCCTTTTCTGAAATAAGGGAAATGGTAAAAAACGTGGGTAGAGGTTTTAGCCAACTAACCCACTAATATCTCCACTAACAGCTATATTGGAAGAAACAGTCAAAGACTTAAAACGGTTTTAAATTAAAATGATTTTGAAAAGATTTAATGTACATTAGAAATCCCCAAGAGCCAAAAGGCCTAAGGCCCAAGGCCCAATCTTTGACCCTAAATAATTAGTGTGCTCCCTAGGACTTGAACCCAAGACCTCATGCACACACCCCCACTAACTTACCACTTGGCCACTCCCACTAACTTATTTACTTTATTCAAAATAAATATATATACTAACATACATACCCAACATCAACTTTGTTTCTTATCCTGTAAAAACCCAACAAGTGATAAGCTTAGATAACGACAAAATGGTAGCTTTCCAAACAGAACTTGGTCAAATTAACTACTGTCTTTCTATCCAAAAACGCACAAACAAATTTAAATCTAATTACAAATTGACCCGTCATACATTTTCAGCATTTCTACTTCACCATCCTACTTTCGTTTTCTACACTAAATACCCCGAGTTTTTTTAAATGCGTCAAATTACTCCAAATCGTAGCTGTTTTAAGCATTGGATGGAAATTCGGCATGTGCGTGACACATGAAGATATTTTTTTGGAACGAAAATATACTCGCGTGCCATGCGCATGACCCACATTCCATCGAAAACTTAACATCGTTAAGGTTTGAAGGCAAAGTGATAGTGATTTTTTAAGTTGGCATGAATTGAAAATGAGATCAATTTTGACGGGTCAAAATGTAATTAACCCACAAGGTAATAATAATCATAACTTTTATTTTCTACCATCTAAAATGCCAAAATAATAATAATAATAATAATAATAATAATAATAATAATAATAATAATAATAATAATAATAATAATAATAATAATAATAACAATAATAATAATAATAATCTGAAGGAGAATGATCAGTTTGGTTAATGACAAAATGTTAGCTTTTCAAACAAAGCAGTCCGCATTTTAAGAGTGCGGACCGAACATGTGTCACCTAGAAATTATAGGTTAAATTATAGGCACTTTCTCTTTTTTCTGCGCTCACCGTCAGGTGACACGTCCGGTCCGGACTCTTAAAATATGGACTGCTTTGCAGAAGAGCAGTAATATATATATATATATATATATATATATTGAAAAAAACACATGTTTGATTTGAAACTTAGAGAAGAATTAAACTAAATTAGAAAACAAAGCAAACTTGCCATAGAAGGGAAGGACGTGTTTGGCAATGTAATTTTCAATATAATGAAGACACCTTCCCGAGGCAGTATGATAAGCATATGTGAGCCTTCTTTCCCCAAAGGGGGTCCCAAACACGGCCTTACCACCCACAATTTGTGACCTTAGCCAATTCAATTTCTTGTCAATTTTGGCCACATCTTTTTCTAGTGTCCCAAAACATTCTGTTAAATGATCATTGCTTGTGTTTGGCTGTTTTTTTCCCTTTTGTTTCTCCATTTTGAAGAAGATGATGATAGACGAAAGTAGAAAGTGATAATAGTAGTTAATGAGATTTTGAATAAGGATTGGTATTTATAATAAGATTTTTAGTGGGTCCGTAGAAAACTAGGGGAAGTCTCCATCTTAAACTTTGTACATCATAAAAAAGTTAAATTTTTCATTGTTTTTCAGAATGAGCATGAGTTTTTTAATATTTTACCAGAGTTTTACAATGAATACGTTGGTTCTATACGACTTCTTACTACTTTTTTTTTATCATCTTATTCGTACATGGAGTTGGGGGGAATGGAGAAGAAGAGTAAAAAATTGGGACAGAAATAACATTTGATTCGTCGATCCTCAAAAAAAGAAATACGCAAAGTTCTGTTATTTTTTTTCTCTAGTAGATATGTTTTTGGCGTTTAAGACATGATAAAAAAAAATTATTTTGCTGAAATAATGTTTTAATTAGATATTGACTTGGCTTTTCAAATAATTAGACATTAACAAAACTAGAAATTCTAGTTCTGGTGTGCCAATAAGGGGTGGAGGCAAAACTACCAATTAAGCTAGTCAAAATATAATATTAACATTTTAATCAAAATTTTAGGTGGGGAATAATTAATTATTGTAAAAAAATTCTCTATGTTCCTTTAAATTCCACTTTGTACTAGTAAGTTTGAAAAATATCATAAACTCGAAGTGGGCAATTGCCCACCATAGCTTGTGCATGGATCCGCTACTGCCAATATAGATATTTTATAATCTGAATGCTACAAAAATTTAAGGGGTCATCATTTGAAGTCTTTTAAAAGCTAAGGGGTGTGGCCCCCTTAAAAATGGCTAGTTTTGTCAACTCAATCTCCATGTACTTTATGCATCAATATGTTTGTACCTTATGCATACGGGAATAAATCTCATTATATAAAAAGTGAAAGTTTATGTCTAAATATGAGATATTTGAGGGGATAAAATCAGAGTGGCGTGACCATGTATGTGCAGTGGATACTAGATTTTTTCAATAATGCATATATGAGTTTTTCTAGGGATTTTGACAAGTAAGTCATTTTTGCACAAGAAATTTCTTCATTGATCCTATCAAAATATTTTTTCTCAATAAATCATATTTATATATGTAGTAAATATTCCTGCATGTTTTCTAATAGGACCTAATGGAGGAAAAAAGTTTTTTATCGAAGCTTTCAGAGCAAAAAATATCTCGTGTGACTTATTTGACTATATGCTTAGTGAACCCGACCCCTATAACAACACCTATTTTCTCACGTAAAGGCTGACCAGACATGATACGCTGAAGATAGAGTTTGTTTGTCAATTAATACCATTGTTAATTGCGAATATAAAATAATTATTATTTAATGCACATATTTGAAATGTCACGAATACATCCACAATAAATAAATAGATCCAAACCACCACAAGTAAAATAATGAATCCAACCAGTGTAATCGAAATTTCAACCAACATAAAGTAAAGAAGTCTCGGGCTTATGCCCTTACAAATTTCAAAATAAATAAATAGTTTCGGCAGGAAAAGCACATATGCTAGAATCGAATGATATGAAGTCTGATGAGCAAATGAGACTGCAAGACTGCAATGGCACAATCCAGCTATCCCTATCTAGGAGCACCTAGGGGAAAATATATTTAAATTTAGGTTAGAGCTCGAGGCGTGCAAGAATTAACTTAATCAGTTTATGATGTAATAATACAGTCAATACAAAATAAATATCCCCACTTCATCACTCATGATAACTATGACTTTTGTGTGTAATCGTTGTTTGAAGACAAGTTAATCAAAACCTTAAAATACCTACAAAATATAACAAACTAAATTGTAGAGGTAAGTAAGGGTATCAATTCACATCAATGGGGTGAAGCGAGAGGAAAACAATTGTAATTCACTATTATTTTCTTTTTTTCAATTTGACTTTTTCTAATTGGTGAGGTGAGGTGAAACTAAACTAAACTAAAATCAAAGATCAAATGACAAACTAAAAAGCAATAATGAAAATGAAATGAAATCTAACTAAATGAACATGTAAAATATGAGATGAATGAGAAAATCAAAGTGAGAGCTAACAAGAGATGGGATTACATCATAAATTCTAGTTAATTTAATTAATTAGTTCATTTAAATTAAATATCCCAAGCTAGTCTCAAAATTACAAATCAACTCTCGTTGCAAATGTAATTTTAACAATAACATTTTAGAAAATTAAATTTAAACTCCTACAACTCTTGAAAATATAGATCCAAATATCATCTAACAAAGCACCCGCAATGATCGATTTAATAAATTAGTTTAAATCATAAAAGGAAGCCTAGAGTTGAATTTTCATATTTTAGAAAAACCGATCTCTAGTTTGATTCTAAAATGAAAATTAAAACTAGAAATTCTATTTTCTCTCGAAAATCATTTACCCTCTCTCGAGGCGTAAATCAAAAGTAAGAGTGCAAAGTTAATTATCAAAGGAAAATTTAATTTAATTTATACCATTCAACTCTAGGTATTTATCCATATATGTCCTTCCATATACTTGACACACAAGGGCATATACCGTTGGTGTCTAATTCGTGCTCTATCAGCAAGTCTAGAGGAATATCTCATCCTAAGCGAACATCACAAAATACACATAAATTGGGGGCAGTCCCTACGCAGGATACCTGTGCACGGCCCCATATCTGGCGGTGACACAGGATGGATCAGCGTCAATGCCTACCTCTTGTAGGTGGCGCCTCCACGTAATACTTATATGACCTACACATTGTCAAGCTCATCTGTGCCGATGTGTGGTATTCGATCCGAATGCGCAAACCCCCGAGTCGATAGGACAGTCCACGAATATTGGCATGTCTAAACAAATACATAATAATACATATTATTATCTCATATAATATGTATACGTAATTACTCCATAATTACCATAAAAGGTCCAACTAAAGTCCACAAATTTTGATTTATATATAATTTATCATATAATAAATTATTAATGCCATTCCATAAAATAATTACTTAACCAACTAGTTAATTGTAATTATTATCAATTGAATGTGGGAATAAAGTGTTTTTAACAATTCCTTATGTTTAGTCCCACAACTAGTAAACCAACCCAACCAAAACCCACTTCAATAAGACAAACCAAATTTCAAGAAGGAACGAGAAGTAAAAAATTCATCATGTCACTTGAACGAGAGTGGGCTAATTCGCGCGACATAACACGTCGTTCGAACGAGGCCCCGCCTCATTTGAACGACTTTTCGTCGTCTTCCCATGCTCGCTTCTCAATTCCTGTTCTTCCCAGATTAAGTTTCAAAATCCTGAATAGTTCATTCGAAAACCAGAATTTATATATGCAGAATTCAGTTTCTCGCTCCAAAAATCAACCCAAAATTAATGTATGTTAAGGGTCTTAATCGATTAAACCTTCTCCAGATTTTAGTCCTATCTAACTCAAAATATGGGGGGGGGGGGTCTATTATGGGTTTTATATCAAAATTTATGTCCACACATATTAACAGTAATGTCCTCTACATTAACTTGTCAGAATATCCCCAATTTATCTATCAAGTCCCTAGGGAATCTACCCTAAATTTTAAGCTTTCAATACTTAAATTTCAAGATAAAATTCGACATTAAATTCAGTCTTCTACATGCAATGATCATCATATTCAAACCCAGATTTGAAATTAAAGGGGTCATTACATGCACCAAGAAATATATTGGAAAGCATAAATTAAGCAAGAGAATTCTTGCCTTAAAATTCGTGGAGAAAAGTTCCTTGAAATCTCCTTGATTTTTACTTGGTTTCTTGCCCCTATTCTTCTCTTTTGTCCCTTCTCCTATTCTCTCCCATTAATGTTGTTTTTAGGTTTTCTGGAATGATAGTGGGGGAGTGGTTTACCCCACCTAAACTATAATAATTGACTAATCCCGAGTTGGGCTTAAACCCAACTTTTGGACCCCCAAACGGACCCAACTCCATAACCCAATTAGCTCAAAAGTTCCCCAACATATATACTATTGACCCGGGACTATTTTTAAGGGCCCAAATCATCCGAAATATGCCCAGAAATATTTATGTCAATAATAGGTACTTTTACTTTATGTTGCACATTAATTATGCATTTTGTTATATTACATGTAAATGCCATAATCATGAACATAAAATTAGTCACACACAAATATAACTAAATAATAAATTTCAACTTTGCAAATTTTAAATAAAATTTAAGTAAGTCCAATTTCGGGCAAAAATTTATTTACTCCAAAGATATTCTTTCGTTATATATTTTAGAAGAAAATACGGGGTACTACATTCTTCCCCCCTAACAACGGGATTCCGTCCTCCAAATCGAGAAAAGTGCTAGAAGAATTCGGGATACTTTGTGCACATGTCGTCCTCCCTCTCCCAAGTCGGCTCGTCCTCCTGATGGTGTCTGCACCCAAACAAAGGGAACAACTTTGGATTGAAGTCAGTGCTCTCGTCGGTCCAGAATGGCTATTGGGCTCTCCTTGTAAATAACATCTGGATGGAGCTCAATCTCGTCGATATCAATGTGCTGGTACGCTACCTCATCCCTAAGGAAACTACGTAGTGAAGATATGTGGAAAACATCGTGTATCCGCTGCAAGTGCAGTAATTCCAACTGATATGCTACGGGCCCAATCCTCTCCAGAATAGGGAATGGTCCTACGTATCGAGGAGACAACTTCCCTTTCTTCCCAAGTCTCATCACACCCTTCATGGGAGACACTTTATTCAACACCTGATCTCCAACAATGAAGTCTAAGTGTCTCCGGTTTGCATTCACATAGATCTTTTGCCTATCATGGGAAATCCGTATCCTGGCCTGATTCATCTCTACTTTCTCTGAGTTGTCCTGAATGAAATCTAGCCAAAGAAACTTGTTATTCCCCACCTACAACCAGAATGAGGGTGAACGAAAAGGTCTCTCATAAAGTGCCTGTAAGGACATTTTTATCATGTACGTTATCTTAATGGTTTGTATGTCGTACGCCGTTACATTTGTGATGGCCCCAATCCAAATTCCGGGAATCAAGCATCCTGCTCCTCCATCATATGTCCTACATCGTCCTCAACGATTTCAAGTTTCGTGAAATATGGCACGATATGGATGTTCAAGGGAAATTGGGTAATTGTACAGCCACCGACTGGAGAATAGGTCAACTGAAAAGTTGAAAAGCTTGCCGCAACAAAGATACTGGAAGAAACGACACCTCAATCCAAGCTACGGTGAAGAAGCTATGGCTCTTTTAAGATGGAACAAATTCCAAGGAAGGAATCAGAAATCCAGAAATCCGGACCGGTCCGCCTCTAAATAAAAAGAACCGATCCGCCTAGTCCCGGACCGGTCCGCCTTGAATTGGCCAGTGGACCCCGGATCGAATGAGAACCGAATCTGCTTCAAATAAAATGAACCGATCCGCTATCGGACCGGTCCACCCTGGATAACCACGAACAGATCGTGTTGCAGATTTTTAGGGCAAATGAATGATTATTTATACCACGATCGGGGAGTTGGTTTTCTTAAGACTTACACACGATTTTCTGAGTTCCATAACTCTTAAGTCTTCATGGTATTTGAGTCCATTGATTCATACATTTGATTCACACAAATTCCATACATTTGTGAGTCACTTTTGGTAACCCAAGAACACCATTGTTGTTGTTCAACCTTTGTGAAGTGGACCGCTTCTTCCTCTTAATTACTGCCCTATAGAAAGGGATATTCCAGCCGCGACTACAGAATCCGATACCCGAGGGTAATTCTTAGTCAACCTGTATTTCATTGTAATCCGATTGTAAACCGTCTTTTACAAATTATAGTGATATACAAATGGTTTTGCCCCTGTGGGGGATTTTTCCTTAAACTTTGTGTGTTGAATAACTTGTGCATGATTTCATATTGTTTCAATCACACCTAGTTGCATGCTTAGGGTTAATTTGGGTTAAAAATGGTATTTATTATATTATTTCTTAATTGAACGCAAGCGCCAACTCTTTCAAATTGGTATCAGAGCGGGTTACGCTAATCTATCGCGTATTCCTTTTTTTTCCGAAATTTTTTTTTAAGATATCAATTTTTGAAATAAATTGATTTTTGAAAAGAGCGTGTTCATATGGAGAAGTCATATTATAAAATGCCTATTTTTGACGGGTCAAATTATGCTTATTGGAAAACCCGTATGAGGTCGGCTTTAAAAGCCATTAATGAACGAGTCTGGATTTTGGTTGAACGAGGGTGGACTCCCCCCACCGTGACTGTTGATAATGTGACCAACTTGAAACCTGACATTACTTGGACTGATGAAGAATTTAAATGGTCATCTTTTAATTCTAAGGGTCTAAGTGCTATTTCTGGGTCTGTCACACCTGATGAGTTCAAACGCATAATGACGTGCACCACGTCAAAAGAAGCATGGGATGTTTTGCAACTTACCCATGAAGGAACAAATGTTGTTAAAGAGTCAAAATTGCAAAATTTAACAACTCAATTTGAAACCATCACCATGCATGAAAATGAATGTTTTGATGAATTCTATGCTAGGCTTTCTGACATTGTTAATACTAGCTATAATCTTGGTGAACATATTCCTAATGCTAGAGTTGTTAAAAAGATTCTTCGTTCCCTTCCCAAGCATTTTATACCTAAAGTCACTGTGCTAAATTCCTTGGGTAATTTAAATACTCTAAAATTGGAAGAACTGGTAGGAGATTTACAAGCTTATGAAATAGACATGTTTCCTAAATCTGCCAAGCCAAAAGATAAGGGAATTGCCCTTAAAGCCCAAGAGAGAAAAAGTGAGGGGTCAGCAAGAAAGAAAGTCGAGTCATCTAGAAAGATAGAAAATTCTGATTCTGAATGTGAATGTGAGTTTGACTTAGATGATTTGGCATTATTTGCTAAAAACTTCAAGAAAATTCTGAAATTTAAAAAGGGTGGAAACTTCAAAGATAAAAAGAATTTTCAGAAAAATAAGTTTGAAAAGAAAGATTTCAAAGAACCCCCTAAAGACAGTGAGAGGTGTTTTGAGTGCGACAGTAAGGGACACAGAGCGTTTGAGTGTGCCACTCGTCTGAATAGGGAAAAGGGTAAAGCTGTCCTAAATGCTACCCTTAGTGACGACAGTGAGGTCGAGTTGGTGGACTCGGGAGATGAGTCACCGCATGAGCGTAACTTCACCGCGTTCATGGCTAGTCATGTGAGTACTCCTAGTGTACCTCACGACGATGAGGATGCTACTTCACAGGGACACCTCGACAGCGAGAGCGAAGAGAGTGAGGGAGAGGAGGAAGGTAGTGAGGACGAGAGTAACCTTCAACGCGCCTATGCCGAGTTATATAATGAGTCTTTCAAAACTAAAAAACGTAACAAGGCATTAGTTCTTAGAATCACCGCGTTAGAAGAAGAGTTAGAAGAGACGAGAGAGAGAGAGTCCTCCACCTGCACCGCCATGAGAGAGAGAGAGTCTTCCTGGGTTAGTAAAGAGAATTTGCTTAGAGAGAGAGAGCAGTTTTGAGAAAGAAAAAGCGGACTTGACTAAACAAGTGGCTAGTCTTACGAGTGAGCTCCATTCCTCCCTGGAGACTCGGAAGAAACTTGAAGCCATTGTTGCTCAGCTTACTCATGACCTTGAGAGAGCTAGGAAAGTCAAGGTACAAATCGAGGACAGATCTGGGAAGATGGGAAAGATGCTCCTCGGTCCCGCTTTAGGTTTTGGTGACAGGCAAGGAATAGGTTTTGATGGTGCCTCCACGTCCCAAATTGCACCCGGACCAATTCCTGAGTTTACTACGACTCCTTATGGCTGTCATAAAAAACCAAGAAGGAGAGTTCGACCAAGAAAAGCAAGCCAAGGTCCTCCTAATAATGTGCCCTTTTGCTCCCATTGCAAAAGAAACGGACACCTTAGGGATAATTGCTATAAGTTGGGTCGGACACGACGTACGTTTTCTCCACCACATCAGACTGATGAGTTTTCTAGTCTGAGAGAGCGTGTTGAGTTTCTAGCCGCCACTTCACATAGTTTGATGGAGGAATTTCGATGAATGACCTTACCATCAATGAATGCGCCCCGCATTCCGGCTAAAACCAACAACAACAAGGGAATACAAAAAGGTACCTACGCTTGGGTTTCTAAGAAAGAGAAAACGGCACTTGTTGTCCATGTCGCTCTCAAAGCCCATAATACCTCACAGTGGTATTTTGACAGTGGTTGCTCCAGACACATGACAGGTGATGCCTCATATTTTACCCATATTGAGGATTATAATGATGGGAGAGTCACCTTTGGAGATGGGAGCAAATCTAGCATAGTTGGACGAGGTACAGTAGATTTACCAGGATTTCCCAAGCTAGAGAACGTGATGTACGTCAAAGGTTTGAAAGCAAACCTTATTAGCATCAGCCAGCTGTGCGACGATGACTTTGCAGTAAAGTTTGACCGGGAAGCTTGTAAGGTCTATAGTCAAGCCGGTAAACTTTTAGTGCAAGGGGTGAGGACAGAGGATAACTGCTATGGGACTGAGCCCACATCCTTACTTGTTCGCAACAGCGCCACGATCACTCCTATGGATCTGTGGCACCAACGTCTAGGTCACATGAACATTAGAGACTTATCTCGTTTAGTCAAAAAGGACCTAGTACGTGGCTTACCATCACTTGGAAAGCCAACTTCCATGATTTGTGGACCATGTCAGTTGGGAAAACAAATCCGTAGTCCTCATAGGAAGTTGAATTCCATTACCACCTCTCGTGCTCTTGAGTTGATTCACAAGGATCTTATGGGTCCTACTCGCACGGAGAGTCTAGGTGGTAAGAGATACATTCTCGTGATGGTAGACGATTTCTCTAGATACTCTATTGTAGGTTTTCTAAGAGAAAAATCTGATGATGTAGAATTTTTAACGACCAAGTGCTGTGTCCTGCAAAATCAACACGGGATCACTATTAACAGAATACGTAGTGACAACGGCACTGAATTTAAGGAAGCAAAGGTGGATTTGTACTGTGATAGCCTTGGGATCAAACATAAGTTTTCTGCTGTGAGAACTCCTCAGCAAAATGGGATTGTTGAGAGGAAGAATAGAACGATCCAAGAGATGGCTAGATCTATGCTTCTAGGTCGTAAAATTTCTAGGAGATTTTGGGCAGAGGCAGTGTCTACTGCATGCCACACGGTGAATAGGGTTTATCTTCGTCCACACACTCTTAAGACGCCTTATGAATTGTGGACTGGCAAGAAACCCAACTTGGCATATTTCCGTGTTTTTAGGAGTAAATGCTGCATCCTACGGGATAGAGAGCAATTAGGAAAATTTGACTCCCGGAGCGACGAGAGAATATTGCTAGGATATTCACCGAACAGTAGAGCGTACCGAGTTTTTAACCTGAAGAGCTCTAAGGTTATGGAATCAATAAACGTCACTGTGCAAGATGACGAACCTCCGACGGTTATTGATCCCAACCTTCAGTGTGAGGATGAGGATTGTTTTGACAGTGATTTTCCTGTTCCTCTCCCACACTCAGTGGACCCTATTCCTGTGTTAGGGGACACACCTGCTTGGGTTCGCAAGAGTCATGATCCTTCAGCCATTGTTTGCGATCCCACTCTAGGGGTCAAGACTCGTGCTCAACTAGAGAACATTGTTAGTCATCATTGCTACACGTCCAAAGTTGAGCCCAAGAATCACAAAGAAGCACTCAAAGATGAACACTGGATATCTGCTATGCAGGATGAGTTGCTTCAGTTTAAAAAGAACAATGTCTGGGAACTTGTCCCCCGACCTAGTGATACTAATGTTATTGGTACCCGGTGGATTTTCAAGAATAAAATGGATGAAAATGGTACCATAACCAGAAACAAGGCTAGGTTGGTTGCTCAAGGCTACACACAGATAGAGGGTGTAGACTTTGGGGAGACATTTGCTCCTGTTGCGAGGCTTGAGTCCGTCCGCTTACTACTCGCCATCGCATGTCATCTGCACTTCAAAGTATATCAAATGGATGTCAAGAGTGCCTTTCTGAATGGCATTCTACAGGAAGAGGTTTTTGTGGAACAACCAAAAGGGTTTGAAGACCCTAAGCACCCTGATCACGTCTACTATTTGAGGAAAACCTTGTATGGTTTGAAGCAAGCACCTCGTGCTTGGTACGAGAGGCTTACTGCCTATCTCTTAGCCCGTGGCTTCAAGAGAGGGGGAGTTGATATGATGCTGTTCGTCAGGAGAGATGACGGTGCTATCTTGGTTGCCCAAGTCTATGTGGACGACATAGTCTTTGGATCCACATGCTCCCAGCATGCTAACCACTTTGAGGAGGAGATGAAAAGTGAGTTTGAGATGAGCATGGTTGGTGAGCTTACATTCTTCCTTGGTCTCCAGGTTCGTCAGCTAGAGGATGGGATGTTCATCTCCCAATCCAAGTATGCTCGAGACCTAGTGAAGAAATTTGGTTTAGACTCCGCTAAGCATGCTCGTACACCTATGAGTACCTCTACCAAGCTTAGTAAGGACACTTCAGGCAAGGACGTAGAGCAAACCTTGTATCGGAGTATGATAGGCAGTCTTCTCTACTTGACTGCTAGTCGTCCCAACATTGCCTTTAGTGTTGGAGTCTGTGCGCGTTATCAGGCGTCTCCTAAAGAGTCACACTTACTCGCTCTAAAACGTATTATCAAATACGTGAGTGGGACTCTCTCATACGGTATTTGGTATTCCTTTGATACCGATGACCGTTTGTCCGCCTATTCGGATGCCGATTGGGCTGGGGACGTAGATGGTTGTAGGAGCACTACTGGTGGGTGTTTCTATTTTGGTTCTGCTCTTGTCTCTTGGTTGAGCAAGAAGCAAAACTCCATCTCTTTGTCCACTGTGGAGGCTGAGTACATCGCCGCCGGGAGTTGTTGCACGCAACTCATGTGGATGAAGCAAATGTTGGAGGATTATGGGATTTCACAGGACACCATGACCATTTCCTGTGATAACACGAGCGCGATACACATATCCCGCAATCCTGTCCAACATTCGCGCACAAAGCACATCAGGTTACGCGAGCACTTTATACGTCAGTTAGTTGAGGAGAATGTCGTAACCCTGAGTTTTGTTCCTACCGACCGCCAGTTAGCCGATATTTTCATGAAACCTTTAGATGCCCTTAGATTTGAGAGTCTTAGGAAGTCTTTGGGGATTTGCACAGTTGACTGAGGGGTTGGTCTATGTCTAGAATAGGATGCTTCTTCATGTTCATATCATATGCTTCCTATTGCTAGTCTGTTTATATGTATCATTGCTTAGTTGTACAGTTTTGTTTTATTCTTGTTGCTTTTTATATTTCTTTTGAAAAATACAAAAAGATTTTCCTTTAAAAAAATTTTGAGAAAAAGCACAAAAAGATTTTTGTTTTGATAAAATTTTTGAAAAATTCAAAAAAGAGATTTGCCGTTTATGGATGAGCATTTAAGATAGCCAAGTCACACCTTCATTTCATATATCCATGTGAGTGTTTGGTAGAGATTTGAGACGCTACATCATTTCATCCATGTGCTTAACATTGATTGGAGTCCTTGAGATGTAATTAGTGATATCTTCCTACATGTTTGACTCCTATATCCTTTACTGCACACATGCACGGCTATATTTGATTATTGCACTTATCTATCACATATTGGCTTGAGTGTTTCTATCTCAATCCTGTCTATACAATGTATAAAATGCGATAAAACTTGACAAGATTGGATTGCATGTAAAAACCGTTTTTCGTGAGACTGTGTGATTATTTTCATAACGGGGAGGGGCTGCGAAAGTTGATTCTTATCCTTTGCGCAAAAGCCACCGTTACAAAGGACCTAAAAATGGAGGAATTTTAATATCCGAGGTCCTAAGAGGTTAAAAGAGCCCGAAAAAAAATTGATAAGGCAATAAAAAGCATTTCATGCCAAATATGGGCCATATAGGTTTTCACCATCAATTCTCCAAAGTTTGAGAATTTAGTATACCTCTATTAAAAATATAAATCTGAGGGAGTTTGGTTGGAGATTGAAAAACGGGTTTTCACTTCCTTGAAAGTCCTGAAAAAGCATGAAAATCATTTTGGACGTTATTGGTGTAGAAATCACTTTGAGCTTTGATTTGTAGATTTGATATAGTCAATATCTTATATTTCCAATCTTTTACACCAAAGGAAGCATTTGAGTTCATTCGTTAGGAATATCCAATATTCATCGTGCACATATGTCATGTTTGTATGCATTGATTTTCCTATCGAATTTTGATCACACCCATTCATTTACGCCATCACCGACTTGGTTGTTTTATGTTCATTCATGGTGTGAGTTCATGCCTTGTGTCACCCCGGTACTTGATTGCTTGATTTATTTCTCTCATTTGTCTATTTGGGGACATCATAAAAAGGGGGAGAATGAATTATCTGATTATGGGGGAGTTTTGAAAAGTTTTGAAATTCTGAGAATATCATCTTAAATTGATATATATCCTTATGTTTATCTTTGTCTCATGTGTGTAGGTACATCTTTTGATAATCCCATGTTGCACACCCTGATGAGAAAAGATTTCAGATTCCTGAAGATTTGAAGAACAAACGATGAAGACTTATTCATTTGTATCTTTCCAGTTTTGGGTTCATGGAAGGGTAGACTTGTATAGGCAATTTGTTATTTGATAATTCGGATGTTGGTTTTTATGTATGTACCGGCATAGACATAGGGGAAGATTTGTAAGGACATTTTTATCATGTTCGTTATCTTAATGGTTTGTATGTCGTACGCTGTTACATTTGTGGAGGCCCCAATTCGAATTCCGGGAATCAAGCATCCTTCTCCTCCATCATATGTCCTACATCGGCCTCAACGATTTCAAGTTTCGTGAAATATGGCACGATATGGATGTTCAAGGGCAATTGGGTAATTGTACAGCCACCGACTGGAGAATAGGTCAACTGAAAAGTTGAAGAGCTTGCCGCAACAAAGATACTGGAAGAAACGGCACCCCAATACAAGCTACGGTTAAGAAGCTATGGCTCTTTTAAGATGGAACAAATTCCAAGGAAGGAATCAGAAATCCAGAAATCCGGACCGGTCCGCCTCTAAATAAAAAGAATCGATCCGCCAGCGAACCGATCCGCTTAGTCCCGGACCGGTCCGCCTTGAATTGGCCAGTGGACCCCGGATCGAATGAGAACCGAATCTGCTTCAAATAAAACGAACCGATCCGCTATCGGACCGATCCGCCTCAGGCCCGGACTGGTCCGCCCTGGATAACCACGAACAGATCGTGTTGCAGATTTTTAGGGCAAATGAATGCTTATTTATACCACGATCGGGGAGTTGGTTTTCTTAAGACTTACACACGATTTTCTGAGTTCCATAACTCTTAAGTCTTCATGGTATTTGAGTCCATTGATTCATACCTTTGATTCACACAAATTCCATACATTTGTGAGTCATTTTTGGTAACCCAAGAAAACCATTGATGTTGTTCAACCTTTGTGAAGTGGACCGTTTCTTCCTCTTCATTGCTGCCCTACTGGAAAGGGATATTTCAGCCGCGACTACTGAATCCGATACCCGAGGGTAATTCTTAGTCAACCTGTATTTCATTGTAATCCGATTGTAAATCGTCTTTTACAAATTATAGTGATATACAAATGGTTTTGCCCCTGTGGGGGATTTTTCCTTAAACTTTGTGTGTTGAATAACTTGTGCATGATTTCATATTGTTTCAATCACGCCTAGTTGCATGCTTAGGGTTAATTTGGGTTAAAAATGGTTTTATTATATTATTTCTTAATTGAACGCAAGCGCCAACTCTTTCAGTGCCTCAAACGGTGACATCTCTATCATGAACTGGTAGTTGTTATTGTAGGCAAACTCCACTAAAGGAAAATACTGTTCCCATCTCCCTTCGAAATTCAAAATGCACGTACGCAACATGTCTTCCAGCATCAGGTTCACCCTTTCCGTCTGCCAATCGTTCTGAGGATGATATGACATGCTCAATCTCAACTCTACCCCCCAAGGCTTGCTGGAAGCGCCTCCAAAAGTGGGACATAGACATCATGTCCTTATTTGACACTATGTTAAGAGGTACCCAATACAACTTAAAAATATCTACAAGGAAGTTTCTAGAGTACTAGTCGGAGCTATAATCTGTTCAGACTGGTAAGAAATTAGTCGCCTTCGTTAATTTGTCGATAATCACCCATATCGAATCATACCCCCTCTGCGAAGTAGGTAGCCCAGTGATGAAGTCCATGGAGATGCTTTCCCATTTCCACACCGGAATCTCCAAAGGCTGTAAAACACTTGTGGGATGCTGGTGATATACCTTCACCAGCTGACACGTAGTATATCTAGACACAAACTCAGTTATATTCCTTTTCATGTCGACCCACCAATACTGATGATGCATGTCGTGGTACATTTAATCCCCTTTGAGATGTACCATAAAAAGTGAACTGTGAGCCTTCGACATGATGGCTCACCTCAACTCCTTATCATCCGGAATAACCAGTCACCCCTGAAATCTCAAACCACCATCCGACCTAATAGAAAAATGCTCCACCCCCTCGTCTAGCAATTATCACACCCTCTCCTGACAAAGCTCATATCCTGCATGTGCCTTCACCACCTGAATAATGATCTAGGGGTGATGGTGAGAACTGACATAAATGCTCGGGTCAGGTCATCGTCCCCATGAAGTGACATCCACTTCGCCTTCCACACTGCTGCTAACTCCAGAAACGGCTTACGGCTCAACGCATTCGCCACGACATTCGCTTTCAACGGGTGGTATTGAATGTCGAACTGATAATATTTCACAAACTCTATCCACCTCCTCTGTCACATGTTCATCTCCCGCCGTGTTAACAAGTAATACAGGTTTTTATGGTCTGTGAAAAGCTAAAATTTCTCCCCCAGGAGAAAGTGTCTCCGCACTCGCAAGGAAAAAAATCACGACTGCTAACTCCAAGTCGTGGGAGGGGTAATGTCCCTCATGAGGCTTAAGCTTTCGGGAAGCATAAGTTATCGTCCTATCCCCCTGCATTAAAACCCTGCCAAGTCCCCTTAAGGACACATCTGAATAGAATCTGTAATCAACCCCTTCTCGAGGCAATGCCAAAAATGATGATGTAGTCAATCTGGTCTTCAGCTTTTTAAATTCCTGCTGGCACATCTCATCCCAAATAAATGGTACACCCTTGCTTGTCAAATTCATTAAGGGCTCAGCAATCTTAGAGAACCCTTGATGAATTGACGGTAATATGCAACCAATCCCAAGAAGCTGTGCACCTTAGTGGGTGTAGTGGGTTATTCCCACTTCATCACAGTCGAAATTCTCCATGGGTCCAGCGATATCCCCTGCTCGGACACAATGCGTCCCAAGACCTGTACCTCTCCCATCCAAAACCTGCATTTATCAAACTTCGCATATGAATGATGATCCCTAAGCGTCTGTAAGACCACCTGTAGATGCTCTGCATGCTCCTCCGCAGTTTGAGAATAAATCAGAATATCATCTATAAACACTATAACAAATCGATCTAAATAATCCCTAAACACTTGGTTCATCAAGTCCATAAATACTTCCGGTGCATTGGTTAGCCCGAATGGCATCACTAAATACTCGTACGACCCATATCCAGTAAGAAAGAATGTTTTTGAGATATCTTTCTCCCGGACTCTTAACTGGTGGAACCCCGACCTTAAATTAATTATTCGCAAAATATGTATCACCCCTCAACTGGTTAAACATGTGGCAATGGGCATTTATTTCAGATAGTGACTTTGTTCAACTCCCAGTAGTCAAAACAAAGACGTAGAGATTTATCCCTCTTCTCGACGAATCACACTGGAGCACCCTAGGGCAAAGTACTCCTTCTGATAACCCCTGCCCTAATAACTTCTCAATTTGCTCTCGTAGCTTCCTCATCTCTAACGGATCCATCCGATATGGAGTACGGGCAATAGGTCTCGCACTAAAAAATAAGTCGATCTCCCGACTAGGTGGTAACCCCGAAATCTCCCCAAAAACATCAGAAAACTCACTCACCACCGATATGGAATCTAGCATCACCACAATCTATGAAAAAGTATCCTCCTTAATGTAATATAAATGCATGCTCGACCACCACCGGTGTGCGGCATCGTAACTAGGTACATCTCCTTCACCGGAATGGAAAAGACGATGGACCTCCCATAGGAATCCACACATTGTCTATAAGTATCTAGCCAATCCATCCCCAAACTGATGTCGTAGTCAAGCACATCAAGTATAAATAAATCATCTACAAAGGTGAGTCAACATATTTCAATACCGATACCCCAGCATACTAACCGTATGGGTGCCCTTTTACCTACTGGAGAGTCTATATGTAAAATAATATATGATGCAAAATCTACCATACCCATCTCCCGTGCTAACAAAAGAATGAGATGTACCAATATAAAAAAGAATGCGACCAACATGGCCAAAAATATAAAACATACCCTCGACTGCTTGTGGCGGTGCTAGCCTGTCGGCTACTACAACATGAAAAAACCGCCCATACTGTAATGGTTGTTTCCCCTAAGGTGGGGCGATAGGTGTTGGAGTGGCTGATCCAGTGGCTCCCTAAGCTGAAAATGGTGGGCGTTGTTCCTGTGACGCTTGTTGTCCACTAAAACATCCCTGCCCCTAGGCTACCTGGTCCCCTCGAGTGAAATTATTTAAAGTATGGCCCCTCTCACCACATGTATATCAATTTCTCTGAAACGGTCCCCGCTCAAATCCTCGGCCTTGCTGGCCTCTACCCTGTTGTGCATGACCCTAATGGTAGCTCTATTGTTGGCCCTGCTAGCGTCTCGACTGTTGTCCCTGATGGCCCTATCTTATCTGACCCTGGACATGCCTCTATTAGTCATC
Source organism: Sambucus nigra (assembly GCA_949130495.1). Lineage (NCBI taxonomy): Eukaryota > Viridiplantae > Streptophyta > Magnoliopsida > Dipsacales > Adoxaceae > Sambucus > Sambucus nigra. The sequence goes on along the minus strand of OX422207.1, from coordinate 44,546,054 downwards.
TGCATCCCTAAACTTCTTATTATGATCAGTGGGTAGAGCACCCCTATGTTTCTAGGCCCCAGATCCACTTCCCTCACTCGCCTTGCCTTGCTAGATCGACAACTCTCCTCCGCGATGTTTCTCCCCCTTACTTTTTAAAAATGCACTATAATCCTGACATTGGAGAAATGCAACATTAACCAACTGGTTATATGTCGTGAAGACTGGATTTCCCATAAGAGCCTTCCTGATATGCTATACTGATCTCGTAATAAATCAATCCATCCTCATCTGCTTAGTACGAACATCCTCCTTTGCAATGTACAAGAGGGCAATGAACTCCTCCTCGTACTCAGCGATAGTATGTCCCTTCTTCTTAAGCTCCATGAACTTGGTCCTCATCTCGAACTATATGGCTAGAGGAAAGTATTTCCCACAAACATCTCCCAAAAGTGATCAATAGTGAGGTTGTCACTCTCATCAATAGTCATAATTGTCTCCCACCAGTGAAGAGCTGACCCACCTATAAGGACGCAAGTCTCCGATTGAGTCTTCAATTCCGAAAAAAAATGTTTGAGTCATAGGATAGAGTTCTTGACCATCCATCAAGCCTATGACATGTTAAAGTTGAAGTCAAGAGGACATCATTGTCGGTTTACATGTGCCTCTTTCACGTCATCAACTTAGTTCCAATCTCTACTAAGGTATATATATATATATATATATATATATATATATATATAAAGGAGCTTGGAACATTTTTTATTGGGTGTAATTTGATTTTAAAATAAATTTTATTTTCAGAAGGTTACTTTAGAACTTTGTATAAAAAGTTTTTGGGCTTAATTTTGAAAATGACCATTCTGTCACTTCGTTCGATATTGTCGTTCGAACGAGTTTGCCAACGACTTTTCCCAATTAACCTCTGGAACCTCATTAGAAGGTCGTTCGAATGAGACTTCGTTCGAACGAAAATCTCGTTCGAATGAAATTTTCGACGGAAAAATATTTTGGCAGTTTTTTCTCCATGTTTCCACTTCTTTTGTCGCACTAACTTTTGCCAGAATTAAAATGTGGGGGAACCAACTTTGAAAAAACTAACTTTTTCATCTCCTACAATTTCTAGAGAGAGTTTTTGAGAGCCTAACTCCTCTATGAAAAAGTTCATGTTTTGAGTGTGTGTTTTTTCAAGAAAATCATTCTTAAAAACTTTTGTTTACACCCATATTAGTTTATTCCAAATACCCCCCCCCCCCCCCCATATATATATATATATATATATTTCTTGGAGAGTGTTTGACATTGGGTTTTACTCTACCGAATTGAAGAGTTCGTTTGGGTTTACTTCTAGATCCCATAAAGAAATTTATTGTTTTGCTGGGCATACTCACACGGTGAAAGGCATTGTGCGAAGGTTGACGATTGTCCTAAAAGCCTCATTGGTGGATTCCAAGGTTCCGGTGGATTTCGAAATTGTAGACTAAGCAGAGGTTGGTATAAGAAGACGCGTCAGGGGCTTGAAGGGAGTCGAGTCGAGTTGAGAAAGTCATTTGTCTTGTACTTGTAAAATTCCGTACTTAGTGGACTTAGATTTTTCCTCATACATTGCGGCATAGTGGTTGTGAATTTATTTTATCTTGCAAATCACCTAGAACGTATGATTAGGATTAAAAGATAAAATATGGTTTAATTCACTTCTCTTGTTTATTTTGGTGCATGTTTAATATTTGGGTAATGTTTAATTTAATTTAATTCAAGTCTAAATAATGTAATTTGATAAAATTTGGTTTGGCCTAATTTGCAGATTGAATTAATTAATGTTAGGCAAATTTCTAGGACTTGGGTTAAATTAATTTAGTTTAAGTGAATTTCAAGTGTGTGTGTGCGTGTGTGTGTGTGTGTTCATCATAATTCACTTATTTAGGTTTAATTTTAATTTTGCTTTTAGAAATTAAAATTTGTGTTTAATTTAATTTTTCAACTTTTTAAGAAAAGGAAATTCATTTTTATAAAATTAAAAATGGGGGTTTACGTTTCCAACACCACCAATCAAAACGAAGCTAGCATCTGCTTCTGAACTGACGTGCACTCAACCATCCGTAAGTGCCTCTCAATATCCTTCTTCCACCAACTCGCCACTAATATATTAGAACCGCTTGCGAACTCTAGAGGTTGGTCCTTAACAAAGGCCTCCCTCGCTCTGTCAAACATGTAACCTGATGCCTATGCTGGTATAGCAACCTGCTGTAGTAGTGGCTGCTGAGGTGCCTGTAGTAGTGGGAAGTGCTGAAGCATGACTATCATAGCCATAGAGATCGCCTGAGACACGATGGTGGCTATCTCAGCATGAGTAATAAGTTGTGGGACCAATGCAGCCTATGGTGGTGTGACAACCCGGTATCCGATATAAGGGGTGGCCATCCCGTTACTCCAATATTACAGGAATCATGGATGGAAACCATTCTCAGTATCGTAACAACATAAAGAGTATACGGGATAACCACACAATATTTCAGAAAAACGGGTTTTCAAAAATTTGTTTTGTAAATTAAGGAAAGCATTATTAACAACCCATAATAGAAAAGAAATGTGGAAAATCCCATAGGTATAAATGTATCCACACAACAACAATAATAATGGAAGGACCGAATGAAGTGTCGGTCCTTAGGATTCCTACAATATACAATAAGTTCCATGAGATATATATTACATCCATTGTACATTTACAACGGTTTGGGCCACATGCCCGAATAAAGTACTGATCATAACAAGAAAGCAATAAGGGAGGCGTCTACACAAAATATCCTGTGATATCCGCAAAATGCCACGGCTCCTCAAAAGACACTGGAATAGGAAGGTCATTACGGGCGACCTTGCGGAGGGACACCTGAGCGGTTAATATATATATATGCACAACAAGAAAGAAAAACGGGTCACGACCCGGTTTTATGTGATTACCAGATAAATAAATAGTATGACAATAATGAACAGTTAAACATGGATGATAGAGATGATATTCTAACATGGAACATCATGAAATAACTAAGACAATTAAATAATTATAAGGTAAGAATCAATTATGCATGCAATAAGAATAATCGTCAACCTTTTTCAACTTTCATCCTTTTCATTTTATCTTCTTTCCATTCCTTATTAGGAATACAAATTTTATCATGTGCTCTTAGTGGCGCGTATTTCATTTGTATGCTCTTTGTGGCATATACTATGATCTTTGTGGCATTTCATTTAGCTCTTTGTGGCAACAATATTCCATTGAGTCCAACTCGATGTTAGAATAGTTATAAATATATGCATGCAACGATTCTAAGACCGCCCGTCTTGGTTTCCCCACTGTGCGCGCCCCTAAATAACCATCATCTTCCAGGCCCTAACATAAGACAACCTGTGATCCTATCGAAACGTCGAGAAGCGGCCATATGCCTGCGGGATAGTCAAGACCACACCCGGAATCACCTATCCATCGCAGAAAATACAAAACAAGCGCTCATATGGCCTAGGACTATATCCACCCTGCATTCATTATCCAGGGGGCTTCACCTCACGAACGAACTTCCCTTAAGATGGTATTTAGAGAGGTGTGTTTAAGCCATTTCATTAATTTCCATTGCATGGTTTAGTAAATTATCATTTACTTTATCAAATTACATTTTATCAAATGTATTCTAGTTATCCGGAACTATACGTGCTTCACATTATCATAATAACCTCGATGAACATTTAAACTCCAAAGTCATTTTTCCCCCGTCTCCTTATGGGCTTATAATTGAGAATTATACCTCAAAATTTACTTCTAAGGTCTAAGAGCTATCTATTAAACTCCTAGACTCCTAATAGTTATAAAAACAAAGTAATGCCTAAACATCACTCCACTCACCCCCGAAATAAAACCCCAAATCTACTTATTTTCACCTAGAGTTGTAAATAACTCACCTAGAACTCTAAGACCCTAAGTCGACTTCATATAAGAAGGCTCTCATGTCCTAAGTCTAGAGAAAAGGGGTTGAAAATGAAAAAGAAAACAAAATTAAAATGCAGGATTTCCGAATCGATTCGGCCAGAAAATATGGGATTCTGCATAATTGTCGAATCGATTCGGACCAGGCCGAATCGATTCGGCCAGGAAAATGGGGTTTCTGCATAACTACCGAATCGATTCAGACTAGGCCGAATCGATTCGGTTCGCCTAATCCTGGAAACTGTCCTTGGGCGAATCGATTCGGTCAGGTCGAATCGATTCGGTTCTGCGATTTTTGCCAATTTTGGCTATGGAGTTTTTGACTCCTATTTTTAACCCAACTCAAATCCCTTCCATCTAAGCTCATTTATTGACACCAACACATCATAATTGCTACTAACTACAATCTTAACCATCAATAATCATCCAAATCCTTCTTTAATGATTCAAGATTCACAAATACACAAAAACCCTAAACTAGTTAAACTATGATCAATACACCATTATCATAACTAATCATTTATCTTAAACCTCATATAGCAAGTAGAAAACTTACCTCAATTGAGAAAATGCAGATTTCCCTTGTGTAGAAGCAAGAATCCCTCCTCAATCTTTAGTCTCTTCTCTTTTCTCTACTCTTTCTCTTCCTCTCTCTAACTCTCTCTAGGTTTAGGAAATGAAATTAGGGAGAATAGAAGACTTAGTAAGTCTAAGTCGTACCATTAGTCAAAATCCTAACTTAATTGATCAATATTGTGATAATTTAACACGCAACTGCATATTTAAGGTATAATCAGTCAAAAGTGCCAAAAACTCAAAATACAATATGTCACATAATTTGACTATCTCGCACGTTTCGGAATCAACTACGGCCACCAAATTATCATTTGGATATTTTATAATTCATTTTAAGTTCCGGTTCCATTCCAAACCATTGGGTCATTTTACATTTTATGACACTATAAAGCTCCTCATAAGAATATTTACATGCTCACACAGTAAATATACAATAAGTTAGTAAATATTGACTTTCCAACATTAAATAAATATTTACCCACATAACAATATTTTACATTTAATTACCTCACTTGGTAAGTAAATATAAAATAGGCTCTCATAAGCGAGGGTTGTTACATAATCCCCCCCTTATGAGGGAATTTTGCCCCCAAAATTCAAGCGTACCTTGTAAGAAGAGATGCGGATATTTCTCCCGCATGTCGTCCTCACGTTCCCACGTTGATTCTTTAGCATTGTGATGACTCCATTGGACTCTCACCAAGGGAACCACACGAGACCTCAACTTGAGCTCCCCATGTTCAAGAATAGCAACCGGTTGTTCTTCATATGATATGTCGGGTTGCAAGTCAATGTCCTCAAAAGGGATGCGCCAAAGGGCACCTTCGCATCTCTTATACTTCTTCAGAGAGGAGACATGAACTACGTCATGGATTTGTTGCAAAGGCTACGGCAAGGCAAGTTGATACGCCACGGGACCAACTTTCGCAATAATAAAAAAAGGTCCAACAAAATGCGGCGCTAGATTTCTATTCTTCCCAAAACGCTTAATGCCCTTCATTGGTGACACTCGCACCAAGACTTGATCCCCAACCTCCAACTCTACGTGTCTTCTACTCGCATCGGCATAGCTCTTTTGGCGGTCTTGGGCTATCCGAATGCGGTTTCGAATGAGTTCAAAGTTAGAAGAAGTATCTTGGATCATTTCAGGTCCAAGTAATTTGTTATCACCCACTTCCAACCAACAAGCAGGCGACCTACATGGCCGGCCATAAAAAGCTTCATAGGGCTCCATTCCGATAGTAAATTGGTATGAGTTTTTATAAGCGAACTCAACCAACGGGAGGTATTGTTCCCAACCGTCCTTGAAATCAAGCGTGCACATACGAAGCATATCCTCCAATATCTGGTTTACCCTTTCGATTTGGCCATCTGTTTAAGGATGATAGGAAGAGCTTAACTTCAATTCGGTCCCCATCGCCTCTTAGAAACTTTGACAAAAGTGGGACATAAATATTTTATCTCGGTCGGAAATAATATTTAAAGGTACCCCATGAAGTCTAACGACCTCCTCAATGAATAATTGGGCATATCGAGCGGTATCAAAATCTGTACGCACGGGTAAAAAGTGTGCCGACTTAGTCAAGCGATCGGCAATCACCCAAATCGAATCATAACCCCTTTGTGATCTTGGTAAGCCCATAATTAAGTCCATCGATATGCTTTCCCATTTCCATACTGGGATCTCCAATGGCTGCAATAAACCTGTCGGTCGCTGATGGTCAATTTTAACCAACTGACAAGTAGTGCTTTGGGATACAAATTCCGAGATATCCTGCTTCATACCGGGCCACCAATACTGACGGCGCATGTCTTGGTACATCTTGTCCCCACCAGTATGTACCGTAAACTTCGACCCGTGAGATTCCGCCATCACCGCACGTCTCAAATCCCCCTCTTCAGGAACAATGAGTCTTCCGTGGAAGCGTAGTCCACCCTCAGAACTAATCGAGTAGGACTCCGCTCCCTCAGATAATAATTGGTGTATATGGTCTTGACAACCCTTATCCTTTCCCTGGGCCTCCACAATCCTTTCCACAATGGTAGGAGTAATGGTCATTACCGACACAAATGCTCTCACTACTGCATCTTCCTGACTGAGCTCTCTCCACTTAGCTTTCCATACATCAGCTAAGTCTCTCTCGGGCTTCCTACTCAAGGCATCTGCTACTACGTTTGCCTTCCCCGGATGATAATGGATATCAAATTGATAATCTTTCATGAACTCCAACCAACGACGCTGACGCATATTCAAATCCTTCTGTGAAAATAAATATTGCAGCCACTACACCAAATCTGCCCATTTGTCAAGGTCATTGACCTTGACAAATCCACCTTGTCAAGGTCAATGACCGTGACATTTCGAGGCGAGACAACTTTTTTCATAACGGTCGTGTCATGGTCATTGACCTTGACAACCTTGACAAAAACACGCATTTTGTGTCACGGTCGTGTCAAGGTCAATGACCGTGACACGTTTGTCACGGTTATAAACCGTGACAAAGCCGTGACCCTTTGTAAAAAAATCATCACGGTCAATAACCGTGACAATTCTGGGCAGAATTAAAAAAAAAAACTGCTGGACAGTATGGCCACTGCCACTGCCCAACAGTATATTTGTACCTGTTATAGCAACGTTGTACCTGTTCCAAACATCATATATCCGAACAAACTAAAGATAATGCAAATATATATATTCAAATAAGAAACTATTTAAAAAGAAACAACATCACCATCATTTTATCTCAAATCTACAAACTATTTGCATGGAAAAGAGATTTTGTACCGCGACGCTCGGGAACACCTCCGTATCCTTCCCTTCTCGTCCGAATAGCCACATAAGTATAAAGCATATGTGGTCTACCCTTAGGGCCACTCCCTGTCCCCTGAATTGAAATAAAGTAAAATTAGTATCCGCCCCTCAAATATAGATAAATATAAATCGTAATTGAAATCAAAATCGAAATTGACATATAAATATAAATACATTACCTGTAGTGTCACTCAAACAGCTAACTTGAGCTCATATGGCACCTCCTTCCAGCTAATGTACCCCGAGCAATCGTGTCAATTATAATTCTCTTCATATCTAAACACTAAGAAATACCATAATCCTATGGAGGTATGCGTTGCAAATTCCTTCCAATCATTGTGTAGCCAAAAATCAGCAGTTGAAGTTGTCAACTCCACCTTTGAATGGTCTCCCATGTTTTGCTAGAAGTTACAAGTGGTGGGGTATGGAAAGTGGAATTGACAACTTCAACCGGTGATGTTTGGCTACATAACGGTTGGGAGGAATTTGCAGAGCATCGCTCCATAGGATTATGGCATTTCTTAGTGTTCGGATAGACGAAGAGATTCAGTCTCCTCTCCACAAATAGGACACCCCAAATAACTATGTACTAATCACCTATTAAAGGTAAGAAGCGTATATTCATGGATTAGTATAAACAAAACTTAGATGTAGTTGGAATATTTATGTATTAATCTCCTCTCCACACACGCACACTACACAAGAGTGAAAATGATAATGTGCAGATCAAGTAAAAGCATTAAAAATGGATGTTTCGGTACAAATTGAAATATTTATTACAAATTGAAAAATTGTTTCAAATTCGGGTTATCATAAAAAATGGATTGATATTCGGTAGGAGCAGCCAAGTCATCCACACTACTATTTAGACGCCTTGGCGCGTGTTGGACAATTGACCACGGCTCGTTGTTGATATACTCCGAGTAAAACACTTGATTAACCTTTTGAAATGCACAAACAAATGGCTCATCGCTCACGTGGTCGTTGCTCTTCAACTTGGACAAGTCAACCATGATCAAATTGGTGACAGGATCAACTTTACAAGCATTTTTATCCTCAACTCTTACCCATTCACAGTAAAATACAACCTCTTTGAAGCTTATATAATCCAATTCAAATATATTTTGGATTACACCATAGTAAGTCATTTCAGCTTCAACGAGGTTTTTATCTTTTGCGCTCGCTCGAAAGAAAGTAAGAGCCTTGTATGAAATTCCCAAGTTCTATACATTTGTACTTTCCTCGTACACTTTAGCGCCGAAAATGTTACCGTTCAATCGATATTTTTTGTACTCTTGTGCCACGAACAAGGGTCCAGTGGCTAGACGAGCAAGCCTTGATGTCGCATCACCCATCTTTAGGAGCTGAGAATATAGATAAATTAATTATATTAGTGGTAAAATTTAAGTGTAATGTAACGTTATATAACGGTTGTTTTCATTGTAATTACCTCTTGTGTCAACCATAGCCTAAATTCGCTATCTGATTGTACCACTATTTTTCGTCTTTTATTGTTCTCACAGGCTTCATATTTACTGCATGTTACAAAATTAATCATGTATAAAATAATCTAAAATAATGTTAAACATTATAATATTCGAAACTTACTTTTTCCATTCTTCGACATCTTCATGTGTGTCAAATAGATAACGAGCTACTTGTTCATGTTGCAAACTCGTTAATTTCACTCCTTTTCCCATCACATTACCACCATCATCGAGGAATTCATCAGTGTCATCAACGCTGTTCGAGTCAGTCATATATTCCCGAGTATATATTGATGACTCCACGGTGATGTATTCCTCTGTAATTGATCCTGCAATATATCGCGTATTCTTGACGTAATCTTTAAAAACTTTCATCAATCTTTCAAACGGATACATCCACCGATATCTAACTGGACCACAAAGAAGTGCCTCATCGCATAGGTGTACCAATAAGTGAACACTTATGTCAAAGAATGCTGGGGGAAAGTACTTCTCCAATACACAAATCTCTTCATTCACAGCCAATTTTGCGGCCACTATATGTTCTCGATTCACTACCTTCTCACACAAGAGGGAGAAGGTAATACTAATTTGCATAATAGCCCTACGCAAATCCTTGTGCTTGGAGAAACATTGCTTAAACAATAGAGGAACCAATTGCATGATCACATGCCAATCGTGGGACTTACACTTATGTAAATCATGAGTAACATAATTCACAATCCTTTGCAAGTTGGACGAAAAAGTAGATGGGCCCTTCAAATTATATGTTGTGACTAGAAGCACCTTCCTTTCCTCACTCGTCAAAGTAAACGCACCAGGGGGAATTACTGTCCTTCCCCTACTATCTTCTTTCAACCATAGTTGTGGTTTAAGTTTTAACGTTTTAAGGTATTTTCGTGCATTTTCTCCATCCTTCGAATGACTCCCCCCAAGGCAAGTACCCACAATATGTTCAGCGAAGTTCTTCTCTGCATGCATCACATCCAATACATGGCGCACCGGGTTTTTCTTCCAATAAGGCAAGTAAAATAAAATTGACCTCCGAGACCATGCCTTTCTTATCTAAGTTTCATTCCCAGTTGGGGTCTTCTTATGCTTGACATTCTTAAATTTGGGATTCTTACCTGGCATATTTGGGCCACATTCAGAAGATTTACTTTCAATTTCTGAACCCGAAAGTTGTCTCGGCGGTAGCCTATGTTCAGCTCCGCCCAATAAAAAATTGGAAGCTTTCTCAAATCTGAAACTATGAGCTGGGGGTAAAAACCTCCTGTGGCAATGGTATACATTTTTTAAGCTGGAGGATATATGAAGAGATTCAGTCTCCTCTCCACAAATAGGACACCCCAAATAACCATGTACTACACATCCGGATAATGTCCCATAAGCTGGAAAATCATGAATTGCCCACATCAACATAGCTTTCAGCGTAAACTCTTCTTTTCTAAAAGAGTCAAATAATTTCACACCCTCTTCCCACAACTCATTTAATTCTTCTACCAAAGGAGTCAGGTAGATATCAATGTATTCACTTGGTGCCTTTGGCCCAGGTATCAATTAAGCCATCATCGAAAATTCAGGTCTCATACACTGTGAAGGAGGGAGGTTGAGTGGGGCTAGGATCACTGGCCATACACTCTGATTGGTTCTTAGATTTCCAAATGGATTGAAACCATCTGTTGATATATCCAAACGAGTGTTGCGTTGTTCTCGAGCAAAATCGGGATACTCATAATTCATCCTCCGCCAGGCAGTAGAATCAATAGGATGACGCATGATATTACCCCCTACTTCTGCCCTAGCATGCCAAGTCATTGCCTCTGCAATCCATGGTACTGTGAAAAATCGCTTTAATCTAGGCCCAACGGGAAAATATTTCAATACTTTTTGAGTCACTTTTGAGCTTGTGCCTTCCTTACTAGTAGATTGGACATATCTAGGTTCATCGCATACCGGACAACGATCGAGATTTTCATACTCCTTTCGGTATAGTATGCAGTCATACACACAAGCATGAATCGATTTATACTTCATTCCCAAACCTTTCAAACTGTTCTTCATAACAGGACAGCTATTTAGAAGTGTATTCACCTTGGGTAATAAGCCCTTCACCCATTTCAGAATTCTCGTCACGCTATTGCCAGACAAACCTTACTGCGTCTTCAAACTGTGAAAACCAACCATGGCATGTAAATTTGTTTGATCTTTCTCACATCCAGAGTATAACGGTTGGGTCGCCTTAAATTTTAAACTTTGGTAGTCATCGTCAAGTTTTATCGTGTTATCTTCACGAGCACTTGAATCTTCTACATCATCAGTAACCTCATTCTCCTCAGCTTCATAAACTCCGTACGCATCATCAACTAAATCCTCTAATATATTATGATCTACGTCGTCCCCTTCTTCATCTATTCTACTTGTTGAAGGTTGTTGTGAAAGTTGGTCAGGGACAAATGGAACTTTCAATTCACCGTGAAAACTCCAAAATCGATAACTATCTTGCATACCCGATCTTAACAAATGTAGTTCAACTGTTTTCCACTCAAACACCTTACCATTCTTACACCTAGCACACGGACACGGAAAATCTTCATCATTACGACATCTCTTTGCATATTTCACAAATTCGTTAGCACCTCTGCGAAACACATCCCCCATTCTATTAGTCTCACCCATCCACTCTTTGTATTTCGGATATCCCATCACAGCTACCACAACTAAACACCTATTAAAGGTAAACAAAAATTAGATTTATAGTATGTTTTATTTAATTATCCCATCATTTAATTATCCTATTAAAGGGCAAGTGGTCCTATCCCATTCAAGAATGCATTTTTCTCTAATATACTTAACAGCTCATGCACATTGTTACGATTTGAAAAAAATTCGACAGCATATCCCCTTAGTTCTCCAAGTACACGACGTAGATTGGCAGGTGTGAGTGTTATTTCAATTGGTCAATTAAAATAACAGTCACACTTGTCAATCTAGTATGTACCCAGAGAACATTAAGATACGACTGCAGAACTTCCTCCAAAAGTAACAACTTTAAGCCAATAAGAATATTATACAGAAATTATACAGTCTCAAACTGTCCAAACGGGACAATTCGAGAGATCTCATTACAGGGGTAATAACTCTCGAACGGGTCTAAGGGTTATTGAATGCGTACGCATAAGAACTAGAATGCTAGTATCTATGCGCACTATATTTAATTTCAAGTATGTTTCATATAATGGGTTAATTCAAATACAAAAATAAATTCATGAGTTAATTCAAATACAAAAATAAATTCATGTATTGACCACATACACACACACACACACTATCTAAGCTGTTCTATAGGTATAAAAACAATTATTATCCAATTATTATCCAACTATTATCAATTATTTATTTTGAATGTAAATAATATTCAAAACCCCACCCACCCCCACCCCCTCCCGATGTTTATTATCCAATTATTATCCAACTATTATCAACTATTTATTAAATTGATGTCTACTTTTAGTGTTGTGTGTACGAAAACATTAATTTTGATATTAGAAAATGTTAACGGGAAAGACTGATTAATAATAGTTCCTCCCACCCTCTCCCGTGGATTTGTGCAGGAGATTTCAATGATCTCATTTCTCAATTTGAGAAAGATGGAAAAAATCTCAGAGCTTCCAAGAAAATTGTCACCTTCAGATCATATATTGATAGAAGAAATCTCACTGAACTTGAAGCAAATGGTTGCAAGTTTACTTGGTAAAACCACAGTGATGGTGATAGCCTTATAAAGAAAAATATTGATAGAGTAATCATTAATGTAAAGAGGATATTTCAAAACCCAAATGCCATTTTTACTGCACCCCCTCGGATCAGACCATAGTCCCCTCCTTATTGATACCTCTCCTCCCTAAATAAAAAATTCGAAGCCTTTCCATTTTGAAACCTCATGGCTCGATGACCAAGACTTTCTTAATGTTATTCAAAAGAGTTGGTTATCCAAATCTCATTCACATTTAATAGCAAATTATCAGAATGTAAGCAGGCTTTGAATATTTGGAGTACAAAGTTCAATAATGCCCGAAGAGAGATCCAATTCCTAAAAAATAAGATGGTTGATTCACCAATGACCCAAAAGATAAGAAAATATATCTCTTCAAAGATAAAGCATGCTTGGGTGAGTGAAGAAAAATATTGGCATATTCGTGTGATAACCCACCTATTCTAATTTCGGGAGGCCAATCATTTACTAAAATAAAACAGGAATCTAAGTATGGTTCACTCTCAGCATCATTATCGCAATCATAATATAATATAAATAATACGATTTTTTTTTCCAATTGAGAAAAAGCATCTTTGACAATTCCCCCATACCCACTAAGACCTGGATTGCCTTTAGAAGCACCATTAACATTCAAATTAAACCACCTGTGGATTGGAGGATATCATTGAAGAATTTTTGGAACAGTCCTTGTCTGTGAAATTTTTACATTAAAAACGTTTAATATTTTATCATCAAAGGAAGAAGCCTTACTTTCAAATATCATACCCCTGCACATATTAGAAATTAGAGTAATGGCTTGATGTGTAAATTCACGATGATTGAAGTTTTTAGCCTCATATAAAGATAAAATTCTCCCTTGCCATATTTCCCAGCAAACAACACTAGGAATTTGCTCTTCCCAAAATTTTCATGTAGTCTCCTGTTCTATTATTAAACCACCAGTTCGAAAACAATGAAGAATTTGTTGTTCTATCAATTTTAGCTCCCATAAGATCTTGGAAATGATCCCATATTCGCTTGTACCCCTAAAATTGAGAAATAAATTATTAGAAGACTCGCAATGATTTTGTTAGGCCTGACATCTTGATACCAATTTGATTCCCAAGTCTATGATCACATCATCAAAAGGAAGATAATTATTCCGCAATCTCCAAGAGTTAATTGATATTTTCAGAGGAATGTTCCTTTCCCAAATCTGATTCAAAACAGATGAAGTTGTGAAATGTTCTTTTCAAATATCCAGGGCTAATTTAAAAGTAAAATGGCCAATGGTAGATGGTTTCAAGTTTAGTTGCCATTAATATTGACCATATTTTCTAAGCATTCTTCCTCAACTTGCATAATTCTTTTCCATGAATGAGATCCCACCTTAGGATTATATGCCTTATATCTCTTTTTCATAAATTCTGCCCATAGAGAAGTTTCTGATTTGAATTTCCAGTACATTCACATAGATGATGCTTTAATGAACATATTGAATTTTAAGAAATCAAGACCACCCTCACTTTTATTTCAACAAAGAGATTCACATTATTTCCATTGATATCTCCAACTAATATCATCATTTCCACCAGTGGCGGATCCAGGATTTTGTGTGAACTGGGGCGAAAGTTTCGATAGTTGCCGGGGTTTCGGGGGCGGGAGCCCCCGAGGCGATTTTTTTGGGGAGGGGTCGAGTTTTTTCGAGCATTTTTTGGGCTGTTTTTACTTTTTTGGGCATTATGTTCATTATCAACACTGATTGAAGTGGGAGATGACTTAACCTCAGCTTCAGATACGGTTGGTGCATTGTCTTCTCTTTTTCGTTTAAAAAATTTCTCTATTGATTCCCAATATTTACAAATTTAATTTAATTTCACATATAAATTTAATTTCATATAAATTTATATAAATTTACACAAAAACAGACGCATATAAACAATACACAAAATAAATTTATAAATTCACATTATAAATTTAATTTCATTTTAGTATAAATAATTTTAGTATAATTTCAGTAGTAAAAATATATAGGATTTTTCTTTTACTTTGGTACGAAAGAAGAGAGAGCACCATTTTAAGTTATGTTTTTTTTGTTTATTACAGATTTTCCCCTGAACTTTTAATATAATTACAAGTCACCTCCAGGTTTAATTTTTTACCAAAAAAAAAAAAATTTTTTTTTTTTGAAAAATGAACTGGGGCGGCCGCCCCGCTTCAGCCCGGGCTGGATCCGCCCCTGATTTCCACCCCAGAAATATTTATTCAACATATTATGAATTCTTCTTATGATGGCTTTAGGAGGTTTCAAAAATGCAATAAGCTTCATAGGAATTGAAGTTAAAACATGTTTTATAATGATGTATCTCCCTTTACTAGAGAGGAATTTGGGTTTCTATCCTTAAATTCTACTTCTAATAGAATCAATGATTTTATTAAAATATCTTATCTTACATCTTCCTTTATAAAGAGGGCAGCCCAAGTATTGTAATGGGAGCTTACTGCATTTCAAACCAGTGGCATATTCAATCTGAGCACTTTTATCAAGGGGATGCTTGTCAGGTAAAATAAATCTACTCTTAGAAAAATTTATTTTCTGACCTGAGATCTCTTCATACCTATTAAGAAACTCCACAATATCTTTTAAACTCCTTTTATCTCCTATAGAGAAGATGATTTCATTATCGGTAAAAGATAGGTGAGAAATCATTGGACATCCACTTGTGTGATAGAAAGGTTTAACAATTCCTTTTTGCATTAAACTTTCAATTCCCTTGCTTAAAACTTCCGCAGCCATGATAAAGAGACTATGAGAGAGAGGATCTCCCTGCCTTAGCCCCCTAGAAGAATGGAAATAACCTTTAGGAGCACCATTGATTAAGACTGAAAACGAGTTGGTTGAGATCATTCTCCAGATGAAATCAATCCATCTCTCCCCAAATCCCAATCTTCTTGTGTTATTAAAAGATAGCCCCAATTAACTCTATCATAAGCCTTTTCCATATCAAGATTTATAAAAACATTTCCACTATGAGTTTTCCTATCTAAATTGTAGACCATCTCTTGGGCAAGCATGGCATTATCTTGGACACACCTCCCCTTCACAAAGCCACTTTGGTTAGGAGATATAAACTTAGGAAGGACTGTTAAAAGTCTATTAGATAAGATTTGAGAGATAATATTTTTAAATAAATACACAAACTTATAGGCCTGTAATCACCACAGGTTTTAGGATGCTTAACTTTAGGTATTAAGGCAATTGAGGATCTTGTCCAACTTTTAGGTAACTATGATCCAACAAAAAAAACTATTAACTGCCTCTATAATATCATCCTTTATAATTAAATAATATGAATAAAATCATATAATTATAAATGAATGAATAATCCTCATGCATTAATAGATAAAAAGAGTGAACGAATAAACAATCGGTCACCAAATAAAATAATCACAATAAGTAAATAAACAAATTGAGTATTGAAATATAAATGTCTGATAGTAATATAAAAGCCTATCCATATATGGATAATATGCTCCAAACTGAAATTGAATTAACTAATCCTATCTAGACAAAATAGACTGAGGTATCTAAACATAGATGTAGTGTCCACAGCTACCGCACGACAAAAATGAATCTATCTATGCGGTCCAGGAAGCTGTTGCTGCACACTTGGGATAATAAAAGAAGAATAAGCAAAAATAAAAGCCTACGGGTCAAAGCCCTTAAAGTATAAAATATTTTTCAAGTAGATAATTGTTTTAAATCGATCAAAACAATAGTGTATTATTCTCATAATTAACCGGTCGCACTCATGTGGGATAAACCTCGCCTCTCAACTATAGTGCGCACCTAACGTGTTCATTTATTTATCCTAATTAAAATTCCCATTCTAACTAGGATATAAATAACCTCTATCTAAACCCAATCCCTTTAATACTCTCTATTAGCTAAGTATAATGATCATCACTATATATACGTTCATAAACCATGTTGTAGCAACACACTTGCTATAATTAGATAGTCACGTAATAAACATAACATAGCTATGGTCTTGCTATATATATATAGTATCGTATACACATACACATATATATCACTCTCTATATATGTATAATCGCATCCCCAGAGCTGATACATCACGAATGCATCCCTCGTGTGCTATCCGGCTCCATGCATCACCCCTCACATCGAGCCGCTGGGTTGGAATCTCATCGTCAATCCTAAACAAAAACACATACAATGGAGACGGTTATAGATATACATTCGGGGTAGCAACCACACCACATCATGCCCAACCGGACTCGAAATAACCACCTATCTTCACACACGAATAGTGGCCATGCAACAATCCTATGACTTGGGGAATTAATCCAATAACTATTGGCCAACACCAGGATGGACTACCCACTACACGCAATGTAATGACCCCACTTTTATATGCCAATATATAAGTGTTTTTACAATTGCGTCTTACTTGTTATTTAATAATGCTATATTATTACAAAACTCATTTTTTAAATTTAAAGAATCAACTGTAAAATGGGTGAAATTGAAGTTTTATGACACACTCTAAGCTAAATGATAAGTTTTGGGGCAGAAAATATAATTTTGTGAAACTTTAGGAACTTTGTTTTAATTAAGAAAGTTTCAGGGACTAAAATAAATATATAAATAGGACCATTTTGCAAATAAAATATTTATAGGGACCTCTAAGAAGTATTAAAAATATATAGTGTGAAATTACCAAAATACCTTTTATATGTAAAAATACCCTTAATAACTTTCCACCTCCTGCTGTATTTGGCCACCAAACTTTACACGTGCCATCCATATAAATAAAGGCAAAACACATGTCGTCCATTTGGAAGAAGTTAAAACACGTGTCGTCGTTGGGTGAATAAAGACGACAAGACAACTTCGTTACATGACACGTCAACGTCGACTCACCAAAATGAAAGCTTAGTCACCCAGACACGTATCAACACCTAAATACCTTTGACAAACTATAAATATAGCCCTTAGGATCAGTTATTACACGAAATTACTCCAAAAGCTTACAAAGAAATAGTGAGAGAAAGTGCGGAAAAATTTAAGAAGAAGTTTCGTCTTAGTGATCCAAGACTCGATATCTGTAACTTCGTACTTTTGTTTTAAGTGAGTACTCTATGACGTTCCTTGAGTATTTTGATTATATGATATTATGCAAAGTACATATATTTTGTGAAATGCTTTTATTCTCATATTAATTTGATATTGACGATTCCCTCATTTGTTATATGTGTATATCTCTTAATATAAACATCTGAATTGAATTCTGAAATTATTGGTTCGGCCTATGGAAACTCTCTTACTATATTGGCCTTGACTAGTGGGTGGAAATATTTGGGTGGTACCTTCCCCGCTGGTTTATCACTGGTGTGCCCTAAACAAGGCATTATTCTAGAGATCATGATTTTCTATTTGTGTTGTTACCGGGTGGAAATATTTGGTGACACTATTGGTGTATCTGGATATTAGAGTGTACATGGTCATTAAAATTTAAAATGGAATTATTGACATATTGCTCATTCCCTTATTTGTTCTGTTCTGAACTGTTTATTTTGAAAATATATGTTGTTAGTTACTTCATATATATTACTGTAAATTCCTGCTCATATATGTACATGCCTTATGTTCTAAATTGAATAGGTATCAATTTTCTGAAAACCCTGGAATGTCTGGAGATTAAATCTCACTCGGCTTTTAGCTGATGTTGTATAAATAACGATTTTTCAGGAAATAAGTAGGCTCGCGGAGGGAACGTAAAAGGACTATGTTGAAGATTCATCTTAAAAATCTCTTTTTGTTATTTAAATAAAATGCCTATTTTATCATATAGAGTGTGTTTGGCTCTCTTGTAATAAGTTTTAAATTTTGTCTTAAGTTGTAACTCGTTATTACTTTTAATATATATGAAGCTTCCTATAGAAAGCTCTAATGACGTAATTCCTTCATTTTTAGTATTTTATGATTCATAACCATGTGATTGTATTTCCGTTTCATACATTATAAGATTTTTTTTAAACAATAATATTTGTTGCCCTGGTGGCATGTCAAGATACTCCTTCCCTACTACTAGTTTGGGACGGGTTCGTGACACGCAACCTCCTATGATAGCACTACCGAGTGGGTATGTTAAATAAAACAAGTAGCATATAGAAATATATATTTCTATACATAAGTCTAGTCTCGTCAGTGAGATTCACCTGCTCATGAGCCAACACTACATAGGCCCCTCCCCAGTAGTCTTGGCCTTCGAGACCTTTTCCTCAACATTTACAGTCACGCATCCAGTTTTGCTCTCCAGTCCATAATTGTCTTTCACGTCTCGACCTTTCCATGTGTCGACCTCGTACCATTCTGGAAGTCTGAGACCATGTTGACTATCTTAACAAGATCTTCTCAACCTCGTAGTTACCTGCTTCCTTGGACCTCCTTCTTTAGTCTAAGCTTAGCCAAGACTATTAGAGATGACATCGACATTTTATATGGCACACGTGACTTGGGCATCATTAGTCCATATGGACCACACTGTTATTACAAATCTTCAGCCCACATGGAGGAATATTTTGTCATCATGGATAATACACGTGCTAGACAGGTGTTGATATCTCATTGGGTCACTTACCTCATGCACATATATTGCATGCTTGGGGGGCCCACTGTGCACCCCCAAGACTATATAAGACGTATTTTTCTTCATTTAAAAGGATCGAGATTTAGCAACCCTAGCTGAAACTCTATTAAACTATAAAAAAGAGGGAGAAATTTTGAGAGATTATACTCATGCCCATTAGTGCCCTTTAGTAAATACATACACCACGAACTTTGCATAGTGAAGTAGACCTATTGGCTTAACCACTTTATTTATCTGTGTCTTATCCATTCTCTCATCTCCTTCCTGTCATTTACATTCTTGCATTGATACATTACTCCATTATTAGCTAAGCTAGAGCTTGAAGTGCATATAAATTTAAGTGGTGATTCACAGCATCATCATTTTGGCACTGTATGCAGGAAGAGATTATCTTCTTCTACTTTATTTTTCAGCTTAGACTCTCACTTCTTCCTCTGGTGGTGGTCTGGATACACCATTGTTGGACTTTTACTACCACTGAAAGAGATGGGTGGGTGTTCCTTAAGCTTCATGCTTACTCACGGTTCATATAGATTTAGTTACTTCTTCTCACCAGAGACATGGCATATGAATTGCTTCCAAGTGTCAGCACAAGTTCCATCCATCCACCACCTCAGTCAAAAATAGCTGATGTGGTGGGGGTGATGCGATCCTTAGTGGCCACCTAATAGAATATGCAAGAGCAGTTCATAGCATTTAGCCAAAGCGTGTTGGAAAGGGCCCAGGTGATCCAACCATGATTATTACTCTAGACTCCAGGAAGACAGTGCATTCGACAACAGGGTGACCACCCCCTGCCCCATAAAAGGAGATTCAGTGCCATCAGCGGTAGAAAGACGTTGATGATCCTAGGTGTCTTCGCCTGGGAAAATAAGTCCAGGACTATCCAGACGACCAGGACTATGACGAGGAAGACTATTAGGAGACGTATGAGGTATCAGGTGACAAAATTCGCCCAGCTGCATCCTACAAAGGAAAGAATGCTCGTCTGACACCTGAAGGTCGACCAAGGACTTCAACTTTTAATAGGCTCAGTAGAAGGTCGTCCTTCAACTGTCTCAGCCAGGGCAAAGATTTGCATGATCGGATCCCCCGTTCTCATACTAATGTTGCATCCAGGGGAAATAGCAGACATAGTGATGATCGGCCCCGGCAAGGTCGAGACAAGGATGAGCAAAGAGAAGTAAATAGTCGGCAGAGGACGGTGGCACGAGAGTTGACATCTGTGGAGGTTATGCTGAGAAGAGGTGATGATAATGTCATCGCTGAAGATAAACCTTGTAATAACTCCATTAATAGATTAGAAGACAAAATTTTCATTTTGATGAAGAGCCGAGACCCCATCTATTGTGGCTACATGGAGGGGTCTCCTTTCGTGGCAAGGATCATGAGTCACCCTACCCCAACAAAGTTTTAACCTCCTAAAGTCAGCCCGAAGTATGATGGGAGTTTCAATCCCGTCCATCACATAGAGATGTATCAGTCGGAAGCTGACATCTACTCAACCCTGAATGAAATGAGGTGCAGGGAATTTTCTAGTACCCTCACAGGTGAGGCCCATATATGGTACAAAGCCTTGCCTAAAAACTCCATCGACGATTCCAAGTTGCTGGCTAAGAAGTTAATGCATAATTTCTGCTTTGGCATGAAACCACCAAAGAAGGGAACTCACCTCTTATATGTGAAATAAGGCAAGAATGAAACTCTAAGAGATTACATTTCTTGGTTCAACAGGAGGAACTGGAAGTGGAATATTATGAGGAGAATATTGCTACGACAACCCTTATTAAAGGGATATAGTCGAGAAAATTGCTTTGAAAGCTAGACGAAGATCCTCTAAAGACCATGACGGAACTCCTGGCCTCAGTTAGGAGGATCATGAATGTGGATAAGGACATGGATGTCAAAAGGGAGACATGAAAGAGTTCATTAGAGGCAAGTCTGATAAGGAAAAAGATAAGGAAGGAAATAAGAGCTCGACCGAAGATAAATTTGCTAAGTATACCCCTCTGGTGGTTAGCCCCGACATGATCTGTGATACCCCAACTATTTTAATCATGGATGATCAGTCCTTTATCAATACAATAAGTAATCTCATTCGATTCATTCTTATCATCACCGTCAAAACCTTTTTAAATTACTAATGACCTATGTCAAATTAAGCCGGTGACAAATTTTATCTTTCATTAATATAACAACTTATAAAATAAGTAAAATACCCAAACCATCCACACAACATAATAGTCTGGATCAAACACATGGTAAATATCTGAATAAATAATATCGAATAAACTATCGGTTCCCAAAATAAAATCCGACTATAAGTCTAAAGTAATTAACTATATCCAAACATCGTCTAACACATACAAAAATAATTGTATCAACTAAAGGGGACAACATACCCAAATGAAATACTGAAAAGTAAATCCTAGTCTAGGAATGAATAATTAAAGCATCTAAGAAAACTCGTGCAAGCCTCCATAAATGCTGCAGTTACGTATCCCTGGAATGAATCATCAAGCTTGACGTCACTGTGGCTGGACACCTAAAATATTTTAGAAAATAGATTTGACAAAGGTCAGAGCCCAAAACGTTTTGAAAATATTTTACAAGCATTTAAATCACTATTTAAAAGAAGTTATTAGATACACCTGTTAGTTCCACGAACACTTGCTTAAGTTCTTTACCTCTCATCTAAAGTGCACACCTAATGTCTCTTACCTAGCTATGCTACCCAACCTAATAAGGCCACATATCTAACTAACCAAAAAAGGTTTAGCTATCGAGTATCGCCCATACGATACGTTATTCTACTACCAATGATTAATATTAATCACTGAAGTTGCAGGGTTATATAAATTAAGTTTAATTTCGTAGAATACACTCCTTACACAACCAATTGATTAGGCCACAGAATTAATGCTTACCAAATTTTATCTTTCTTACTAATTCCTAAGTGAGCATGCAGGATTATTAATTATGTAAAAAGAAAGCACAACCACTACACGTCGATGTATGAGGAAAACTCAAATGGAAAAAACCTCAGATGGCTGGGCCTAGATAAATCAACTACGAATATGATTTCACAAAAAGACTTAAAAGACTTAAGGAATTGCCACAATAAGACTCGCTGAAGTCGTCTTCTCTACCTCTATCCGTAGTATGCAAAGATCCAACGCGTTGTACAACACTTCACGTGTCTCGGTATCCATCAGAACCCAAAAACCATCTCCAATTACCACTCTTATGAAGATCCGCCGTACACAGCAAGGATGAATAACTTGTAGGATGTGTATGGAGTTTTTGGTTCTCAAAATATGATCAAAAGATCAGAAAAAGGTTGGAGACTATGTAGTAAAAATGATAATATGTTTTCACTTTTTGTTCAAGAGGTATTCATCAACAAATTTTCGTCCATATGAAAGATACTTAAGAGAAACTAGTGGACAAAATAGTTAAGAAAAAATTGTGAAATTTAAAAAATTCAAAATTACAGTAGGTTGTTCGAACATGGTCATTCGAATGACTATGTTTGAACAAACTTCTAACGAAAATATATGAAAAAATGCGAAGAAAGTCGTTGGAAGTTCGTTTAAACAGGCTCGTTCGAACGATAATATTGAATTAACTTCTAAAGAGAATTCAGAAGAAAATGTAAGGAAGTTCGTTAGCAAAGTCCTTCGAACAGGTTCATTCAAACGACCTGGGAAATTTTCCAAAAATTAATTTTATTTTAAATGACTTAAAATTGATTTTGAAATTCCATCAAAAGGCATTTAAAAATTGTCTCCAACATAAATAATATAACCGGGTCATATAGCTTTGGGAAAAGAGCACTCAAAATTAGATTGATGAGAGATAAAAGTCGAATGCTCGAAATCTTCATTGATGATAAATGATTGACAACAATGACCCAAAATGTTTTGTCCAACGGAATTAGCCAATGCTACAAATGGACTCAATTGAAAATTTGTCCATAAAAATATCCCCCTTTGGGTATTCGGGGACAAAATATAAAATAAATAAAATAAAAATATGACTCTCAATTTGCTAAGCCAAGCCATCAAGTCGATCCTAAATCCCATCCCCCCCTCCCCCCCCCCCAAAAAAAAAAAGATAGACTGACTCGACTCACTACTAAGTTGCATTATTGATAGTAGGCAAAAACCTCACAATAAGTGGCCAACACACATGAAACAAGAAAATCATAAAATTCATGGGTAAATAAAGATGTAAATAACAAAATTTGTGTCTCCACCTAAACATGCTCTCCCCATTTTTGTCCTAAAAAGACAAAGGGATAGAACTAACCTATAGTGTTAGTGAATATATATTGAAAAAAAATACAATGGCAAATAGAAGCAAGATAATAGCCACAACATAAATAGAGAACGGAAATCATCCACACAACCAATATAGCATATGAGGAAATGAGAATTGATTAACACTAAAATTAAAAACCAAGATGTTCCAAGAAAAAAGCACCAATATCCAAACAAAATAAGGGAAGAGAAAAATACAAATATCTGGTACAAGCGAGGTGAATAAATAAAGAAAATAAAATCCTCTCTCTTATAAGAACATAAGATAAAAAGAAATACAAATAAGGAACATCAAGAAGCTGAAGATCATTTGAAGTGTCATCGGGAACGAATTCGGTTCCGAAGGAGCCCGCACCACGCACATTTCTAAACGGCAAAGATCCTCAAAATGTCCAATGAGAATGGACTCTCGCCTAGCCTGGGCCTCATCGTGACGATCCTGCGCCTCCTATTGACGAGCCTGGGCCTCCTTGTCTCTCTCTCGATCCCTCTGCGTAGGGAGTAAAAGTTCTTGCAAAAGAGACCTATACTGGAGACGGTCCTCCTGAATCTGCTCAACTTGTGAATGCATATACCTAATATCCTCCAACTTTATAGGAGGGTGAGGAAGAGAAGTAGATCATCTAGCTGGAGCTGGTGTGGATGAGGCGACAGAGTGGGATGACTCGAAATGGGAAGGACTGGGATGAGGTATATCATGAGGAAGATGACCACGTGAGCGATCGATAAAGGAGTTATAAATTTTTGATAACGAGAGACCACGATATCCGGTGAAATGAGGGGACAACCAACCTCAAGGCAATGATGAGTAATAATAACAACAAAAGGTAAATCTTGCCTAATGGGACCGGAAGGATTGACACGAATGACCTTAATTACACCAAAGATAAAACTAGGAAGGTCAGTAGACATCCTAGTGCTAATGGCATACATTAAGTTAATGCGTTCCCTAGA
This sequence comes from Sambucus nigra, assembly GCA_949130495.1. Lineage (NCBI taxonomy): Eukaryota > Viridiplantae > Streptophyta > Magnoliopsida > Dipsacales > Adoxaceae > Sambucus > Sambucus nigra. The sequence goes on along the minus strand of OX422207.1, from coordinate 44,521,514 downwards.
GATTTGAGTGGTGTTGGAACGGGGAAGAAGACATACATAAACAATCCAATTAAGGATCATAAAATCAGGATGGAGATGTTTATGATAAATGGTGAAAGTTCTGGCCTGGAAAAGATGACAAACGAAGTTCATAATGAGACGTGTCTCAGGTCGAGCGTCATTGGGCCATGGAAAGGATGGGTTTGGGACATGAGGCAAACCTACAAGACACGCAATAGAGTCAGGAGTGATAGTGATTTACTGACCTCAACCAGTAGAGAATAGATCAATCTCAAGAACACACATACCAAAGAAAAATTCCCTAATAAGATTAGGGTAAATAGGATCATAAAGTCCAAATAGGGGATCCCATCCTAGGGTAGAGGGCCAGGAGTAAGATAAGTTGATAATTTTCTTTCAGACATAGGTCCTAGTGGAAAAACATTAGGTGTGATACAGTGTATTTTTTCAATGGTTCCCCAACGCAGATAAATGTTTAGAATTGATACATATTCATCTGAGAAGGATGAACGCTCCTCATTGGATGAACCTACGTGACGATTGCGACGACTGCGGTTAGGCATAGTAACAGACAGAGGAAACTACAACCTACCCAACAAAAAAAAAATGAATCTTTAAAAAAATTATCAAAAGACTGCATGAAACCAACACTTAATGGGGGAAGATAAAAGTTTTGAAGGAAATGATTTATATAATGAAAACTACATATATATTATATCCCCAACAAAATAGAGTGAGAATATATTAAATTGCGAAGAAGGGTAAACTGAGAATGAGGGATATTTTAAGCCAACCTAAATCATATATAACTCAATACTAACTAAATAAAAATGGAAGAAGAAAAAAAATGAAACTTGAAATCCGATAACCCAACTCGAGATGATCGAGAGAATGGAGAAGAAGAGTGGAGTAATGGAGGTTATAAAAAATTAGAGTTATAGTGTGGAACGGTAGTTGAGAAATGGGAAGACGGTTGAGGAGATATGGAAAGGAGGGAAAGTGGAGAAAGGGATTTAGGAGATTAAGGGAAAATAGGGGTTAGGGAATCCGGGGAAGAAAGAAGATAGAGAATAGGTGGGGAGTTGAGATGGTAGAGAAGAAAACTTGCCAACATCACCCAAGATAAATGCAGTTTGTTCGAACCATGTACTAATGAAAAATCTGGAAAATGGCTAAATGTTGTTAAAATTCCCATTTGAACTCTGTCGTTCGAACGACATTCGAACGAATATCCAATAAAAATACAGAAGATTTGTGTAAAAATATCGTTAGAAAACTAACGAAAATGCCGAATTTTTAAAAGCTTCCAAAAACCAAAAGAATGCAAAAATATATAGTTTAAGGAGTGGGAAGGTTAGAAACCCACAAAAGATGATTTTTAATTGTCCTAGGTGTAGTGTAGACATGTTCGAACCGTGGGAGCAAAAATGAAGGGGTGTCAACAATGCGAGTGAGAGCATGACCTAAGACAACGCACTAGTGCAAAATACGAAACAATATATCAACACAATATACACTAACATATGCCTTTTATCAATAAAAAGGAATACGATTGGGCACTGTTTCATAAAAGCAAAACGCCTAGATGATTGGTGATTCTCTAGCCAATAGAGTCATAAAAACAAAAGCAATATAACGATTAATTGTGCAAGTACGTTGATCTCCAACCTATATCTCCCATCAATATCATATATGCTTTAGAGAACATCTTTTTGACGCATCAAACAAGCTAAATTATTTTGGCCTTGGCTATTTATCATTTTTCAATGCCATATTTTTTGGCTCTATTTCTTTTTGCAAATGAGGGTATTCACGCAAAAACATTTTATTTTTCACAGCCCGAGTCCATAGCTAATTATAAACAAATCGGATGAATATTCTTATATTTTTCCAAATTCGAGAAATGGATTTACATTCTTAAGACCGATTGCTTAAAAAATGAGGTGACAAAATTGATAAGACAACATCGTACTCCACCGAACGAATGCAAAGCTACATAGACTTCCTCAAGATTCCGTGAAAGGTGTGTGCAAGTAAGAAAAATATATGAGGCAATCATGTAAGAATATATCATAAACAAGCATCAATTTGCACAAGCGAGACGGAGTCCGGATTAGCTACTTATCGAAGTTACATGGACATGAAATGAAATAGTGATTCGAAAACGTCACACACATAACCTATATGGACAACAGATTTATGAAGGCCTTTCTACTAAAAAAAATATTTTTGGATTTTTTGAGAAAATATATGTACAAAATATAATCTAGTTCATAGGTATGAAGATAGACATGATGCACAACCTAAACTAGATGGACGACTCCGAACTCAATCAATGGATCAAACCCCAATGAATTTCCTAAGGTTTTCAAACTTAAGGGCATCTAGAGGTTTGGTAAATATATCAGCCAATTGATGATCGATGCCTATAAATCTCAAGGAAATGACTTTCTCTTCAACTAACTCTCGGATAAAGTGTTCTCGAATCCTAATATGATTTATTCTAGAATGTTGAACGGGATTACATAAAATATGGATTACACGCGTGTTGTTATAATAAATAGTCATTATGCCTTGTGGGATACCGTAATCCTCTAACATTTGTTTCATCCAAATGAGTTGAGTGCAACAACTCCCAGTGGCTATGTATTCGGCCTCTGTCGTGGACAAAGAAATAAAAAAAATTTATTTGCTCATCCAAGAGACAAGTGCACTACCAAAAATAGAAAACCCTTCTAGATGTCCTTTTGCATCAATCAACATCTCCTGCACAATCGGCATTCAAATATGCCGATAGATAATCGTTGGTGTCGAAGGAGTACTAAATCCCAAAAGACTATGGGTGTGCAAAAAAACCGACCAAACCGACAAAACCGAGCCGAACCAAAAATTTTCGGGCCGGTTTTTTTTTAGGTTCGGTTCGGTTTAATCAGGTATAAAACCGACAGGGTCGGTTCGGTTTTCGGTTTTGGCATAAAAAACCGATTTTGAACCAAACCGAACCGATTTAATTTTTATACTTTTTAATTTTATATTTTATATTATATTTATATTAGTCTTGACATATTATATTTTATTTTTTAATTTTATATTTATATTAGGTATTAAAAAAATATGTTTTTTATTAAAATAAAGGAAAAAACCGAACCGGCCCTGTATAAAACCGGCCCTGTCAAAAACCGATGGGTAAACCGAACCGGCCCTGTCAAAAATCGACCCGATTCGGTTCGGTTCGGTTCGGTTTTTTAGCATTTTCGGTTCGGTTCGGTTCTCCTCCTCCAAAAACCGACATGGTCGGTTCGGCCCAAAAAACTTGGTCAAAACCGAACCGACCGAACCGTGAACACCCCTACAAAAGACAGTATCCCACTAACATATTTAATGATACGCTTAAAGGCAAGTAAATAAGACTCTTTTGGGATGGCTTAATAGTGGTCACAAACTCCTACACTTAAGTACATATTCGAATGACTAGCGATTAAGTAGAGTAAACTACATATCATACTCCTAAAAAGTGTGTTCTCTACATCCTTTCCTTCGGTGTCCTAACTAAGTTTAACTGATGAACTCATTGGAATACGTGTATAATTAGCAGATTCTAAATTAAATTTCTTCACAAGGTGTTCTGCATACTTAGTTTGGGATAAAAATATCTTGCTATCTATTTGACTAACTTGAAGACCTAGAAAGAAAGTGAGCTCACAGACCATACTCATCTCAAATTCATATTTCATTTCTTTTGAAAATAATTGATTATGTTTATCACATGTAGATCCAAAAACTATGTCGTCGACATATACTTGGGCAACTAATATCGCATTTTCATCTTGATGAACAAATATTGTCAAATATACTCCCCCTCTTTAAAGGTCGCGAGAAAGAAGATAAGAAGTAAGCCTCTCATACCAAGCACGGGTTGATTGCTTCAAAACATATATAGTTTTCTTAAAAAAGAAGACGTGATTAGGATACTTTGGGTCCTTAAACCCTTTAGGTCATTCAACATAGACTTCATCCTGAAGAATGCCATTTAAAAGTTCACTTTTGACATCCATTTGATACAGTTTGAACTTAAGGTGACATGTTATGGCTAGTAAAAGACGAACCGACTCTAACCTAGCAACTGGAGTAAAAGTCTCATCAAAGTCAAAACCTTCTATTTGGGTGTATCCTTGGGCTACTAACCTAGCTTTATTACAAACAATGACACCATTTTCATCCAATTTATTTTTGAAAATCCATTTGGTACCAATGACATTAGTATCACTAAGCCATGGAACTAATTCCCAAACATCATTTTTCTGAAATTGTAGCAACTCTTCTTGTATGGCATTAATCCAATATTCATCTTTTAGTGCTTCTTTCAAAATTTTAGGTTCAATTTTAGAGGTATAACACAAGTAAGTAACCTCATTTTCCAATTGCACCCTAGTCTTGACACCTAATTCGGGACTCCCAAATTTGGAAGGGTCATGACTTTTACAAATCTAAGGAGATGGGTCATTTTTCTCAATTGTCGAGTCCACCAAGTCATTGTGAGACTCGACGTTTTCAACAACGAGAGGTGCATCACACTCATAAGAGAAATCTTCCTCATTATCGATAAATGTAGCTGGAGCATCATCTTTTATGATTACATTTATTAATTCCATAACTTTAGAACTCACTAAGTTATAAACTATAAAAGCTCTACTATTTTGAGACTACCCTAAGAAAATAACCTCATCAGTCCTCGAGTCAAATTTACCTAGAATCTCTCTATCCTTAAGGATGTAACAAGGACTTCCAAAGACTCTAAAATAGGCTAGATTGGGTTTCTTATCGGTCCACAATTCATATAGTTTTATTAGTATTAAGATGAAAGTATACCCTATTCACGGTGTAACAAGCGGTTCTAACTACTTTCGGCCAAAACCTACAGTGCACTTTCCTACCTAGGAGCATAGATCTTGCCATTTCTTGGATCATTCGATTTTTACTCTCAACTATACCATTTTTTGTGGTGTTCGACTGGTCGAAGATTCAAGCATAATACCAACTTCATCACAAAAATCATTCACACTGGATTCCTTAAATTCAGTTCCATTATCACTTCTAAACCGATTTGTGGTGACACCATGTTGATTTTGTAAGACTCTACATTTAACCGTTAGAAATTCAACAACATCAGATCTTTCTCTTAAATATCCTACTATAGAGTATTTTGAAAAGTCATCTACGGTCACAAAGATATATCTCTTTCCTCATATACTCTCGGTACTAGTGGAACCCATAAGGTCCATGTGTATAAATTCTAAGACATGAGAGGTAGTTATTGAGTTCAACTTTTTATGTAGGCTCTTAATTAAATTGAGGAGGTTGGTTATCCTAAGAATGGTAAGCCTCGAACTAAGTCTTTTCTCACTAAGCAATCAAGATCTCTAAAGTTTACATGATCTAACCATTGATGCCAAAGATCGGCATACGAGAGTTTTGCACTATTGCAGACGAAAGAGGACATTGGAATGATTCCATAACAATTATCACTGGTCCTCACAACTTGTAAAATGGCCTCACTTGATTTATCATACATGGTGTACTCCAATTGACTAAACTTAACGTCAAGGTTTTCATCACATAATTAGCTAATGCTTATCAAATTAGTTTTGAGTCCATTAACATAAACAACATTTTCAAGTTTTGGAAACCCGAAAATTTCCATAGTGCCTCTATCCATGATTCGAGATTTACTTCCATTGCCAAAGGTGACTTTACCATCTTTATAGTTTTCAAGAGTGATAAAAAGAGATTTATCACATGTCATGTGTCTTGAACATCCACTATCAAAATACCACTGGGAGGTATTTTGAGACTTAAGAGCAATATGAAGAACAAAATCCTTCTTGGTCTTATCTTTCTTAACCCAAGATTGAGTTGTGTTCCTCCATTTGTTGACTCTAGTCTTTTGTTTGGAATTGTTTTCTTGGGCTCTAGAGAACCTTAGAAACTCTTCCATTAAACATTTGGATGTGTTGACTAGATACTCAACATGGTTTTTAAGGCTAGCGAAGGAGCTATAATGCGGCCTAGGAGTTATGAAATAGGAATTCTTTCCAAGCTTGTAACAAAAATCTCTAAGATGCCCCCTTTTGTGATAATAGGTACAAGTATAGGGTTGATTAGGAGTCACTCTCATAGGATTCTTAGGTTGACTCTTCTTAGGTGGGTTAAGTTTAGGAGGGTTTTCTTTGGAAACAAACTTAGCTATGGGTTAGAATTTAATATTGGATAACTCACCATCTTCATGTCTTATACCCTTTGTCTCTTGGTAACCTTTCTTCTTATAACCCAAAACTGGACCTAGGAATAACTTTCCCATTTTTCCTGAATTATCTTCAAGTGTGACTTTGACTTATCGAGAGGACTCGAGATCTTTCTCAAGTTTGATAATTTTTTCTTCAAGTGTTTTTCTAATCTCCAAAGATTCGTGAAGATCTTAATTAACACGAGCTAGAGAGTCAGTCAAATCACATTTTTCTTTACCTACCAAAATAACCTTCTAGGAGAGAGAAACATTAATCACCTCGAGTTGACTAACTAAAGACTCCTTTTCCTTTAGGCTTTTAACACCTTTTCTAAAGTCAACACCTTAAAAGTAAACATTTTATTAATCTTTTGAATTCACATAGACTCGGTGCATAACTCGAAATAGGCGGATTGCAATTCACTTACATCTACCTCACTCTCACTTTATTTTTCATCACTACTTTCTGAGTGAGTGGATATAACCTCAAAATCATGCTCAAAAATGTCAACACTAGGATATGACTCACTTACAACACTAGCTTGACTTGCCATAAAGACAGTGAAGTTGTTTCTAAGAGGAACGAAATCATTGGAAAGATCAAACTCAATCTCACTGCCGCTAAGAGTTGCATTATAAATGGCCTTTTCTTTACCTTGTCTCTTAAGCTTAATGGATCATTCATACGCTCTATGTCCTTATCCTTCACACTCAAAACATCTCTCCGAACCATCCATTTTAAAGTTATCTCTTTTAAAGTTGTTATTTTTAAACTTCTTTTGATCCTGATTATTAAAACTTATACTTCCCTTGTTTTTCTTTTTCTCAAATTTAGGTTTTTCAAATTTTGAGTTTTTATTTTTAAACTTGAGAAATTTTTTAAATTTATTAGCAAATAAAGCCATATTGTTAGGATCGATATCAGACTCTTCGGATTTGGACACTTATTCTTTCTTAACTTTTAAAGCTACTCCCTTATCTTTCTTTTTGTTATCTTTAGGAAACATGTCTAATTCAAATGTTTTGAGATCACCTACAAGCTCCTCAAGTTTGAGAGAATCTAACACTCCTAAAGAAGTAAGAACCGTGACTTTCGGAATGAACCGACCTGGGAGAGATTTAAGAATCTTCTTAATTACTCGACTTTCAGGGATTTTATCACCTAAGTTGAAACATGGATTAACAATATCAGAAATGGGGGCATAAAATTCATCAAATGTTTCACTTTCTTTCATGGTGATGGTTTCAAATTGAGCGGTTAAATTTTGACGTTTAGAAGCTTTAACTGCACTCGTTCCCTCATGTGTTACTTAGAGAATGTTCCAAGCCTCCTTTGAAGTTTCACAAGTTATGAAAAAATGAACTCCTCGGGAGTAACAACACTAAACAAAGAATTTAAACCTCTATAATTAAAGTTACACAATTTTAATTCATCCTCACTCCATTCCTTTATAGGTTTTAAAATAGTTTCTCACTCAACTATAATAGGGGAGGGGGGGGGGGGGGGGGACTATCCTTTTTCAACAGCAACCCAAACACGTTCATCAATTGATTTTAATGCATATTTCATACGTGCATTCTAGTAGGTGTAGTTAGTTCCATCAAACATAGGTGGTCTTTTCGACAAAAAACTTTCTATATAACTTCCGGGATTCATCTAAATAACTTTTAGAGACTTTCTCTGATACCAATTTAAATTTGTAGGGTTATAGGAATTAAGTTTAATTTCGTAAAATACACTCCTTACACAACCAATTGATTAGACCACAGAATTAATGATTACTAAATTTTATATTTCTTACTAAATCCTAAGTGAGCACAAACGATTATTAATTATGCAAGAAGAAAGAACAACCATTACACGCCGATTTACGAGTAAAACTCAAATGGAAAAAACCTTAGATGGCTGGTCCTAGACAAATCCACTACAAATATGATTTTACAAAAAGACTCAAAAGACCTGCATACTTGACACAATAAGACTCAATGAAGCCGTCTTCTCTACCTCCGTCCGTCGTACGCGAAGATCCAATGCGTTGCACAACACTTCTCGTGTCTCGGTATCCATCGAAACCCAAAAACCATATATAATCAACATTCGTGCAAAGATCCACACACACAATAAGGATGAATAACTTGTAGGATGTGTATGGTCTTTTGGTTCTTTAAACATGATCAAAAGATCACAAAAAGGTTGAAGACTATGTAGTTAAAAGGATAACATGTTTTCTCTTTTTGTTCAAGAGGTATTCATCAACCAATTTTCTTCCATGTGAAAGACACTTAAGAGAAAGTAGTGGACAAAAATAGTTGAGAAAAGAAACTGCAAAAGTTTAAAAAATATTCAAAATTATAATAGGTCATTCGAATATGATCATTCGAACGACTATGTTCGAATGAATTTCTAACGAAAATACTGGAAAAAATGCGAAGAAGTCATTGGGAGTTCGTTTGAACAGGCTTGTTCGAACGACAATATTGAACGAACTTCTAACGATAATTCAGAAGAAAATGCAAGAAGTTCGTTAGCAAAGTCATTCGAATAGGTTCGTTCAATGACCTGGGCAATTTTCCAAAAATAAAATTTATTTTAAATGACTTAAAACTGATTTTAAAATTCCATCAAAAGGCATTTAAAAATATTTAAAAATTATCTCCCACACAAATAATAGAACCCGTTCATATACCTTTGACAAAAGAGCACTCGGGATTAGATTGGTGAGAGATGAAAGTCGAATGCTTGTAATCTTCATTGATGATAAATGATTTACACACATTTTGTCCAACGGAAATAGCCAATAATACAAATGAACTCAATTCAAAATTTGTCCTTACAATCGCATCTTATTATTGAATCAATTATTTACGTTCCTCTACTTAAATTTCATTTATATATACACAATCTATTGACTCTACCATCTCACATATGTATATTAATAACACTTGTATATTTTTATCACACTTCTAATATATACAACTATAGCATCCCTTGGAATGGCCTCCGTGATGCTTGCATACTCTACTAGCATGTCCATATACCTCTCGTACCAAATCAAGGACTATTGGTTTGGAATGTTTCCTCAAACCCTCAATCAAATAACATACAATGGAGGAGAACATAGTTTTAAACCTTTGGGCTACGCCCATACCTAACATACCCAAATGACCTTCCAGTCCCACTAATACACAACACAAATGGGAAAAACCTTAACTGTTTTTATGTACTGGGGCACACATCCAAACCTCACTAGAATCACCAAGGTGGGATCATCCTCCGTGCGTAACCTCCCGTGATAGCAGGCAGCGTAGGTATGTTCACACACAAACCAATTACATAATAGGTAATCATACAATATATATATATATATTCAGTAGGTATGGCACGCAACCCATCATATAAACTCGTACATAGTATATATCTCTTGAATACTCAACGTACTATCAATTTACAATTTATAACCTCTTATTGTCCATTTTCGAGTAATTCTCACTTCCTGAAGGGTCCTAGTTACCCCTAAAATTATTTCAGTAGCTAATACACTCATACACTAATGTTCTGAATCATAGGTTCACTCATACTTCCCGTGATGCGTTCTAAGTCTTGCGAAATCAATAAATATTAAAATATACCCAATAAACTCCGAGCCTTAATTTTTCTCAGCTGGGTAAATCTCAACCCTACCATAGGCCTACAAGAATTTATTATATCCCACACTGTAGTTTAAGAATATCCCAAAAGTCTCCCAGTAAATTATTTGTGAATTCAGGGCATAAAATACATTTTTTTGCCAAATTTGGGCAGCCGAATCAATTCGGTGAAGAACCGGAATCAATTTACCTACCGAATCGATTCAGACATCAAGCTGAATTGTTCGTCCCTAACAGTTTCATCTTCTTCATTTGGCTGTTACTAGTTCTTGCTATTTTTATCCTACAAAACCTTCATGCATTGTACCCAAGCTCCAACATAATTCAAACCAACATCAAACAAGAGTATATGAACGATTTCTAACGGATCTCTAATACTCAATCATCATTAAATCCATAATAATCAATAGTTTATCAATATTTTATATACAAAACCCTAGTTTCAACATTTTCATGAATGTTCTTCAAGAAACCCAGATTTCTTCCATTTTACTTAACATATAACATCTGATTTCGAATCCTCTACATAAAGAAATCTATTCTACATGCATTCTTATATCAGATCATGGATTAACCCCATCCAATTCCCATGAATTCATTCAAAAACTTGAAATTTAAACCCTAAACTACATGGGTATTATAACATGCTTAAATAAATCGCAAGATAAACACTTACCTTTGCAATAGCAGGCCTGATTTCATTTTTTTATAATGAAGATGTTTTTTCCTTGCTCTGATCACAACTCTAGCAACTTTAGTGATGAGAAAAAGTGTTAAATCTCCAAGAACTCTCTCTTCTTCCTATCTAATGGGTTCTCCTCTCTCAATATAGTAGTAAGCCTAGCCTCTAACTCAAAGGGGTTGATAAAACCTTTCAATTTTTGGAGTTCTCTTTACCCCAGTCCACTGAATGACTGAAGCGCCCTCATATGGTGCCGAGTTGGTCTAAAATAGTCCTGGGATCCAAACAACACACCCAAGTATACAATTCGGACTATTTCGACCCTTTTGAAATTAATCGTGACCTCAAAATCATCATTCGAGTCACTCTATAATAATATTATATCTCAACCTCAATTAGTCTATACACGACACCCAGTTGAGATATAACACCGTCACGTCACTATGACTCATTGATAACGTAAAATAATTATTTAATATTCGCTTAGTAATTATATTACATAAATATTAATATTTATCTCTCCCGATAAACCTCCCCATTAATTTAATTCTCACTCCTAGTAGTTATACCACTAATCCATTTTTAATAAATTTCACGATTATCCGTATACGGTCCCATCAACTCGTATGAACTCCTAAAATTCTCCCGTATACAACCGTGGACCCCACTCCATGAACCCCCCTCCCCCAAGGGCCAAACCGGTTCGCCCCTACCACCTGGTTGCGAACCCAGAATTTTATCTTATTACGGGAATTATAGTCTTCCTTCAAACCCATTTTCAAAGGCTTGAACTTTGTGATAATCATTAATATAGGTACCTATGACTTACTTTATCTTCTTATGGTTGTTTGTTACGTATTTAACAAAGCGTATTAAGTCCCAAATCACATAAATTAGGATCAAGGAGGTGCTCATATATATTCATTTTTTGTCCATCAATCTTCTAACATCTACCACATGTAAGTATCCAATTTAAATCAAAATCTCAGACTTTAGACAATAATTAACTCCTCTACATATGAATCATCAAAATCATTATACCAAGGGTCCTAATCATGATTTCTATAAACATAAACCCTTAAAATTCTACCATCATAAGTTCTGGATTTCCTACTTTAACATCAAAATTAATTCCTTCAAGAGTATAATTTAATATCACTATTCATCAAAGTTTTCTAAATCCAAAATTTTTACATGGGATTTCAACATAGAGTGAATTAAGAAGCAATTTGTACTAAATAAAATAAGTAAGAAAATTCTTGCCTTAAGTTTTGAACGACTTCTTGATTGGTTTCTTGGATTTCACCTTGAATCTTTCTCCCCTAATCTCCTGCTAGTGTTCTTGTCTCTCTCTTCTCAAATGTGTGAACTAGGGCTCTTGGGTACAAATGGCAGGAAGTTATTAAACTCCTATTTAATATAACTAAGGCTCTAATCCCGAGTTGGCCTTAGGCCTCAAATTTGGACCTCCAGATGAGTCCGAACCCACTACCCAAATAATCCGCAAGTTACCCAAATAGCGTACCCATACCTTAGGACCATTTTTAAATGTCTAGAACATCCCAACGAGTCCGTAAAACTCCCCAAAGTGCGTTCCAATTATTTTTATTTAACATACCCATTTGTATTATCTTTAATTGACGCCCAACCATAATTTAATTATTATATGATTTATTTCTCACGAGCGAACCCATCATTTTCAGTTGAGCCGTATAATTATGAACTTATGAATAAGTATTTTCTTAATTTAAAGTTCACTCATTTAAATTTAAATCCCTCTGATTTAATTCATTCTCAAATTTGATCCAAATTTAATTTAATTTTCGTCATAATATTTTATTCTAAAAACACGGGATATTACAGATCCCCTGATGACGCCCTCTATACTAAAAAATTAACTCTTAGGGAACCGTTGACCAACTCTGAAAATCTTACAGTTAAAATGTAGCTCTCAATCCATAACCTCCATTTATAAACACTTATGAGTATATTTAATTTAAAAGATAGATAATGAATGAAAAATAATTTATTTGTGTGAACATATAATAAAAAGGTAGAAAAACTATTGACTTGATGAGATTCTCTTTAACTCTTCCATTTTAGGGGCGAGTAAGAATTAAATCCCATGAGAAACCAGAAAAGTAAAAGAACATATATCTCATTTTTTTTTCCAAATTTCTAAAAACATTGGCCTATTTTCAAATATTTTGTTTAAGTCACCCTTTATTTAGTTGCGGTATGCCTATATCAAATTTATTCTTGTTTGTATGGAATGATCTTATTTACAACACATGTTAACATAATATATTGTACTATGTTCATTTATTGTCTATTCACTTGTAACTATAGGATACTCAATTCCAAAGTAAAAATAAATCAACATGTAAATACAATGTGTTCTTATAAATAAATCAGTCACAAAAAATACATTTTACAAAATAATGAATGAAATATATGGCAAGAAAGAAAACTATTAGACATATATGAAGAACCAAACATTAAAGTCATTTTCATTTTGGGCGTGTTGTTATTCACGGATTCATTTGCACGTTGAGTTCCATTTTCACTTTTTTACGACATATTTTTCTCTTAAAAGTGCTTCAAAATGTGAAAATGAACCCCCAAAAGTTAAAATATGTAAAACTTTAAACTCGTCGACTAGAAATACACATTACTACTCGGCCCAAAATATAAATCACCCCTAGAATGTTCTAAACTAAACTCTATATGGCAAGAAGTCTAGGTCGATGTCTCGTGGAACTCTTCGTTGCATAGGGAATTTCGGGAGGAAACTCGCAATGTACTCGGCAGTTTGTAAATACAATTGATAATCTTCGATCACCCTAACATTTCCATTCTTTGTATGATTTTTCTGTTCTAATTCACTTCCATTTATGTTTAACATCATCATCAAATTAGCAAATAATGAATGAGAACATTTTAATTTCTTCTTTCCTTGGAGAGTTTCATTAAATGCATTTTTCTTAAAGCTCCAAGCTCCAGTTGTCCAATTTAAGTGGTATAAAGGAAGGAACCTTTGGCCATAACTAGCAATAAATTCAACTGTTGCTAAAATGAAGTCAAATTCTTCATTGGACATGTAGTATGGGAAGCTTATCCTTGTCCATCCAGGCTTTACAGCATTATAACCTTGCCAATATAGTAAAAATAAAGTTGAGAGTGATACTAATTTGCATAAAGAACAAAAACATCTCTAAACTATATAATATTCACGAAAACTTCATTAGTTTAATTTATTTTGTAACATCATGTTTTTTGGTTTTAAGCAATAATTTTTAGCAATACATGTGAGAGTTAATGTAAAAAAAGGATTTTATTTTTCTAAGAATGGGTTCATAAAAAATTACAATAACCACATTATTAGGTTTTATATAAAAAAATAATTTTATTTTAAAGAGTTTATGGTCCATTCCCCCGCCTCATGTGGCCTCGATAGGATCTTAGGCCTTTTTTTAGTCATGTTCTAGAGTCAAACTCTACTATTTTGTCCTCCTAGGGTTTGTAATCTATTAGTCTCGATGGTGGGATCCCTCTTCTACTATTTTTATTTTTTATATATATATCTTCTCAATCGGAAGAATTTAAAAAAAATGCATAGTGCATGATTTGTTTTCTTTAATGCGTTACATGTAGTGAATCGTATAGGAGTTTCTCTTTAAAGGATACAATAACATGACATAAACCTAAAACTAGCTCAGAGTTATCGGGTTATATATTGATCTTTTTTTGCATGAAATTGAAATTGATGCAACCCGCAAACAAAATAATAAACTAATCGAGCTATTTTTCATATATATATATTTCTCTAATGTATAATGCCTTGTACAATTAGATGATATTTTACATGTTGATGTCTAATATTTAGCAATAACAAACTTTTAAATGAAAAAATCATGATTGGTCGGGAGAAGAGAAGATCCCAAGTTATCGTTTATAGGTTGTGTGTGTCACCCCAAACACGATATGATTAAAATGTAGGTCGAGTGAGTGTCATGTCATTTTACAAAATTAGTTAAACATATCAGGTTATGGCTAACTAATACTTAACTCAACCCCAAACACGATGTGATTAAAACGTAGGTCGAGTGGGTATCATGTCATTTTATAAAATTAGTTAACATATCACCTTACAGGTAGCTAATACTTAACACAACCCTAATACGACACGACCCAAATATGACATGACGTAGTTTATGTTTCCATTTAACCCTAATAATTTTGATTAAAAAAAATAAGATAAGAATGGTTACTTTACCATTTGGATGAGTGATCTGAAGGAAAGTGAGTGAGTTTCATCAATATTGAGCAAACTATGTCCATAGGGTCCAGCACAAGCACACCCACCTCTAGCCTGGATTCCAAACAAGTCATTAAGTAGCTTTGCAACAAAAGGACCATGAAGTGGTTTGCCCCTTTTAGAACCCTCATTGTTAGTTGAGTGTATCAAAAATGATATCATAGCTTGTCTTTTAACACTTGTATTTCCCAACACCCATATGTTTTTGTTTGGTAGTAGCCTTTCTAGTGATTTTTTAATGTAGTGTTGCTCTTGTTTTTCAATCACTTGGTAACTAATGTATTCTTTTACCCAAAATGCTAATGCTGCTTTGATTTTCTGGATGATTGGTTGAGTTCCAGCCTTTTCTCTTTCTTCTATGTTTTCCACATATAATGTGTCCTGAATTTCATCAAAATAATATTAGCACAATCGGTTGTTTCGTCGAAGAAAATTTAAGTATTTAGGTAGAAATTATATGTCAATTATGTTACATATTTTTCTAAGAGACACTCGAAATATATTTTACTGGAGACATACTCATTTTATTTAAATGTTTCATGAGAAGATATATGTAAGCATTCAAAATATCCATGCAACCAAACGCCCTTAGTCATATTTGTTTATAATAGGCCTTTTTGTTCAAACTAGTACGTCGTATTACGTGAAATAGGTTTTTCGGAGGCGATTTGTACTTTAAAAACTTTTAATTAAATAACTGTTGTTCATAAGACATTTGGAGGTTCAAAATACATTATTGTCCATAATTCCAAAATAATGTAATGAGACTGGTGCAGACCGTGCGGGTGTCAAGGGAACATGAAAATATGATAGAGTTTCAAACAAAGGCTCCTTATAGTTTAATAACAAATATTATAAACCATTTCTCCATTCTAAAAAAAAGTCATTTTGAACACTTTCGCATCTCTATCATTTTTTTGTTGTTATTTTAGTAAATTCGTCGAGAAAGTTCAATAAACAATTTAGATTCGCGGGATGAAAAAACCATTTAATAGTGTAATACGATCATTTCTAAAATTTGAGCATCAATGAGGAGACAAATCTACCTTAAAGAAATTGTGTCATTGATATTACTCGAATTCAATTTACTTATCGTTTTTCAGTAAGAGGTGCTTCGATGGTTTAATGGGATTTTCATTAATACAAAGGGAAGTAATAAACATAACTTGTATATATATATATATCAATATTTATATACTTTTTGTAGTCTTCCACAAGATTAGATAAAATTTTGGGTTTCAAAGAAAATTCAACTTAATCAATCAATGAAAAAAATACCCTTTAAATCTAAACTAAGTAGCTATACATAGTAAAATAAAAAGTACTTGCCTTCTCATTAAAGCCATTAACGAAATCAACGGTTCCTCCTCCACAAGTGGATGGAGGAGAAGATTTGAGCTGATAAAGGGCACTGGTCATCAAAAGTATGCCCGGTGATCCCGGACCTCCGACAAATTTATGTGGGCTAAGGAAGATAACATCATAGCCGTCCATCTCTCCCGATCTCATATCAATTTCTACATAAGGTCCACTGTACATAAAATATTTAGTGAATATTCACGTCAATGGATCTATATATGTAAAAGTATAGTAATAAAATCAATGTATATGGAATTAGTGTGTGTGTGTGTGTGTACCTACAAACTATATATGGGCATTTTAAAGCTATTTTATAATCAATCTCCACAAAAATTCATAGAAAATCATATAATCACCTTAAAAAAAAGTAACTATATAAAAGACCATAGGTCTCGAGTTCAAAACCCCAAAGGATACCCAGACTTTAAGCGGAGAGTGTGTTAGGGTAACTCTGGCACAACGTCTCCCCTGTTTAGCTAGTATAATGTTGTCCAAAGGGCTCGTTCGAGTGGAGGTTCGGGGTTATAAAAAAGTTGAAAATATATATTTTAAATATATTAAATGAGGTATGCTACAAAGTCTTAACTCGTTATAACACATACCTTGCTGCAAAATCAAAGCATGCAAAACCTCCATATCGATGAAGAAGGTGAGCAATAGCCCTCGTGTCCGAGTATATTCCGGTGACATTACTACAAGCCGAAAATGACCCCAAAATTGGCCTATTTGTGCTTTGATAATACTCCAATTTGAGTCTTAAATCTTCCATATCTAGTGAAGATCCATCTTCAATTAGACCAATCTCTATTACTTCACCAAGGCTTTGTCTCCATGAGAGAATATTAGAGTGGTGCTCAAATGGCCCAACAAAAACTACCCATCTTTCTTCATTGCTTAAAATTTTCAACACCCTTTCTCTTAAAATTGATGGGATTGAAATCCCCATTACTTCTTGGAGTCTTTTTATAGCTGATGTTGTGCCTGACCCACAAAATATAAGTGCATCATCTTGTTTAGACCCCAAACATTTCTTTATGTACTCACTTGCTTCTTGCTCCATTTTTGTGGTTCTATGGCCAACATAACTATCACTAGTGTGACTATTACCTGTACAAAAACAATGGCAATTTCAAAATATTATTAGAGATTTATTATTGGAACCTTGAACATGGTTTTACAACTTATACGTGTCATTTTTTTCTTTTGTAAAAGGTTTATTATGGTGTCTCTATTAAAGTATCATGGAGGCACGGAATATCATAACAAGCTTATAACATTATATTGTCGAAGCTAAAATATTGCCGTGTATAAATGATCTTCGCTGGATTGGCTTGACGATTAAGGGTACAAAAATGTGTTTCGGTTTAAAATAAAAATGCATATTTCAACTATTTTATTTTAAGGGCTAATTACACTTTGACCCCTCCAACTTTGATGTTTCGACGAAAATTTCATCATGTGTGCTGCAATGAGAGTATCTTTTGTCCAAAACCACTTGTGCAAATGACCAATTTTTCATCCATATACGGCTGGGGATAAATTATGTGTTCTTAAATCAAGGGGGTTAAGTATAAAAATGAAAGTATAGATGGTGAAGTTAAATAGATACAATGTTGAAGGGGTCAAAGTATAATTAAACCTTATTTTAATAGAGATATAGTCTTAGATCCTTATGTTTGGTCAACTTATTAATAAAATTTTGTTTTTAAAATTTTTTAATCAGCTTTTGTAGAAACTTTAGCGCACACCCCTTCAAAATATATTAATGATAGATTTTTAATGGGTAGTTCAATTTCATATTCTCAAACAAAAAGTATATTGAAAATAAACACTAGGCCCTACAAATTTAATGGGTAATTCAATTTCATTTTCACAGATAGATTTTTGCTGACACTGCAATGATAAAAGATGGGTGTAGACATAAATACTACTAGCTAACATATACTCAATGTGAATATATATGTGTTTGTGTGTATGAGAAAAAATTACCACAATTTATGTGAAATCAAGATTGTGGCATACATAAGGAGGCTAGTGCCAAGATCTATATTGGCCAGTAGACCCAACAAATGATTGATAACCCTCTCTCACATATTACATTATAATACAATATAATACAATATACAATAAATCCATATATATATAATTAATTTTTTATGAATTTAAGTAAATAACACACACTTAACAGTTCTATATATAGAGATAGCATTACAGACTAGATTGTTTTAAATAGTTAAAAACTTTATTTTGGCCTGCGTTTTTTTGGGTATATTTAAATATTTCAGTGAGCCTTAAAAATAGTCTGTAATGGTAACTTAAAAATATCTATAGTTCAAAATGATTTTTTTGATATTTTTAAAAAAAGGTTCAACATAGCAACTTAAAAATAGTCGAATATTGACCATTTGTTTTAAGGATCAAATATCAAAAAGTCCCTCAAACATTTTTTAATACATATTTCGTCCAAGCCTTTTATTTTGTACCAAAAAGTCCCTTATTCTTTTACTTGTAAAGGTACGCACCAGCGGCATGATAAAGAACTTTTTAGACGCTTGGACTAAACGTGTATTAAAAAATGTTCGAGGGACTAATTGGTATATGTCCCTTGTTTTAAATAAGAAAAACAAAAGTGAACCTATTTTTTATGGGGTAGGGGATACCTTAAAAAAATCGTCATAAAATATTTATATTTATTATTTTAAAAACATTATTTTTAAAATAATATATATATATATATTATTCTTGTGCAAATTAACCCGCATATTATCAATGCAGACTGAACATACGTCCAGTGATGATCCAATAATTTATTCGCTAAATTATCGACATTATTTCTCTTTTTTCTGACTTATTCTTATAGATCTGCTAATTTAAGTAAATAACACACACTTAACAGTTCTATATACAGAGATACCATTACGGACTAGATTGTTTTAAATAGTTAAAAAAATTATTTTGGCCCGAGTTTTTTTGGGTGTATTTAAATATTTCAGCAACCCCTTCCATCCCCTCCCCCTTAAAAACATCTATAGTTCAAAATGATTTTTATGATATTTTTAAAAAATGTTCAACATAGCAACTTAAAAATAGTCAAATATTGACCATTTCTTTTAAGCATCAAATATCAAAAAGTCCTTCAAACATTTTTTAATACATATTTAGTCCAAATCTTTTATTTTGTATCAAAAAGTCTCTTATTCTCTTACTTGTAAAGGTCCGCGCCAACGGATTAAAAAATGTTCGAGGAAGTATTTGGTATATGTCCCTTGTTTTAAATAGGAAAAACAAAAGTTAACCTATTTTTTATGGGGTAAGGGATACCTAAAAAAATCATCATAAAATATTTGTATTTACTATTTTGAAAACATTATTTTTAAAATTATATATATATATATATATATATATATATATATATATATATATATATATATATATATATATACAGTCCTGCTTTTGTGCGGACCAGACATGTGTCACCTGACGGTAAGCCCAGAAAAGAGAGAGAGTGTGCCTATAATTTAGGCGATAATTTCTAGGCGCACGGTTAGGGGACACATATCTGGTCCGCATTCTTAAAATGCGGATTAGTCCGCACAAGATCATTATTATATATATATATATATATATATATATATATATATATATATATATATATATATATATATAGTATTATTATTCTTATGCAAATTGTCCCGCATATTAACAGTGCAGACTGAACATGCGTCCAATGATGATCCAATAATTTATTAGCTAAATTATTGACATTATTTCTCTTTTTTTCTGACTTATTCTTATAGATCTGCTAATTTCGTGTGAATTTGATGATGTATTTTTTTTCTTTCTTAATTATTAATCACTATTGTAATGCCCCCGTTTCGCTTATATTTTTAATGATAAGATGGATTTATGCTGCTGGGTGGTCAAACATTGAAATTTTGAAGTCGTCAAATATTGAAATCCACCAGAATATTTAGCATCAAATAATAAAAAAATTAAAAATTACCAACTCATTTCATCATCATCATTACCAACTCATTTAATGGCAAAAATTTACCTTTCAACCCAAAACTTACTGAAATCAACTTTTGTTTTCTATCCAAAAACAAAACCCATCAAGTGGGGAAAAAAGTATCTTAGGGAGATTATTAGCTTAAATGACGACAAAATGGTAATCAAATCAACTATTGTTTTCTATCCAAAAACACACACAGCAAATTTAAAGGTAATTAAAATTAACCCCTCAAACTTTTTCTCCATTTCTACGACACCACCCTACTTTCATTTTTCACACTAAATCTCTAGATTTTTTTTTAAATTGATCAAATTACCTGAAATCATAATTATGATTTGGGAGGAAAGTAATAGCGATTTGTTAAGTTGATTTGAAGTGAAAATTGCGATAAAATTCAAGGGGTCAAAATATAATTAACCAAAAAAGTAATAATAATCATAACTTTTATTTTCTACCATGTAAAAAAAAATCTGAAGGGTTAATGACAAAATGCTAGATTTCCAAACATAACTTAATCAAATATCACACACACACACACACACACACACACAAAACAATATATATATATATATATATATATATATATATATATAGGGAGAGGTTCACAAGTGGACCAAAAAAATGGACTTTTTAATGGTCCTTAACAAAAAACACATATTAACACATTAACATTAATTTCTATAGTGTAATTGCTCCGCGCCAGCGGCACCCGAGACCACACCTTCACCCCACTACCCCCCACCCCACCCCCCACCGCCCCCCATCCACCCAACCGTAGGGCTGCCATGGGGATGGGGGTGGGGGTGGGGTGGGTGGGGGGCGTGTGGGGGGTGGGGGATCGATCGACACGCATATTTGGTGCTTCTGGCACGGCCAATTATACTATAGGAATTAAAATTAATGTGTTATGAACCTCTCCATATATATATATATATATATATATATATATATAAAGAAAAATAAAGAAAGCATAACTTTGGTTTCAAACATAGAGGAGAATTAAGCAAAATGAGCAAACAAAACAAACTTACCATAAAAGGGAAGGACGTGTTTGGCGATGTAATTTTCAATATAACGAAGACACCTTCCTGAGGCAGTATGATCAGCATATGTGAGCCTTCTCTCCCCAAAGGGTGTCCCAAACACGGCCTTACCACCCACAATTTGTGACCTTAGCCAATTCAATTTCTTGTCAATTTTGGCCACATCTTTTTCTAATATCCCAAAGCATTCTGTTAAATTATCATTGCTTGTGTTTGGCTGTTTTTTCCCCTTTTGTTTCTCCATTTTGAAGAAGATGATGATAGAAGAAGGTAGAAAGTGATAATAGTAGTTAATGAGATTTTGAATAAGATAACGATTGGTATTTATAATAAGATTTTTAGTGGGTCCGGTAGAAAACTTGGGGAAGTCTCAATTTAAACTTTGTACATCATAAAAAAGTCAAAAAAATTAAAAATTCCCGAATGAGAATGAGTTTTTCTTAATGAACAAGAATTGTAGTTTTGTCAATATTTGCACGAATTATTTTATCACGAATTATTTTTCTTGGTTAACAAGAATTGTAGTTTTGTCAATATTTACAAGTTTCTTAATTTTTTACCGGAGTTTTACCATGAATATGTTGGTTCTATATGACTTCTTACTACTTGTTTTATCACGTAATTCGTACATGGAGTCGGGGAGGATGGAGAAGAAAAGTTAAAAATTGGGACAAAAATAACATTTGATTCGTGGATCCTCAAAAAAAAGAATAAGCAAAGTTCCGTATTTTTTTTCTCTAGTAGATATGTTTTGGGTGTTTAAGACATGATAAAAAAAATTATTTTGCCCAAATAATGTTCTAATTAGATATTGCCTCGGCTTTTCAAATAATTAGACATTAACAAAACTAGAAATTCTAGTTCTGGTGTGCCAATAAGGGGTGGGGACAAAACTACCAATTAAGGTGGGCAAAATATAATATTAACATTTTAATCAAAATTTTAGGTGGGGAATAATTAATTATTGTAAATTTTTTTCTCTATTTTCCTTTAAATTCCACTTTGTAC
Organism: Sambucus nigra; assembly: GCA_949130495.1. Taxonomy (NCBI): domain Eukaryota; kingdom Viridiplantae; phylum Streptophyta; class Magnoliopsida; order Dipsacales; family Adoxaceae; genus Sambucus; species Sambucus nigra. The sequence continues at coordinate 44,499,161 of OX422207.1, read as the reverse complement.
TAATAAGTTTGAAAAATATCATAAACTCAATGGGCAATTTGTTGGAAATTAATGTTAAGTGACGAAATTAATTATTTAATTTCAATTGTATTAAATTCCGAATTTCCCATTTATGTGGTTTTAATAAATGTCAGATAATTAATTAGGAATGTGATAAATAAAGATATCAAAAGATTTGGGTAAACCTTATCCGTTAGTCACATGATGGTTCGTGGCATTAGTGGGAGACTTGAAAGAGTCCCACCTTGACTAGGATTTCGACCCTCTTCCCCTTATAAATAGAGACCTCTACACCATCTAGAGTCATCTCATAACACACTATTTCTGAGGTGGGAGAGAAACTCCGAGATTCCATTAGAGTGCATTTTTTTCAAGAAGGCAGATCGATGGAGCAATTAATCAAGATTGATCTTTGATCAATGTATGTCTTATTTTCTATCTTTTAGACGTATTTTGTGAAAACATGAAGATCTAAGATCCTTTTATTAAGAACAATTGTATGTTAAACTTTAATCATATTAATGTGTTCATGATTAATATTAGGGTGTTCTTAAGAATGATTTTATATGTGGTATCAGAGCTAAAGTTTAAGATCTCATGATTTTCCTTATTGATGTTCGTCTATAATGATATATGTGCCTGAGACTTTCTGCGACATTTTATTTATGTCATTAAATTGTTTTTGTGCCTGAGACCTTCTGCGACGTCTTATTTCTGTCATTAAATCTGCTCTTAAAGTGTGTCTGAGATTTTCTGTGACGTTTTTCTTCTGTCGCCAATACTCACTGGTGAGAATGAAAGGTCAAAACTTGCTCAGAATTTTACGAAACTGACATGGTCGACTGGAAACGTCGAAATAAACAAAACCCATTGTATACAATGGGCACCACCTTACTTTTGCGTTTTGACGTCGTTAAGGCCCTCAAAACTCCGTTTTTGCCATTTTAGGAAATAATCTCGGGGCTTATAACTCTTTACAGAAAATTGATATTAACGTTCCGCAAAAAGTTTTGATTTTCTGGCATGTTTTACTTCAATTCCATGGTGAAAACTCATTTTTGCCATTTTTGGCAAAATTTATGTATTACGTGTTTTTATACCTGGGCAATTATGTTTTTGAGGCATTCGAGCTACTATTGGTATCTTTGTGATTACTGGTAGATTACATATTATAGTTAATATTAATGCATGATTAACTATATTTAAGTTGAGACATGTAAACAATTATTCATTTGAGTTAAGTCAAACGCTAAACACAGGCTGAGACTGCATGTACGAATAATATACTTACATTCATTAAAGACTTATTCTAATGTTAGTTATAAAATTGGATTGAGGCGCAACACATGCTAATATCTGAATTGAACAACATTAGAACCAGTTTTGTAAAAACAGAATAGTTGACATTAAGTCCATTAATCATGGTATTAAATGAATTAGGCAACAAACACAGATGCCAAAATTATGGGACCGTGATAAATGAATTATAGGGTAATATATCTTTACAATCTGAATATTATGTGATGATTAACACAGATTCCGTGATATTCGGAATGTAGATGAAATATACCAAAATTTTAGTCAACAATTCAATATTCGACCCTTGCAATTTTTGTTGTGTGTGAAAATTTAAGTTTTTCCATATTTCATGTATGTTTTATCTAGAACTGTGATAAAACCTTGCTCTAATGATTCTTTTTAGTTGAATATTCGTGCGAAACACATGCCAACATATTTCATATGGTCGGATATTAGACTTGTGTTATTGTTAATATTCATATTTTGATGAATCTCGTGCCAAACACAGGCCAATGATTCATATTGTTGAATATTATGATATTCATGTTTTAATGAGTCTCGTGCCAAACACAGGCAAACGATTCATGTGGTTGAAAATCAGAATTATTGTTTATTTTAAGGCTAGTACTCCCATTAAGTTGAATTAAATGCCAAACACAGGCTACAATTCATATGTGTGGATACTAGATTTATTCGTTGCATGCATTCATATTTGAATGCATGACTTGCAAATTTTGAGACTCATAAGTAGGTATTCATTCAGTTTAATCAAATGTCAAATATAGGCTAAGATTACATGTGAAGATACTATACTTGTAGTCATTTCAGATTATCCTAATGTTTGTTATAAGGTTAAATTGAAGCGCAACACATGCTGAAATTTGAATCAAATAAACATTGGAATTTTTGTAAATGTTAAATAATTGGCATCAATGTTAAAAAGTCATATTTACATATGTCACTAGTATGATAATTGTGATTATAACCATATTGTGCATTAGTATGACTATGAATGATTTGGGTCAATATTTCTGATTTGTTACTCATACATAAGTGATGAAGCGAAAGTAAATGATTTATGTCTTCCATTTACTATTATTTGTGTAATATCTCATGTAAACTCTTTGTCTATTTGATTTTCACATTATGTCTAATTTTTCGTGAATTTCAAATTAAGGAATAGACAATAATATAATTATTCATGTATTACGGGTATTTTGCACATGTATGCGTATCTCTTATATTTATATAATATATGGTTTGGTGTTCATTAAAGTGCTCCATTCCAGAAGATATAAATATTGGACTAATGCATTAATATCATGCATATTTTGGTTGCCTACGGGTCCATGTATGATATTGAATGCTAGGATGATGATACTTTATGATGTTGCATACATATTATTGTTTATTCATTTATTGTGATTACAATAATTGAACAAAATGTTAGTGGTGATATATATTGGGAAGGTAATAATGGTCGTCAAAAACAGATGCCATAATTTATGTCACTATCATATCACCAATTAAGTTTATGAAAACCATAAACATGAATAATTTAGCTTATTGATCATGCGATATTTAATGAAAATAAGTGAAAAATTTATTGACTTGTGTATGTAAGTCTTTACGTAATGTAATATTCATATTATGAAATGTTTGGTAGTCACTACAGTGACCCAACTAGAATGGCAATGAATATTAAATGTAAAGATGATGGTAGTAGTAACTCATGGTGCTTATAATTGTAAAGATATTAATGGGGTATATTGAGTTTATTTCTTCAAGCAAGGTTATTCCTTACAAGGAATCAATTTTGAGTGATTGAATGAACATCATAGATCACATACGTTATTATAGTATGTGAAAATAAGTTGTGCACAAATGTCGTGTACAAAATAATGAAATAACATTATACCCAATAAAGTAATCTACAAGAATCATATAATCGATATTTCACGGTTACTACTGACAAAAACTCACGGTTATGCACTCAATTTATCATGTAATCGATGTGTGTGTTGTTAAATCAAAGCATTAATGAAGTGAGCAATTTATCTCATTATCTTATCACATATTATTGTATCCCATTTTATTTCTCTAAAATTTCATATTTAATTTGGTTAAACAAATTAAGTTTGTTTACATATTGCACACTCGGACTAATAATGATAAAGATAATATGTATCTTTTATGATTTGAAATGAGTTTTTCATCTCAGTAGAGTTTTCAAGTTATACTTACTATGTTAGAGAAAGTATTTACTTTTGATGCAAGGATTTCTTACAAAACAAACTAGAAATGCTAATAAGATTCTTTTCTTTTGTTCTTGGGGAATCAAATCACCATTTGTTTTCATAAACCCTCAATTCCTTTTGGAAAATGTTTGTCTAAACTTGATCGTGAGGGATATGTTCTAAAGAATCTTTTGATGTATATTTTTTCAAGGGTTATGATTTTAGTTTTGATGTTTTGTACAAAATAAAGTTTAGACATAGTTCTTTAAAGATTTGTTTGATCCTGCATCATAATCGTAGCATTTTTTTTATGAAACTCTTTAAATCTTGTACCAAATTAAATCTATACTCTTTTTCATAATTTTCGTGGACAAGATTTTTGTAATGTCTCTTACAAATTTTGATAGTCGAGTTGTGCTCTTAAGGTATTACGATGTCTAATATAAGGATGACCTATGTGGCCCAAGTGTGAGATTATAAGAAACTTCCCTTAAAGTGGACCTACATAGATCATATAATTGTCATTGACACGTATTTATTGCATTAAAGTCAAATTCATTATGAATGGTGAATCCTTGTTCTTTTAGTTGTTAGATAGTCTAAACAACAAAGAACAAATAAATGGTCAACCACTAAATGATAGTATTGTCACCGTGAAAGAAATGTAGATATAATTATAAGGAATAGTATTAAGAAGATCTTAAAAGGTCTACTATCCTCGATGATTATGTGGTGTATCTGCATGAACATGAATTTGGCGTAGGAATAAATAATGACATGGTTTTATTTTCAAAAGTCATAAGAAGTGAAACTAATGGACTACAACTAAGGTTGAAATCTCGTTGAATTACATAATTGATGCACTAAAGTCGGGTATAAGGGGGTCATCAAGACCAAACGCGACACTAACGGTAGTTAAACGAGATAAAGCTAAATTGTAGTAAAATATTTCACTATTAATGAAGAAAAGGTTATAAATGAACCTTCTCAATTATATGTAAGGACATGGAATTCCTATGACATTAGTATCTCATTATGATTGAGAGTTACATGAAGTGGATGTGAAAATTACTTTTTGAATTCTAATAAACCATGCGTATATGTTTAGGAGATCATTTTATAAACATAAGTTTCCCACATGACGCATTTTAAGAAATAATATCATTATTTTTTTTAATCGTTGTATATTTGTATACACCTTAAGATCAGTGGGAGTAAGTTTATATATTTTCTCTATATACAAGCACGGATTTAGAAAGTAGAGAATCAAAATAATTTTATGGGTTTAAAAGTTGTGTATGAAGTAATGAGATACTTAAAGGACTATATGCTCACATTTATGATGTATGTGTTCATTTAAATATGAACAATTATTGTGACTCAGATTTACTGTTTGTACGGATGGTACGAAGTTCACTCTTGCTTAAGTATGTTTGTTTTTGTTTATCAACCAATATAATGAAGGAGTGCAACACAAACCATCCATTAAGTATTGTGAAAGCTGAGTTTGTAGTATGCTTGATGCTACAACTTATGTATTTTGGCAGCGTGACTTCATTTCGGGACTTGGAGTTGTCGACACTATTATCAAGTCGCTGAAATATTATGATAATGTCGCTGCAATCTTCTTTATGAAGAAATGTTAGGTATTCCTAAAGTAACTAAGCACGTTGAATGAAATACCTATCAGATAAAGAAGAAATTCAGAAACAAAGAGTGTCAATTGATCACATCAGTACGCGTGATAACATAGCAGATCCTCTTACGAAAGGACCATCTCCGAAGACCTTTATGGAACATGTCAAAGAGATGGGTGTCGATTAGTTAGACTATGATTGCTATTTTGGCTTATTTGTTTGACACTATTACTTAAATTTAATAAAAGTGTTTCTGATTTCAATTATTTCTGTCTTTTGAGAAAGCATGCATAAAATTATGAATTATTGTTGACAGAAATAGTCCTTATTGAAAAGGACATTATGAGGCCATTATGATACCCAATATTAAAGGCTTAGTTGAATGAAACATTGGTGTTGTGGTACATGGAAGGAACCATGCTCTTGAATAGTATGGAACCGCCATGACTCGCATCCGTGAATCATTTGATTCAGCAAAATAAATTTATCAATGATTGTGCACCTTATGATACCTAATCTAATTATGCGAATTATTAAGACCAAGTGGGAGACTGTTGGAAATTAATGTTAAGTGACGAAATTAATTATTTAATTTCAATTGTATTAAATTCCGAATTTCCCATTTATGTGGTTTTAATAAATGTCAGATAATTAATTAGGAATGTGATAAATAAAGATATTAAAAGATTTGGGTAAACCTTATCCGTTAGTCACATGATGGTTAGTGGCATTAGTGGGAGACTTGAAAGAGTCCCACCTTGACTAGGATTCCGGCCCTCTTCCCCTTATAAATAGAGACCTCTACACCATCTAGAGTCATCTCATAATACACTATTTCTGAGATGAGAGAGAAACTCCGAGTTTCCATTAGAGTGCATTTTTTCCAAGAAGGCAGATCGATGGAGCAATTAATCAAGATTGATCTTTGATCAAGGTATGTCTTATTTTCTATCTTTTAGACGTATTTTGTGAAAACATGAAGATCTAAGATCCTTTTATTAAGAACAATTGTATGTTAAACTTTAATCATATTAATGTGTTCATGATTAATATTAGGGTGTTCTTAAGAGTGATTTTATACAATTGCCCACCATAGCTTGTGCAATGATCCGCTACTGGTGCCAATATAGATATTTTATAATCTGAATGCTATAAAAATGCAAGGGGTCATCATTTGAAGCTTTTTAAAAGCTAATGGGTGTGGCCCTTCTTAAAATTGGCTAGTTTTGTTAATTTACCCTCCACGTACTTTATGCATTCGGGGATAAGTCTCATTATATACAAAATGAAAGTTTAAGTTTAAATATAAAATATATGAGGGGATGACCATGTGTGTGTAGTGAATACTTGATTTTCTCAATAATGCATATATGAATTTTTCTAGGGAACTTGACAAGTAAGTCTCGCACAAAAAAATTCCTTATTGATCCTATCAAAATATTTTTTCTCAATAGATCATATTTATATATGTAGTAAATATTTCTACGTGTTTTCTAATAGGACCTAGTGGAGGAAAAAAGTTTTTTATCGAACTTTTCAAAGAAAAAAATATCTCGTGTGACTTATTTGACTATGTGCTTAGTGAACCCGACCCGTGTAACAACACCTATTTTCTCACGTAAAGGCTGGGCAAACATGATATACTGAAGTAGAGCTTGTTTGTCAATTAATACCATTCTTAGTTACGAATATAAAATAATTATTATTTAAGGCACATATTTGAAATGTCACGAATACATCCACAATAAATAAATAGATACAAACCACCATAAGTAAAATAATGAATCCAACCAGTGTAATCGAAATCTCAATCAACATAAAGCACTGTTCTGAAAAATCCGCTTAGGCTCCGCCTAAGCTTAAGGCTTGGGAGAAACGCCCCGCCTTAAGTTTTTTACGCCTTACTCTTGGTAAAATCCTTACGACGCACTTTTTTCTAAAAACAACAATGCTTTAGTGAAATGATATTATCTTTTAAAGAATTTTTTTACTAACCGGACCATTATCTCATCCAAAATAATCAAATAGTATTTTAATTTGCATATATTCAGACATATTTTTATGATATGTACAATTTTAGTATTTTAATAGCCTTGTTATGGTTAAAAAATATTAAAATATATTATGAAGGCCTAAATGCCTTTTTACGCATAAGACAGCACGCCTAGGCTTCTAAGGCTTAAGGTTTGGACTCCACCCCTCGATCACGTCCCACGTTTTTTAGAACCTTGACATAAAGTAAAGAAGTCTCGCGCTTATGCTCTTACAAATGTTCCAAATAAATAAATAGTTACGGCAGGAAAAGCACCTATGCTATCGAATGATATGAAGTCTGATGAGTAAATGAGACTGCAATGACATAATCCAGCTATCCCTGTCTAAGAGCACCTGGAGGGGGGAGGAAGTATTTAAATTTGAGTCAGAGATCGAGGTGTGCAAGAATTAACTTAATTAATTTATGATGTAATAATGCAGTCGATACAAAATAAATATTCCCACTTCGTCACTCATGATAACTATGACATTTATGTGTAGTCATTGTTTGAAGCCAAGTCAACCAAAACCTTAAAATACCTACAAAATATAACAAACTAAAGTGTAGAGGTAAGTAAGGGTATCAATCTACATCAAGGGGACGAAGCGAGGGGAAAACAATTGTAATTCACTTTTATTTTCTTTTTTTTTATTTGACTTTTTCTAATTTTTTTATGCCTTTTTTTTTATATTAAAATAATTTGGTGACCTGAGGTGAAACTAAACAAAACTAAAATCAAAGATCAAATGACAAACTAAAAAGCAATAATGAAAATGAAATGAAATCTAACTAAATGAACATGTAAAATATGAGATGAATAAGAAAATCAAAGTGGGAGCTAACAAGAGATGGGATTACATCATAAATTCTAGTTAATTTAATTAATTAGTACATTTAAATTAAATATCCCAAGTAGTCTCAAAATTACAAACCAACTCTCGTTGCAAATGTAATTTTAACAATAACATTTTAGAAAATTAAATTTACACTCCTACAACTCTTGAAAATATAGATCCAAACATCATCTAACAAATCACCTGCTAGGATCGATTTGCTAAATTAGCTTAAATCATAAAAGGAAGCCAGAGTTGAATTTCAAATAATTCCACATTTTAGAAAAATCTATCTCTAGTTCGATTCTAAAATGAAAATTAAGACTAGAAATTCGATTTTCTCTCGAAAATCATTTATCCCCTCTCGAGGCGTAAATCAAAAGTAAGAGTGCAAAGTTAATTATCAAAGGAAAATTTAATTTAATTAAACTAACTGAATTCGATTAACATCAAATTAATAGGTAATCTCACCCCTTGAAAGGGGTTTTCTAGCCTAACATAATATAAATCATGATAATCAAATTAACAAGGCAATGAAATAAAAGTAGAGAAAAGAACAATCAAACCAATTTTTTTTTAGAATAATTGAGCTCCAATCCTCCAATTTGAAGCGTACACCACTCTAATTGAGCATCCAATTAATTTACAATAAAATACCCACTCAATTAAGTCTCTCACAAAAATTATCCTCACAAATCTCTAACAAAAATAAAAAATAAAACTATTTACAAAATGATGTTTATCCTAATTTATTTTCTACACTAAATTACCTCTAACTCTCTCTAGAATTCTCTTCTTTTTTCAAATGGTCTTGAGTCTTCTATATATAGTGAGGCACATGGAGGTAAGGGTATATGTGGAAATAGGTTAGGGGTGAGCATGTGGTTATGGTGTAGGAGGTGAAATGAGAGTGTGAGGGAATAAAACTCAGATTTGTTAAAAGGGTATTTTGGGTATTGGGTTAAAAGCGGTAGTTGGGGGGGAGGGAGTTGGGTTAAATGGGTTTTTAGCACATGTGGGTTATTGTTTTGTTTTGTTTTATTTTGACTTGGCTTTTGGTCTTTGGTTCTTAGCAGGAGATAAATCCTGTGTGGCTTAAGTTGAAATGGGTTTTGTTATGTCTACTATTTAATAAATACAAAAGTACAGAATTATTAATTATAATATAATTACAGAAATAAAACGAAATTACAGAAATGAAATACTTACTTGTATTTGCAGAAATAATATTGGAATAGGAGCCCTATTTAGAACAGTCTCCTTAAGACAAATTTATTCCCTCCACAAGGTGCCAAAGATAATGAATAATTATCTCCCAAGATAGAAAGGATTTCCAAATTAATCAAGCAGCACAACAATGATTAATTTCTTCGAACACAATTCTGTGTTTATACTCAACGAGACCAAAGAATGATATGCAGGAATGTATGCAGTAGTAGTAGAAAAGTTTGTATTTTTCTGAGAAAAGATGTAGCATAAATTCGGAATTATTGGAGGGCAATTTTTTCAATAGTTAATTCTGTAGGGGAAATGTTTAATTTATAGCTTTTGTGTTGACTGTTGGAACAGTCAACCGAAATTAACTGTCAAAAACAGTTAATCAGTTAAACGATGGCAATAACTGCCAACAGTTTATTAATTAATTAATTTCGCAATTAATTAATAATTAAAGCCCAGAGAGTTAAATAGATTCGGCCCAAAAATGTAGGAGATTTTTATAAGCCTAAGCCCGAATCGAGCCGAGCCGGCCGGACGCGCGCGTGTGGACTTTTGACCGAAAGTCAACCCGTGCATAGCTTAGGTCATCTCCCCTTCAAAGAGTTGGGATACCCCAAGGCATCCAAGCCTTAGTCCATACTTGGGGTGTTATTAACTCATCAAATTTCCACTACTCTTCCAATGTGGGACAAGAGTTAAAACACACCTAATTCATTAACTTTCATTGCTTTGTGAGTCACTTTGGGGACATATTTATCATTCATAACTTATTAAAATTGGACGTATGAATATACTACGTTAATCTCCTTGCGGAGGTGAACGCGTTCGTATATGGTCCCATGATTTTCGTAGTGTGGGTCCCACATAAATTTGAGCTCAAAGTTGCTCAAAATTCTGTCCAGAAAATTCTGTACAGCTTTCTAAAACCCAATTCAAGTCCAATTTTCCAACAATCCCCCACATGAATGATATATCGCTATAAATAAAACCAAACAGATGCTAATGCAGATGCAGACACAAGTTGAGTAAAACTGAAGACTTATTGCATCGGGAGAAGTAGCCTAGTGGCCTTGAACTTTCCTTAGTGATATACTATCGAATTTACTTGGTTAATCAGTAGACTTCACGTCCTTGAACCGTCAACCATTTTTGTAAACCTATACAACAGTATTCACACGACAATTCTTCAAAATAGTTGGTTCTCACGTTTGTGTTCATTTTGGCCGTGAACACCACTTGGTTCCGCAAGTATTTTAGAGAATATGCCTTTCATTATTCTCATAGAAGTGGCTCCCTTCTTACTCACGTAGGTGACTTCCATAAAGAGTATTCTGCAATACCCCACTTAGACGTACTAAGATATAGATGTCATTAAAAGCAGAACTTATCCTAATTTCGTGGCAGATATACACTGTCTCATCTTTGGAATGAATATGATTAAATATCCTCCAGTGCTTACTGAATACAACGTAGTTCGGTTTTCCCATTGAACCTAGATCTTGGTATCTCCAGTCACCTAGGTTGGGTTGCCACTATATTGATTCTTATTTATTTATAGGCTTTAGACCCATTCCTCTCGATGATCTTTCAACTTGCTCTCGGTTTAAACCTTTCGTTAGTGGATTCGATATATTATCTTTTGACTTTACATAGTCAATTGAGATAATTCCGTTTGAGAGAAGTTATCTAACGGTATTGTGTCGACGATGAATATGTCGTGACTTTCCGTTATACATGTGATTTTATGCCCTTCCAATCGCTGATTGGCTATCGCAATGTATACATATTGCGGGCACAGGTTTAGACCAATTTGGAACATCCTCTAAGAAATTTCGAAGCCATTCAGCTTCTTCTCCAGCTTTGTCTAGTGCAATGAATTCAGATTCCATTGTCGATCTAGCAATGCACGTTTGTTTTGAGGATTTCCAAGATACGTCTGCACCTCCGAGGGTAAACACATACCCACTCGTAGACTTAGAGTCTTTTGTATCAGATATCCAATTTGCATCGCAATGTCCTTCAAGAACAGCTGGATATTTTGAGTAGTGCAGTCCATAGTTTTGAGTATATTTTAAATAACCCAAAACTCTCAATATAGCTTTACAGTGATATCTTCCTAGATTACTCGTAAATCGACTTAGCTTACTTATTGAGTATGCTATGTCCGGTCTCGTACAGTTCATGATATACATTAAGCTACCGATAATACGAGAATATTCTAGTTGCGATATGCTTTCACCATTATTTCTTGCAAGATGTAAATTTACATCTACAGGTGTCTTGGTAGGACTAATATCATACTTCTTGAATTATTCAAGTACTTTCTCTATGTAATGAGATTGAGATAATATAAGTCCATCCGATGTTCTAGAAATTTTAATTCCTAATATAACATCAGCGATTCCCATATATTTCATGTCAAATCTACTACTCAACATTTGTTTTGTAGTTTTGACAATTTCCAAGTTACTACCCATGATAAGCATATCATCAACATAGAGGCATACAATGACATATCCATTATGAATGTATTTAAAGTAAACACATTTATCGCATTCATTAATTTTGAAACCATTTGATAACATTGCATTATCAAATTTTTCATGCCATTGCTTAGGTGCTTGTTTTAATCCATATAGTGATTTAACAAGCTTACATACTTTTCCTTCTTGTCCGGGAGCTTTGAACCCTTCAGGTTGCTCCATATAAATTTCCTCGTTTAGTTCACCGTTTAAGAATGCAGTTTTTACATCCATTTGATGTATTTTAAGTCCATTAATAGCATCTATTGCTATTAACATCTGAATGGACGTTATTCTTGTTACCGGTGAATATGTGTCGAAGTAATCCAACCCTTCCTTTTGCCTATAGCCTTTAGCTACAAGTCTAGCTTTATATTTATCAATTGATCCATCGGCCTTCAATTTCTTTTTGAAGATCCATTTATAACCTAACGGTTTTGAACCTGGTGGAAGATCCACTAGTTCGCATGTATGATTTTGTAATATGGATTCAATTTCACTATTAATTGCTTCTTTCCAATTGGAAGCAACGGGTAAGGATATAGCTTTTTTATACGATTGAGGTTCATTTTCTAACAAATATGTTAGAAAATCTGGACCGAAAGAAGTAGAGGTTTTTGCTCTTTTACTACGTCTTGGTTCATCCTCTATTGATTCAATAGGTTGATGAGTACCACTTGTAGTAGCTTGATTTGTCCTTTTAGAAGGACCCGATTCTCGGGTCATGTTATACGGGAATTCATTTTCAAAAAATGAAGCATCCCTCGATTCAATAACCGTATTTACATGAATGTCCGAAATCTTAGATTTACAAACTAGAAATCGATATGCACTGCTATTTGTAGCATAACCGATGAATACACAATCCACGGTTTTTGGCCCTATTCTTAACTTTTTAGGTTTAGGAACCATCACTTTGGCTAAGTACCCCCACACTCGTAAATATTTATAGGAAGGTCTTCGACCTTTCCATAATTCATAAGGTGTCTTGTGAGTCTTTTTGTGAGGTACTTTATTGAGAATGTAATTAGCAGAAAGTAAGGCTTCCCCCCACAAATTTTGTGGAGCTCCTGAACTTAATAACATTGAGTTCATCATTTCTTTCACAGTATGGTTTTTGCGTTCAGCAACACCATTCGATTGAGGAGAATAAGGAGCGGTTGTTTGATGAATAATTCCATTTTCAGAACAAAATTCCTCAAATGGATATTCATATTCACCTCCTCTATCACTTCTAATAGCCTTTATCGTTTTGCTTAATTGATTCTCAACTTCATTCTTATATTGTTTAAATGCATTAATAGCCTCATCTTTACCATGTAACAAATATACATAGCAATATTTTGTGCAATCGTCAATAAAAGTAATAAAATACTTTTTCCCACCTCTAGTTTGAACAAATTTTAAATCACAAATATCGATGTGAATTAAATCTAAAGGTTCAGTTATCCTTTCAATAAAATGGAAAGGTAATCTAGTTAATTTAGATTCCACACAAATTTCACATTTATGATTTTTATCAATATTAAATTTTGGCAAAAATTTCAAGTTAATTAATCTACGCAATGTATCAAAATTAACATGTCCCAATCTAGCATGCCAAATATTAGATGACTCAATCAAGTAAGAAGAACTAGCAATTTCATTCATTGAAACATATGTTTTTGGTGTTACAGTAAGAACATTGAGTTTAAAGAGCCCCTCATTTAGGTAGCCCTTTCCTACATACATGTCATTTTTAGACAACAAAAAGCGATCAGACACAAACACAAGCTTGAAACCATTTTTAGTAAGGAGAGATCCAGAAATCAGATTCTTTCGGATAACAGGCACGTGAAGAACATTGTTGAGAGTAAGTTCCTTTCCAGAAGTCATTTTGAGAGTTATCTTTCCTTGTCCCACCACCTTCGAAGTGGAAGAATTTCCCATAAAGAGATTTTCCTCATTTTCCAAAGGCTTATAGGTGGTGAACATCCATTTGTTTGCACAAATGTGTCGTGTGGCTCCAGTGTCCACCCACCATTCCTTGGTATTTCAAACCAAGTTACATTCAGAGACCACGGCAGAAAGATTCATATCCGCCAAATCATTGGCGATATTCTCACCCTCGGTTACATTTGCTTGAGGGTTATTTTTATTTTGCTTTTTCGGCTTACGACACTCGCTTGAGCGGTGTCCAGGTTTACCACAATTGTAGCATTTGCCTTTGAACTTTTTCTTGTTATGTTTGGAAGTGCCTTCCCCATCATACTTTCGTTTGTTCTTCTTAGGACCTTCAACGACATGGACCTTTGTTTCCATCGGATTCTTTCCACTTTTCTTTTGAGATTCACGGTTGTCTTCTTCGATTCTCAGCCTGACCACCAACTCCTCCACATTCATCTCCTTTCGCTTGTGCTTGAGATAGTTTTTGAACAAAGTCCAAGATGGTGGCAACTTTTCAACAATTGAAGCAACTTGGAAAGTTTCACTAATTGACATTCCTTCAGCATGAATGTCGTGGAGGATCACTTGGAATTCTTGCACTTGCGAGATCACAGATTTAGAATCAATCGTTTTGAAGTCCAGAAAACGCCCAACGATAAATTTCTTCATCCCAGCATCTTCAGTTTTATACTTATTTTCCAAAGAATTCCATAATTCCTTGGATGTTTTGATCGTGCAGTAGACATGGTACAATGTCTTGTCCAAGTAAGCCAGAATATAATTCCGGCATAGGTAGTCCGAATGCTTCCAAGCATCGACAGCAGCAACCTTTTCAGCGTCATCTCCCTCTTGAATAGAGGGGCAATCTTCATATACAAACCTGCCCAGTTGGCAGGTAGTGAGATAGAAGTACATTTGTCCTTGCCAACGTTTGAAGTCAGCCCCAATGAACTTTTTCGGTTTCTCCCCGTGTGGCATAGATACGGGTGCAGTCACATTTGTGTTGGTGACAATCATTTTCGTAGGAGTAGTGTTCGTACTTTGCGATTCCATTTCTGTTACAAAAACAGAATTTTTATCAATGATAAAATTCATATATAATGAATTAACCAAAACAGAATACAAAATTATGTGCACCAATTTCCTCCAAATATAATTCACAATAAATGAATTCCAAAAGAATTCGAAATAAAATTCAGAATTAAACTATATTATAAACAGAATTCCGTACAAAACAGAATTAAATATAAAATCTGTGTCACACTAATTTTTAATAATAAAAAGAATTCTATACAAAACAATATTATAATTTAAAGATTAAAAAATTTACATAAACAGATTTTAACAAGAATACACAAATAAAATTTTATTTTCTAAAACATAATATAAAAACAGTATAGAAATTATTTCTATATCAAAACTGTTTTACTAATTTCTACAATAAAGCAGTAAATTAATTCATTTTATTCTGTCAAAACAGATTTATTTCCAACAAATAAATTTCTGTAATAAAAAAAATTCTGTATACTAAAAAACAGTAGAACCTTATAAATTTGTCTTAAGATTGTTATGTCTACTGTTTAATAAATACAAAAGTACAGAATTATTAATTATTAATTATTAATTATAATATAATTACAGAAATAAAACGAAATTACAGAAATGAAATACTTACTTGTATTTGCAGAAATAATATTGGAATAGGAAAAATAATCCGAGCCCTGTTTAGAACAGTCTCCTTAAGACAAATTTATTCCCTCCACAAGGTGCCAAAGATAATGAATAATTGTCTCCCAAGATAGAACGGATTTCCAAATTAATCAAGCAGCACAACAATGATTAATTTCTTCAAACACAATTCTGTGTTTATACTCAACGAGACCAAAGAATGATATGCAGGAATGTATGCAGTAGTAGTAGAAAAGTTTGTATTTTTATGGGAAAAGATGCAGCATAAATTCGAAATTATTGGAGGGCAATTTTTTCAGTAGTTAATTCTGTAGGGGAAATGTTTAATTTATAGCTTTTGTGTTGACTATTGGAACAGTCAACCCGAAATTAACTGTCAAAAACAGTTAATCAGTTAAACGAAATTAACTGTTGACTGTTGGCAATAACTGCCAACAGTTTATTAATTAATTAATTAATTTCGTAATTAATTAATAATTAAAGCCCAGAAAGTTAAATAAATTCGGCCCAAAAATGTAGAAGATTTTTATAAGTCCAAGCCCAAGCCCGAACCGAGCCGAGTCGAGTCGGAGGGACGGCCGGACGCGCACGCGCGCACGTGTGGACTTTTGATCGAAAGTCAACCCGTGCAGAGCTTAGGTCATCTCCCCTTCAAAGAGTTGGGATACCCCAAGGCATCCAAGCCTTAGTCCATACTTGGGGTGTTCTTAACTCATCAAATTGCCACTACTCTTTCAATGTGGGACAAGAGTTAAAACACACCCAATTCATTAACTTTCATTGCTTTGTGAGTCACTTTGGGGACATATTTATCATTCATAACTTATTAAAATTGGACGTATGAATATACTACGTTAATCTCCTTGCGGAGGTGAACGCGTTCGTATATGGTTCCACGATTTTCGTAGTGTGGGTTCCACCTAAATTTGAGCTCAAAGTTGCTCAAAATTCTGTCCAGAAAATTCTGGACAGCTTTCTAAAACCCAATTCAAGTCCAATTTTCCAACAGGTTTATGTGCTAATGGGTATGGAGGAGATGGGAGTTGGGTTCTCAGATCGGGTATAGGAAGTGGCGAGTGCTAAGGCTTATGGTGGTTCGCGAGTTAGACTGAGGATTGGCCGGAGCCAGGTCCATAGTGGAGCGGAGTCGGATTTTGTGGGTTTCGGGATGTTTTTGGGTTGGAAAAGACCAGATGGATGAGGGATCTGGGCGAGTTTGGGTCGAGATCGGGTAGGATGATGTCCGGATCAAGTGACGACCGGGTAGGGGGATGTCCGGAGGTCGCCGAGTTTGGGTAAAACCCGGGTAAGGGCTTGGGTTATGGATTTCGGGTTTGGGGAGTTAGTGTTAGGGGTTGCGGGTTTTGGGTTATGGAAGTTTAGGAGAGAGAGTATAAAATTGGGAAGTTGAAGAAGGAGTGGGGTGGATAAGGTGTCGTGAGGGTGTATAGGGTTAGTGTGTGGGTGAAGGTTAGGTTTAGGTGTAGGATAGTGTATAGGTTTTAGGGTGTGTGTGTTTAAGTTGTGATGCTAAAAATAACATTAAAATTAATTAAAATCTACTAAAAAATATATAAAATTCTAATCTATAAAATAAAAGACACAAATTAAAAAATAAGACTAAAAAGAAATAAAAATAAAAATCTATTAAACTAAAACTAAAATCCTAAAAAGTAAAATATAATAAAAATAAAAATAAATGAATACCTAAAAAAACTAATCCTAATAAAATAAAATAAAAACTAATCAAAATAAAATAAAATTACACTAATAAAAATAAAATAGAAAAATAGAAAATAAAACCTAGAAATTCTAAATAAATCTAAAATAAACTCTAAAAATAAAAAGATTCAAACTAAAAATCTAAAAAAATTGAAAAGGCACAAACTAAACACACACGGACTTTGGGGTAGGTTTAGAGACAAGTTTAGGCTCGGATGAGGTTACGGGGCAAGGTAATTAGCTCCATTTGATGCACATTTGTTTCGAAATAATACTTTTGACACCGCAACTACAATTAAGCCTGCATATTGAATATTTACGCGTATAAGACTATTTTTATTACAAATGACCGACTACAATGCATGTATTCGGGGTATATAATGAACACTTTTGGGTGCTTATCAACTCACGTGTATTTAAAATCTCACCCCTCATCTAAGTGTGATATTATCCGCATCCAAATACTTCCTAAATAATGATTATGACATCGTCTCAAATTTATTGATGTATATTTCAATAATTAAATATTTACATGTAATCACTACCCTTAATTGCCAACACCCATTTATCCCAGTCTCATATGTTCTTTTATAAGGCATAAACATCTATTATGCATTATAAGGTCGAAATATAATTATTGTCCACATTCTTAGACAATTAAATTTATACCATTCAAGTCTGGGTATTTATCCATATATGTCCTTCCATATACTTGACACACACGGGCATCTGCCGATGGTGTCTAATTCGTGCTCTATCGACAAGTCCAGATGAATCTCTCATCCTGAGCGGACATCACAAAATACACATAAATTGGGGGCAGTCCCTACGCAGGATACCTGTGCACGGCCTCATATCTGGCGGTGACAAAGAACGGGTCAACGTCAACACCTACCTCTTGTAGGTGGCGCCTCCACGTAGTACCTATATGACCTACACATTGTCAAGCCCATCTGTGCCGACGTGTGGTACCTGACCCGAATGCACGAACCCCCGAGTCGATAGGACAGTCCACAATATTGGTATGTCTAAACAAATACATAATAATACATATTATTATCTCATATAATATGTATACATAATTACTCCATAATTACCATAAAAGGTCCAACTAAAGTCCACAGAAGTTTGATTTATTTATAATTTATCATCTAATAAATTATTAATTCCATTCCATAAAATAATTACTTAACCAACTAGTTAATTGTAATTATTATCAATTAAATGTGGGAATAAAGTGTTTTTAACAATTCCTTATGTTCATTCCCACAACTAGTAAACTAACCCAGCCAAAACCCACTTCAATAAGCCAAACCAAATTTCAAGAAGGAACGAGAAGTAAAAAACGCATCATGTCGCTTGAACGAGAGTGGGCTAATTCGCGCGACATAACATGTCGTTCGAACGAGGCCCCGCCTCATTTGAACAAATTTTCGTTGTCTTCCCACGCTTCCTTCTCAATTCCTGTTCTTCCCAGATTAAGTTTCAAAACCCAGTTCATTCGAAAACCAGAATTTACATATACATAATTCAATTTCTCACTCCAAAAATCAACCCAAAATTTATATATGTTAAGGGTCTTAATCGATTAAACCTTCTCCATATTTTAGTCCTATCTAACTCAAAATATGGGGTGTCTATTATGGGTTTTATATCAAAATTTATGTCCACGCATATTAACAGTAATGTCCTCTATATTAACTTGTTAGAATATCCCCAATTTATCTATCAAGTCCCTAGGGAATCTACCCTAAATTTTAAGGTTTCAATACCTAAATTTTAGTATAAATTTCTACATTAAACTTAGTCTTCTACATGCAATGATCATCATATTCAAACCTAGATTTGAAATTAAAGGGTTCATTACATGCATTAAGAAATATATTAGAAAGCATAAGTTAAGCAAGAGAATTCTTGCCTTAAAATTTGTGGAGAAAAGTCCCTTGAAATCTCCTTGATTTTTCCTTGGTTTCTTGCCTCTATTCTTCTCTTTTGTCCCTTCTCCTATTATCTCCCATTAATATTGTTTTTAGGTTTTCTGGAATGATAGTGGGGGAGTGGTTTACCCCCACCTAAACACTAATAATTGACTAATCCCGAGTTAGACTTAAACCCAACTTTTGAACCCCCAAACGGACCCGACTCCATTACCCAATTAGCTCCTAACCTATATAATATTGACCCGAAACTATTTTTAAGGGCCTAAACCATCTAAACAATCCCATATGTATCCTGAAATATGCCCATAATTATTTATGTCAATAATAGGTACTTTTACTTTGTGTTGCATATTAATTATGTATTTTTCTATATTACATGTAAATGCCATAATCATGCACATAAAATTAGTCACACACAAATATAACTAAATAATAAATTTCAACTTTGTAAATTTTAAATAAAATTTAAGTAAGTCCAATTTTGGCAAAATATTTATTTATTCCAAAGATATTCTTTCATTATATATTTTAGAAGAAAATACGGGGTACTACATTCTTTCCCCCTAAAAACAGGATTTCATCCTCCAAATCGAGAAAAGTGCTAGAAGAGTTCGGGATGCTTTGTGAACATGTCTTCCTCCCTCTCCCAAGTCGACTCGTCCTCCTGATGGTGTCCCCACTGCACCCAAACAAAGGGAACAACTTTGGATCGAAGTCAGCGCTCTCGTCGATCCAGAATGGCTATTGGGTTCTCCTTATAAGTAGCGTCTAGTTGGAGCTCAATCTCATCGATATCAATGTGCTGGTACGCTTCCTCATCCCTAAGGAACCTACGTAGTGAAGATATGTGGAAAACATCGTGTATCCGCTACAAGTGCGGTAATTCCAACTGATATGCTACGGGCCTAATCCTCTCCAGAATAGGGAATGGTCCTACGTATCGAGGAGATAACTTCCCTTTCTTCCTAAGTCTCATCACCCCCTTCATGGGAGACACTTTAATCAACACCTGATCTCCAACATCGAAGTCTAAGTGTCTCTGGTCCGCATTCACATATATCTTTTGCCTGTCATGGGTAATATGTATCCTGGCCTGAATCATCTTTACTTTCTCTGAGTTGTCCTGAATGAAATCTAGCCCGAGAAACTTCTTCTTCCCCACCTCCAACCAGCATGAGGGTAAATGGAAAGGTCTCTCGTAAAGTACCTCAAACGGTGACATCCCTATTGTGAACTGGTAGTTGTTGTTGTAGGCAAACTCTACCAAAGTAAAATACTGCTCCCAGCTCCCTTCGAAATCCAAAATGCACATCCGCAACATGTCTTCCAGCATCAAGTTCACTCTCTCCGTCTGCCAATCGATCTGAGGATGGTATGACGTGCTCAATCTCAACTCTGCCCCCTAAGGCCTGCTGGAAGCTCCTCCAAAAGTGGGACACAGACGTCCTGTCCTTGTTTGACACTATATTAAGAGGTACCCAATGCAGCTTAATAATATCTATAAGGAAGATTCTAGCACACTGCTCGGAGCTATAATCTGTTCGCACAGGTAAGAAATGATCTACCTTCGTTAATTTGTCGACAATCACCCATATCGAATCATACCCCCTCTGCGAAGTAGGTAGCCCAGTGATGAAGTCCATGGAGACGCTTTCCCATCTCCACACCGAAATCTCCAAAGGTTTTAAAACACCTGCGGGACGTTGGTGATTTACCTTCACCAGCTGACACGTAGTACATCTAGACACAAACTCAGTTATATCCTTTTTCTTATTGTCCCACCAATACTGACGATGCATATCATGGTACATCTTATCCTTTTGATAAGTACCATAAAAAGTGAACTGTGAGCCTTCGACATGATGGCTCGCCTCAACTCCTTATCATTCGAAATAACCAGTTACCCCTTAAATCTCAAACCACCATCCGACCCAACAGAAAAATGCTCCACCCCCTCGACTAACAATTGTCACACCCTCTCCTGGCAAAGATGATATCTTGCATGTGCCTTCACCACCTGAATAATTATCTAGGGGTAATGGTGAGAACTGACATAAATGCTCGGGTCAGGTCATCATCCCCACGAAGTGACATCCACTTTGGCTTCCACACTGCTGCCAACTCCAGAAACGGCTTGCGGCTCAACACATCCACAATGACATTCGCTTTCCTCGGGTGGTATTGAATGTCGAACTGATAATATTTCACAAACTCTAGCTACCTCCTCTGTCACAAGTACATCTCTCGTTGTGTGAACAAGTACTGCAGCTTTTTGTGGTCTGTGAAAAGCTGAAATTTCTCCCCCATGAGATAGTGTCTGTGCACTCTCAAGGAAAAAAACCATGGCGGCTAACTCCAAGTCGTGGGAGGGGTAATTCCCCCGTGAGTCTTAAGCTTTCAGGAAGCATAAGTTATCAGCCTATCCTCCTACATTAAAACCCCGCCAAGTCCCCTTAAGGACACATATGTATAGAATCTGTAATCAACCCCTTCTCGAGGCAACGCCAAAAATAATGATGTAGTCAATCTGGTCGTCAGCTCTTCGAATTCTTGCTGGCACATCTCATCCCAAATAAATGGTACACCCTTCCTGTCAAATTCGTTAAGGGCTCAGCAATCTTAGAGAACCCTTGATGAATTGACGGTAATACCCAGCCAATCCCAGGAAGCTGCGCACCTCAGTGGGTGTAGTGGGTTATTCCCACTCCATCACAGTCGAAATTTTCCATGGGTCCAGGGATATCCCTTGCTTGGACACAATGCGGCCCAAGAACTGTACCTCTCTCAGCCAAAACCTGCATTTCTAAAAATTTGCATACGACTGATGATCCTGAAGCATCTGTAATACCACCTGTAGATGATCTACATACTCCTCCGTAGTCTAAGAATAAATCAAAATATCATCTATAAACACGATAACAAACCGATCCAAATAATCCCTGAACACTTAGTTCATCAAGTCCATAAATACTTCTGGTGCATTGATTAGACCGAATAGCATCACTAAATACTCGTACGACCCATATCCAGTAAGAAGGGCTATCTTTGAGATGTCTTTCTCCCGTACTATCAACTAGTGGAACCCCGACCTTCAATCAATTCTTTAAAAAATATGTAGCACCCCTCAGCTGGTTAAACAAATCATATATATATGGAAATGGGTATTTATTTCAGATAGTGACTTTGTTCAACTCCTGGTAGTCAAAACAAAGCCGTAGAGATTTGTCCCTCTTCTCAACGAATAACATTGGAGCACCTAAGGGCGAAGTACTCCTTCTGATAACCCCTGCCCTAACAACTGCTCAATTTGCTATCGTACCTTCCTCATCTCTAACGAATCCATCCGATATGGAGTATGGGCAATAGGTCTCGTGCTCGAAAACAAGTCAATTAGGAAGTCGATCTCCTGACTAGGTGGTAACCCCGAAATCTCCCCAAAAACATTAGAAAACTCACTCACCACCGAGATGGAATCTAGCATCACCACAATATCTGAACAAGTATCCTCCTCGATGTAATACAAATGCTTGCTCGACCCACCACCGGTGTGCGGCATCGCAACTAGGTACATCTCCTTCCCCGAAATGGCGAAGACGATGGACCTCCCATAGGAATCCACACATGCTCTATAAGTAGCTAACCAATCCATCCCCAAAATGATGTCGTAATCATGCATGTCAAGTATAAATAAATCATCTACAAAGGTGAGTCAACATATTTCAATACCGATACCCCAGCATACTGACAATATGGATGCCCTTTTACCTACTGGTAAGTCTATATGTAAAACAATATATGATGCAAAATCTACCATACCCGTCTCCCGTGCTAACAAAAGAATGAGATGTACCCGTATAAAAAAGAATACGACCAACATGGCAAAAAATGGGAAATATACCCTTGACTGCCTGTGGCGGTTCTAGCCTGTCTGTTACTACAAATAATAGACCCGCCCATACTGCAATGGTTATTTCCCCTGAGGTGGGGCGATGGGTGTTGGAGTGGCTGATCTAGTGGCTCCCTGAGCTGAAAATGGTGTGCGTTGTTCATGTGACGTTTGTTGTCCTCTAAAACCACCCTGCCCCTGGGCTGCCTGGTCCCCTCGAGTGAAATTATTTAAAGTGTGGCCCCTCTCACCACATGTATAGTAATTTCTCTGAAACGCTCCCCGCTCAAATCGTCGACCCTGCTGGCCTCTTCCCTGCTGTCCATGACCCTGATGGTCTCTCTATGGTTGGCCCTGCTAGCCTCTCGACTGTTGGCCCTGATCGCCCCATCCTGTCTGACCCCGGCCCTACCTTTGTTGGTCATCTGCACCCCTAAACTTCTTATTTTGATCAGTGGGTGGAGTACCCCTATGCTGATGGGCCCCAGATCCACTTCCGTCACTCGCCTTGCCTTGATGGATCAACGACTCTCCTTCGCGATGTTTCTCCCCCTTGCCTTTTAAAAATGCACTATGATCCTGACATTGGAGAAATGCAACATTAACCAACTGGTTATATGTCGTGATGGCTGGATTTCCCAGAAAAGTCTTCCTGATATGCTAGACTGATCCCATAATAAATCGATCCATCCTCATCTGCTCAGTACGAACATCCTCCTTTACAAAGTGCGAGAGGGCGATGAACTCATCCTCGTACTCAGCGATAGTACGTCCCTTCTGCTTAGGCTTCGTGAACTTGGTCCTCATATCGAACTGTATGGCTAGAGGAAAGTATTTCCCTCAAACATCTCCCAAAATTATTCAATAGTGAGGTTCTCCCTCTCATCAACAGTCATAATTGTCTCCCACCAGTGAAGAGTGGACCCACCTGTAAGGACACAAGTCTACGATCGAGTCTTAATGTAGTGTTGGCTCAATTTCGAATAAAAATGTTTGAGTCATAGGATAGAGTTCTTGACCATCCATCAAACCTATGACATGTTAAAGTTGAAGACGTTGCGGCCTACTTATCAAGAGGACATCATTGCCGGTTTACATGTGCCTCGTTTCTCATCATCAACTTAGTTCCAATCTCTCCTAGGGTATGAATGCATTACATATATATATATAGGATCTTGAAACATTTTTTATTGGGTGTAATTTGATTTTAAAATAAATTTTATTTTCAGAAGGTTACTTTAGAAGTTTGTATAAAACGTTTTTGGGCTTAATTTTGAAAATGACCATTCTGTCACTTCGTTCGATATTGTCGTTCGAACGAGTTTTTCGTTCGAACGAGAATGTCATTCGAATGAGTTTGCCAACGAATTTTCTCAATTGGCCTCTGAAACCTCGTTAGAAGGTCGTTCAGACGAGACTTCGTTCGAACGAAAATCTCGTTCGAACGAGATTTTGGCGGGAAAATATTTTGGTAGTTTTTGCCAGTTTTCTCCATGTTCCCACTTCTTTTGTCCCACTAACTTTTGCCAAAATTAAAATGTGCGGGAACCAACTTTGAAAAACCTAACTTTTTCATCTCCTACAATTTCTAAAGAGAGTTTTTGAGAGCCTAATTCCTCTATGAAAAAGTTCATGTTTTGAGTGTTTTTTTTTTCAAGAAAATCATTTTTAAAAACTTTTGTTTACACCCATATTAGTTCCAAATACCACACACACACACACACACACACACACACACACACACACACATATATATATATATATATATATATATATATATATATATATATATCTTGCTTCGAGAGTGTTTGGCATCGGGTTCTACTCTACCGAATTGAAGAGTTCGTTTGGATTTACTTCTACATCCCGTAAAGAAGAAGTTTATTGTTTTGCTGCAGCATACTCACACAGTGAAAGGCATTGTGCGAGGTTGACGATTGTCCTAAAACCCTCATTAGTGGATTCTAAGGTTCCGGTGGATTCCGGGATTGTCGACTAAGCAGAGGTTGGTACAAGAAGACGCGTCAGGGGCTTGAAGGGAGTCGAGTTGAGTAAGTCATTTGTCTTGTACTTGTAAAATTCCGTACTTAGTGGACATAAGGCTAGGGTTGTCCGCGATTTTTTCCCATTGTGAGTTTTTCCTCATATATCGCGGCGTAGTGGTTGTGAATTTTTTTTATCTTGCAAATCACCTAGAACGCATGCTTAGGATTAAAAGATAAAATATGGTTTAATTCACTTTTCTTGTTTATTTTGATGCACTTTTAATATTTGGGTAATGTTTAATTTAATTTAATTCAAGTCTAAATAGTGTAATTTGATAAAATTTGGTTTGGCCTAATTTGCAGAGTGAATTAATTAATGTTGGGCAAATTTCTAGGACTTGGGTTAAATTAATTTGGTTTAAGTGAATTTCAAGTGTGTGTGTGTGTGTGTTCATCATAATTCACTTATTTAGGTTTGATTTTAATTTTGATTTTAGAAATTAAAATTTGTGTTTAATTTAATTTTTCATCTTTTTAAGAAATGGAAATTCATTTTTATAAAATTAAAATTGGGGGTCGACGTTTCCAACACCACCAATCAAAACGAAGCTAGCATCTGCTACTGAACCTACGTGCACTCAACCATCTGTAAGTGCCTCTCAATATCCTTCTTCCACCAACTCGCCACCAATATATCCGAACAGCTTGTGAACTCTAAAGGTTGGTCCTTAACAAAGTCCTCCCTCGCTCTGTCCTACATATAACATGGTGCCTCTGTTGGTATAGCCACCTGCTGTGGTGGTGGCTGCTGAGGTGCCTATGGCAGTGGGAAGTGCTGAAGCATGGCTATCATAGCCATAGAGACTGCTTGAGACACGATGGTGGTTATCTCATCATGAGTAATAAGATGTGGAACCGATGGGGCCTGTGTTGGCTTCGGGTGAGCCTCCTCTTCCTTAACCGGTGGAACTAATCGCCTCGATCTGCCCCTCCGTACATTTTCCATCGGAAGGTAAACAAGGTTCGAATTAGCATCAATCGTAAGAATACAATGAAACCTAAGTATAGGCTCTACATATCAAAGAACGCAATGAAGAACGTAATGAGCGCAACACAGATCCTAAGCAACACTAGAACCATGCTCTGATACAAACTGTAACAGCCCCAATTTCTCACGTAAAGGTCGGCCAGGCACGATACACCGAAGATAGGGCTTGCTTGTTAGTTAATACCATTCTTAGCATAATTGCGAATACAAAATACTTATTATTTAAGGCTCATATTTGAAATGTCATGAATACATCCACAATAAATAGATCCAAACCACCATAAGTGAAATAATAAATCCAGCCAGTGTAATAGAAATCTCAATCAATATAAAGTAAAGAAGTCTCGGGCTTATCCCCTTACAAATGTTACAAATAAATAAGTAAATAGCTACGACAGAAAAAGTACTTGTGCTAGAATCGAATGATATGAAGTCTGATGAGCAAATGGGACTACAAGACTACTATACCATAATCTAGCTATCCCTATCAAGGAGCACCTAGGGGGGGAAATATTTAAATTCGGGTCAGAGCCTGAGGTGTGCAAGAATTTACTTTATTAATTTGTGATGAAATAATACAGTCGATGTAAAATAAAAATTCCCCCTTCGTCACTCACATACGCTTGATACCTCACCCCTCATCTAAGTGTGGTATTATCCGCATCCCAATACTTCCTAACTAATGATCATGGAAGCATCTCAATTTTATAGAATGGATATATCAATAATTAAATATTTACATGTAATCACTACCTTTAATTGCCAATACCCATTTATCCTAGTCTCATAAGTTTCTTATATAAGGCACAAATGTCTACTATGCATTATAGGGTCGAAATATAATTATTGCCCACATTCTTAGATAATTAAATTTATTCCATTCAAATTCGGGTATTTATCCATATATGTCCTTCCATATACTTGACACACAAGGGCATCTACTGTTGGTGTCTAATTCGTGCTCTATCAAAAAGTTCGGAAGAATCTATCATCCTAAGCGAACATCACAAAACACACATAAATTGGGGGCGGTCCCTACACAGCATACCTGTGCACGGCCCATACCCATTGGTGACACAGGATGGGTCAGCATCAACACCTGCCTCTCGTAGGTGGCACCTCCACATAGTACCTATATAATCTACACATCGTCAAGCCCACCTGTGTCGACGTGTGGTACCCGGTTCGAACGCGCGAACCCCCGAGACAATAGGACAATCCACGAATATTGGTATGTCCACACAAATACATAATAATACATATTATTATCTCATATAATATGTATAGGTAATTACTCCGTAATTACCATAAAAAGTCGAACTAAAGTCCAAAAAATTTTGATTTATTAATAATTTATCATCTAATAAATTATTGATTCCATTCCATAAAATAATTACTTAACCAACTAGTAATTTGTAATTATTATGAATTAAATGTGGGCATAAAGTGTTTTTAACAATTTCTTATGTTTAGTCCCAGAACTAGTATACCAACCCAGCCAAAACCCACTTCAATAAGACGTACCAAATTTCAGGAAGGAACAAGAAGTAAAAAATGCATCAAGTCTCACGAACGAGAGTGGGCACATTCTCGCGATATAATATGTCGTTCGAACGAGGCCCCACCTCGTTTGAACAACTTCCGTCGTCTTCCCACGCTCCCTTCTCAATTCCTGTTCTTCCCAAATTAAGTTTCAAAACCCAGAATAGTTCATCCGAAACCCAGAATTTACATATGCGGAATTCAATTTCTCAATCCAAAAATCAACTCAAAATTTATATCTGTTAAGGGTCTTAATCGATTAAACTTTCTCCAAATTCCAACCATACCTAACTCAAAATATGGGGAATCTATTGTAGGATTTATATCAAAATTTCAGTCTACTCATATTCACAGTAATGTCCTCTACATTAACTTGTCAGAATATCTCCAATCTATCGATGAAATCCATAAGGAATCTACCCTAAATTTTAAGGCTTAAATACCTAAATTTCGGAAAAAAATTCTACATTAAATTCGGTCCTCTACATGAAATGATCATCATGAAATTTATCATATTCAAACCTACATCTCAGAAATTTAAGGGGTCATTACATGCATCAAGAAATATATTGGAAAGCATAAATTAAGAAAAAGAATTATTTCCTTAAAATTCATGGAGAAAAGTCCCTTAAAATCCCCTTGATTTTCCCTTGGTTTCTTACCCTATTCTTCTCTTTTGTCCCTTCTCCTATTCTCTCCCGTTAATGTTGTTTTTAGGTTTTCTAGAATGATAGTGGGGGAGTGATTTACCCCCACTTAAACACTAATAATTGACTAATCCCGCCTAACTTTTGGACCCCCTAAATGGACCCGAACCTATAACCCATTGAGCCTAAAAGTTCCCCAACCTATATACTATTGACCCGGGACAATTTTTAAAGGAACAAATCATCTAAACTATCCCATATGTGTCCCAAAATATGCACCAGATTATTTATGTCAATAATAGGTACATTTAATTTATGTCGTACATTAATTATGTATTTGTCTATATTACATGTAAATGCCACATTCATGCACATAAACTTAGTCACACACAAATATAACTAAATAATAATTTTCAACGATGCCAATTTTCAAATAAAATTTAATGAAGTCCAATTTCGGCAAAGTATTTATTTATTCCAAAGATATTATTTCATTATTTATTTTAGAAGAAAAGACAGGGTATTACAACTCGGTAGTAAAAATGCCATTTTTTCCTATTTCATACATAGTTTTTTCTCTTATTTATGAGTAAAATTTTGGATAATTTGTCCCAACATATAAAGTGTACGTTAAGGAGTGAGCAAACTTATTGTCGAAAATATATGTTTGTGGATTATAGACAAAAAAACTGTTATGAGGGACTAAATTGAAAAAGTTTTTTTTTATGAAAATTATCACGCAAAGAATTTAATTGGAAATTTTTTCCCAATGGGTTAATTAGAGGGGGATCAGATCAACTTGCCATAATATATTATAACTCATTTGGCTACTAAGGGCGTTAGTATGTGGGATATTTGTATTCGGGATAGCACTAAAAATTTCAGCAAATGAATTTAGTCATTGATTCGATTGTTGAAAGTCTCTGATGTCTAAAACAATCATATATTAATGTATCACAATTTATGATTCTAAAATAAATTTTAAAAATTAAGTTGTTGTTTGTTTTTACCTCTTAAGTTTGAATCTAAACCATTCAGATTTAACAGGTACCAAATAGTGTTTGTTTTTTTAAATGATTAAAAGATGACGAATATTTTTGCCTCGGAATGATTAAGAGGTAAATAAACCTCTGAAGTCTGAATCAGTCTAAACGCATTCATTCAGATGTCCATTCAGACATGAAAAAAACATATTTTTCAGATTCAGATTTCAGACTTCAGAAGTCTTTAGATTTCGGATTCAAACTTCAGATTCAAATAGAAAAACAAACTTAACCTAAGATAGGTCAACATTTTAACAATCAAACGTAGTGAAGACTACTTACGAATTCATACCCCATATCAGTCCAACCTACGAAAAGTAAGCAAATTTCCCATTTTGTAAATGGCATCTGTATTATTGATTTGGATACTCATTACTCTCACCCACCCAAAACTCTCCATTACCCATCCTCCACTTACCAACCCATTGAAAGCTCCATCCACCAAAACCCAAGTAATGACTCCACCCCTAAAATGACTCGACCCTAATCCTATGAACCATTAATAAGTTCAATCCCAATCACTCTTCCTCTCAGCTTAGTCCACCACTGTCATGATCCAAGTCCAAATTGTACCAGCCCACATCACCTCCCTCTTGTCCATAACCACTTTGTCCCCATTTCTCCCCAATATTCCCATCCACCTCCCCATACTTGTTCATTCGCAAGCCGTGTTCCCATCCCCTCACCCTCCTCATTTCCATCACACCTCCTAAATTTTAACCTATCTGACATCATGGAAAATGAGCTACTTGATATTGAACTTTCATACATATTTAAATCACTACATCTTAAAAGAAAAGCAAACCCTGAGATCCCAAGACCCTAATATCCCAAACCACCAGCTCCTAAAAATGCCCAAACCAAACCTCTGTATCACTTTTAACCCACCTCCAAATGACTCCCTATTTCCATCATCTCTCTAGATCCATCCTCTCTCCCTATTTCATTCACCGACCCAAAAGGGAATCATAAGAAAGAAAGGAAACGTGTTGCACTAGAAGCACCAAAAATAAATCACAAACATTTCAGTTACGAAAGAAGAACTTTTATATCTCTCTGTTTAAGACCGAGGAGGCAAACCAATCCATGCCCCTACCCCTAAAATAAGGCTTCTTATTTGGAACTGTCAAGGGTTGGGATAGACCTTGACAGTCCAAAACTGTAATATCCCGTATTTTTGTGATATTTATTTATGGGATTAATTATATTAAATGCGTATTAATTGGAAATTAATTCAATTAAAATACTAGCGTTATGCGAGTTGGTATTTGAATATAATGTGCATATATGATTATATATGAATATTGAAGTATGAAATTTGTCGTGAGATTGAAATACGGCAAGTTGGAAAATTTTATTGAGACGCGTGTGACAGTCGCGTCAGGGAAATATTTATTTTAATTAAAAAAGTGAATTTTATTTCTATTAACCGTATGGTCATTTTGAGTGCGCCAACGCGTCCGGAAGGGTCGAAATAGTCAGAAAACACTAGCCGGGGGTTAAGTTTGGGTCCCGGGGCATTATTGGACCATACCGGTAACTTATAAGGGCATTTTGGTAATTTCGGAAATTGGGTAATTAAAACCCACGAAAATTAGAGTTAAAAATCTGACTTAGTATTAACCCACTAAGCCATTTCCAACCCCAATTTAGGTAGTGGGCTACGGGAGAAGTTATAACTTGGCAAAACCAACCCCACCTCCATTAAAACCTTGAGAAGAACTTGTAGAGAGGGAGAGAAAGAGAAGGATTCTGCAGAGAGAGAGAGAAGGCAATTCAACCTTCAAAAATTTCTCATCAAATCAGAGATTCCAATAAGGCAAGTGGTTTAATTCCAATTAATTTCAGAGAATGCTTCTTCCATGTGTAGGAATTTATAAAAATCTTATTGTTCTTGGGAGTTTGATAAAAACCCATTAATTTGGAATTAAAAACTTCTATTGTGATGAGGATTTGCATGTAGAACTATATGTAGGTGAATAATCTGATGTTAATACGTTTTGGATGAAACAAAAAACGGATTTATTTAGACTCTTTGATGATTTATAAATTTTAGGGTTCATGTTCTTGAAATTGGGGATAAATGTATGGATTTGATATTTGGATGATGTTTATAGTGATTTAATCCCCACAAAAATGTTAGTAGGTGACCTATGTATGTTTAGTATGAATTAGGAACCTTAAATTGATGTTGGAACGATGTTTAGAGGAGATTAGAGGTGTATAGAAATTTGAAAAACGAGTAAAGAAATTTCTGGGCTTGAATCTGGCCACTCGTTAGAAAACCTACCCAGGCATTCGAACAAGCTCGTTCGAACGAGCTTCTAACGAGTTGATAGTTTGGGTTCTAACGAGAGGGATGTTCGTTCGAAGACTTTCATTCGAACGAGATCTCGTTAGAAGGCCCAGTTCGTTCGAACGAACTCTCGTTCGAACAGCCTCGTTCGAACGAGACTTCGAACGAGTTGACAGTTTAGGCTTTTTAGCCTGTTTTGATCCCGAGTGTCTCGTAACCTTGTGTATTCGTAGAGATAACCTTCCCTTGATGATTAATTGTTACATTTGGGATGTTTTGGACATAATGAGGAGTCAAACCTAGAAGTGTAGTTTGAACCTAAGGGAAAATATGAAGTAGGACGTGAGTGTATATTACGTTGCGAGAACTATTGACGGCCTAATTTATTATATTAACCGAGAACATATGAATTGTGTAGTATTATATGTCGGTACAAGAATGAGAAGTGTACCACCAATATATTATGGTGATTACTAAGATGTGTGAATACTTAGTATACGTATTGATTTTATGTGTATGACATACCTACCATACTTGCTATCACGGGAGGTTTACGTTCGCTTAGGGCCTTCTAATCCATGTGTTGCCCGGATTTAGATTGGTTACCTCGATGAACATAGGTCAGAGAAGGACTTATTGGGATGTTAATAAGTCTGCTGATAGTGGGAGCGCAGGTATGTGCGTGACCCATGTGATGTGACTGTGTTCGCCTCCATTATTTGTGATGTTGTTATTTGAGAACGATTCCTGAGAGATTCGGAATACGTGATCCTTATGTACGTGATGTACCGGGATGGATAGCAGAGAATGTGTGCACCGTAGCTTAGTCTCGGGGTGCTTGTATTGTATATTTATGACGTGAATAATATACACTAAATAAATGGGAACTTTCATGATTAGTATTGTGAATAATATTATGGTAATGATTTGAGAAAACAAAACGGGTTAACTGATAGTGAATGGTATTTCTAATTGAGAATCTGAGAGTAAGTAAAGTCCTCTATTTAATTGATAGCGTTAGAATATAATATGGGAATCGATTAGTAAGTGGTAGAACTTATTACAGTTTGGTTAGATATGGATGTCTTATAGATGGGTACGGTACGTTAGGAGTGCACATGTAGTCGAGAGGTGAGAATTTCATGTGAGTGCACGTCCTAACATGTATTTTGCATTTAATGTTTTAATGTTATTAAAACACTTGCTATTTTTAAAAATGATTTCCACCTTCGGGCTCTGACCCATTTGCTTTCAAATCTATTTTTGTAAAAACCATTTTAGGTGCCCAGCCACAAGGACACCATGCTTAGGATTCTCATTCCGGTGACGAGCTGTAGCTGTTTGTGGAAGTTACAGGACTTTGCTTGTAGACGCTTCATCTATCCTGACTCGATATTCTTCAGTTATCAGTTGTAGGGCATGTCGCCCATTTCTTTTAGAGACATTTCATTCATTTCAGTTATTGAGACTTCTGGCATGTAATTATTCAGGATTCAGACTTGTAGTATTATTTTTCAGTTGTGGGATTGTTGTGAGGAGTTTTCCTCCGGATTTATATTTATGTTGTTGGTTATTCATTACTTCATTATAGTGAATGGTTGTTATTCTTTCATTATTCTTTTACTGCATGTTAATCAGACTTAACTTAAAATTTGGCACTTACTTTTTAAATACTATGTGGTTAGTAATTATTAAAATGTTTTCGACAGTGATGCTATTAACTGAATCAACTTGGCATTTTGAATTAATTTAATAAAGGAGTAGCTACCCGATATTTAATTAGTCGGGGTGTCACAGGTGGTATCAGAGCATCAGGTTCTAGTGTCCATTAGGATCTGTACGGCTTATTATGTTTCCGCTGAGCTTTCTTTGATGTAGAGCCCTATATTTTAGGACTGCTGTATTCTTTTATATATGCTACGTTCTTCAGCTATTTTAAGTTTATAACTGCGAACTTATAAACTTCATTCTTATTTCAGATGCCTCCACGACGTGCACAAAGGATTCCCAGGGATGCAACGCCAGAACCACAGCCCGCACCAGTTCAGGGCACGATGAATGCCGCCGAGGTTGCAGCCATTGTGGCCCAGGCAGTAAATTCCGCACTAGCTGTACTTCAGCAGGCACCACCTCAGGCGCTGATAGTCGCGCCAGTTCAGGCTCATGCATTCCCATCTGCTTGGGAACGTGTACGTGATGCTTTTCAGAAAGCACACCCTCCGGAGTTCGCAGGTAACTCCGATGTAGTAGTTTCGAGTCAGTGGAGGAAGGACATCCAGCGACACCTGAGGATGTATGAGTGCACAGATGTCCAGAAGCAAATACTAGCTACCTTTAAGCTAGTAGGGTATGCACTGCAGTGGTGGGAGTCTATTACCACAGTGGAGGAGAGAGATACTCTCACTATTCAGGAGTTTTGGGTGCGGTTTGACCGCAAGTACTTTCCGTCGGCTGTTCACACAGAGATGTGGAGGAAGTTGATGAGCCTCAAGCAGGAGGGTAAGACTGTGGCCGAATATGAGGCCGAATTCATTGATCTTCTGAACATTGTTCCGGATGAGATACCGACGGAGGAGAAGAAGATACAAAAATTCACGGACGGGTTGACATGGAGAATTCGTCAGCACTTGTTAGGAACCTCTCGTTAGCCACTTATTCTGATGTGGTTAACGCTGCATTTCTCCATTGTCAGGATCACCGCTTTCACATGGCTGAGGGCAAGCGATCGGGAGAGTCTAGCCATCAGGGCAGGACTGGAGGAAATGGTGCCAGTGGGGCACAATCTGTTCAGGGGTAGAGGCAGGGTGATCAGGGTACCCAGCAGGGGGATCACAAGAGGTTTAGATCAGGAAATTTCAGGCACGGACAGGGAGGTTTCCGGCAGGGCCATCAGGGTCCGAACGGCCATCAGCACCAGCAAGGTCAGAATGGTCAACAACAGTTTCAGCAGGGCCAGTGGAGGAATGGTAACGGCCACCAGGGCCGGGGGCAGCAGGGACAGAGAGGGGGGAACTTCCCGGGGAAATGTTTCGTTTGTGGCAAGACTGGCCATAAACGCCAGGACTGTCCTGATAGGGGCAGTTCCCCGCAGCAGCAGTAGGGTGCTCGACATGAGCCACAGAGGCCACTTTTTCCACCAGCCCTCCCAGCTCCAGCCCAGGTGCCAGCTCTTCTATCCATTCCAGCAGTTCCTGTGCAGCAGGGACAGTTACAGTATGGACGTGTCTATAACGTCCACCAGGCACCACCCGCGATTGAGGGTATGTTTCCTATCCATGGTACTATGGGTCGGGTTTTGTTTGATACGGGGGCAACCCATTGCTTTATAGCTACACATTTTGCGAAATCCTTAGGGTTGTTAGCCACAGCAGAGAGCACAATGAAGTGTGTAGACTCACCATTGGGAAATGGGTCACTTATTTTCTTTATATGCCGGGGAGTAGGGGTAGAGATTGGTAGTCTGGTATTACCTGCAGATATGTTAGTATTAGAGATGACCGAGTATGATGCCATTATTGGTATGGATTGGCTTGTTGCGTACCGAGCCATGATTGACTGTTTCAGTAGGAGTATTATCTTTGCCATTCCCGGGCAGGAGATGTTTTTGGTGGCGATGCCTCGTTCCGAGGGAGGATCGTCCACTCATTTGTACTATATAGAGGAGGAGACCTCTAAGGAGGTGGTGATACCACTTGATTCGATTCCGGTTGTTAGAGAGTTTACCGATGTATTTCAGGATATACCTGGATTACCCCCCAGTCGAGAGATAGACTTTGTCACAGACTTATTACCAAATACGAGACCTAAAGCACGCGCACCGTACCGTATGGCTCCAGCTGAGATGAGGGAGTTACGGGATCAGATTGAACAGTTGTTGGGTCAGGGATTTATACGGAGGAGTACTTCACCGTGGGGTTCCCCTGTGTTGTTCGTGAAGAAGAGAGATGGTTCACTGAGATTGTGTGTGGACTACCGAGAGTTGAATAAGGTCACGATACGGAATAAGTATCCGTTGCCTCGAATCGATGACTTATTCGACCAGTTGAGAGGAGCTTATTTCTTCTCAAAGATTTATTTGAGATCGGGATACCATCAGTTGCGTATCAGGGAAGAGGATGTCTCGAAGACTGCGTTCTTATCGAGATATAGATCTTACGAGTTTCGGGTTATGCCTTTTGGTTTGACCAACGCTCCAGCAGTGTTTATGGACTTGATGAATAGAGTGTTCAGGGATTTATTAGATCAGTTTGTTATTGTCTTCATCGATGATATTCTGGTTTACTCCCAGACAGAGGAGGAGCACGCCGAGCATTTGAGGCAAGTTTTACAGACACTACGTCAGAACGAGTTGTATGCAAAATATGAGAAATGCGGGTTTTGGCTGAAGGAGGTCCAGTTTTTGGGACATATTATTTCCGACCGGGGAATATCTGTTGATCCGGGGAAGGTATCCGCGGTGAGGGAGTGAGGACAACCCACGACACCGACAGAGATTGGTAGTTTCTTGGGCCTAGCAGGATACTACAGGAGGTTCATTCGGGGATTCTCGAAGATAGCAGGCCCTTTGACACATTTGACTCGTAAGGGTGTGCCATTCATCTGGAGTGATGCCTGTCAGTTGGCATTCGATGAGTTAAAGGATAAGTTGACCTCAGCACCTGTGTTAGCATTGCCAAGACCGGGAGTTGAGTATCTAGTCTACACCGATGCGTCCTTGCAAGGACTTGGAGGTGTATTACAGCAGGAGAGTCAGGCCATTGCTTATGCATCACGTAAGCTAAAGCCTCACGAGAAGAATTACCCCACTCATGATTTGGAGTTTGCGGCAGTTGTATTTGCTCTTCGTATTTGGAGACATTACCTTTTGGGGGAGAAGTTTCGACTGTTCACGGACCACAAGTCCCTACAGTACCTGTTCACACAGAAGGAGTTAATTATGCGACAACGGAGGTGGCTTGAGTTCGTGAAGGATTATCAGTTCGATATCCAATACCACTCGGGGAAGGCTAACGTGGTAGCAGACGCGTTGAGCCGCAGACCTGCTGATGAGGTGGCAGGGGTGTGGAAGGCAAAGTGCAAAGAGTTGGGACACCAGGATGTAGTGGCCCGATCATTCATGTCGGTAATGACTGTTACGCCGCAGATTGTCATGAGAGTGGTAAAGGCACAAGCAGATGACTCGTTCTGTCAGGAGCTGATAGTTCGATTATTAGCAGAGGGAGCCGAATCCTATACCGTTAGCTTAGACGGGGGATTACGCTTCAATGGGAGATTGGTAGTTCCGGAAGGGGAGGAATTACGGCACGAGGTGATGGCCGAGTCGCACGGCTCACGGTTCGCGGTACATCCCGGTGGGGATAAAATGTACCAAGACATGAGACGTCAGTATTGGTGGAGCGGGATGAAGAAAGATATTGCCGTGTTTGTATCAAAATACGCCACTTGTCAGCTTGTAAAAGTGGATCATCAGAGACCGGCAAGACTTCTACAGCCATTGGAAATTCCGATGTGGATGTGGGAGAGTATATCCATGGATTTTATCACGAGGTTACCTATGTCACAGAGAGGTCATGACTCCGTATGGGTGATTGTGGACAGGTTGACCAAAGTCGCTCATTTTCTACCCGTAAGGACAGACTACACTGCGGGACAGTATGCCCAGCTCTTTATTTCAGGGATAGTGAGACTTCACGGTGTGCCCCTAAATATCGTGTCTGACCGAGACAAGATATTTGTTTCACGATTTTGGGAGAGTTTTCAAGAGGCCATGGGCACAGAATTACGGTTGAGCACGGCGTACCACCCGCAGACCGACGGGCAAACCGAGCATACGAACCAGATGTTGGAGGACATGCTACGTATGTGCATCATTGATTTTGGGGATGGATGGGAGCAGTATCTTCCACTGGTAGAGTTTGCTTACAACAACTCCTACCAGTTCACCATTGGCATGGCTCCATTTGAGGCGTTGTACGGTAGACCTTGTCGTTCCCCAGCATGTTGGTTGGAGGTAGGGGACAACAAATTACTTGGACCGGAGGTGATTCAGGATACTTCGGCAAGGATAGAATTGATTTGGAGTCGCATTCGGGTAGCTCAGGATCGGTAAAAGAGCTATGCTGATGCGAAGAGGTTCTTCAGGGAGTTCCAAGTGGGGGACCAGGTTTTGCTCAGAGTATCTCCTATGAAGGGGATTATGCATTTCGGGAAGAAAGGGAAGTTGGCACCGAGATATGTGGGACCATTTCCTATTATTGAGCGGATTGGACCGGTTGTGTATAGGCTTGGGTTATCGGAGCATTTGCATCGGATTCACGATGTTTTTCATATTTCCTCGCTAAGGAAATATCTTAGAGACGATTTGGCTCATTCTCACATTGCTTTGGAGGACATCAATCTCCAGCCTGATAGCTCTTATGAGGAGGGGCCTATTGCTATTTTGGACCGAAGTGAGCGAAAACTGCGGTCAAAGATAGTCCCATTAGTGCGTGTTTAGTGGCGACATCATAATGTTGAGGAGTCCACATGGGAGCGCGAGGATGAGATGCGCGAACGTTATCCAGAGTTGTTCTTACCAGGTACATTCTAGTTCTGAAATTTGGGACGAAATTCAGTTATTAGGGGGGAAGTATGTAATACCCCGTATTTTTGTGATATTTATTTATGGGATTAATTATATTACATGCGTATTAATTGGAAATTAATTCGGATTAAAATACTAGCGTGATGCGAGTTGGTATTTGAATATAATGTGCTTATATGATTATATATGAATATTGAAGTATGAAATTTGTCGTGAGATTGAAATACGGCAAGTTGGAAAATTTTATTGAGACGCGTGTGACAGTCGCGTCAGGGAAATATTTATTTTAATTAAAAAAGTGAATTTTAGTTCTATTAACCGTATGGTCATTTTGAGTGCGCCAACGCGTCTGGAAGGGTAAAAATAGTCAAAAAACACTAGCCGGGGGTTAAGTTTGGGTCCCGGGGCATTATTGGACCATACCGGTAACTTATAAGTGCATTTTGGTAATTTCGGAAATTGGGTAATTAAAACCCACGAAAATTAGAGTTAAAAATCTGACTTAGTATTAACCCACTAAGCCATTTCCAACCCCAATTTAGGTAGTGGGCTACGGGAGAAGTTATAACTTGGCAAAACCAACCCCACCTCCATTAAAACCTTGAGAAGAACTTGTAGAGAGGGAGAGAAAGAGAAGGATTCTGCAGAGAGAGAGAGAAGGCAATTCAACCTTCAGAAATTTGTCATCAAATCAGAGATTCCAATAAGGCAAGTGGTTTAATTCCAATTAATTTCAGAGAATTCTTCTTCCATGTGTAGGAATTTATAAAAATCTTATTGTTCTTGGGAGTTTGATAAAAACCCATTAATTTGGAATTAGAAACTTCTATTGTGATGAGGATTTGCATGTAGAACTATATGTAGGTGAATAATCTGATGTTAATACGTTTTGGATAAAACAAAAACCTAATTTAGACTCTTTGATGATTTATAAATTTTAGGGTTCATGTTCTTGAAATTGGGGATAAATGTATGGATTTGATATTTGGATGATGTTTATAGTGATTTAATCCCCACAAAAACGTTAGTAGGTGACCTATGTATGTTTAGTATGAATTAGGAACCTTAAATTGATGTTGGAACGATGTTTAGATGAGATTAGAGGTGTAGAGAAATTTGAAAAACGAGTAAAGAAATTTCTGGGCTTGAATCTGGCCACTCGTTAGAAGACTTACCCAGGTCGTTCGAACGAGCTCGTTCGAACGAGCTTCTAACGAGTTGACAGTTTGGGTTCTAACGAGAGGGATGTTCGTTCGAAGACTTTTGTTCGAACGAGATCTCGTTAGAAGGCCCAGTTCGTTCGAACGAACTCTCGTTCGAACAGCCTCATTCGAACAAGACTTCGAACGAGTTAACAGTTTAGGATTTTTAGCCTGTTTTGATCCCGAGTGTCTCGTAACCTTGTGTATTCGTAGAGATAACCTTCCCTTGATGATTAATTGTTACATTTGGGATGTTTGGGACATAATGAGGAGTCAAACCTAGAAGTGTAGTTTGAACCTAAGGGAAAATATGAAGTAGGACGTGAGTGTATATTACGTTGCGAGAACTATTGATGGCCTAATTTATTATATTAACCGGGAACATATGAATTGTGTAGTATCATATGTCGGTACAAGAATGAGAAGTGTACCACCAATATATTATGGTGATTACTAAGATGTGTGAATACTTAGTATACGTATTGATTTTATGTGTATGACATACCTACCATACTTGCTATCACGGGAGGTTTACGTTCGCTTAGGGCCTTCTAATCCATGTGTTGCCCGGATTTAGATTGGTTACCTCGATGAACATAGGTTAGAGAAGGACTTATTGGGATGTTAATAAGTCTACTGATCATGGGAGAGCAGGTATGTGCGTGACCCATGTGATGTGACTGTGTTCGCCTCCATTATTTGTGATGTTGTTATTTGAGAACGATTCCTGAGAGATTCGGAATACATGATCCTTATGTACGTGATGTACCGGGATGGATAGCAGAGTATGTGTGCACCACAGCTTAGTCTCGGTGTGCTTGTATTGTATATTTATGACGTGAATAATATACACTAAATAAATGGGAACTTTCATGATTAGTATTGTGAATAATATTATGGTAATGATTTGAGAAAACAAAACGGGTTAACTGATAGTGAATGGTATTTCTAATTGAGAATCTGAGAGTAAGTAAAGTCCTCTATTTAATTGATAATGTTAGAATATAATATGGGAATCGAGTAGTAAGGGGTAGAACTTATTACAGTTTGGTTAGATATGGATGTCTTATAGATGGGTACGGTACGTTAGGAGTGCACATGTAGTCAAGAGGTGAGAATTTCATGTGAGTGCACGTCCTAACATGTATTTTGCATTTAATGTTTTAATGTTATTAAAACAGTTGCTATTTTTAAAAATGATTTCCACCTTCGGGCTCTGACCCATTTGCTTTCAAATCTATTTTTGTAAAAACCATTTTAGGTGCCCAGCCACAAGGACACCATGCTTAGGATTCTCATTCAGATGACGAGTTGTAGCTGTTTGTGGAAGTTACAGGACTTTGCTTGTAGACGTTTCATCTATCCAGACTCGATATTCTTCAGTTATCAATTGTAGGGCATGTCGCCCATTTCTTTTAGAGACATTTCATTTATTTCAGTTATTGAGACTTCTGGCATGTAATTATTCAGGATTCAGACTTGTAGTATTATTTTTCAGTTATGGGATTGTTGTGAGGAGTTTTCCTCCGGATTAATATTTATGTTGTTGGTTATTCATTACTTCATTATAGTGAATGGTTGTTATTCTTTCATTATTCTTTTACTGCATGTTAATCAGACTTAACTTAAAATTTGGCACTTACGTTTTAAATACTAGGTGGTTAGTAATTATTAAAATGTTTTCGATAGTGATGCTATTAACCACTGTTCTAAAAAACCCGCCTAGGCTCCGCCTAGGCTTAAGGCTTGGGAGAAACGCCTCGCCTTACGCTTTTCACGCCTTATTCTTGGTAAAACCCTTAAAGTGCACTTTTTTCTAAAAACAACAATGTTTGAGTGAAACGATGTAACCTTTTAAAGAATTTGTTTACAAACCGGACCATTATTTCATCCAAAATAATCAAATAGTATTTTAATTTGCATATATTCAAACATATTTTTATGATATGTGCAATTTTGTTTTTTAATATCCTTGTTATGGTTAAAAATATTAAAATATATTAAGAAGGCCTAAACGCCTTTTTACATTTTTTCACGCCTAGGCCCGCCTAGGCTTCTAAGGCTTAAGGCTTGGCCTCCACGCCTCAATCACGCCCCGCGTTTTTTAGAACCTTGCTATTAACTGAACCAACTTGGCATTTTGAATTAATTTAATAAAGGAGTAGCTACCCGGTATTTAATTAGTCGGGGTGTCACAGGTGGTATCAGAGCATAAAGTGTTAGTGTCCATTAGGATCTGTACGGCTTATTATGTTTCCGCTGAGCTTTCTTTGATGTAGAGCCCTATATTTTAGGACTGTTGTATTCTTTTGTATATGCTACATTCTTCAGCTATTTTAAGTTTATAACTGCGAACTTATAAACTTCATTCTTATTTCAGATGCCTCCACGACGTGCACAAAGGATTCCCAGGGATGCAACGCCAAAACCACAGCCCGCACCAGTTCAGGGCACGATGAATGCCGCCGAGGTTGCAGCCATTGTGGCCCAGGCAGTAAATGCCGCACTAGCTGTAGTTCAGCAGGCACCACCTCAGGCGCCGATAGCCGCGCCAGTTCAGGCTCATGTATTCCCGTCTACTTGGGAACGTGTACGTGATGCTTTTCAGAAATCACACCCTCCGAAGTTCGCAGGTAACTCTCATAAGAATTTATTGATTGGGTGTGATAAACCATGAACTCCCTCTTGGATGGAGGGTTATTTTGTGTACAAAAACATTAATTTTGATATTAGAAAATCTTAACGGGAAAGACTGATTAATAATAGCTCCTCCCAACCTCTCTCGTTGATTTGTGCAGGCGATTTCAATGATCTCATTTCTTAATTTGAGAAAGATGGAAAAAATCTCAGAGCTTCCAAGAAAATTATCACCTTCAGATCATATATTGATAGAAGAAATCTCACTGAACTTGAAGCAAATGGTTGTAAGTTTACTTGGTAAAACCACAGTAATGGTGATAGCCTAATAAAGGAAAATATTGATAGAGTAATCATTAATGTAAAGCGGAAATTTCAAAACCCAAATGCCATTTTTACTACACCCCCTCGGATAAGACCATAGTCCCCTCCTTAATGATACCTCTCCTCCCTAAATAAAAAATCCGAAGCCTTTCTATTTTGAAACCTCATGGCTCGATGACCCAGATTTTCTTAATGTTATTCAAAAGAGTTGGTTATCCAAATCTCATTCACATTTTAATAGCAAATTATCAGAATGTAAGCAGGCTTTGAATATTTAGAGTAGAAAGTTCAATAATTCCCGAAGAGAGATCCAATTCCTAAAAAATAAGATGGTTGATTCACCAATGACCCAAAAGATAAGAAAAGATCTCTTCAAAGATAAAGCATGCTTGGATGAGTGAAGAAAAGTATTGGCATATCCATGTGATAACCCACCTATTCTAATTTCGGGAGGCCAATCATTTACTAAAATAAAACAAGAATCTAAGTATGGTTCACTCTCAGCATCATTATCGCGATCATAATATAATATAAATAATATGAATTTTTTTTCCAATTGATAAAAAGCATCTTTGACAATTCCCCCATACCCACTAGGACTTGGATTGCCTTTAGAAGAACCATTAACATTCAAATTAAACTAGCTGTGGACTGGAGGATATCATTGAAGAATTTTTGGAACAGTTCTTGCCTGTAAATTTTTTACATTAAAAACGTTTAATATTTTATCATCAAAAGAAGAAGCCTTACTCTCAAATATCATACCCCTGCACATATTAGAAATTAGAGTAATGGCTTGATGTGTAAATTCACGATGATTGAAGTTTTTAGCCTCATATAAAGCCAAAATTCTCCCTTTCCATATTTCCCAGCAAACAACGTTAGGAATTTGCTCTTCCCAAAATTTTCATGTAGTCTCCTGTTCTATTATTAAACCACCAGTTCGGAAACAATGAATAATTTGTTGTTCTATCAATTTTTGCTCCCATAAGATCTTGGAAATGATCCCATATACGCTTGTACCCCTAAAATTGAGAAATAAATTATTAGAAGACTCACAATGATTTTGTTAGGCCTGGCATCTTGATACTAATTTGATTCCCAAGTCTATGATCACATCATCAAAATGAAGATAATTATTCAGCAATATCCAAGAGTTAATTGATATTTTCAGAGGAATGTTCCTTTCCCAAATCTGATTCAAAATAGTTGAAGTTGTGAAATGTTCTTTACAAATATCCAGGGCTAATTTAAAAGTAAAATGGCCAATGGTAGATGGTTTCAAGTCTAGTTGCCATTAATATTGACCATATTTTCTAAGCATTCTTCCTCAACTTGCATAATTCTTTTTCATGAATGAGATCCCACCTTAGGATTATATGCCTTATATCTCTTTTTCATAAATTCTTCCCATAGAGAAGTTTATGATTTGAATTTCCAGTAC
This sequence comes from Sambucus nigra, assembly GCA_949130495.1. Taxonomy (NCBI): domain Eukaryota; kingdom Viridiplantae; phylum Streptophyta; class Magnoliopsida; order Dipsacales; family Adoxaceae; genus Sambucus; species Sambucus nigra. Next base: position 44,455,466 of record OX422207.1, on the reverse strand, counting down.
ATTCACATAGATGATGTATTAATGAACATATTTAAATTTAAGAAATTAAGACCACCCTCACTTTTCTTTCAACAAAGAGATTCCCATTATTTCCATTGATATCTCCAACTAATATCATCATTTCCACCCCAGAAATATTTATTCAACATGTTATGAATTCTTCTTATGATGGCTTTAGGAGGTTTTAAAAATGCAATAAGGTTCATAGGAATTGAAGTTAAAACATGTTTTATAATGATGTATCTCCCTTTACTAGAGAGGAATTTGGGTTTCTATCCTTAAATTCTACTTCTAATAGAATCAATGATTTTATTAAAATATCTTATCTTACATCTTCCTTTATAAAGAGGGCAGCCCAAGTATTGTAATGGGAGCTTACTGCATTTCAAACCAGTGGCATATTCAATCTGAGCACTTTTATCAAGGGGATGCTTGTCAGGTAAAATAAATATACTCTTAGAAAAATTTATTTTCTGACCTGAGATCTCTTCATACCTATTAAGAAACTCCACAATATCTTTTAAACTCCTTTTATCTCCTATAGAGAAGATGATTTCATTATCGGTAAAAGATAGGTGAGAAATCATTGGACATCCACTTTTGTGATAGAAAGGTTTGACAATTCCTTTTTGCATTAAACTTTCAATTCCCTTGCTTAAAACTTCTGCAGCCATGATAAAGAGACTATGAGAGAGAGGATCTCCCTGCCTTAGCCCCCTAGAAGAATGGAAATAACCTTTAGGAGCACCATTGATTAAGACTGAAAGCGAGTTGTTTGAGATCATTCTCCAGATGAAATCAATCCATCTCTCCCCAAATCCCAATCTTCTCGTGATATTAAAAGATAGCCCCAATTAACTCTATCATAAGCCTTTTCCATATCAAGATTTATAAAAACATTTCCACTATGAGTTTTCCTACCTAAATTGTAGACTATCTCTTGGGCAAGCATGGCATTATCTTGGATACACCTCCCCTTCACAAAGCCACTTTGGTTAGGAGATATAAACTTAGGAAGGACTGTTGAAAGTCTATTAGATAATATTTTAGAGATAATATTTTTGAATAAATACACAAACTTATAGGCCTGTAATCACCACAGGCTTTAGGATGCTTAACCTTAGGTATTAAGGCAATTGAGGATCTTGTCCAACTTTTAGGTAACTATGATCCAAAAAAAAAACTATTAACTGCCTCTATAATATCATCCTTTATAATTAAATAATATGAATAAAATCATATAATTATAAATGAATGAATAATCCTCATGCATTAATAGATAAAAAGAGTGAACGAATAAACAATCGGTCACCAAATAAAATAATCACAATAAGTAAATAAACAAACTGAGTATTGAAATATAAATGTCTGATAGTAATATAAAAGCCTATCCATATATGGATAATATGCTCCAAACTGAAATTGAATTGACTAATCCTATCTAGACAAAATAGACTGAGGTATCTAAACATAGATGTAGTGTCCACAGCTACTGCACGGCAAGAATGAATCTATCTATGCGGTCCAGGAAGCTGTTGCTTCACACTTGGGATAATAAAAGAAAAATAAGAAAAAATAAAAGCCACGGGTCAAAGCCCTTAAATTATAAAATATTTTTCAAGTAGATAATTGTTTTAAATCGATCAAAACAATAGTGTATTATTCTCATAATTAACCGGTCGCACTCATGTGGGATAAACCTCACCTCTCAACTATAGTGCGCACCTAACGTGTTCATTTATTTATACTAATTAAACTACCCGTTCTAACTAGGATATAAATAACCTCTATCTAAACCCAATCCCTTTAATACTCTCTATTAGCTAAGTATAATGATCATCACTATATATACATTCATAAACCATGTTGTAGCAACACACTTGCTATAATTAAATAGTCACGTAATAAACATAACATAGCTATGCTCTTGCTATATATATATATATATATATATATATAGTATCGTATACACATACACATATATATCACTCTCTATATATGTATAACCGCATCCCCAGAGCTGATACATCACGAATGCATCCCTCGTGTGCTATCCGGCTCCAGGCATCACCCCTCACATCGAGCCGCTGGGTTGGAATCTCATCGTCAATCCTAAACAAAAACACATACAATGGAGGCGGTTATAGATATACATTCGGGGTAGCAACCATACCACATCATGCCCAACCGGACTCGAAATAACCACCTATCTTCACACACGAATAGTGGCCATGCAACAATCTTATGACTTGGGGAATAAATCCTATAACTATTGGTCAACACCAGGATGGACTACCCACTACACGCAATGTAATGACCCAACTTTTATATGCCAATATATAAGTATTTTTACAATTGCATCTTACTTGTTATTTAATAATGCTATATTATTACAAAACTCATTTTTTAAATTTAAAGAATCGACTGTAAAATGGGTGAAATTGAAGTTTTATGACACACTCTAAGCTAAATGATAAGTTTTGGGACAGAAAATATAATTTTATGAAACTTTAGGAACTTTGTTTTAATTAAGAAAGTTTTAGGGACTAAAATAAATATATAAATAGGACCATTTGGCAAATAAAATATTTATAGGGACCTCTAAGAAATATTAAAAATATATAGTGTGAAATTACCAAAATACATTTTATATATAAAAATACCCTTATACCCTTAATAACTTTCCACCTCGTGCTGTATTTTGCCACCAAACTTTACACGTGCCATCCATATAAATAAAGACAAAACACATGTCGTCCATTTGGAAGAAGTTAAAACACGTGTCTCCGTTGGGTGAATAAAGACGACAAGACAACTTCGTTACATGACACGTCAACGTCGACTCACCAAAATGAAAGCTTAGTCACCCAGACACGTGTCAACACCCAAATACCTTTGAAAAACTATAAATATAGCCCTTAGGACCAGTTATTACACGAAATTACTCCAAAATGTTACAAAGAAATAGTGAGAGAAAGTGCGGAAAAATTTAAGAAGAAGTTTCGTCTTAGTGATCCAAGACTCGATATCTGTAACTTCGTACTTTTGTTTTAAGTGAGTACTCTATGACGTTCCTTGAGTATTTTGATTATATGATATTATGCAAAGTACATATATTTTGTGAAATGCTTTTATTCTCATATTAATCTGATATTGATGATTCCCTCATTTGTTATATGTGTATATCTCTTAATATAAACATCTGATTTGAATTCTGAAATTATTGATTCGGCCTATGCAAACTCTCTTACTATATTGGCCTTGACTAGTGGGTGGAAATATTTGGGTGGTACCTTCCCCGCTGGTTTATCACTGGTGTGCCCAAAACAAGGCATTGTTCTAGAGATCATGATTTTCTATTTGTGTTGTTACCGGGTGGAAATATTTGGTGACACTATTGGTGTATCTGGATATTAGAGTGTACATGGTCATTAAAATTTAAAATGGAATTATTGACATATTGCTCATTCCCTTATTTGTTATGTTCTGAACTGTTTATTTTGAAAAATATATGTTGTTAGATACTTCATATATATTACTGTAAATTCCTGTCCATATATGTACATGCCTTATGTTCTAAATTGAATAGGTATCAATTTTCTGAAAACCCTGGAATGTCTGGAGATTAAATCTCACTCGGCTTTTAGCTGATGTTGTATAAATAACAATTTTTCAGGAAATAAGTAGGCTCGCGGAGGGAACGTAAAAGGACTATGTTGAAGATTCATCTTAAAAAGCTCTTTTTGTTATTTAAATAAAATGCCTATTTTATCATATAGAGTATGTTTGGCTCTCTTGTAATAAGTTTTAAATTTTGTCTTAAGTTGTAACTCGTTATTACTTTTAATATATATGAAGCTTCCTATAGAAAGCTCTAATGACGTAATTCCTTCATTTTCACTATTTTATGATTCATAACCATGTGATTGTATTTTCGTTGCATACATTATAAGATTTTTTTTAAACAATAATATTTGTTGCCCTGGTGGCATGTCAAGATACTCGTTCCCTAGTACTAGTTTGGGACGGGTTCGTGACACGCAACCTTCTATGATAGCACTACCGAGTAGGTATGTTAAATAAAACAAGTAGCATTTACAAATATATATTGATATACATAAGTCTGGTCTCGTCAGTGAGATTAACCTGCTCATGAGCCAACACTACATAGGCCCCTCCCCAGTAGTCTTGGCCTTCGAGACCTTTTCCTCAACATTTACAGTCACGCGTCCAGTATTGCTCTCCAGTCCATAATTGTCTTTCACGTCTCGACCTTGCCATGTGTCGACCTCGTACCATTCTGGAAGTCTGAGACCATGTTGACTATCTTGACAAGATCTTCTCAACCTCGTAGTTACCTGCTTCCTTGGACCGCCTTCTTTATTCTCCGCTTAGCCAAGGCTATTAGAGCTGACATCGACATTTTATATGGCACACGTGACTTGGGAATCATTAGTCCATATGGACCATACTGTTATTACAGATCTTCAGCCCACATGGAGGAATATTTTGTCATCATGGATAATACACGTGCTAGACAAGTGTTGATATCTCATTGGGTCACTTACCTCATGCACATATGTTGCATGCTTGGGGGGCCCACTATGAACCCGCAAGACTATATAAGACGTATTTTTCTTCATTTAAAAGTATCGAGATTTAGCAACCCTAGCTGAAACTCTATTAAACTATAAACAAGAGGGAGAATTTTGAGAGATTATATTCATGGCCATTAGTGCCCTTTAGTAAATACATACACCACGAACTTTACATAGTGAAGTAGACCTATTGGCTTAACCACTTTATTTATCTGTGTCTTATCCATTCTCTCATCTCCTTCCTGTCATTTACATTCTTTCATTGATACATTACTCCATTATTAGCTAAGCTAGAGCTTGAAGTGCATATAAATTTAAGTGGTGATTCACAGCATCATCATTGTGGCACTGTCTGCAGGAAGAGATTATCTTCTTCCACTTTATTTTTCAGCTTAGACTCTCACTTCTTCCTCTGGTGGTGGTCTGGATACACCATTGTTGGACTTTTACTACCACTGAAAGAGATGGGTGGGTGTTCCTTAAGCTTCATGCTTACTCACGATTCATTTAGATTTAGTTACTTCTTCTCACCAGAGACATGGCATATGAATTGCTTCCAGGTGTCAGCACAAGTTCCATCCATCCACCACCTCAGTCAAAAATAGTTGATGTGGTGGGGGTGATGCGATCCTTAGTGGCCACCTAATAGAATATGGAAGAGCAGTTCATAGCATTTAGCCAAAGCATGTTGGAAAGGGCCCAGGTGATTCAACCATGATTATTACTCTAGACTCCAGGAAGACAGTGCATTCGACAACAGGGTGACCACCCCCTGCCCCATAGAAGGAGATTCAGTGCCATCAGCGGTAGAAAGACGTTGATGATCCTAGGTGTCTTTGCCTGGGAAAATAAGTCCAGGACTATCCAGACGACCAGGATTATGACGAGGAAGACTATTATGAGACGTATGAGGTATCAGGTGACACAATTCGCCCAGCTCCATCCTACAAAGGAAAGAATGCTCGTCTGACACCTGAAGATCGACCAAGGACTTCAACTTTTAATAGGCTCAGTAGAGGGTCGTCCTTCAACTGTCTCAGCCAGGGCGAAGATTTGCATGATCGGATCCCCCGTTCTCATACTAATGCTGCATCCAGGGGAAATAGCAGACATAGTGATGATCGGCCCCGGTAAGGTCGAGACAAGGATGAGCAAAGAGAAGAAAATAGTTGGCAGAGGACGGTGGCACGAGAGTTGACACCAGTGGAGGTTGTGCTGAGAGGAGGTGATGATAATGTCATCGCTGAAGATAAACCTTGTAATAACTCCATTAATAGATTAGAAGACAATTTTTGTTTTGCTGAAGAGCCGAGACCCCATCTATCGTGGCTACATGGAGGGGTCTCCTTTTGTATCAAGGATCATGAGTCACCCTACCCTAACAAAGTTTTAACCTCCTAAAGTCAGCCCGAAGTATGATGGGAGTTTCAATCCCGTCCATCATATAGAGATGTATCAATCGGAAGCTGACATCTACTCAACCCCAAATGAAATGAGGTGCAGGGAATTTTTTAGTACCCTCACAGGTGCCGCCCATATATGGTACAAAGCCTTGCCTAAAAACTCCATCGACGATTCCAAGTAGCTGGCTGCGAAGTTAATACATAATTTCTGCTTTGGCATGAAACCACCAAAGAAGGGAAGTCACCTCTTATATGTGAAATAAGGCAAGAATGAAACTCTAAGAGATTACATTTCTTGGTTCAACAGGAGGAACTGGAAGTGGAAGATTATGAGGGGAATATTGCTACGATAACCCTTATTAAAGGGATATAGTCGAGAAAATTGCTTTGAAAGCTTGACGAAGATCCTCTAAAGATCATGACGGAACTCCTGGCCTCGGTTGGGAGGATCATGAATGTGGATGAGGCTATGGATGTCAAAAGGGAGACGTGAAAGAGTCCATTAGAGTCAAGTCTCATAAGGAAAAAGATAAGGAAGGAAATAAGAGCTCGACCGAAGATAAATTTGCTAAGTATACCCCTCTGGCGATTAGCCCCGACATGATCTGTGATACCCCAACTATTTTAATCATGGATGATCAATCCTTTATCAATACAACAAGGAATATCATTTGATTCATTCTTAGCATCACCGTCAAAACCTTTTAAAATTTCTAATGACCTATGTCAAATTACGCCGGTGCCAAATTTTATCTTTCATTAATATAACAACTTATAAAATAAGTAAAATACCCAAACCATCCACACAACATAATAGTATGAATCAGACACATGATAAATAGCTGAATAAATAATATCGAATAAACTATCGGTTCCCAAACTAAAATCCGACTACAAGTCTAAAGTAATTAACTATATCCAAACATCGTCTAACACATACAAAAATAATTGTATCAACTAAAGGGGACAACATGCCCAAATGAAATACTGAAAAGTAAACCCTAGTCTAGGAATGAATAATTAAATCATCTAAGAAAACTCATGCAAGCCTCCGTAAATGCTGCAGTTACGTATCCCTGGAATGAATCATCAAGCTTGACGTCACTGTGGCTGGACACCTAAAATATTTTAGAAAATAGATTTGACAAGGGTCAGAGCCCAAAACGTTTTGAAAATATTTTTCAAGCATTCAAATCACTATTTAAAAGAAGTTATTAGATACACCTGTTAGTTCCACGAACACTCGCTTAAGTTCTTTACCTCTCATTTAAAGTGCACACCTAACGTCCCCTACCTAGCTATGCTACCCAACCTAACAAGGCCACATATCTAACTAACCAAAAAAGGTTTAGCTACCGAGTATCGCCCATACGATACGTTATTCTACTACCAATGATTAATATTAATCACTGAAGTTGCAGGGTTATATAAATTAAGTTTAATTTCGTAGAATACACTCCTTACACAACCAATTGATTAGGCCACAGAATTAATGCTTACCAAATTTTATCTTTCTTACTAATTCCTAAGTGAGCATGCAGGATTATTAATTATGCAAGAAGAAAGCACAACCACTACACGCCGATGTACGAGGAAAACTCAAATGGGAAAAATCTCGGATGGCTGGGCTAGATAAATCCACTACGAATATGATTTCACAAAAAGACTTAAAGAATTGACACAATAAGACTCGCTGAAGTCGTCTTCTCTACCTCTATCCGTAGTACGCAAAGATCCAACGCGTTGTACAACACTTCACGTGTCTCGGTATCCATAAGAACCCAAAAACCATCTCCAATTACCACTCTTATGAAGATCCACCGCACACAGCAAGGATGAATAACTTGTAGGATGTGTATGGAGTTTTTGGTTCTCAAAATATGATCAAAAGATCAGAAAAGGTTGGAGACTATGTAGTAAAAATGATAATATGTTTTCACTTTTTGTTCAAGAGGTATTCATCAACAAATTTTCGTCCATAAGAAAGATACTTAAGAGAAACTAGTGGACAAAATAGTTAAGAAAAAATTGTGAAATTTTAAAAAAAAATCAAAATTACAGTAGGTTGTTCGAACACGGTCGTTCGAATGACTATGTTTGAATGAACTTCTAACGAAAATATATGAAAAAATGTGAAGAAAGTCATTGGAAGTTCGTTTAAACAGGCTCGTTCGAACGATAATATTGAATGAACTTCTAAATAGAATTCAGAAGAAAATGTAAGGAAGTTCGTTAGCAAAGTCGTTCGAACAGGTTCGTTCAAACGACCTGGGAAATTTTCCAAAAATAAATTTTATTTTAAATGACTTAAAATTGATTTTAAAATTCCATCAAAAGTCATTTAAAAATATTTAAAAATTGTCTCCAACACAAATAATAGAACCGGGTCATATAGCTTTGGGAAAAGAGCACTCAAAATTAGATTGGTGAGAGATAAAAGTTGAATATTCGAAATCTTCATTGATGATAAATGATTGACAACAATGACCCAAAATGTTTTGTCCAACGGAATTAGCCAATGCTACAAATGGACTCAATTGAAAAGTTGTCCTTAAAAATATCCCCCTTTGGGTATTCGAGGACAAAATATAAAATAAATAAAATAAAAATATGACTCTCAATTTGCTAAGCCAAGCCATCAAGTCGATCCTAAAGCCCATCCCCCCCACCCCCCCCCCCCCCCACCCCCCAAAAAAAGATAGACTGACTCGACTCACTACTAAGTTGCATTATTGAGAGTAGGCAATAACCTCACAATAAGTGTCTAACACACATGAAACAAGAAAATCATAAAATTCATGGGTAAATAAAGATGTAAATAACAAAATTTGTGTCTCCACCTAAACATGTTCTCCCCATTTTTGTCCGAAAAAGACAAAGGGATAGAACTAACCTATACTGTTAGTGAATATATCTTGAAAAAAAATACAATGGCAAATAGAAGCAAGATAATAGCCACAACATAAATAGAGAACGGAAATCATCCACACAATCAATATAGCATATGAGGAAATGAGCATTGATTAACACTAAAATTAAAAACCAAGATGTTCCAAGAAAAAAGCACCAATATCCAAACAAAATAAAGGAAGAGAAAAATACAAATATCTGGTACAAGCGAGATGAATAAATAAAGAAAATAAAATCCTCTCTCTTACAAGAACATAAGATAAAATGAAATACAAATAAGGAACATCAAGAAGTTGAAGATCATTTGAAGTGTCATCGGGAACGAATGCGGTTCCGAAGGAGCCCGCATCACGCACATTTCTAAATGGCAAAGATCCTCAAAATGTCCAATGAGAATGGACTCTCGCCTAGCCTGGGCCTCATCGTGACGATCCTGCGCCTCCTATTGACGAGCCTAGGCCTCCTCGGCTCTCTCTTGATCCCTCTGCGTAGGGAGTAAAAGTTCTTGCAAAAGAGACCTATACTGGAGACGGTCCTCCTGAATCTGTTCAACCTGTGAACGCATATACCTAATATCCTCCAACTTGATTGGAGGGTGAGGAAGAGAAGTAGATCATCTAGATGGAGCTGGTGTGGATGAGGCAACGGAGTGGGATGACTCGAAATGGGAAGGACTGGGATGAGGTATATCATAAGGAAGGTGACCACGTGAGCGACCGATAAAGGAGTTATAAATTTTTGATAACGAGAGACCACGATATCCGGTGAAAGGAGGGGACAACCAACCTCAAGGCAATGATGAGAAATAATAACAACAAAAGGTAAATCTTGCCTAATGGGACCAGAAGGATTGACACGAATGACCTTAATTACACCAAAGATAAAACGGGGAAGGTCAATAGACATACTAGTGCTAATGGCATACATTAAGCTAATGTGTTCCCTATAGATTTGAGTGGTGTTGGAATGGGGAAGAAGACATGCATAAACAATCCAATTAAGGATCATAAAATCAGGATGGAGATGTTTATGATAAATGGTGAAAGTTCTGGCCTGGAAAAGATGACAAACGAAGTTCATAATGAGCCGTGTCTCAGGTCGAGCGTTATTGGGCCATGGAAAGGATGGGTTTGGGACATGAGGCAAACCTACAAGACACGCAATAGAGTCAGGAGTGATAGTGATTTACTGACCTCAACCAGTTAAGAATAGATCAATCTCAAGAACACGCATACCAAAGAAAAATTCCCTAATAAGATTAGGGTAAATAGGATCATAAAGTCCAAATAGGGGATCCCATCCTAGGGTAGCGGGCCACTAGTAAGATAAGTTGATAATTTTCTTTCAGACATAGGTCCTAGTGGAAAAACCTTAGGTGTGATACAGTGTATTTTTTCAATGGTTCCCCAACGCAGATAAATGTTTGGAATTGATACATATTCATCTGAGAAGGATGAACGCTCCTCATTGGATGAACCTATGTGACAATTGCGATGACTGTGGTTAGGCATAGTAACAGACAGAGGAAACTACAACCTACCCAACACAAAAAAATTGAATCTTTAAAAAAATTGTCAAAAGACTGCATGAAACCAACACTTAATGGGGGAAGATAAAAGTTTTGAAGGAAATGATTTATATAATGAAAAATACATATATATTATATCCCCAACAAAATAGAATGAGAATATATTAAATTGCGAATAAGGGTAAACTGAGAATGAGGGATATTTTAAGCCAACCTAAATCATATATAACTCAATACTAACTAAATAAAAATGGAAGAAGAAAAAAAAATGAAACTTGAAATCAGATAACCCAACTCGAGATGCTCGATAGAATGGAGAAGAAGAGTGGAGTGGAATGGAGGTTATAAAAAATTAGAGTTATGGTGTGGAACGGTAGTGGGGAAATGGGAAGATGGTTGACGAGATATGGAAAGGACGGAAAGTGGAGAAAGGGATTTAGGAGATTAAGAGAAAATAGGGGTTAGGGAATCGGGGGAAGAAAGAAGATAAAGAATAGGTGGGGAGTTGAAATGGTAGAGAAGAAAACTTGCCAAAATCACCCAAGATAAATCCAGTTCGTTCGAACCATGTACTAATGAAAAATCTGGAAAATGTCTAAATGTTGTTAAAATTCCCATTCGAACTCTGTCGTTCGAACGACATTCGAACGAATATCCAATAAAAATACAGAAGATTTTTGTAAAAATATCGTTTGAAAACTAACGAAAATGCCGAATTTTTAAAAGCTTCCAAAAACCAAAAGAATGCAAAAATATATAGTTTAAGGTATGGGAAGGTTAGAAACCCACAAAAGATGATTTTTAATTGTCCTAGGTGTAGTGTAGACATGTTCGAACCGTGGGAGCAAAAATGAAGGGGTGTCAACAATGCGAGTGAGAGCATGACCTAAGACAACGCACTAGTGCAAAATGTGAAACAATATATCAACACAATATACACTAACGTATGCCTTTTATCAATAAAAAGGAATACGATTGGGCACTATTTCATAAAAGCAAAACGCCTAGATGATTGATGATTCTCTGGCCAATAGAGTCATAAAAACAAAAACAATATAACGATTGATTGTGCAAGTACGTTGATCTCCAACCTATATCTCCCATCAATATCATATATGCTTTAGAGAACATCTTTTTGACGCATCAAACAAGCTAAATTATTTTGGCCTTGGCTATTTATCATTTTTCAATGCCATATTTTTTGGCTCTATTTCTTTTTGCAAATGGAGGATATTCACGCAAAAACATTTTATTTTTCACAGCCCGAGTCCATAGCTAATTACGAACAAATCGGATGAATATTCTTATATTTTTCCAAATTCGGGAAATGGATTTACATTCTTAAGATCGATTGCTTAAAAAATGAGGTGACAAAATTGATAAGACAACATCGTACTCCACCGAGAGAATGCAAAGCTACATAGACTTCCTCAAGATTCCGTGAAAGGTGTGTGCAAGTAAGAAAAATATATGAGGCAATCATATAAGAATATATCATAAATAAGCATCAATGTGCACAAGCGAGACGGAGTCCGGATTAGCTACTTATCGAAGTTACATGGACATGAAATGAAATAGTGATTCGAAAACATCACACACATAACCTATATGGACAACAGATTTATGAAGGCCTTTCTACTAAAAAAAATATTTTTGGATTTTTTAAGAAAATATGTGTACAAAATATAATCTAGTTCATAGGTATGAAGATAGACATGATGCACAACCTAAACTAGATGGACGACTCCGAACTCAATCAATGGATCAAATCCCAATTAATTTCCTAAGGTTTTCAAACTTAAGGGCATCTAGAGGTTTGGTAAATATATCATCCAATTGATGATCGATGCCTATAAATCTCAAGGAAATGACTTTCTCTTCAACTAACTCTCGGATAAAGTGTTCTCGAATCCTAATGTGATTTATTCTAGAATGTTGAACGAGATTACATAAAATATGGATTACACGCGTGTTGTCATAATAAATAGTCATTATGCCTTGTTGGATACCGTAATCCTCTAACATTTGTTTCATCCAAATGAGTTGAGTGCAACAACTCCCAGCGGCTATGTATTCGGCCTCTGTCGTGGACAAAGAAATAAAAAAAATTATTTGCTCATCCAAGAGACAAATGCACTACCAAAAATAGAAAACCCTTCCAGATGTCCTTTTGCATCAATCAACATCTCCTGCACAATCGGCATTCAAATATGCCGATAGATAATCATTGGTGTCGAAGGAGTACTAAATCCCAAAAGACAGTATCCCACTAACATATTTAATGATACGCTTAATGGCAAGTAAATAAGACTCTTTTGGGGTGGCTTAATAGTGGTCACAAACTCCTACACTTAAGGACATATTCGAATGACTAGCGATTAAGTAGAGTAAACTACATATCATACTCCTTAAAATTGTGTTCTCTACATCCTTTCCTTCAGTGTCCTAACTAAGTTTAACTGATGAACTCATTGGAATACGTGCATAATTAGCAGATTCTAAATTAAATTTCTTCACAAGGTCTTCTGCATACTTAGTTTGGGATAAAAATATCTTTCTATCTATTTGACTAACTTGAAGACCTAGAAAGAAAGTGAGCTCACAGACCATACTCATCTCAAATTCATATTTCATTTATTTTGAAAATAATTGATTATGTTCATCACATGTAGATCCAAAAACTATGTCATCGACATATACTTGGGCAACTAATATCGCATTCTCATCTCGATGAGCAAATATTGTCAAATATACTCCCCCTCTTGAAAGGCCGCGAGAAAGAAGATAAGAAGTAAGCCTCTCATACCAAGCACGGGTTGATTGCTTCAAAACATATATAGTTTTCTTCAAAAAGAAGACGTGATTAGGATACTTAGGGTCCTTAAACCCTTTAGGTCATTCAACATAGACTTCATCCTGAAGAATGCCATTTAAAAATGCACTTTTGACATCCATTTGATACAGTTTGAACTTAAGATGACATGTTATGGCTAGTAAAAGACGAACCGACTCTAACCTAGCAACTGGAGTAAAAGTCTCATCAAAGTCAAAACCTTATATTTGGGTGTATCCTTAGGCTACTAACCTAGCTTTATTACGAACAATGACACCATTTTCATCCAATTTATTTTTGAAAATCCATTTGGTACCAATGACATTAGTATCACTAAGCCATGGAACTAATTCCCAAACATCATTTTTCTGAAATTGTAGCAACTCTTCTTGTATGGCATTAATCCAATATTCATCTTTTAGTGCTTCTTTCAAAATTTTAGGTTCAATTTTAGAGGTATAACACAAGTAAGTAACCTCATTTTCCAATTGCACCCTAGTCTTGACACCTAATTCGGGACTCCCAAATTTGGAAGGGTCATGACTTTTACGAATCTAAGGAGATGGGTCACTTTTCTCAATTGTCGAGTCCACCAATTCATTGTGAGACTCGACGTTTTCAACAACGAGAGGTGCATCACACTCATAAGAGAAATCTTCCTCATTATCGATAAATGTAGCTGGAGCATCATCTTTTATGATTACATTTATTAATTCCATAACTTTATAACTCACTAAGTTATAAACTCTAAAAGCTCTACTATTTTGAGACTACCCTAAGAAAATACCCTCATCACTCCTCGAGTCAAATTTACCTAGAAGCTCTCTATCCCTAAGGATGTAACAAGGACTTCCAAAGAATCTAAAGTAGGCTAGATTGGGTTTCTTGTCGGTCTACAATTCATGTAGTTTTATTAGTATTAAGATGCAAGTATACCCTATTCACGGTGTGACAAGCGGTTCTAACTGCTTTCGTCCAAAACCTACAATGCACTTTCCTACCTAGGAGAATAGATCTTGCCATTTCTTGGATCATTCGATTTTTACTCTCAACTATACCCTTTTTTTGTGGTGTTCGACTGGTCGAAGATTCAAGCATAATACCAACTTCATCACAAAAATCATTCACACCGGATTCCTTAAATTCAGTTCCATTATCACTTCTAAACCGATTTGTGGTGACACCATGTTGATTTTGTAAGACTCTACATTTAACCGTTAGAAATTCAACAATATCAGATCTTTCTCTTAAATATCCTACTATAGAGTATTTTGAAAAGTCATCTACAATCACAAAGATATATCTCTTTCCTCCTATACTCTCGGTACTAGTGGGACCCATAAGGTCCATGTGTATAAATTCTAAGACATGAGAGGTAGTTATTGAGTTCAACTTTTTATGTAGGCTCTTAATTAAATTGAGGAGGTTGGTTATCCTAAGAATGGTAAGCCTCGAACTAAGTCTTTTCTCACTAAGCGATCAAGATCTGTAAAGTTTACATGATCTAACCATTGATGCCAAAGATCGGCATACAAGAGTTTTGCACTATTACAGACGAAAGAGGACATTGGAATGATTCCATAACAATTATCACTGGTCCTCACAACTTGTAAAATGGCCTCACTTGATTTATCATACATGGTGCACTCCAATTGACTAAACTTAACGTCAAGGTTTTCATCACATAATTAGCTAATGCTTATCAAATTAGTTTTGAGTCCATTAACATAAACAACATTTTCAAGTTTTGGAAACCCGAAAATTTCCATAGTGCCTCTATCCATGATTCGAGATTTACTTCCATCGCCAAAGGTGACTTTACCATCTTTATAGTTTCAAGAGTGATAAAAAGAGATTTATCACATGTCATGTGTCTTGAACATCCACTATCAAAATACCACTGGGAGGTATTTTGAGACTTAAGAGCAATATGAAGAACAAAATCCTTCTTGGTCTTATGTTTCTTAACCCAAGATTGAGTTTTGTTCCTCCCTTTATTGACTGTAGTCTTTTGTTTGGAATTATTTTCTTGGGCTCTAGAGAACCTTAGAAACTCTTCCATTAAACATTTGGATGTGTTGACTAGATACTCAACATGGTTTTTAAGGCTAGCGAAGGAGCTATAGTGTGGCCTAGGAGTTATGAAATAGGAATTCTTTCCAAGCTTGTAACAAAAATCTCTAAGATAACCCCTTTTGTGATAATAGGTACAAGTATAGGGTTGATTAGGAGTCACTCTCATTGGATTCTTAGGGTGACTCTTCTTTGGTGGGTTAGGTTTAGGAGGGTTTTCTTTGGTAACAAACTTAGCTATGGGTTCGGATTTAATATTAGATGACTCACCATCTTCATGTCTTATACCCTTTGTCTCTTGGTAACCTTTCTTCTTATAACCCAAAACTGGACCTAGGAATAACTTTCCCATTTTTCCTGAATTATCTTCAAGTGTGACTTTGACTTATCGAGAGGACTCGAGATCTTTCTCAAGTTTGATAATTTTTTCTTCAAGTGTTTTTCTAATCTCCAAAGATTCCTGAAGATCTTAATTAACACGAGCTAGAGAGTCAGTCAAATCACATTTTTCTTTACCTACCAAAATAAGCTTCTCGGAGAGAGAAACATTAATCACCTCGAGTTGACTAACTAAAGACTCCTTTTCCTTTAGGATTTTAACACCTTTCTAAAGTCAACACCTTAAAAGTAAACATTTTATTAATCTTTTGAATTCACATAGACTCGGTGCATAACTCGGAATAGGCGGATTGCAATTCACTTACATCTACGTCACTCTCACTTTATTTTTCATCACTACTTTCTGAGTGAGTGGATATAACCTCAAGATCATGCTCGAAAATGTCAACACTAGGATATAACTCACTTACAACACTAGCATGACTTGCCATAAAGGCTGTTAAGTTGTTTCTAAGAGGAACGAAATCATTGGAAAGCTCAAACTCAATCTCAATGCCGCTAAGAGTTGCATTATAAATGGCATTTTCTTTACCTTGTCTCTTAAGCTTAATGGGTCATTCATACGCTCTATGTCCTTATCCTTCACACTCAAAACATCTCTCCGAACCATCCATTTTAAAGTTATCTCTTTTAAAGTTGTTATTTTTAAACTTCTTTTGATCCTGATTATCAAAACTTATACTTCCCTTGTTTTTCTTTTTCTTAAATTTAGGTTTTTCAAATTTTGAGTTTTGCTTTTTAAACTTGAGAAAATTTTTAAATTTTTTTAGCAAATAAAGCCATATCATCAGGATCGATATGAGACTCTTCGGATTTGGACACTTATTCTTTCTTAACTTTTAAAGCTACTCCCTTATCTTTCTTTTTGTTATCTTTAGGAAACATGTCTAATTCAAATGTTTGGAGATCACCTATAAGCTCCTCAAGTTTGAGAGAATCTAACACTCCTAAAGAAGTAAGAACCGTGACTTTCGGAATGAACTGACCCGGGAGAGATTTAAGAATCTTCATAATTACTCGACTTTCAGGGATTTTATCACCTAAGTTGAAACATGGATTAACAATATCAGAAATGGTGGCATAAAATTCATCAAATGTTTCACTTTCTTTCATGGTGATGGTTTCAAATTGAGCGGTTAAATTTTGACGTTTAGAAGCTTTAACTGCACTCGTTCCCTCATGTGTTACTTAGAGAATGTTCCAAGCCTCCTTTGAAGTTTCACAAGTTATGAAAAAACGAACTCCTCGGGAGTAACAACACTAAACAAAGCATTTAAACCTCTATAATTAAAGTTACACAATTTTAATTCATCCTCACTCCATTCCTCTATAGGTTTTAAAATAGTTTCTCACTCAACTCTAATAGGGGGGGGGGGGGGACTATCCTTTTTCAACAGCAACCCAAACACGTTCATCAATTAATTTTAATGCATATTTCATACGTGCATTCTAGTAGGTGTAGTTAGTTCCATCAAACATAGGTGGTCTTTTTGACGAAAAACTTTCCATATAACTTCCGGGATTCATCTAAATAACTTTTAGAGACTTTCTCTGATACCAATTTAAATTTGTAGGGTTATAGGAATTAAGTTTAATTTCGTAAAATACACTTCTTACACAACCAATTGATTAGACCACAGAATTAATGATTACTAAATTTTATATTTCTTATTAATTCCTAAGTGAGCATAAACGATTATTAATTATGCAAGAAGAAAGAACAACCATTACACGCCGATTTATGAGGAAAACTCAAATGGGAAAAACCTTAGATGGCTGGTCCTAGACAAATCCACTACGAATATGGTTTTACAAAAAGACTCAAAAGAGTTGCATACTTGACACAATAAGACTCGATGAAGCCGTCTTCTCTACCTCCGTCCGTCGTACGCGAAGATCCAATGAGTTGCACAACACTTCTCGTGTCTCGGTATCCATCGAAACCCAAAAACCATATATAATCAACATTCGTGCAAAGATCCACACACACAACAAGGATGAATAACATGTAGGATGTGTATGGTGTTTTGGTTCTTTAAACATGATCAAAAGATCACAAAAAGGTTGAAGACTATGTAGTTAAAAGGATAATATGTTTTCTCTTTTTGTTCAAGAGGTATTCATTAACCAATTTTCTTCCATATGAAAGGTACTTAAGAGAAAGTAGTGGACAAAAATAGTTAAGAAAAGAAACTGCAAAAGTTTAAAAAAATATTCAAAATTATAATAGGTCATTCGAACATGATCATCCGAACGACTATGTTCGAATGAACTTCTAACGAAAAAACTGGAAAAAATGCGAAGAAGTCATTGGGAGTTCGTTTGAACAGGCTCGTTCGAACGAAAATATTGAACGAACTTCTAACGATAATTTAGAAGAAAATGAAGGAAGTTCGTTAGCAAAGTCATTCGAATAAGTTCGTTCAATGACCTGGGCAATTTTCCAAAAATAAAATTTATTTTAAATGACTTAAAATTGATTTTAAAATTCCATCAAAAGGCATTTAAAAATATTTAAAAATTATCTCCCACACAAGTAATAGAACCCGTTCATATACCTTTGACAAAAGAGCACTCGGGATTAGATTGGTGAGAGATGAAAGTCGAATGCTCGTAATCTTCATTGATGATAAATGATTGACACACATTTTGTCCAACGGTAATAACCAATAATACAAATGAACTCAATTCAAAATTTGTCCTTACAATCGCATCTTATTATTGAATCAATTATTTACGTTCCTCTACTTAAATTTCATTTATATATACACAATCTATTGGCTCTACCATCTCACATATGTAGATTAATAACACTTGTATATTTTTATCACACTTCTAATATATACAACTATAGCATCCCTCGGAATGGCCTCCGTGATGCTTGCATACTCTACTAGCATGTCCATATACCTCTCGTACCAAATCAAGGACTATCGGTTTGGAATGTTTCCTCAAACCCTCAATCAAATAACATACAATGGAGGCGAACATAGTTTTAAACCTTTGGGCTACGCCCATACCTAACATACCCAAATGACCTTCCAGTCCCACTAATACACAACACAAATGGGAAAAACCTTAACTGTTTTTATGTACTGGGGCACACATCCAAACCTCACTAGAATCACCAAGGTGGGATCGTCCTCTGTGCGTAACCTCCCGTGATAGCAGGCAGCGTAGGTATGTTCACACACATAACCAATTACATAATAGGTAATTATACAACATATATATATATATATATATATATATATATATATATATATATATATATATATATATATATTCAGTAGGTATGGCACGCAACCCATCATAGAAACTCGTACATAGTATATATCTCTTGAATACTCAACGTACTATCAATTTATAACCTCTTATTGTCCATTTTAGAGTAACTCTCACTTCCTGAAGGGTCCTAGTTACCCCTTAAATTATTTCAGTAGCTAATACACTCATACACTACTGTTCTGAATCATAGGTTCACTCATACTTCCCGTGATGCGTTCTAAGTCTTGCGAAATCAATAAATATTAAAATATACCCAATAAACTCCTAGCTTTAATTTTTCTCAGCTGGGTAAATCTCAATACTACCATAGGCCTACTAGAATTTATTATATCCCACACTATAGTTTAAGAATATCCCAAAAGTCTCCATGTAAATTATTTGTGAATTTAGGGCATAAAATAAATTTTTTTGCCAAATTTGGGCAGCCGAATCAATTCGGTGAAGAACCGGAATCAATTTACCTACCAGATCGATTCGAACATCAAGCAGAATTGTTCGTCCCTAACAGTTTCATCTTCTTCATTTGGCTGTTACTAGTTCTTGCCATTTTTATCCTACAAAACCTTCATGCATTGTACCCAAGATCCAACATAATTCAAACCAACATCATACAAGAGTATATGAACGATTTCTAACGGATCTCTAATACTCAATCATCATTAAATCCATAATAATCAATAGTTTATCAATATTTTATATACAAAACCGTAGTTTCAACATTTTCATCAATGTTCTTCAAGAAACCCAAATTTCTTCCATTTTACTTAACATATAACATCTGATTTCGAATCCTCTACATAAAGAAATCTATTCTACATGCATTCTTATATCAGATCATGGATTAACCCCATCCAATTCCCATGAATTCATTCAAAAACTTGAAATTTAAAACCTACACTGCATGGGTATTATAACATGCTTAAATAAATCGCAAGATAAACACTTACCTTTGCAATAGCAGGCCTGGTTTCATTTTTTTATAATGAAGATGTTTTTTCCTTGCTCTGATCACAATTCTAGCAACTTTAGTGATGAGAAAAAGTGTTAAATCTCCAAGAACTCTCTCTTCTTCCTATCTAATGGGCTCTCCTCTCTCAAGATAGTAGTAAGCCTAGCCTCTAACTCAAAGGGGTTGATATAACCTTTCAATTTTTGGAGTTCTCTCTACCCCAGTCCACTGAATGACTGAAGTGCCCTCATATGGTGCCGAGTTGGTCCAAAATATTCCTGGGACCCAAAAAACACACCCGAGTATACAATTCGGACTATTTCGACCCTTTCGGAATTAATCGTGACCTCAAAATCATCATTCGAGTCACTCTATAATAATTTCATATCTCAACCTCAATTAGTCTATACACGACACCTAGTTGAGATATAACACCGTCACGTCACTATGACTCATTGATAACGTAAAATAATTATTTAATATTCGCTTAGTAATTATATTACATAAATATTAATCTTTATCTCTCCCGATAAACCTCCCCATTAATTTAATTCTCACTCCTAGTAGTTATACCACTAATCCATTTTTAATAAATTTCACGATTATCCGTATACGGTCCCATCAACTCGTATGAACTCCTAAAATTCTCCCGTATACAACCGTGGACCCCACTCCATGACCCCCCTCTCCCCCAAGGGCCAAACCAGTTCACCCCTGCTACCTGGTTGCGAACCCTGAATTTTATCTTATTACGGGAATTATAGTCTTCCTTCAAACCCATTTTCAAAGGCTTGAACTTTGTGATAATCATTAATATAGGTACCTATGACTTAGTTTATCTTCTTATGGTTATTTGTTACGTATTTAACAAAGCGTATTAAGTCCCAAATCACATAATTTAGGATCATGGAGGTGCTCATATATATTCATTTTTTGTCCATCTATCTTCTAACATCTACCACATGTAAGTATCCAATTCAAATCAAAATCTCAGACTTTAGACAATAATTAACTCCTCTACATATGAATCATCAAAATCATTATACCAAGGGTCCTAATCATGATTTTTATAAACATAAACCCTTAAAATTCTACCATCCTAAGTTGTGGATTTCCTACTTTAACATCAAAATTAATTCCTTCAAGAGTATAATTTAATATCATTATTCATCAAAGTTTTCTAAATCCAAAATTTTTACATGGGATTTCAACATATATGGAATTAAGAAGCAATTTGTACTAAATAAAATAAGTAAGAAAATTCTTGCCTTAAGTTTTGAACGATTACTTGATTGGTTTCTTGGATTTCACCTTGAATCTTTCTCCCCTAATCTCCTGCTAGTGTTCTTGTCTCTCTATTCTCAAATGTGTGACCTAGGACTCTTGGATACAAATGGCAGGAAGTTATTAAACTCCTATTTAATATAACTAAGGCTCTAATCCCGAGTTGGGCCTTAGGCCTCAAATTTGGACCTCCAGATGAGTCTGAACCCACTACCCAAATAATCCGCAAGTTACCCAAATAGCATACCCATACCTTAGGACTATTTTTAAATGTCTAGAACATCCCAACGAGTCCGTAAAACTCCCCAAAGTGCGTTCCAATTATTTTTATTTAGCATACCCATTTGTATTATCTTTAATTGACGCCCAACCATAATTTAATTATTATATGATTTATTTCTCACGAGCGAACCCATCATTTTCAGTTGAGCCGTATAATTATGAACTTATGAATAAGTATTTGCTCAATTTAAAGTTCACTCATTTAAATTTAAATCCCTATGATTTAATTCATTCTCAAATTTGATCCAAATTTAATTTAATTTTCGTCATAATATTTTATTCTAAAAATACGAGATATTACAGATCCCCTGATGACGCCCTCTATACTCAAAAATTAACTCTCAGGGAACCGTTGACCAACTCTGAAAATCTTACAGTTGAAATGTAGCTCTCAATTCATATCCTCCATTTATAAACACTTATGAGTATATTTAATTTAAAAGATAGATAATGAATGAAAAATAATTTATTTGTGTGAACATATAATAAAAAGGTTGAAAAACTATTGACTTGGTGAGATTCTCTTTAACTCTTCCATTTTAGGGGTGAGTATGAATTAAATCCCATGAGAAACCAGAAAAGTAAAAGAACATATATCTCTTTTTTTCCAAATTTCTAAAAACATTGGGCTATTTTCAAATATTTTGTTTAAGTCACCCTTAATTTAGTTGCGGTATGCCTATATCAAATTTATTCTTGTTTGTATGTAATGATCTTATTTACAACATATGTTAACATAATATATTGTACTATGTTCATTTATTGTCTATTCACTTGTAACTATAGGATACTCAATTCCAAAGTGAAAATAAATCAACATGTAAATACAATGTGTTCTTATAAATAAATCAGTCACAAAAAATACATTTTACAAAATAATGAATGAAATATATGGCAAGAAAGAAAACTATTTGACATATATGAAGAACCCAACATTAAAGTCATTTTCATTTTGGGCGTGTTGTTATTAACGGATTCACTTGCACGTTGAGTTCCATTTTCACTTTTTTACGACATATTTTTCTCTCAAAAGTGCTTCAAAATGTAAAAATGAACCCCCAAAAGTTAAAATATGTAAAACTTTAAACTCATCGACTAGAAATACACATTACTACTCGGCCCAAAATGTAAATCACCCCTAGAATGTTCTAAACTAAACTCTATACGGCAAGAAGTCTAGGTCGATGTCTCGTGGAACTCTTCGTTGCGTAGGGAATTTCGGGAGGAAACTCGCAATGTACTCGGCAGTTTGTAAATACAATTGATAATCTTCGATCACCCCAACATTTTCGTTCTTTATATGATTTTTCTGTTCTAATTCACTTCCATTTATGTTTAGCATCATCATCAAATTAGAAAATAATGAATGAGAACATTTTAATTTCTTCTTTCCTTGGAGAGTTTCATTAAATGCATTTTTCTTAAAGCTCCAAGCTCCAGTTGTCCAATTTAAGTGGTATAAAGGAAGGAACCTTTGGCCATAACTAGCAATAAATTCAACTGCTGCTAAAATGAAGTCAAATTCTTCATTGGACATGTAGTATGAGAAGCTTATCCTTGTCCATCCAGGCTTTACTGCATTATAACCCTGCCAATATAATAAAAATAATGTTGAGAGTGATACTAATTTGCATAAAGAACAAAAACATCTCTAAACTATATAATATTCACGAAAACTTCATTAGTTTAATTTATTTTGTAACATCATGTTTTTTGGTTTTAAGCAATAATTTTTAGCAATACATGTGAGAGTTAATGTAAAAAAAGGATTTTATTTTTCTAAGAATAGGTTCATAAAAAATTACAATAACCACATTATTAGGTTTTATATAAAAAATAATATTATTTTAAAGAGTTTATGGTCCATTCCCCCGCCTCATGTGGCCTCGATAGGATCTTAGGCCTTTTTTTAGTCATTCTCTAGAGTCAAACTCTACTATTTTGTCCTCCTAGGGTTTGTAATCTATTAGTCTCGACGGTGGGATCCCTCTTTTACTATTTTTATTTTTTATATATATATCTTCTCAATCGGAAGAATTTTAAAAAAATGCATAGTGCATGATTTGTTTTCTTTAATGCGTTACATGTAGTGAATAGTATGGGAGTTTCTCTTTAAAGGATACAGTAACATGACATAAACCTAAAACTACCTCAGAGTTATCGGGTTATATATTGATCTTTTTTTGCATGAAATTGAAATTGATGCAACCCGCAAACAAAATAATAAACTAATCGAGCGATTTTTCATATATATATTTCTCTAATGTATAACGCCTTGTACAATTATATGGTATTTTACATGTTGATGTCTAATATTTAGCAATAACAAACTTTCAAATGAAAAAATCATGATTGGTCGGGAGAAGAGAAGATCCCAAGTTATCGTTTATAGGTTGTGTGTGTCACCCCAAACACGATATGATTAAAATGTAGGTCGAGTGAGTGTCATGTCATTTTACAAAATTAGTTATACATATCAGGTTATGGCTAACTAATACTTAACTCAACCCCAAACACGATGTGATTAAAACGTAGGTCGAGTGGGTATCATGTCATTTTAAAAAATTAGTTAACAATCACCTTATGGCTAGCTAATACTTAACACAACCCTAATACGACCCGACCCAAATATGACATGACGTAGTTTATGTTTCCATTTAACCCTAATAATTTTGATTAAAAAAAATAAGATAAGAATGGTTACTTTACCATTTGGATGAGTGATCTGAAGGAAAGTGAGTGAGTTTCATCAATATTGAGCAAACTATGTCCATAGGGTCCAGCACAAGCACACCCACCTCTAGCCTGGATTCCAAACAAGTCATTAAGTAGCTTTGCAACAAAAGGACCATGAAGTGGTTTGCCCCTTTTACAACCCTCATTGTTAGTTGAGTGTATCAAAAATGATATCATAGCTTGTCTTTTAACACTTGTATTTCCCAACACCCATATGTTTTTGTTTGGTAGTAGCCTTTCTAGTGATTTTTGAATGTAGTGTTGCTCTTGTTTTTCAATCACTTGGTAACCAATGTATTCTTTTACCCAAAATGCTAATGCTGCTTTGATTTTCTGGATGATTGGTTGAGTTCCAGCCTTTTCTCTTTCTTCTATGTTTTCCACATATAATGTGTCCTGAATTTCATCAAAATAATATTAGCACAATCGGTTGTTTCGTCGAAGAAAATTTAAGTATTTAGGTAGAAATTATATGTCAATTATGTTACATATTTTTCTAAGAGACACTCGAAGTATATTTTACTAGAGACATACTCATTTTATTTAAATGTTTCATGAGAAGATATATGTAAGCATTCAAAATATCCATGCAACCAAACGCCCTTAGTCATATATGTTTATAATAGGCCTTTTTGTTCAAACTAGTACGTCGTATTACGTGAAATAGGTTTTTCGGAGGCGATTTGTACTTTAAAAACTTTTAATTAAATAACTGTTGTTCATAAGACATTTGGAGGTTCAAAATACATTATTGTCCCTAATTCCAAAATAATGTAATGAGACTAGTGCAGACCGTGCGGGTGTTAAGGGAACATGAAAATATGATAGAGTTTCAAACAAAGGCTCCTTATAGTTTAATAACAACTATTATAAACCATTTCTCCATTCTAAAAAAAAGTCATTTTGAACACTTTCGCATCTCTATCATTCTTTTGTTGTTATTTTAGTAAATTCGTCGAGAAAGTTCAATAAACAATTTGGATTAGCGGGATGAAAAAACCATTAAATAGTGTAATACGATCATTTCTAAAATTTGAGCATCAATGAGGAGACAAATCTACCTTAAAGAAATTGTGTCATTGATATTACTCGAATTCAATTTACTTATCGTTTTTCAGTAAGAGGCGCTTCGATGGTTTAATGGGATTTTCATTAATACAAAGGGAAGTAATAAACATAACTTGTATATATATATATATATATATCAATATTTATATACTTTTTGTAGTCTTCCACAAGATTAGATAAAATTTTGGGTTTCAAAGAAAATTCAACTTAATCAATCAATGAAAAAAAATACCCTTTAAATCTAAACTAAGTAGCTATACATAGTAAAATTAAAAGTACTTGCCTTCTCATTAAAGCCATTAACGAAATCAACGGTTCCTCCTCCACAAGTGGATGGAGGAGAAGATTTGAGCTGATAAAGGGCATTGGTCATCAAAAGTATGCCCGGTGATCCCGGACCTCCGACAAATTTATGTGGGCTAAGGAAGATAACATCATAGCCGTCCATCTCTCCCGATCTCATATCAATTTCTACATAAGGTCCACTGTACATAAAATATTTAGTGAATATTCACGTCAATGGATCTAGATATGTAAAAGTATAGTAATAAAATCAATGTATATGGAATTAGTGTGTGTGTGTGTGTGTGTGTGTGTGTGTGTGTGTGTGTGTGTGTGTGTGCCTACAAACTATATATGGGCATTTTAAAGCTATTTTATAATCAATCTCCACAAAAATTCATAGAAAATCATATAATCACCTTCAAAAAAGTAACTATATAAAAGACCATAGGTCTCGAGTTCAAAACCCCAAAGGATACCCAGACTTTAAGCGGAGCGTGTGTTAGGGTAACTCTGGTACAACGTCTCCCCTGTTTAGCTAGTATAATGTTGTCCAAAGGGCTCGTTCGAGTGGAGGTTCGGGGTTATAAAAAAGTTGAAAATATATATTTTAAATATATTAAATGAGGTATGCTACAGAGTCTTAACTCGTTATAACACATACCTTGCCGCAAAATCAAAGCATGCAAAACCTCCATATCGATGAAGAAGGCGTGCAATAGCCCTCGTGTCCGAGTATATTCCGGTGACATTACTACAAGCCGAAAATGACCCCAAAATTGGCCTATTTGTGCTTTGATAATACTCCAATTTGAGTCTTAAATCTTCCATATCTAGTGAAGATCCATCTTCAATTAGACCAATCTCTATTACTTCACCAAGGCTTTGTCTCCATGAGAGAATATTAGAGTGGTGCTCAAATGGCCCAACAAAAACTACCCATCTTTCTTCATTGCTTAAAATTTTCAACACCCTTTCTCTTAAAATTGATGGGATTGAAATCCCCATTACTTCTTGGAGTCTTTTTATAGCTGATGTTGTGCCTGACCCACAAAATATAAGTGCATCATCTTGATTAGACCCCAAACATTTCTTTATGTACTCACTTGCTTCTTGCTCCATTTTTGTGGTTTTATGGCCAACATAACTATCACTAGTGTGACTATTACCTGTACAAAAACAATGGGGATTTCAAAATATTATTAGAGATTTATTATTGGAACCTTGAACATAGTTTTACAACTTATATGTGTCATTTTTTCTTTTGTAAAAGCTTTATTATGATGTTTATATTAAAGTATCATCGAGGCATGAAATATCATAACAAGCTTATAACATTATAGTGTCGAAGCTAAAATATTGTCGCGTGTAAATGATCTTTGCTGGATTGGCTTGACGATTAAGGGTACAAAAATGTGTTTTGGTTTAAAATAAAAATGCATATTTCAGCTATTTTTTTTAAGGGTTAATTACACTTTGACCCCTCCAACTTTGATCTCATTTTCAATTTACCATCATCATTTTCATTTTCTAAACTTAACCCCCTCAACTTTTAAAAACGCATCACTTTACCCGTAAACACAAACGACATAAATGTTTCGACGAAAATTTCATCATGTGTGCTGCAATGAGAGTATCTTTTGTCCAAAA
Source organism: Sambucus nigra (assembly GCA_949130495.1). Taxonomy (NCBI): domain Eukaryota; kingdom Viridiplantae; phylum Streptophyta; class Magnoliopsida; order Dipsacales; family Adoxaceae; genus Sambucus; species Sambucus nigra. Next base: position 44,428,183 of record OX422207.1, on the reverse strand, counting down.
CCACTTGTGCAAATGACCAATTTTTCATCCATATACGGATGGGGATAAATTATGTGTTCTTAAATCAAGGGGGTTAAGTATAAAAAATGAAAGTATAGATGGTGAAGTTAAATAGATACAATGTTGAAGGGGTCAAAATACAATTAAACCTTATTTTAATAGAGATATAGTCTTAGATCCTTATGTTTAGTCAACTTATTAATAAATTTTTATTTTTTAAATTTTTTAATCAGCTTTTGTAGAAACTTTAGTGCACACCCCTTCAAAATATATTAATGATAGATTTTTAATGGGTAGTTTAATTTCATTTTCTTAAAGAAAAAATATATTGAAAATAAACACTAGGCCCTACAAATTTAATGGGTAATTCAATTTCATTTTCACAGATAGATTTTTGCTGACACTGCAATGATAAAAGATGGGTGTAGACATAAATACTACTAGCTAACATATACTCAATGTGAATGTATATGTGTTTGTGTGTATGAGAAAAAATTACCACAATTTATGTGAAATCAAGATTGTGGCATACATAAGGAGGCTAGTGCCAAGATCTATATTGGCCAGTAGACCCAACAAATGATTTATAACCATCTCTCACATATTACATTATAATACAATATAATACAATATACAATAAATCCATATATATATAATTAATTTTTTATGAATTTAAGTAAATAACACACACTTAACAGTTCTATATATAGAGATACCATTACGGACTAGATTGTTTTAAATAGTTAAAAACTTTATTTTGGCCTCCGTTTTTTTGGGTATATTTAAATATTTCAGCGGGCCCTCCCCTCCCCTCCCCCTTAAAAACATCTATAGTTCAAAATGATTTTTCTGATATTTTTAAAAAAGTTCAACATAGCAACTTAAAAATAGTCGAATATTGACCATTTGTTTTAAGGATCAAATATCAAAAAGTCCTTCAAACATTTTTTAATACATATTTCGTCCAAGCCTTTTATTTTGTACCAAAAAGTCCCTTATTCTCTTACTTGTAAAGGTACGCACCAGCAGCATGATAAAAAACTTTTTAGACGCTTGGACTAAACGTGTATTAAAAAATATTCGAGGGACTAATTGGTATATGTCCCTTGTTTTAAATAAGAAAAACAAAAGTGAACCTATTTTTTATGGGGTAGGGGATACCTTAAAAAAATCATCATAAAATATTTATATTTACTATTTTAAAAACATTATTTTTAAAATAATATATATATATATTATTCTTGTGCAAATTAACCCGCATATTATCAATGCAGACTGAACATGCGTTCAGTGATGATCCAATAATTTATTCGCTAAATTATCGACATTATTTCTCTTTTTTCTGACTTATTCTTATAGATCTGCTAATTTTGTGTGAATTTGATGATGTATTTTTTTTCTTTCTTAATTGTTAATCACTATTGTAATGCCCCCGTTTCGCTTATTTTTAATGATACGATGGATTTATGCTGGGTGGTCAAACATGCATGTTTTGAAGTCCTCAAATATTGAAATCCACCAGAATATTTAGCATCAAATAATAAAAAAATTAAAAATTACCAACTCATTTCATCATCATCATTACCAACTCATTTAATGACAAAAATTTACCTTTCAACCCAAAACTTACTGAAATCAACTTTTGTTTTCTATCCAAAAACTAAACCCATCAAGTGGGGAAAAAAAGTATCTTAGGGAGATTATTAGCTTAAATAACGACAAAATGGTAATCAAATCAACTATTGTTTTCTATCCAAAAACACACACAGCAAATTTAAAGGTAATTAAAATTAACCCCTCAGACTTTTTCTCCATTTCTACGACACCACCCTACTTTCATTTTTTACACTAAATCTCTAGATTTTTTTTTAAATTGATCAAATTACCTGAAATCATAATTATGATTTGGGAGCAAAGTAATAGCGATTTTTTAAGTTGATTTGAAGTGAAAATTGCGATAAAATTCAAGGGGTCAAAATATAATTAACCAATAAAGTAATAATAATCATAACTTTTATTTTCTACCATGTAAAAAAAAAAATCTGAAGGGTTAATGACAAAATGCTAGATTTCCAAACAAAACTTAATCAAATATCACACACACAAAACAATATATATATATATATATATATATATATATATATATATATATATATATATAAGGAGCATGATTTTTAAAAATTTTCCATATAATAAAGGAGCATGGTTTTTGAAAATTTTGTCAAAATATCTTTACTTTTTTTATGCATGACATTTTTCTCTTTCATGCACATACATGAAATGTCATGCTAAAAGTTATTTTTTTTTCTTTTTTTTTGTGTTATATATATACTATTATAAATACTATTATACTATTATAAATACATGTATTTTTTTAAATACATGTAAATTTATATTTTTTTATTAAATATTTTTCCCATTTTTTTAAACTATTTTTTAAATATTTTTTTCTTTTTTTAATTTATATTTTTTATTTTTTCTCAAATTTTTTTTTTCTCAATTTTTTTTTTTATCACTGGAGCAAATTTATCGCCGTGCCCTCGGGCACGGGCATCCACTAGTATATATATAAAAAGAAAAATAAAGAAAGCATAACTTTGGTTTCAAACATAGAGGAGAATTAAGCAAAATGAGCAAACAAAACAAACTTACCATAAAAGGGAAGGACGTGTTTGGCGATGTAATTTTCAATATAATGAAGACACCTTCCTGAGGCAGTATGATCAGCATATGTGAGCCTTCTCTCCCCAAAGGGTGTCCCAAACACGGCCTTATCACCCACAATTTGTGACCTTAGCCAATTCAATTTCTTGTCAATTTTGGCCACATCTTTTTCTAACATCCCAAAGCATTCTGTTAAATTATCATTGCTTGTGTTTGGCTGTTTTTTCCCCTTTTGTTTCTCCATATTCATTCCAAAGAAGATGATAGAAGAAAGTGGTGGGTGATAATAGTAGTTAATGAGATTTTGAATAAGATAAGGATTGACATTTAATAATAAGAATTTTAGTGGGTCCGGTAGAAAACCAGGGGCAGTCTCAGTCTTATACTTTGTACATCATAAAAAAAGTCAAATTTTATTAGATATGTTTTTGGTGTTTAAGACATGATGAAAAAATATATTTTTTTTTTTACTTTGCCCCAATAATGTTTGAATTAGAAATTGACTTTGCTTTTAAAAAAACTAGACGTTAACAAAATCAGAAATTTAAGTTAAGGGGTGTCAATATAATCTGAATACTATAAAAATGTATATTATAAAATTTTAAAAGGTCATTATTTGATGTTTTTTAAAAGTAAAGGGGCATAGTCCCTTAAAAATGATTAGTTTTGTCCACTTAGAGCATTCACAATGGTAGAACAAAAGTACAGCTAAAATGTTAATGTTGCAAACTCAATACCTTCAGTGGTGAAAGAAAGCTTACAAAATTTGTAGAGGAAATGGTAGTCGGTTGCTAGTTTTACTGAACCGCTACTCAATTTGTAAAGGCTTCCTACGAACTTCATTTGTTCATAGGAATTTCTACGAACTTCTAAAGTTCGTAACAAATATAAATAATATTTTTTTATTATGCATTTTGGGTTCCTACGAACAATATGTAATACCACGTATTTTTCTAAGATAAATAATAAAATGATATTTATGTGATAAAATAAAAATTTGTGGAAATTGCATTAAATCGGTGAATTTAAATTATTATTGCAAGCAAATAAATTATCGTTATGTCGTAATTATGTGTGATGGATTTGTGTTATGTTTAGGGTTACAATAATTACATGTATAGTAGGAAATTCATAAATGGAGTGTGACATGGTTATAAATTGGGACGTGTTTCGAAGACTATACGGGCTCGTTTAGGTATATAAATATATATGGATTCGAGCCCATTTAGGGGTCCAAATTTTGGAATTTAACCTAACTCGGGATTTAGGATTAATATATGTTTAAGTGTAAGAGTAATAACTCCCAACTACTGATTAAGAACCTAAACCTAACTGCTACACCTCAAGAGAGAGAAGGAGAAAAATCAAAGAGGAGAGGAGGCAAGGACTTTAAAGGGAATTCAAGGATTTCTTCTACTACATATAGATACAATAATTTTCTTGCTGAATTTAAATTTCAATTTGCTTCTTGATGCATTGTAATTACCCCATGTGATATCTGGGTTTTAGGATATACATGGATGGTTAAATGTTAGGAATTAATCTCATGCATGTAAAGGATTAATTATAACATAGGGTATTAACCCAAAAATCTAAGAATCGATTCTTGAAATTGATGATAGAAACCTTAGGGTTCTTAAGATGAAATTGGGAATGTTTGAAAATCATATGTAGAAGACTTTAACACATGCCAATGATTTGCGCATTCTGATGTAAATTCCATGTTTATATGCCCCATAAATTGAATTACGTATTGATGAGATTGTGGAAGAATTTTGGGAAGTACTCATTCACATGTTTATATAAAAGAAATCACGATTGGAATGAATCTTGGAGAAGAAACAAGAAAGTTCGTACTTAAGAAAACAAGCAGATCTGGGCCACTGCCACATTTCTAATCGATTCGGCATTGGAGAGAATCGATTCGGTTTGGGAGCGAATCGATTAGGCCAAGAACCGAATCGATTCGGTCCTAGGGGCTAAGTGAGTTAGGGCCATGGTTAGTTCAAGAATATTTTTTGAAGTCCGAACGATTTGGTAGAATGGCGTTTGGGCCAATGGGGAATTTAGTAAAAATATAAATGTGGTGTATATGTCAATTGAGATATTATATTTAACTTGATGGTTAAATAAATGGTTAAAAAAATGGAATCAATAATTAACTAGATGGTCAATTATTATTTGATGAACAATTGTGGATATCATGGAATCAAAAATTAACTAGATGGTTAATTATTATTTGATGAACAATTTTGGATATCATGGTATAATAATATGTACTTATGTGTATCTGTGTGGACATACCAATATTCGTGGATGGTCCTATCGGCTTGGGATTTTGGGCGTTTAGTGACCGTACCACATGTCGGTACTGGTGGGTTAGGCGTTGTGTAGGTTATATAGGTACTACGTAGCAACGTCATCTACGAGAGGTAGGTGTTGATGCTAGGATCCTTTATCATTGCTGGGTATGGGCTGTAAACTGGTGTAGTGCATAGGGGCCATCTCACTTTTGTGTGTTTTGTGATGTCCGACTTTTATAAGAGATTCCTTCGGACTTGCCGATAGAGTACGAACACGACACTAACGGTATATGCCTTTGTGTGTCATATATATATATATATATATATATATATATATATTATCCAGATTAAATTAGATGAATTAAATTGTCTAAGAATGTAGACATAAATCACAGACCCTTACTACGAAGTGTATAATAGATGTTTATGCCATTTTTTATGAGATATATAAGATTGGAATACTTTGGGATTTAGTAATTAAATATAGTCGGTCCTGTTGTAGCAATTGAGTATAGTTAATCCAATTAATATTAATTTGGCACAGGGGACCTGTAGGGATGCGAGAAATATCACACTTAGATGAGGGGTGAGATATTAATCGCATGTGAGTGATGATGGGAGAATATTTACTTTGCATCGACTGTATTTATTGCAATTTAAATTGATTAAGTTAATTCTTTCACATCTAGTGCTCTCAACCAAATTTAAATGCCCCCCCCCCCCCCCCCCCCCCGCGCGGTGCTCATAGACAGGGATAGCAAGACTGTTAACTTGGTAGCCTTGCATTCTCATTTTGCTCCTCAGGCATTTCAGATAAGTTGATTCAAGCTTAGGTGCTTTTCAGTTTCAATACTTATTTTCATTTGGGATTATTGAATGGGTATAAGCCCAAGACTTATTTACTTTATGTTGGTTTGGGTATTTATTATTATGTTAGACTTGTCACACTATTTATGTTGGATTGAATTTATTTATTATGAAAATGTTGATTCAAACTAAATTATGGGCCTTTAATTTATGATTTTTAATATGTTGATGCTAAGAATGATATTAATTGATAGACAAGACCCATCTTCGACGTAGCGTGTCTGGCTACCCTTTACGTGAAAAAATGAGAATTCTTACACAATGTTAGTCCGTAACATTTCCAATGAACAAATGTTGTTCGTAAGAACCATTGCCTTTATTTCCTATGAAGAAACGTTATTCGTTGGAAGTTATACTTACAAATTTTTCTATTCCACCATTATGGAATCTGACTGGCGACGAAAGGTAAACCCCCTTTTCAATTTGCAAACCTACCTTTCAAGAGCATCCCCATTGTGGATGCTTTTACTCTCCATGTACATTATGCATCAATCAATATGTTTGTAGCTTATGATGCATACAAAAATATGTCTAATTATATGAAAAGTGTAATTTTAAGTCTAAATATGAGATTATTTGAGGAGATAAAATCAAAATATTGGGTCCATGTGTGTAGCGCGTATACTTGATTTTTTCAATAATGCATATATGAATTTTTCAAGGGAGCTTGACAAGTAAGTTATGTTTTGCACAAGAAATTTTCTCACTAACACTATCAAAACATTTTTTTGTCAATAGATCATATTGATATATGTGGTGAATATTCATCGCATATTTTTTAATAGGACCTATTGGAGAAAAAAAATGTGAAACCTCTCGGAGCAAAAAAAGTGTTGTGTGACTTATTTGACTATATGCTTAGTAAACATGACTCCTTAGTAAAAATCCCATTTTTTCCAAATGCATATAAGTTTTTTTTCTTTCTAATTTATGAGTAAAGTTTTAGATTATTTACCCCAATATATAAAGTTAGGGGTGAAAACAAATATTCAAAAATCCAAATCCTTTCGGTATTTGTATCTGAATTTAGAGGATATTAATCCAAATAAGTATTCAAAATAGCGAATTTGGATAGACGTTTTAAATATCTAAAAAAAAGAATACGGATAATGCTCGTATTCATAATGGATAATTCGTATCCGAGATGGACTATCCATATTAATGGATATCCATTTTTACGAAAATATGTATCCGTAAAATAATTATATTTATTAATTATAATAATATTTATATATTAATAACATATAAGTACTAACCTAAAATCCACTAAAAAATAAAGGTCCCAACAACCTACTTCTTCTTTCCATTCCCACACGCACGCTCAAAAACCCTACCCAACAACATCACTTCTCTTCATTTATCCTATATCTCTCTCACCTTTCCTGTGATAACCACACCTATGGATTCCCATTCCTCTGTTATCTGACACTTTCGACTACATCTCCGACTTTTCTTAACCAATAATCAAAGTCGATTACTTCCAACGGGTACCTTCTCTCTCTCTCTCTCTCTCTCTCTCTCTCACACACACACACACACACACACACACACATATATAGATTTAAGGTTTAAGGTTCAAAATCTAGATAAGTAAAGCATAACATATCCATTTTTATAATATAATTTCATATTTCACACATTCCCTATATCTTACTTACAGAATTATATATTTGATTTAATGATTAAATTAGTGTTTGATGAGCGATGCATGTCTTAATGTATCTTAAATAATTAAAATAGATAAGGATATTATCCGAATCTGAAAAATCAAAGAGGATACGGATAAGGATAGTTATAATTATTATCCAGTCGGATATGGATACGAGTACAAATAGTGAATTTTTAAACGGATATGGATACTATGGTATACTCTCTTCATTAGCCTGTTCTACACCCCTAGATTAGGTATACATTGAGGAGTGAGCAAACTTATTGTCAAAAATATATGTTTGTGGACTATAGACAAAAAATACTATTGTGATGGACTAAATTGGAAGATTTTTTAAGAAAATTATCATACAAAGAATTTAATTGGAATTTTTTACCAATGTGTCAATTAGAAGGGAGTTTAAATCAACTGGAAAAAATATATTAGAACTAATTTGACTGCTAAGTGCGTTAGTATGTGGGATATTTGTATTCTAGGTTACAATGAAAATTTCAGCAAATGAATTTGGTTATTAAATTGATTGATGGAAGTCTCTGATGTCTAAAACAATCTTATATTAATGTATCACAATTTGTGATTTTAAAATAAATTTTAGAAATTAAACCTGGCCAACATTTTAACAATCGAACATTGTGAAGACTACCTACGAATTCATATTGCATGTCAGTTAAACCTACGAAAAGTAACCAAATTTCCCCTTTTCCAAATAGCATCTTTATTGTTGATTCGGATACTCGTTACTCTCTCCTAGCCAAAACTCTCCACAACCCATCCTCCACTTACCAACCTAATGAAAGCTCCATCCACCAAAACCAAAGTTACGACTCATCCCCTAATCTAACAAGACCCTACTATACTGAACCATTAATAAATTCAAGCCCAATCAATCTGCCTCTCACCTTAGTCTGCCACTACCATGATCCAAGCCCAAATTATACCATCCCACACCACCTCCCCCTTGTCCATCACCACTTTGTTCACATTTCTCCCCGATATTACCATCTACTTTCCCATACTTGTATCCACAAGCCTTGTTCCCATACCCTCATCCTCATCCTCTCCGTCACACTTCCTAAATTTTAACCTATCTGACATCATAACAAATGAGATACTTGATATTGGACTCTCATCCGTATTTAGATCACTACATCTTAAAAGGAAACCAAACCCTGATATCCTAAGACTATGATATCCCAAACTACCAACTCCCCAAAATACCCAAACTAAACCTCTGTATTACCTTTAATCCTCCACTAAATGACTACCCATTTCCATTATTTTCTCTATCTCCATACTTTTTACTACTTTATTCACTCACCCAAAAGTGAAGCAGAAGAAACAAAGAAGACATTTCGTCACTAGAAGCACTTGAAAGAGAAAAATCCCAAACATTCAGTTATGGAAGAAGAACTTTTTGATATTGTAATTGTTGATGCTATCTCTCAGTTTAAGGCTGAGGAGTCGGGCTAATCCATGCTTTGATACCATCTGTGACACCACGCCTATTTAACTACGGATGATCAATCCTTTATCAAAATAAACATGAATCTCATTTGGTTCATTCTCAGCATCACTGTCGAAAACCTTTTAAATTACTAACCACCTATATTAAATTAAGTCAGTGTCAAATTTTAACTTGCATTAATATAACAACACGTGTAATAAATAAATAGCCAAACCATTCACACAATAATAGTCAGAATCAATCACACGATAATTAGCTGAATAAATAATACCGAATAAACCATCGGTTCCTAAAATGAATCCAACTACTAGTTTAAAGTAATAAACTCAATCCAAATAAAGTCTGACAAATAAATGAATAAATATAATATTGAATTGTCTGAAGGGGGAAACTTGCCCAAATGAAATACTGAAGAATAAATCCTAGTCTAGGAATGAATAATTGGAGCGTTAAAGCAAACTCCGGCAAGCCTCCATAAATGTTGCGGCTAAGCATCCCTGGAATGAGTCATCAAGCTGGGTGTCCCTATGGCTCGATACCTAAAATGTTTTGAAAAATAGATTTGACAAAGGTCAGAGCCCAAAACCTTTTGAAAATATTTTGCAAGTATTTAAATCACAGTTTAAAAACAGTTATTAGATACACATCTTAGTTCCACGTGCCCTCCCTTGAGATCCTCACCTCTTACCTAAAGTGCACACCTAACGCATCCTACCTAGCTATGCTACCCAACCTAACTAGATCATGTATCTAACTACCCACAAAAGGTTTAGCTCCCTAGTACCGCCCATACGATACGTTACTATATTGTCAATGATTAATATTAATCCATTCTTATTATTAAATCATTTATTTAAGTTTCTTTACTTAAATTTCATTTAGATATACACAATCTATCGGTTCTACCGTCACTCATAAGTATATTAATCGCACTTGTATATATTTATCACACTTATAATATATACAACTATAGCATCCCCCGGAACGGGCACCATGATGCAAGCATGCTTTGCTATTAAATCCATGTACCTCTCATACCAAATCAAGGACTATTGGTTCAGAATGTCTCCTCGGACCCTCAATCAAATAACACACAATTGAGGAAAACATAGTTCTAAGCCTTTGGGATACGCACATACCTAATGTATACAAATGACATGTCGGTCCCACTAATACACTTCACATAGTGAGCCGCCCTAAGTTCTATGTCCTAGAGCATACATCCAGACCTCACTCGAATCGTCAAGGTGGGATCGCCCTTTGCGCGGAACCTCCGATAAGAGCTGGCATCGTAAGTATGTTCACACACATAATCAATCACATAATACGTATTCACACAACATATATATATATATATATATATATATATATATATATTCAGTAGGTATGCACACAACCCATCATACAAACTCGTACGTAGTATCTATCTCTCAAATACTTAATGTGCCATCGATTTACAATTATAACCTCTTATTGTATATTTTCGAGTATCGCTCACTACCCGAAGGGTCCTAGTTACCCCCTGAGTTATTTCAGTAGTTATAGCATCTCTTTACTACTGATCTGATCTTAGGTTCACTCATGTTCTTCGTGACCCGTTCTAATTCTCGCAAATTCATTAAGTTTCACGTTATGCCCAATAGGTCATAGACTTTATTCTCCCATTTTGGCTAGGCCTAAATTCTATCATAGGTCTACTGAAATTCACTATGTACCTCACTATAGTTTAAGAATAACCCAAAAGTCTCTTGATTAATTATTCACAAATTCGGGGCATGAACAAAAGAAATAAACAAATCTGGGTAAACGAATCAATTTGGTGTAGAGACCGAATCGATTCACCTACCTAATCGATTTTCCCTTTGAGCCGAATCGACTCGAAATGGCTTAGATCGTCTTCTTCGTTACGCTGTTACGTTTTTCACCATTTTTATTCATCAAAACTTTCAGGTATCACAACCAAACTCCAGCATGTTACAACCCAATGCCAAATAAGGGTATATAAACAATTTCTATCGTTGATAACACATTAAATCCACACTAATTATATCCAAGAACGGATTCAAACCAAGATTCCTACCAAAACCCTAGTTTATGCGTTGTTCATTGATAATCAATCATTTACCCAGATTTCTCCCATAATAATTATCACATATATTCTGATTTTGAATCCTCTACATATCTGGATTCATTTTACACGCAATTCCATCCCAAATCATGAGTTTTATTCACTTAAATCCCAAGAACATAATTCAAATCATAAAATTGTAAACCCTACACTACATGGGTATTATAACTTATTCAAAAACATGCAAGATAAAAACTTGCCTTTACACTAGCACTGTGACACCCCGACTAATTAAATACCGGGTAGCTACTCCTTTATAAAATTAATTCAAAATGCCAAGTTGGCTCAGTTAATAGCATCACTGTCGAAAACATTTTATTATCTAACCACCAAGTATTTAAAAAGCAAGTTGCCAAATTTAAATTTAAGTCTGATTAACATGCAACAAATTAAAATGAAGAAATGAATAACATCATTCACCATACTGAAGTAAACTGAATAACCATCACATAACAGTATAAATAAAGTCTGGAGGAAACCCCTCACTAAAATCCCATAACTGAATTAAATAAACTGAAACAATAAATGCTAAAGTCTGAAAACAGAAATGTAAAAGATGTCTCTAAATAGAAATGGGCAACATGCCCTACAACTGATGGATAGTGACTCTGGAATCCAAACGATAGAAGCGTCTACATGCAAATCCCTGTAGCTTCCACAAGCAGCTACAGCTCGTCACCTGAATGAGTATCCTATGCTTGGTGTCCTTATGGCTGGGCACCTAAAAAGGTTTTACAAAGAAAAAGAGATTTGAAAAGCAAACGGGTCAGAGCCCGAATGTGGGGTTATATTTTAAAAACCTGCAAGTGCTTTAAAAACATTTAAAACATTAAATGCAAAGTACATGTTAGGACGTGCACTCACATGATATTCTCACCTCTCGTCTAACTGTGCACTCCTAACGCAAATACCCATCTAGAACGACAACATAACTAGCTAGACTGCCAAAGGTTCTACCCATATTACTTGGTTCCATTTAACATAACAACGCTCGTAATCAAATAGAGGTTTAACGTAAACTCAGTTACTAAATATGCCAATGATATAACTATCAGTTAACTCATTATATATCTTGAAACAATACTGTAATATTTTTACAACCTTTACATGAGGATTCCCGTAATATAATGTATATTAATCATATCATAAATATACAACACAAGCACCCCGCAATCTAAGCTGTAGTGCACACATACTCTGCTATCCATCCCGGTACATCACGTACATAAGGATCACATATTCCGAATCTCTCAGGAATAGTCCAGATAACACAAATCACAAATAGTGGAGGCGAACACAGTCACCATCACATGGGTCACGCACATACCTACGCTCCCATGGTCAGCGGACTTATTAATGTCACAATAAGTCTTTCTATGACCTATGTTCATCAAGGTACCAGTCTATATCCCCCCCGTAGGCACACAAGGATTAGAGGGTCCTAAGCGAACGCAAACCTCCCGTGATAGCAAGTATGGTAGGTATGTCATACACATAATCCATATACTAATACTAAGTAAACACACGTCATAGTAATACCGTATTTTAATCGTAGTACATATTGCATACTCGTACTAGCTTATACTTATCATAATTCATACTATTCCGGTTTGTAATTATACGCGTCATAATTATCTCACGTCGTAGTAGGTACTCACGTCTCAACCCAAACCGTCCATGTAATACACTCTCGTATGTAAATTCCTTCTCATAAATACCCAAATGTCCCAAACCTATCACTACATCATCAATGGAAGGTTAACTATATCCTCGAACAAGTTTACGGAACTCCAAAAGTCAAAACAGTCCAAAAAGGACCAAACTGCCAGCTCGTTAGAAGTCTCGTTCGAACGAGGCTTCGAACGAGTTTGGACTGTCAGGTCGTTAGAAGTCTCGTTCGAACGAGGCTGTTCGAACGAGATCCCAGTTCGTTCGAACGAACTGACCCTTCTAACGATATCTCGTTCGAACGAGATATCGAGCGAAAATCCCTACTCGTTAATAACGACTGGTCAACTCGTTAGAAGCTCGTTCGAACGAGTTCGTTCGAACGACCTGGGGGTTGCTTCTAACGAGAGGCCAGTTTCGGCCCAGAATTTTCCCAAAAATCATTTTTCACCATTTTTACTCCTCAAATCACCTCTAAAATTTATCCCAACAATTGTTTTAAAGTCTCTAAACAATTCTAAACATAGTATAACCACATCCTATCACGTTTGTATGGATTTACTCACCCAAATCATCAATCAATTTACAATTACTTAAACTTTTCCCCAATTCATTTATGAACATGAACCCTAAAATTTGGAACCTTCAATTCATCAATTAAAATCCGTTTTTCTTTCACCCAAAACATGTATTAACATCAGATTAATCATTTACCTATCCTTCTACATGCAATCCTTCTCAAATTCCTCAAGTTTTATCATCTAGACTACATGGGTTTTCATATTTCATCAAGAACAACCATAAATCTGAATTTTCTAACATGGAAAAGACATTCTCAGTAATTAAATGGAAATAAAGTCACTTGCCTTGGTTTGATTTCTGAATTTGGTGTGGATTCGGTGTAGAATTTCTGCAGAATTCCTCTCTCTCTCTCCTTCTCCAAGCTTTCTTCTTCAAAAAGCTATGGTGGCTAGGGTTTGCTTTGGGGGAACTTATGAAAACCTAATTTAATAAACCTCCGTAGCTTGTTGGTTTAATAAGGGTTGGTTGGGTTAATTCCTTATCAGATTACAACTCTCAATTTTCGTCACTTTTAATTACCCAAAAATACCAAATTACTAAAATACCCTTTATAGTGCCGGGATGGCCTAAAGATACCCCGGGACCCAAACTATACCCCCGGCTAGTGTTTTCTGACTATCTCGACCCTTCCGGACGCGTCGGCGCACTCAAAACGACCATTCGGATTATAGATTTTAAATTCACTTTTAGTATCAAAATTTTATACCGTGACGCGGCGGTCCCACGCGTCTCAACAAAATTTCCAAATTGCCGTATATAAATCTCACGACAAATTTTATAATACCAAATACATATATAATCATATATGCACTTAATCAAATACCAATTCGTATCTCATTAGTATTTTTAACCCGGATTAATTTCCAATTAATACGCATTTAATTAATTAATCCCAAAAATAAATATAGCCAAAAGTACAGGGTATTACATACTTCCCCCCTAATAACTGAATTTCATCCCGAAATTCAAAACTAGAAAGTACCTGCTAAAAATAACTCTGGATAACGTTCGCGCATCTCATCCTCGCGCTCCCATGTGGACTCCTCAACATTGTGATGTCGCCACTGAACACGCACTAACGGGACTATCTTTGACCGCAGTTTCCTCTTGCTTCGGTCCAAAATAGCAATTGGCCCCTCCTCGTAGGAGCTATCCGGCTGGAGATCGATGTCCTCCACAACAATGTGAGAATGAGCCAAATTATCTCTAAGGTATTTCCTCAGCGAGGAAATATGGAACACGTCGTGAATCCGATGCAAGTGCTCCGGTAGTCCAAGTCTATACGCAACGGGTCCGATCCGCTCAATAATAGGAAACGGCCCCACATACCTCGGTGCCAATTTCCCCTTCTTCCCGAATCGTATAATCCCCTTCATCGGAGAAACCCTGAGCAAAACTTGGTCACCCACTTGGAACTCCCTGAAGAACCTCTTCGCATCAGCATAACTCTTCTGCCTGTCTTGAGCTACCCGAATGCGACTCCGAATCAACTCAATCCTTGCCGAAGTGTCCTGAATCACTTCCGGCCCAAGTAGTTTGTTGTCCCCCACTTCTAACCAACATGCTGGGGAACGACAAGGCCTACCGTACAATGCCTCAAACGGAGCCATGCCAATCGTGAACTGATAGGAGTTGTTGTAAGCAAACTCCACCAGTGGAAGGTACTGCTCCCATCCACCCCCGAAGTCAATAATGCACATGCGTAGCATGTCTTCCAACATCTGATTGGTGCGCTCTGTCTGCCCATCGGTCTGCGGATGATAAGCCGTACTCAACCGCAATTCCGTGCCCATGGCCTCCTGGAAACTCTCCCAAAACCTCGAAACAAATATCTTGTCTCTGTCAGACACGATATTCAGGGGCACACCATGAAGTTTCACAATCTCTGAAATGAAAAGCTGGGCATACTGTCCCGTAGTGTATTCAGTCCTTACGGGTAAGAAGTGAGCGACCTTAGACAACCTGTCAACAATTACCCAAACAGAGTCGTGACCCCTCTGCGACGTAGGCAACCCCGTGACGAAATCCATGGATATGCTCTCCCACATCCACACCGGAACCTCCAACGGCTGTAGCAATCCTGCTGGTCTCTGATGATCCACTTTTACAAGCTGACAAGTGGCGCATTTCGAGACAAACTCAGCGATATCTCTCTTCATACCACTCCACCAATATTGCCGTCTCATATCTTGGTACATTTTGTCCCCTCCGGGATGTACCGCGAACCGTGAGCCGTGCGACTCTGCCATCACATCGTGTGGCAATTCTTCCCCTTCCGGAACTACCAATTTCCCATTGAAGCGTAATCCCCCGTCTGAACTAATGGTATAGGACTCGGCTCCCTCTGCTAGCAATCGAACTATCTGCTCCTGACAGAACGAGTCATTAGCCTGTGCCCGTACTACCCTCGTGACAATCTGCGGTGTAACGGTCATCACAGACATGAAAGATCGGGCCACTGCATCCTGGTGTCCCAATTCCTTCCACTTCGCCTTCCACACCTCTGCCACCTCATCTGCTGGCCTACGGCTCAACGCGTCTGCTACCACGTTAGCCTTACCCGGGTGGTACTGGATGTCGAACTGGTAGTCCTTCACAAATTCAAGCCACCTACGCTGCCGCATATTCAATTCCTTCTGCGTGAATAGATACTGTAGTGACTTGTGGTCCGTGAACAGCTGAAACTTCTCCCCCAAAAGATAATGCCTCCAAATCCGTAAGGCAAATACTACCGCTGCCAACTCCAAATCATGCGTGGGGTAATTCTTCTCATGAGGCTTAAGCTTACGGGAAGCATAAGCTATGGCCTGTCTCTCCTGCTGCAATACACCTCCCAGTCCTTGCAAAGACGCATCGGTGTAAACCAAATACTCAACTCCCGGTCTCGGCAATGCTAACACAGGTGCTGAGGTCAATTTGTCCTTCAACTCATCGAATGCCAACTGACAAGCATCACTCCAGATATATGGCACACCTTTACGAGTAAGATGTGTCAAAGGACCTGCTATCTCCGAGAAACCCCGAATGAACCTCCTGTAGTATCCTGCTAGACCCAAGAAACTACGAATCTTCGTTGGTGTCGTGGGCTGTCCCCACTCCCTCACCGCTGACACCTTCCCCGGATCGACAGATATTCCCTGGTCGGAAATAATGTGACCCAAGAACTGGACTTCCTTCAGCCAAAACCCGCACTTCTCATATTTTGTATACAGCTCGTTCTGACGAAGTGTCTGCAAAACCTGCCTCAAATGCTCGGCGTGCTCCTCCTCTGTCTGAGAGTAAACCAGAATGTCATCAATGAAGACAATGACAAACTGATCTAGGAAATCTCTGAACACCCTGTTCATCAAGTCCATAAACACTGCTGGAGCGTTGGTCAAGCCGAAAGGCATAACCCGAAACTCGTAAGAACCATATCTCGACAAGAACGCAGTCTTCGAGACATCCTCCTCCCTGATACGCAACTGATGGTATCCTGACCTCAAGTCAATCTTCGAGAAGAAAAAAGCTCCTCTCAACTGGTCGAATAAGTCATCGATTCGAGGCAACGGATACTTATTCCGTATCGTGACCTTATTCAACTCTCGGTAGTCCACGCACAATCTCAGTGAACCATCCCTCTTCTTCACAAACAAAACCGGAGCGCCCCAAGGTGAGGTACTCCTGCGAATAAAGCCTTGTCCCAACAACTGCTCTATCTGATCCCGTAGCTCTCTCATCTCAGCTGGAGCCATACGGTACGGTGCGCGTGCTATAGGTCTCGTACCTGGTAGCAAATCTATAACGAAGTCTATCTCCCGACTGGGCGGTAAGCCTGGTATCTCCTGAAACACATCTGAATACTCCCTGACAACTGGGATCGAATCTAAAGGAATCACAACCTCCTTAGAGGTATCCTCCTCTATGTAATACAGATGAGCGGTCGATCCTCCCTCTGGGCGAGGCATCGCCACTATAAACATCTCCTGCCCCGGAATGGTAAAAACAATGCTCCCGCTGAAGCAATCAATCATGGCCCTATATGATACGAGCCAGTCCATACCGATGATCACATCGTGAACATGCATGTCTAACACTAACATGTCCGCAGGCAATACCAAACCACCAACCTCTACCCCCACTCCCCGGCATATAAAGAAAATAAGTGACCCATTCCCTAATGGTGAGTCGACACACGTCACTGTGCTCTCTGCCGTAGCTAACAATCCTAAAGCTTTCGCGAAGTGTGTAGCAATAAAACAGTGTGTAGCACCCGTATCAAATAACACCCGACCCATAGTGCCATGGATAGGAAACGTACCCTCGATCGCGGGCGGTGCCTGTGGAACTGCAGCCTGGTGAACGTTGTAGACACGTCCATACTGTAGCTGCCCCTGCTGAGCTGGGACTGCTGGAATGGGTGGCAAAGCTGCCATCTGTGGCGGTGCAGGAAGAGCGGCGGGAAACATAGGTCTCTGTGGCTCCTGGCGAGCACCCTGCTGCTGCTGCTGTGGGGCCCTGCCCCTATCAGGACAATCCTGCTTCTTATGGCCAGTCTTGCCACAAGTAAAGCACTTCCCAGGGAAGTTCCCTCCCCTCTGCCCCTGCTGTCCCCGGCCCTGGTGGCCGTTACCATTCCTCCCTTGGCCCTGCTGGCCCTGATGAAATTGCTGCCCATTCTGCCCCTGTTGGCCCTGATGGCCGTTTGGACCCTGATGGCCCTGGCGGAAACCTCCCTGTCCCTGCCTGTAGTTCCCTGACCGGAACCTCTTATTGTCCCCCTGCTGGGTACCCTGCTCAGTCTGTCTCTGCCCCTGACCGGTTTGTGCCCCGCTGGCACCATGTCCTCCAGTCCTGCCCTGATGGCTAGACTCCCCTGACCGCTTGCCCTCGGCCATATGAAAACGGTGGTCCTGACAGTGTAGTAATGCAGCGTTAACCACATCAGAATACGTGGCCAACGATAGATTCCCAAGCAGATGCTGACGGATCCTCCAATTCAACCCGTCGGTGAACTTCACTATCTTCTTCTTCTCTGTTGGAATCTCGTCTGGAACGATATTCAACAGGTTAGTGAACTCGGCCTCATACTCGGCCACTGTCTTGCCCTCTTGCTTCAAACTCATCAGTTTCCTCCTCATCTCTGTATGAACTGCGGATGGAAAGTACTTGTGGTCGAACCGCACCCAGAACTCCTGAATCGTGAGGGTATCCCTCTCCTCCGCGGTGGTAATAGACTCCCACCACTGCAGCGCAGATCCAACTAGCTTGAAAGTAGCTAGCACCTGTTTCTGAACATCAGTGCACTCATGCATCCTCAAATGCCTCTGTATGTCCTTCCTCCATTGGCTCGAGACTACCACGTCTGAGCTACCTGCAAACTCTGGCGGATGCGCTTTCTGAAAAGCGTCTCGTACACGTTCCCAAGCAGACGGGAATGCATTAACCTGTGCTGGCGCGGCAACTGGCGCCTGAGGTGGTGCCTGCTGAATCACGGCAATCGCGGCATTTACCGCTTGGGCTACTATAGCAGCAACCTCAGCGGCGTTCAACATGCCCTGAACTGGAGCGGGCTGTGGTTCGGGCGTAGCATTCCTGGGAACTCGTCGTGCACGTCGTGGAGGCATCTGAAATAAGAACAAAGTTTATAAGTTCACGGTTTATAAACTTAACATAGCTGAAGAACGAAGCATACAAAAAAGAATACAACAGTCCTAAAATATAGGGCTCTATATCAAAGAAAACGTAGCGGAAACATAATAGCCGTACAGATCCTAAAGGACACTAGAACCTGATGCTCTGATACCACCTGTGACACCCCGACTAATTAAATACCGGGTAGCTACTCCTTTATAAAATTAATTCAAAATGCCAAGTTGGCTTAGTTAATAACATCACTGTCGAAAACATTTTATTATCTAACCACCTAGTATTTAAAAAGCAAGTTGCCAAATTTAAATTTAAGTCTGATTAACATGCAACAAATTAAAATGAAGAAATGAATAACATCATTCACCATACTGAAGTAAACTAAATAACCATCACATAACAGTATAAATAAAGTCTGGAGGAAACCCCTCACTACAATCCCATAACTGAATTAAATAAACTGAAACAATAAATGCTAAAGTCTGAAAACAGAAATGTAAAAGATGTCTCTAAATAGAAATGGGCAACATGCCCTACAACTGATGGATAGTGACTCTGGAATCCAAACGATAGAAGCGTCTACATGCAAATCCCTGTAGCTTCCACAAGCAGCTACAGCTCGTCACCTGAATGAGTATCCTATGCTTGGTGTCCTTGTGGCTGGGCACCTAAAAAGGTTTTACAAAGAAAAAGAGATTTGAAAAGCAAACGGGTCAGAGCCCGAATGTGGGGTTATATTTTAAAAACCTGCAAGTGCTTTAAAAACATTTAAAACATTAAATGCAAAGTACATGTTAGGACGTGCACTCACATGATATTCTCACCTCTCGTCTAACTGTGCACTCCTAACGCAAATACCCATATATAACGACAACATAACTAGCTAGACTGCCAAAGGTTCTACCCATATTACTTGGTTCCATTTAACATAACAACGCTCGTAATCAAATAGAGGTTTAACGTAAACTCAGTTACTAAATATGCCAATGATATAACTATCAGTTAACTCATTATATATCTTGAAACAATATTGTAATATTTTTACAACCTTAACATGAGGATTCCCGTAATATAATGTATATTAATCATATCATAAATATACAACACAAGCACCCCGCAATCTAAGCTGTAGTGCACACATACTCTACTATCCATCCCGGTACATCACGTACATAAGGATCACATATTCCGAATCTCTCAGGAATAGTCCAGATAACACAAATCACAAATAGTGGAGGCGAACACAGTCACCATCACATGGGTCACGCACATACCTACGCTCCCATGGTCAGCGGACTTATTAATGTCACAATAAGTCTTTCTATGACCTATGTTCATCAAGGTACCAGTCTATATCCCCCCCGTAGGCACACAAGGATTAGAGGGTCCTAAGCGAACGCAAACCTCCCGTGATAGCAAGTATGGTAGGTATGTCATACACATAATCCATATACTAATACTAAGTAAACACACGTCATAGTAATACCGTATTTTAATCGTAGTACATATTGCATACTCGTACTAGCTTATACTTATCATAATTCATACTATTCCGGTTTGTAATTATACGCGTCATAATTATCTCACGTCGTAGTAGGTACTCACGTCTCAACCCAAACCGTCCATGTAATACACTCTCGTATGTAAATTCCTTCTCATAAATACCCAAATGTCCCAAACCTATCACTACATCATCAATGGAAGGTTAACTATATCCTCGAACAAGTTTACGGAACTCCAAAAGTCAAAACAGTCCAAAAAGGACCAAACTGCCAGCTCGTTAGAAGTCTCGTTCGAACGAGGCTTCGAACGAGTTTGGACTGTCAGGTCGTTAGAAGTCTCGTTCGAACGAGGCTATTGGAACGAGATCCCAGTTCGTTCGAACGAACTGACCCTTCTAACGATATCTCGTTCGAACGAGATATCGAACGAAAATCCCTACTCGTTAATAACGACTGGTCAACTCGTTAGAAGCTCGTTCGAACGAGTTCGTTCGAACGACCTGGGGGTTGCTTCTAACGAGAGGCCAGTTTCGGCCCAGAATTTTCCCAAAAATCGTTTTTCACCATTTTTACTCCTCAAATCACCTCTAAAATTTATCCCAACAATTGTTTTAAAGTCTCTAAACAATTCTAAACATAGTATAACCACATCCTATCACGTTTGTATGGATTTACTCACCCAAATCATCAATCAATTTACAATTACTTAAACTTTTCCCCAATTCATTTATGAACATGAACCCTAAAATTTGGAACCTTCAATTCATCAATTAAAATCCGTTTTTCTTTCACCCAAAACATGTATTAACATCAGATTAATCATTTACCTATCCTTCTACATGCAATCCTTCTCAAATTCCTCAAGTTTTATCATCTAGACTACATGGGTTTTCATATTTCATCAAGAACAACCATAAATCTGAATTTTCTAACATGGAAAAGACATTCTCAGTAATTAAATGGAAATAAAGTCACTTGCCTTGGTTTGATTTCTGAATTTGGTGTGGATTCGGTGTAGAATTTCTGCAGAATTCCTCTCTCTCTCTCCTTCTCCAAGCTTTCTTCTTCAAAAAGCTATGGTGGCTAGGGTTTGCTTTGGGGGAACTTATGAAAACCTAATTTAATAAACCTCCGTAGCTTGTTGGTTTAATAAGGGTTGGTTGGGTTAATTCCTTATCAGATTACAACTCTCAATTTTCGTCACTTTTAATTACCCAAAAATACCAAATTACTAAAATACCCTTTATAGTGCCGGGATGGCCTAAAGATACCCCGGGACCCAAACTATACCCCCGGCTAGTGTTTTCTGACTATCTCGACCCTTCCGGACGCGTCGGCGCACTCAAAACGACCATTCGGATTATAGATTTTAAATTCACTTTTAGTATCAAAATTTTATACCGTGACGCGGCGGTCCCACGCGTCTCAACAAAATTTCCAAATTGCCGTATATAAATCTCACGACAAATTTTATAATACCAAATACATATATAATCATATATGCACTTAATCAAATACCAATTCGTATCTCATTAGTATTTTTAACCCGGATTAATTTCCAATTAATACGCATTTAATTAATTAATCCCAAAAATAAATATAGCCAAAAGTACGGGGTATTACACAAGCCTGATCTCATTTTTGTGCGATGAAGGTGTTCCTCCCTTGCTTCCTGATCACAATTTTGGTAACTTTGGTGAAGAGAAAAGATGACGCACCTCCAAGAACTCTATTTTCTTTCTCTCTTGTGGCCTCCTCTCTCCCTCAGGATTGTTGTAACCCTATCCCCACACTCAAATGGGATGATATACTTCTTTAATTTTTGGAGTTCTCTATCCTAAACTCCCGAATGATCGAAATGCCTTCTCATGGCCGATTTGATCTAAAATCACCTCGTGACCCAATATATACGCCCGAGTATACTATTCCGATGATTTCAACCCATTCAGAATCAACCGTGAGCTCAAAATTACCATCCAAGTCACTCTACGATAGTTTTCTATCTCGATCTCATATAGTCTATACGCGACTCCCGATTGAGATATAATACTGTCACGTCGCTATCACTCGTTATGATGCGAATTAATAAATCACAATTAATTAGTAATTATATTCAATAAACATTAATCATTTCCACTTCGATTAATATTTTAATTAACACATAATATTTAATTCCATTAAATTACGTCACGCGTGTAATTTAAAATTAATCGAATTAATTCAATCTTAAATACTCAGATATACGGGGTGTTACAGTGATATATATATATATATATATATATATATATATATATATATATATATATATCACGGGATTATTCCTAACGGTTTAAAATATTCTAACGAGACCTTAAAACCTCCCAAAGTGCGTCACGAATATTTTTATCCAAAAATTATATTTGAATTGTGTAACACATAAATTATTTAATGCACATGCAAGTATTTTGCTATTGGAATTTATTTATCATTAAGGCCCACTTCACATAACTAACAAAAAGAGTAAATTAATTCACTCGCAACTTAATTAATTTAATTTGACCAATTTAATTTAAATTCACTTAAATTTTATTTCATCCAACAAATGGTTTTATTTTATCTTAAAAATACGAGGTATTACAGATATAAAGAACCAATTAGAGTTATTTATCACATATAATGAGAAGAGTTTTAAAGATGGAACCATTGGAGTCGCCGTAAGTGGTAATGATAGTTGCCTTGTGACACATTTGTCATATTTTAAAATGTAGATTATCAGGATGTTGGAGTTTTGTATGGAAAGAACGAAATATAATAATTAATTTCTGCAAGGCACGTTCTTGGAACTCTTTCTTTTAGGCAAAATTTCTCCCAATCCGGTTGAGACAGAACCAGAACCGCGAGTACACAATGGGTTTTGTAGAACCTGCCTTCAGGATACAATGCAGTATGAACAGTTGTTTGATTCAAACTATGTACTGTTTGATCAAACCCGAGAACACTCTGAATTTGTAACTTGATAATGCCAAAGTATAGAGGACGGAGAGAGGAGAAACTAGCAATTTTCGGTGTCCAAAACAGAGGTCTGGAACTCTTTTTATAGCCATTTCTGTGACTGTTCTTCAACAGTCACAGCTCTTCATGAAGTGACTCAGCAACCGTTGGATCGTGCCTGTTTGGAACAGCTACGATCTAACGGTTCAGATTAGGCGTCCCATCGTAAGAGAATGGACATCCCCTACACGAAACGCTACGAGTTCATCTAACGGTTTAGATCAAGCCGTTTCGGATTTTAAACCCTTTGATCGGATCGTTTAATCACAACCGTTGATCTGTTTTACCTCGTCAAAACTTTAGGCTCCCACGAAGTGCCAAGTGCGCGTCAAAGCGCGCAATGCGCCCTAAGTCGCCCAATCGCCCTTTCGCGCGCCGCGTGTCGCGCTTACGCGTGTCGCGATTTGTGGTGCTTAAGCACCACCGCGATGCGTAGGATCATAGCCTCTTATTTGACTTGTCAACTAAGAATCTTAGTTGTCCTTTAGTTGATATACCACTACCTTTTGTAGTATTCTTTCAATGTGGGACAATATGGGATTTTAAGCATTCCCCATATCTTTCACACCCATTTGCTCATGTTTCTACTTTCTAAATTAAAACCCAAACTATGTTTAAAATAAAACACAAATAATATAATAAAATATTAACAACTAAAAAATTAAAATCAATAAATATTGGAATTAATCCAACACAGGACGGATCCAGAACTTCTTATTAAGGTGAACGAATGATATTTTATTCAAATATTAAAGTGGACAAGATGTTTTAATCTTCAAATTTTGCTACATTTTGTATAAATTTTTCACACTTTAAAATAACAATATTAAAATTTCTTACAACTTAAGGTGGACAATTGCCCACCATACCTTATGCATGGATCTGCCCACGTAGATGATGGCATTAAATTAGGAACATGTATTGAATGAAATGAGTGGAAATTGGTCAAACATTAAATAAACTTATAAAAATCACATGTGGGAGCTTCCAGGTTTATGCGGTTACCTAATCCAATATAACAAATCTGGTGATCAAGTCTCCATTTGTGGACTAGTCTAACCCACAGAATATTTACATTTTACATTAACTAACATAGGTTTTATTAGTCGGCATAAGGTTTTACAAAAGAAGTGGGTAGGAAGAAAAAATGGTTAGTTCATAGTTAGTTACTAAAACATTGTTAACTCACCATGGGTTGACAAACTTTTTAAAAATAATTACAAAATAACTATATAAAGGAAAATACGGAGATATATATTTAGATTCTTTAAAAATTAAGGATAAAGACAACCTTATAATTTTTTAATAAATTCTCGCGTGTTATAATTACTAATGTACACACACACACACACACACACACACACACACACACACACACACATATATATATATATATATATATATATATATATATATATATATATATATATATATATACAGACACTTGTGCACATTAAGTTTGTACATCATTTTTTTTAAATAGTAGAAAAAATAATTTTGAATTGAATTTTTTTTTGTGATATTTAAGCATTTCAAGTAACCCATATAAAAAAAATTCAACTCAAAAAAACTTTTTTTGCTATTTTTAAAAAATCGGTCAAACTTTCGCTTCTTTTAAGCATTTAAAAAGGTATGAAAGTTTGATCGATTTTTTAAAAATAGCAAAAAAAAAAAATTTTGAGTTGATTTTTTTTATATGGGTACTTTGACATGTTTAAATATCACATAAAAAAATCAACTCAAAAATATTTTTTTAATATTTTAAAAAAATTGGTGTGCACCAGCATATGTGCAAACGTAGTGTGCACAGGAGTCTGCCACTCTCTCTCTCTCTCTCTCTCTCTCTCTCTCTCTCTCTATATATATATATATATATATATATATATATATATATATATATATACAGGTCGGCACTAATGCGGACGCAACTTGCGGAGGGATTTTTCCGTATTTTTTCAAAATAGTAAAAACAAAATTCGACTTGATTTTTTTTCTGTGATATTTAAACACTCCAGGGGGCCTCTATAAAAAAAATAAGCTCAAAATGAATTGTTTTGCTATTTTAAAAAAATCGGTCAAACATATGACAGTTTTTAAAGTTCTTGAAAACTGACATATGTTTGACCGATTTTTTAAAAATAGTAAAACATTTCATTTTGAACTGATTTTTTTATACAGGTCCCGTGAAATGTATATATTCCATAGAAAAAAAATAAGTCGAAATTTGATTATTTGCTATTTTTAAAAAATACACAAAAATTCGTCCGCAAGTTAAATCCGCAAGTTGCGTTCGTATTAGATCCTGGCTATATATATATATATATATATATAGTGATTCTAGGAGGCCATAATTTTTGGACAATTTGGATGTCAAACTGATATGACTGTTTTTTATTGGTTGAATTTTAAATTTCACTGACATGGACTCTCAAAACTAACCAATAAAAAATAATCACATCAGTTTTTCATTAAGCCACACTAATCATTTTGTTAATGTAAATACAATAATATTTATTGATGTAGATAGAGTTACGATGATGATTGTATGGACATTAATATGTAAAACTTTATCGTTATGATTTATCATTAATTAATAAAAAAATTATAAATTTAAAATACTAAAAAAATTGAATTGATTATATATAAATAAACTATTAAAAAATTTATTAGCAAATGTCCATTTCAAAAATAACTTTTAGTTACTATTGCGAATAATGACATTAACAAAGTTAATGCTACCATCATCCTGTTAATGTTACTATCAAAGATTAAAATAATGTTAAATAATGTGGTGGACTAGAAGGGAGGTATGACCGTTTAAGTTATCAAAGATAAAAAAATGCTTCTTGTATTTAATTTAATCTCATATTTATTAGAATACACAAGATCCGCTGCCCTAAAAAAATTTAGGTTCAGTGTAAAAGTTATAAATAAAGCTCTTTATATTAACATAAAAGGGGGACTCTATTACAATCGTTACCTAGCTCGGGATTGTCCTTTATATTAAACTATATATATATATAAAATAATGTTTTTTTGCGGATCACTCCGCATTTTAAAAGTGTGGACCGAACATGTGTTACTTAACGTTGCGCTTAGAAATTATACACTAAATTATAGACCCACACTTTCTCTTTTTTGGATCACCGTCAGGTGATACATATCAAATCTTCACTCTTAAAATGCGAACTGGTCACAAGAATAGTACTGTATATATGTAAAAGACGGATCTGCAAAGGACTAAAAGAACGGTCCACTTTTAAAAAAATAGTAAAAAAAATTATTTTGAGTTGATTTTTTTTTGTGGTTTTTAAACATTTCAGGAAAGTCACAAAAAAAAAGTTCAGCTCAAAATGAGTTTATTTGCTATTTTTAAAAACTCGGTCAATATATGTCAGTTTTAAGCTGCTAAAAACTGACATATATTTGACCGATTTTTTTAAAATAGCAAAAAAAATCATATTTTTTTTAAAATACCAAATTTTTTTTTTTTGATATTTTAAAAAATGGGTCAAATATTTGTCAGTTTTTAACAGCTTAAAAGCAAATATATTTTGACCCTTTTTTATAACAAAAAAAAAGCATTTTGAGTTGATTCTTTTTACAAGCCTTTTGAAATATTTAAACATCACACACACACAAAAAAAAAATATATATTTTAAAAAATAGTCTGTGGGAGCCACCCGTTTAACTCAATTAATTTTATAAATGGTAAAAATATTATAATAGCAACTTATATCTACTGTAGTAATTAGTGATCCACTTTCATCATTTCTTATCAATTTTTCTTATCACTTTTGGAATAATTAGTAGCGGAAAAATATTTGGTGGGTGCCTATGACAGAATCTATTAATTAGTAGAATTTGGCCCTTAACCACTTAAACATTTCCACAATTGAATATTGTCCCCCATTATTTTTAATTATTGAATTTTGGCGTTTGTTTTCATGTTTAGCGGTATAAATTAAACTTGTGAATGAGTGTGATCCTATCCTCGATCGGATCCATTTAATTCGATATAAAAATTATTTTAAATCTTTACAAGTTATCTCATTACTCGTTTCCAATCAATAAAAGGACGGCAAACAATATATATTTATGCCATGCAAATTTATATAATTAATTATTCTTAAAATGCATGCACTCGAATCTATCAAACATTGTGTCATATTATATATAATTATTCCTAATCGTGTTTGTTAAGTATCTCAAAATTAGTCCTTTCAATTTAAAATCATATAAAAAGTCGTTTAAAAATTGTACTTACGTGAAGATAGTTAATCATTGTGCAATTTTATATATAATGCTTAAATAAATAAATCTTGCCAATCCTTAAAGAAATAAAATTTGACTTCAAATTGAGTATATTATTTCATGTGATCTCACCACTAGCTTTATGAAAAGTACACAGTTTATCTAAACTGGAGC
This sequence comes from Sambucus nigra, assembly GCA_949130495.1. Taxonomy (NCBI): domain Eukaryota; kingdom Viridiplantae; phylum Streptophyta; class Magnoliopsida; order Dipsacales; family Adoxaceae; genus Sambucus; species Sambucus nigra. The sequence continues at coordinate 44,400,249 of OX422207.1, read as the reverse complement.
AATTGCTTATGGTTTTTTATATTTGCAATGATAAGCAAGGAATCCACTACTTTATTAATTAATTAAAAAATTGGCCAATAGAAAATTAAAACTATTGTCTTGAAGTAGACAGGGTGCGGTTTTATGTAATTTGAAAACGCTTTTAATTGAATACTTTTAAGAAAAAATGGTATTTTTGTTATATAAAATTTAGTAAATTATATTTTTTGTGGCTTGACTTCGTCGATTGTAATTTTTGTCCCTCAAACTATCTTTTCTAACAATTAGGCCATAAACTATGTTAACTTGGTACCCTTGGCCTTTTTGTGAAATCTAATGGAATTTTTTTTTGCGCGATTTGTAAATCAGGGCAAAATTGTTTTTACCACCCGCACCCCCATAGCTAAACACCATGCCTAAAATGACTCAAAACCATAAGCAAACTAATTATATAGAAAGTAATGACATGCTTTATACAAAAAAAATTATCCTAATAATGGGTTTGGGTATGATACCGAGTTATTTCTAGTATAGTGTTTGATTACGAGGGGGATAAAATACTTTTTTGCCTTGATTTACGCATCACGCAAAAAAATCCCTTAGGTTTAACAAAAAGTTAACGAACGGTCCAATAGTTCAAAGTTAACATAATTTAGGGGTTTAATTATCAGAAAAATAATAATTTTTTTTTTGATAAAATGTGAATAATATTACCAAAGAGGCAAAGCCCACAAAATATTACAATACGTCCAAACAAGCCTAGCTAAAAACAAAAATCCGCAAAGGCACATATGCCTAAAAAATAACCCAAAAGAGTACCCAAAGGGCTTATGAAAAAATAAGGCCAACAAACAACAATAAAACCGGCTCGTAAAAGCAAACACAACAGATATCACAACACATCTATCACCCCACACGTCAGGAACCGTATGATTTTCCCAAATTTTGTGCTATTAGAGTTGATTTCACCAATTTCATCATCAAAAAATCTATTCTCTCTGTTGATCCCACTAAATCTCAAAATTTTCCTCCAAATGTTACTAGAAAACTCACAATCAAAGAAAAGGTAGTTTCTGCTGAAAATAGTAATTGCAGAATAAACGAAATAACCCAAATTCGAAATAGATAAAATTAGAAGGACTTATCGATCGAGGTTTGTGTTGAACACAAAGTCCTAAAGGTGAAATTGCTCGCTGATATTTGTAGCTGTCTGCCTCGTGAACATACACCTCCCAGGATTCAACGATCAGATTTAAACACCAGCTTTGTGTTAAATCTTCGAACTCTCACGATACTCCAACACCCAAAAAATTAAAGAAAAGTAGAAAGTAGCAAAATTATTTTTGCAGAAAAACGTGAGAGAGATTAATTTGTTCTGTGTTGTTTTCTCAAAGCTGTAGCCTTTGTTTTATGCAGAATTTTGGTAAAAAACGTGGGTAGTGGTTTTAGCCAACTAACCCACTAATATCTCCACTAACAACTATATTGGAAGAAACAGTCAAAGACTTAAAACGGTTTAAAATTAAAATGATTTTGAAAAGATTTAATGTACATTAGAAATCCCCAAGAGCCAAAAGGCCTAAGGCCCAAGGCCCAATCTTTGACCCTTAATAATTAGTGTGCTCCCTAGGATTTGAACCCAACACCTCATGCACACACCCCCACTAACTTACCACATGGCCACTCCCACTAACTTATTTACTTTATTCAAAATAAATATATATACTAATATACATACCCAACAATCCCCCACATGAATGAAGTAAATAAATTAAATAAAATGACGCTCTGGAGTATCATAAGGAGTGACATATAAGGCAAAGGTGTCAGTCGACTTGAACCTTTCTTTTGTGTTGATCTATTGAGTTTACCGATTGATAGTGAACTAATGTCTTGAACTATTTCACCGTTGTTGTAAACTTAAGTCAATAGAACACACAAGTGACTCCCAAAAATCATCATCGAGTTCCCACAGTTGTGCTCGTTTCGCCCTTGAGCATGCCCAGGTTTCTTGAGTGCTCTAGAGAATCAACCTTAATTCTCATAGGAAGCGGCCCCACTACCACACTCATATAGGTGCTTCTATCAAGAGTATATTGTATCTCACACTCCACTGAATAACAGCTATAGAAAGCATTAAGAGATTAAATCTCATCCTCCATCGATACAGAGGTACTACATCATAGGAATGGGTTTTAAATAAAACTTAAATTTGTACCCCCACAAATCACTCGTATAACTTTGTTATCCCATTGAACCCAGATCTTGGGATCTCCAGTCATATGGGTTAGGTTTCCATTATAGGTGATTTAGATATTAATAGGCTTTAGGCCCATTACCCTCGATGTTTGATAAACTAGCTCTCTAGCAAGCCCTTTAGTCAATGGATCCGCCAGATTTTCCTTTGACTTGACATAGTCGATTGCTATAACTCCATCTTTTAATAGTTATCTCACTGTATTGTGTCTTCTCTTGATATGCCTAGACTTTTCGTTGTAGGAGTTATTATGTGCTCTTGCGATCGCTGCTTGACTATCACAGTGAATAGACAAGGCTGGAACTGGTTTAGGCTATAAATGAATATCTAATATGAAGTTCCTTAACCATTCAGCCTCTTCACTTGCTTTATCCAATGCTATGAACTCTGACTCCATAGTGGATCTAGCTATGCACGTTTACTTGGTAGATTTCCAAGATATAGCGCCTCGTGCCAAGGTAAAAACATAGCCACTCGTAGACTTACATTCATCATTATCAGAAATCTAATTAGCATCACAAAAGCCTTCAATTACAGCAGGATATCTAATATAATGAATACCATAGTTTATTGTGTATTTTAGATATCTCAAAACTCTAATTAAAGCATCCCAATGTTCATTATTAGGATTACAAGTGTATCTGCTAAGTCTACCCACAGCATATGCAATATCAGGTCTAGTGCAGTTCATAAGATACATTAGACTACCTATAACTCTAGAATATTCTAATGATGATACACCAGGACCCGAATGTTTCCTTAAGTGACAACTAGGGTCATAAAGTGTTTTAGCAAGAATACAATTAAATTGTTCAAATTTTGTAAGAACTTTCTCTACATAATGAGATTGGGTTAAAACAATTCCTTCAGAATTTTTAATGATTTTAATTCCAAGTATAACATCAGCAACACCCAAATCTTTCATATCAAATTGCTTATTAAGGAAACGTTTAGTTTTATTAACTACATCCATATCAGTTCCAAAAATAAGCATATTATCCACATATAAGCAAATAATCACACCAGAATTATCCTTAAATTTGCTATAAATACATTTATCCGCTTCATTAATGTTAAAACCATTAGAGATTATTATTTGATCAAATTTTGCATGCCATTGTTTAGGAGCTTGTTTTAGTCCATATAAAGATTTTTTAAGTCTACACACTTTTTGATCTAGGCCTTGGACTACAAACCTCTCGGGTTGATCCATATAAATTTCTTCTTCAAGATCTCCACTCAAAAAAGCCGTTTTAACATCCATTTGATGAATTATCAGATTATGTAATGAGGCAATAACAATTAATAGCCTAATAGATGTAATTCTAGTAACAGGAGAGTAAGTATCAAAGAAATCAAATCCTTCCTTTTGCCTATAGCCTTTATCTACCAATCTTGCCTTAAATTTATCAGTAGAACCATCAGCTTTTAATTTCTTTTTAAAAATCCATTTTCATCCAATACTTTTACATCCTTTAGGCAAGTCAACTGACTCCCACGTGTTGTTAAAAATAATAGAATCATATTCACTATTAATAGCTTATTTCCAAAAAATAGAATCGGGTGAGGACATTGCCTCATGGAAAGTGACGGGGTCATTTTCCATTAAGTACGTTAAAACTTCAGGACCAAAAGAAGTGGCTATCCTAGGTCTTTTACTTTTCCTAATTTCAATTTCTTTTGAATTTGGAGATACATTTATAACACTAGGACCCACTGGAACAGAACTACTAGTTCCCTCACTTCTCACTTTAAAAGAAATTTTGTCCTCATAAAATTCAACATCTCTTGACTCAAAAATAGTGTTTTTATCCATATATTGATTTTTAGAATCAATTACAAGAAACCTATAAGTATTACTGTTTTTAGCATAACCTATAAAAACACAATCAACAGTCTTTGGGCCAAGTTTAGTTCTCTTAGGTACTGGTATTTAAACCTTAGCAAGACACCCCAACACTTTAAGGTGTTTATAGGAGGGTTTTCTATTTTTCCACATTTCATAAGGAGTTTTGTCATTTTTCTTAAAAAGTATTTTATTAAGAATATAACAAGTAGTAAGAAGTGCCTCACCCCACATATTATAAGGTAATCCCGAAGTGCTTAACATAGAATTTACCATATCCTTAAGAGTTCTGTTTTTTCTTTCAGCTACACCATTAGATTGGGGTGAATAAGGAGGAGTAACTTGATGAATTATTCCATTTTCTTTACAATATTTATCAAGATCACCGGTGTATTCTCCTCCCCTATCTGATCTTAATGTTTTAATGGATTTCTCCAATTGTTTTTCAACTTCTAATTTATAAGAAATAAATTTTGAGAAACACTCATCTTTACTCGTAAGGAGATAAATATAACAATAACGAGAGTAATAATCAATAAAAGTAACAAAATATTTATTTCCACCACGTGTTACATAACCTTTTAAATCACAAAGATCAGAATGTATTAAACTTAAAACAGTTGAACTTCTTTCGACAATTGGAAAAGTTTTTTTAGCATATTTTGATTCAACACATATTTCACATTTAAAGTTGGTAGACATATCACATTGTGGTATGTTTCCCAAAAACATTAATTTTTTAATGGATGCCTTATTTACATGACCAAGTCTAAAATGCCACATATCACAAAAGTCAATCAAATAAGCAGAAGAAGTAGATGTTTTATTATTATCATCCACGATTACATTTAGTTTGAAAAGACCCTCATGAACATAGCCTTTCCCCACAAAAGCACCTCCCTTAGTCACAACTACCTTATCACTCTCTAGAATAATTTTAAAACCCTTCTTAACTAAGACAAAATCGGACACCAGATTCTTCCTAACCTTAGGGACATACAAAACATCTTTCAATGTGAGAACATTTCCTAAAGTGAACTTTAAAACTACGGTTCCCTTGCCCTCAACCTTAGACGAAGAGGAGTTTCCCATGTCCAAACGTTCATCCCCACCCATAGCAGTGAAGGTATTGAAGGCACCTCTCGTGACGCAAATATGTTTGGTGGCGCCAGAATCAAGCCACCAGTCTGTCATGTTACTCACAATGTTTGCCTCGGTCACAACAGCAGAAATGTTACCCTCCTCGGTTACATTTGCTTGAGGCTTCACATCTTGACTCTTCCTAAACTTGCAATCTTTAGCGTAATGACCTGGTTTTCCACATACATAGCATTGACCTGCAGGTTTAGATTTAAACTGAGGTTTAGAATTTTTATTCTTATCGTTAGGTTTGAACTTACGGTTGGACCTCGAATTCTGGTTTGGTTTATGGTGCCCATGTTTCTGGTTTGAATGGTTGGGCTTGGACTGGTTCTGTTTTTGGTTTCCAATTGATTTTCCCTCTACCAAATTAGCCTTGGAACTGAATTCAGAATTTTTCTCCATAACTTTTGCATTCCTAGTATCTTCCTCAATTCTCAAACGAACTATCAAATCTTCTAGTGACATTTCCTTTTTCTTATATTTCAGACCGTTTTTGTAATCTTTCCAAGACGGTGGCAGTTTTTCAATTATAGTTGAAACCTGAAAACCCTCACATATACTATAACCCTCGGCCAGAATTTCATGAATAATAATTTGTAGTTCTTCCAGTTACGACACAACAGATTTATTATCTTCCATTTTAAAATCCAAAAATTTTCCAACCAAAATTTTTTTAGACCCAGCATCTTCAGTTGCATATTTTTTGTCCAGTAAGTTCCATAATTCTTTAGCAGTAGGACATGACCAGTAAACATCATACAGTTCAAGGCAGAGACAATTCAGAATATAATTCCTACACATATAATCTCTTTGTTTCCTAACAACTAGTTCTTCAGGTACAAAAGGTCTATCAGATGCAATAACGTCAACGACCTTAAGAGTTGTTAGGTAAAATTGCAGTTTCATTTGGCATCTCTTAAAATTCTTTCCATCAAATAATTCAGGTTTTTCAGAGTATTTTGCATTAGGATTTTCCATAGCAGGTTGTAGAATAACAACGAATTTCACCTTTAGATTGTTGGAAATAGTAATTGCAGAATAAACGAAATAACCCAAATTCGAAATAGATAAAATTAGAAGGACTTATCGATTGAGGTTTGTGTTGAACACAAAGTCCTAAAGGTGAAATTGTTCACTGATATTTGTAGCTGTTAGCCTCGTGAATATACACCTCCCAGGATTCAACGATCAGATTTAAACACCAGCTTTGTGTTAAATCTTCGAACTCTCAGGATACTCCAGGACCCAAAAAATTAAAGAAAAGTAGAAAGTAGCAAAATTATTTTTGCAGAAAAACGTGAGAGAGATTAATTTGTTCTGTGTTGTTTTCTCAAATCTGTAGCCTTTGTTTTATGCAGAATTTTGGTAAAAAACGTGGGTAGTGGTTTTAGCCAACTTACCCACTAATATCTCCACTAACAGCTATATTGGAAGAAACAGTCAAAGACTTAAAACGGTTTAAAATTAAAACGATTTTGAAAAGATTTAATGCACATTAGAAATCCCCAAGAGCCAAAGGCCCCAAGGCCCAATCTTTGACCCTTAAGAATTAGTGTGCTCCCTAGGATTTAAACCCAAGACCTCATGCACACCCCCCCACTAACTTACCACTTGGCCACTCCCACTAACTTATTTACTTTATTCAAAATAAATATATATACTAATATACATACCCAACAATTTCTGGTTTCCTTATATCTCCCACATAAAACTCACAGGTCATCATCAATAAACCCCCACTCCTTCAATTTATCCCTTGTACAAAGTTTGTTAAGACATTCAATCCATAAAATGAAAGAACATTTAGGGATTCTTTTAGGATACCAAACAACATTATCTCACAAAATCTTTTGATTTTTCTCTCTGATAGCATTATACATAGATTTAACACTGAAATGCCCATCTTTAGTAGTCATTTAGGAAAACCAATCATCACATCCAATCTGGGTCTGATGGTTGTATTAGATAACTCAATCAGGTCATTTGAAATAGGTCTAGGCAAGTTCCATCCATTCTCATTTATAAAATCAGAAGCTTTGGCATTAATATGGCTAGTGGCATCATACACAATACGTCTCCCATAAGTTTCAATAATAGGACCCCTTTCATGCCAATTGTCAAACCAGAAATGAATCTTACCTCCCCTACTAACATGGTACTTAATGAATTTTCTGTTTATATCTCTAAGTTTCCAAATCTTACTCCAAGTCCAAGATGAATCCTTAGGAAGTTTAACATTCCATATAGAATCATTTCTAATAATAACATAATGAATTCATTTAACCCAGAGAATATCCTTTTTCCTGGATAAATCTCAAATGTGTCTCAACATACAAGCTTTATTCCATGTCATTAAATTCTTAATCCCCAATCCTCCTTCATCAATAGGAAAGCATACATCCTCCCAAGCCATAAAAAATAATAATAAGGGTAAAAACATACCAATGGACAAAGTTTAGGGCCACTAGTGTGATTACTCTATAATATTTATCATATATGAAACAATCATGCCACAAATACATCATCACATGTCACATTTTAGAAGGTCAGATGATAAATATTGAATCAACTAGGTTTTGAGTTGGTTAATATATAAGCAAACAACCTTATGTTTATAATGAGGCCCTTCAACATTTTAAGTAATTATTATATGTGACCGTTTTACATAAGTTTATGTAACATGCAAGTTCCATTCTTTTATTTTTAATTTTACATTTGTATTTCATTCCAAGTTTTTTTTGTTGGTCTTGTTTAAATAAAAATATGACAAATATCATTTTATAAAGAAATAAAGAGAATAAGTTAAATGCGATTATAAGATGGTTTTAAGTGATTATGAGACGAAATATAATTTAAAAAATATATGAGATGAGGGCTCATAAAATCTTTGGAGATTAAAGGCTAAATTTTTATTCCATGCTTAAGTCTTATTGATAGTGAGCCATTAATTAAGTCATATTTTTTCATTTATAATTTTCTTCCTTACTCATATACGCGTCTCTCCTTATATTCCCTAAAAATTTAAAGTGGTGTTTTTTTTTCTCCTTCAAATTTTAAAGAACTATAACTTTGGATATACAAATAAAAAATTGAAGAAATAGATATTTCTAAAAGTTACCAATGGAGCGCTATAAAATAACATCCACGATCAATATAAAATTTAAAAAAAATAAAAAGACATTTTACTTCATTTTTTATGGAGATAGTAAATATTTATTTTTCGTGTAATATTTCCACAATAAATTTTATTGTCTGTAAAATTGTTCCAGATATAAAATACTTTTAATTTGGGTGAATATGGTAAATATGTTCTTTATTAATGTTTTTTCTAAAAATTTTTATACTCATCATGAATCTTGTTTCACTGCGTTGAATATAGTGGAATGGAAAAATATACTTCATCTAATCGACCTATAATAATTGAAAAATGACTTTGTTCAGTTTAATTGAGATGAGTAGAATATCATGGATCTTGTTTGATAAAGCCCATTGTGGATGTTCCAAATATAATATTTGTGAAAAAACGATATATATATTTTTTTAACACACAAAAAAATATTTTATTTTGGTATTTTTAAGAAATGATCCGTCATAGACATCAAGAATACCCGTTGGAGCTATACAAGCTTGTTTTTTGGACGAGTACCCCGTTTAAATGGTACCCTTCGGAGAAATGCTGTTATATAGCTCTGACGGGTGCCCTTGGTGCTTATGACGAACCATTTAAAAAAAATACTAAAATAACATTTTTTTTTCGTTTTTTAAACATTTCAGGGGACTCTTGAAAGTACGTAATATTTGAAGACAAGGGTGGCCAATCAAGCCCTAGTTGTGAATCTGTTTAACTATAACAAAGATTATTGGGAAAATCTGACAGTATACCCCCTTCCTGAGGGTCGAGCGTATCAATGGCTTGGTATCATCAAGAAGGGCAAAGAATAGGTTAGGTCATAATAATTGTTTTGCTTTTTGCACCTTTTGCTTCATTTGATTGATTTTAATTCTTTTTCTCTTTTCGTGACATATAATAGCAAGAAAAACATCCTTTTGACAGTCAAGTTAACTCCGTCGACCTCTCGAAGGTTTAGACAATTCACCAAAGGCTTGGGACTATTGATGATCCCAGGTCCTCGTCTTCTTATTCGAATATAAAAGTTATACCACATCCTTTATTGTAAGGCTAGTGGAACAAGCTTCGACCATCCCAATTTCTTTGAATGATCCAAAGGCTTTAACCAATGAGGGGTCCGATTTTGATTATTTATACGAGGAATGATCAGGCGAAGAGGGAACCTCTTAATATTTTGACCTTTTGGAAGTTTTAACAATTGTTCCTCTTAAAGATTCCCTTGATATCACAGCCCCAAATAGGAAGGCGATAAACCTGATAACTACAAATGTAAATATCAATAAGTCTCCCCCTAATTTTTTGTTGAGCATGGATGAAGAACCTACTCAGTCGACGAGCAAGAAGAATGAAGTCAGAGGTCCAACCAATCCTTTAGACCTAGGGGATTCACCCTCAATGGAACACAAACCTATTTCAAATAGGTCCAAAATAGATCACGCTCCTTCTACCACACTAGTTGTTATGGGAAAATCTACTTATGATAAAGGCAAAGGTATTTCCCAATCCGTGATTTCTCACCCTGAGATGGATCGAGACCAGATTCTATTAAGAGTACTAATAGGGCAGCTGCATCTACCTTAACATATGGTTGATTCCTTGAACCTGACAATTATAACCTTGCGCTTGCATTTTTTTTGTCGTATAATTACCCATTCATTCTCGTTTTGTCAATAATTTTACTTAAATTTGTTCACAATTTGTCTTATAGTTCTTAGTCGACTATGATAATCTGTAGAGAGGAATGACCCCCCGAAGCATTCTTTTGTTGATGTGGAGTCATCCTTTGAAGGCTTGAGGAAGTCCTTGGAGGAAGCTCATCTAGTCAACGCAGCACAAGTGCTTGTGAAGAAGAAGCTAAACTAAAAGGTTAAAAAATTATATATTGAGAATTTTAATCTTAAAAAAAAAAGATTTACGATTCGACTGCCTTGGTCGCTGTTACTGACTTGGCTAAAAAAGAGGTAGAGAAGGCCGTAATTAATGCCGAGAAGACAAGTAAGGTGCCTTATGAGGCGAGGTCAAACTTGGTTTATTACAGACCAAAGATAATGCCTTCACAAATTGTTTAGACAAAGCATTTTCCAAAGCTAGAGATCATGTTGAGTAATTGAGGAAGGTATTTTTTATGGATAGTTACGATTAGCCCCTCGTAAAGTCCGGTGTTGTCGAAGACTTTAACCTATTCAAGGAAGACCATGTAGGTCCTTCTCCTCAAATTGAGGAGGAGGAAGAGGAGGAGGGAAACTGGCTGTAAATAAGCTTGTTCAGGAACAAGTCGAGCAAGGTGTTGTGATCGAAGCTGACTAGTTGGAGATGGTGGTCATTTCCCAAATTGCTGAGAAAGATAAGGTCGACGAGAGTTCTCCTTAGAATAGTTTACGAAGCTTTATATTTACTTTTTCCTCGAGCATTGTAGGAGTTTATCCTATTTGTAATTCTCTCAATAAAATAGATATTTTTTATTATCTTACTCGTACTATCTGTTATATTATTTTTTTCATTCCTTCTTCTGTTTGGTGAGATTATATGTGTGATCACTTATTCATATAGTTTGACGTAAGACTTACAATGCTTATCATTACCCATAATGACTTTATAGAAATATGAGGAAAACTTTTTATTATTGGATATAACACAGATGATGATGATGGCCTTGACCATGGTCCTGGTGTGACTTATCAAACAAAAGAGGATTATTTAGATCTTCGTCGCCTCTTCCATAAGGCTGTGGTAGATAATATTGCCTTTGATGTCCTGATTTTTAATGACCAAATTTGTCATAAGGAGTCGTTGGCCAATTTGAAGGATGACTTTGACCAAAGGCTTGCCAATTGAATAAGGACAAAGGGTTTGATAAGAAACTAGATGAAACTAAGTTAGCTTACGTGAGGAGCAATTTTATTCTTTAAGCTGACCTTATGGGTGTCGGGGAAGTTACCACTGTTCTCAAATAAGAGAATATTGATCTAAGGGTCGATCTTGAAAGACATAATAAGTAAATTTTGATTGAGAAGGTTAGAGAAGGAGTTTCCTTTTTGGAAAAAGAGAACGCACAGGTAAGAGAGGATTTAGAAAATACTCGAAAGTCTTTGAATAACAGGGCTATGAATATTGAGAGTTCATTATTCTCCCAGGGGTGAAAGGGTGGTCGTCTAGCAGAAGAGGTGGAAAAGACCAAGAAGTCTTACGATCGGCATACCTCCTGGCTTTCTAGCTAAGTAAAGTACCCTCTGTAGATAGGAAGAGGGTCAAGGGTGCTTATAGTCAGTCTAAAAGAGCCTTTTTTTTAGAAAAATGAATATAAAATGCAAACCATAAGTACAAATTACGCACGGTTAGGACCATTGGAAAGGTTATTCTCATCAAGTACTTCCATGTTCAATAGTTGATTAAAGTTAAACGGATATCGAAAGCACCCGGTGGCCTTAAGGTTGGGGATTTTAAAGTAAAAAGGCAACTGTGTGCGAATCGTATGGCCGATTTGTGCATGGTATGGATAGTTAGAAAGATTTTTCAATGCCCTATAAAAATGCATTGATCCACTCTCATTTATGAGAGTTGACCAAAGTCAAATAGATCTCGAAAGAGATCAGTGGCCTCTAGGTTACGTTTTAGAGTATGACCTAGAGTCCGATGATTGAAGGGATCCAAGGAGATATTTAAAGGGTACCAGGAAGGGGTTTCTATAAATGTAATATTAATTTTTTCAATTTAAAGGAAGTTCGGAATATAAGGAAGCCACATGATTAGATTTATCTTGGAGCGCAGTTCACATTCTTCTTAGTTACGGTCTAGATGTGACCTCAGCCACAAACTTCACAACTATTAATTCAATAACATGGGACAAATAGGTTATGGTCAATAATTTATCTACCCTTATTGGAATCCTGTTCATTAATGCAAATGCTCGGGGAACTTATGTATGCATGAGAGATTCCACCACCAATGCTCTTACTAGTGACTTCTAAGCAAACCTCTGCGGCCATTGTAAGTACGACCATTTGGTGGAAGTGTTCAAACTTCTTTTATCCATTAAAAGAATCTAGTCGTCCACTCATATTGGTCTTAGGATAAAGGTAAAATCCCACGACATGGTTGACCTACTTGACTCAGATGATGATAAATACATGTTTAGTTGGTTACACATACCCAAGGTCAACTTATTGGTCATAAAGGTAAAACTTATCAAAGAACATAACCCCAACCCTCCCCTTGAGATATTGGGAATCAAAAAATAAGTGCAGTTGATCTTTGACGTATCGAAGGAGGAGAGAGATAAACCACAAGAGGCTGAGAAGGAAAAAAAATAAAGGAATGAAAATACCCATCCTCTTCCCCCTCCTATAAATCACAGTGAGCATAAATACGAGTCTACGGTCCTTACAGTCCATGCCAGCGCCTCCACTCACCCATCACCACCCATAGATCAATCTGTAACAACCCTTATATTATAATAATTAGAATATCATTCGTATCATGTGATAGAAATATCAAACTCTTTAAAATATTTCTAACAATGATATAAGATGAGAATAATGAATGCTAATAAAATCCATGGACCATAATGTCCAATAATGGAAAAACATTCGATATATAACATCACCAACAACAGTCATCAATAAAATCCAAAGAAACTGTAATATGAAAATAACCCACCAATCCATATAAATGTCTCATATAAAAGGGAACCGGAGAATGGAATATATACTATACATGTAATAAAACTCCAAACACTATTCTTGCACTCCCATATCTAGTTATTCCTAGCAGGGCACTCCAAACCTTAAATGTTAGTCCACGACAATAATGGGTTAGTCCCATGGAAATAATACTAACTATGTGATCCTAAATAGGATTACACGAAGCTAATCATAAGTATTAAATGAAGTAAATACAATAATAGATTCTTTTAATTAGCATTAAACATTTAATCTTAGAATACCAATATCTTTTTACCTTCGTAATCTCAATAATACAATAATCCATTAGTTACACCATTATATCTAGTCGGCCTCCCATACAATTTCATACATACCATGGTGTACCACTTGTATAATCATATAAATATACACAACCAAATCACTATTGTCAACATTTCTATCTCGTAAACCCCCAAATGCTATGATGAGTCACAACATACATATTTACACCATTCACGTAATTAACATCAATATAGCCAACTAATACTAAACCCACACATATAGAGGAACGCACACATAAATATCCATTATTATAGCCTAACAGCCTAAGGTCTCGCACATTTAGGCTCCCTATAGTGTGACATCACTAGACACACATACAACAACACCCACACATTATTTCCCATTACTATAGCTTGACAGCCTATGTCACGAACATGTAGACTCCCAATTGCTAGACAACACTAGACCCACACAAATAATAATTCACACATTAATTTACATCAAGTTATTCATATGTTACGTGTCCCTCGTATATAGATGCATCATATCCAAACGACACTACAATTTGCACAAACAATATGACACTATAATTCACACATATATGAATGTCCACACAGTCATAAACTCTTGTACCTATCATCTCTTAGAGGCTATCCTCAAAATATCACATTATCGTATACAATTATTAATATCCTTTTATTCTATTTACTTTTAGCTCAAATTTTAATATGTAAAACACCTCCAGTCTAATACCTAGATATCACAAGACAATATGAATCCCATAGTTCCATACCTAGGAAATACTCAACTGATAATAAAACGTTCTCTAATAAAAAATGTATAACATTTACTCAACTCAACATTATGTTATCTACTAACTCCCAACCTTCACTAGACTCATTGCATGGTACATCTCATAAATGAAATCCAAATAAGGAACACTCTCGATACACTTTTGTCTAGATTAACTAGTGGTCGAGAAATAACGGTTGCTAATCGTCACCCTCAATCGCATCATTATCTTTCCCCAATCTATTATTGTCTTATAGAGGACTAATACTAGATTTAACATCCTTCTACATCCGAGGGAGTCTAAACTTATCTCTAATCCAAATACTATGTACTATTGCTCAATAGGTTCATATTGTTACGAATCTTGGGATAACGGTATTACTTCGTTATTAATTTATTACTATTTCATTTTAGATTAAATTCTCAAGATGATTACAAAAACCTAACAACAACATGCGTTATCAACTCTCACAAGATACACATCCCAATAGATACGGGCTCAACCCAACAACAAACAATCTAACTCCAACTTGCCAAACTCGATAATAGATAAGTTAATTGACAAAAACATTGAATTGTCTTCACCAATATCCTCTTCTTTATTTTATTTTCATTTATACCAATTACATGTAATTTATATAAATTCCATAATCCAGTTCATAACTCCCAAACATCATATTTCAATATTGATATAATTTAGAATTCTAGTTCGTATGAGATTTCATCAATTCAAAGGATATGTCATCGTAAACATGCGAATCGGCAGTTAAAAATAATATATTTAATTATTTACCCTTAATTCATTTCCTTTTTAAATTTCACAATCATAAAAGTATATTGGGTGTTTATACCAAGTTCTTATGTTCAATTTACAATCTCAACAATATTAATATAATCGAGCTATATAACACAAATCCCCGAAATCATGAAACATTACAAGCGTTGAATAATTTTCTCAAACATTAGATTTAATCACAAGTTTATAATTTTCCATAACATCTTACTTTATCCCGGCATCCCTTCTTTTAATAATATTTTAGCATACTACTTATCATATTAATGTCTTGCTTCAAATCTTTGCGATAGCATGCGAAATCCAACAACAAGTTACGTGTTTCAACCATCGCGTATGTAATCCAACAACAACATATAACTTATTACACTAACATCACCCTATTTTATTTTACACATTCATTATTAGCAGTTACTTATGGGTTACCAAGTTTCATAACCTCGCTCAGAAGTCTCTCAATCACAGTGCATTAATTAATATAATTCACTATTTAAGTTCACAAGAGGTTTCATCAATTTGAAGAATATTTAAATATAAGGATATGAATAAATGTCATAATTCTAAGAGATAAGCTAAGCTCTAAGCTCTCTACTCATAATTCATATCCTTTTAATTTTCATAAAAATTATTTCTTATTAGGTGTCTTTCCATTTAACAACTTACATTAGTAATTTCAACAACATTAACATAACATAACAACATAGTCCAATTCACAAAATCACACAATAATACACGCATTAAATAAATTCTCTCAACATCTATAAAATATAAAAAATAATTAGGTTTGTCTTTTCCCAATTGAATCTCTAATTAATTTTACTCCAACTTAAGCATGGTTTAGGCAACATCTTATTCATAAAGAACTTAAGGAGAAATTAGAAAATATTCTTGTTTTAATATTAATTTTGAAATTTGGATTTCAATAATGGTTCTCCTTCTCAAACTCTACAGTTTGTCTTCAAATTCCTAGTGTAATGCTCCAAATTAAAGCCTGAAGTTTTATTTTAATGGAGGTTTGAAGTTTTCAAGGTTAAGGAATAAGAGAATATTTTAGTTGTATTTTTTTATTTGAGAGAAAAGGTGAAAAAAAATGAATTTTCATGTAAAAGATTCTATATAAAGACCAAAGATAGATCTCCCCAAGGCTGGGATGCGATCCACAAGGTCACGATTCCTCAAACTTCCCCCGTAGTTATAGACCTCATGCTGTAATTTTGCTCCCCTCTCTCTCTCTCCATAACTTTATCACAAACATCATACTCCACTTGATCAACACTCCTCAAAATAATAAATTGTCTCCCAATATTGTTTAAAAGAGCTCTACTCCCTTAGGGTTTCTGTCTAAACCCCAGAATGCACCCAAATTAATAAACAACCATTTTATTCATTTCATTAGTACAAAAATAAAAAAATCATATAAATTAAACTTTTACTCATTTATTTTAATTTCTCCAATCATAAATTGTATTAATTTATATTCTCATATGTAATTGTAATATATAAATTAATTAATCAATATCTCAGTGTATTACACCCGGGGGATTGCTTTTGTGAGGGGTTATAGGCTGATCACTATTAGCTATTTGACCTACCAAAGTGTAATACCTTATTTTTTTTGGAAATTAAATAAAGGGTTATGTCATTGTTAATTAATATTTGCTCGAGCTAATTAAGGCTAATTTATTGGGTTTATTTTGGTTTGGATAATTATTCAGGATTTACAATTAGAATTTTAAAAAATATGTGAACGACTCGTAAATTTAATTAACACTTTAATTAATTTGATATTTTGGGTTGGGCTCTAGGGAATGCAAAGGTCCGTAATAGTATTTTTTATTGTGGAAAATTGAGACCCCTGGGGTAGGTACACCTTTAAGCCAAGTTTTAAGAGTATTGGGCTAGTGTTTTGAGCTTATCTAGTGATCCAAAAGTGGGCCCATAATAGACCAGAAAGTTTAGGGTATAAAATATGTAAATAACCCTCATTAAACATAATAATTAAAGCCTTGCAGTAAGAACCTTACTTTGGGATAAATGGAAGAACACTCAAGAGGTATCAATCGAAGATCAAGATTCATTTAAGGAAACAAATACTATATTGCTTATCGTATTAATGTAATCGATTTATGACTTTCATTGTTGTTTATGAATTAATTGGGTAGTAGCATGATTTAGAATTAAAAATTTGACTGTGATTACAAATATGATTATTAATCATGTTTTGTATTCGATTAAAATGGATTAAAGATAATGATTCTTGTAATACTATGTCAAATATGGTTTAACAAGTTTATGATGAAAATTGTATTAATCCATGTTTATATAATTGCTCTTATGATTAGAACTCATGCGTAGGATCGATTATACTAATTTGATGGTATGTATTTTCTGCGTGAATTTCTTAATCAAGATTGATATGTAAAATAATGAATGAAGAAGATTAGGTTGGACTTTAAATGTCATTATATAAACATAAATCTTAATTATGTTAGAATCAAGTTAATTCTTATAGAATACTCGTGGAAAACATTAATATATGACTTATATATGTGGAGGAACGTTTTGGTGGTTATTAGAGGATTTAAGATGAGTATGGGGGTTTTAGGGCCACCATTAAAGGATATAGGTGACAAACTTGACATTCTGGGCCCAACGGATCGATCCGACCCTGTAGCTTTTGTGAGGTTTGGCCATTTTAGGGATTTCCAATTGTGGATACTTTGGGATATATATACGTATAGTTTTTTAGGTGATAAACTACGAAGACATAAAAGGTGAGTTTTAATTAGGGTTTGAGTGTATTAAAGCTATAACTGTTAGCACAATCCGGTTTGGGAATTTGGACGGACAACGAGTATACTAGAAATATGTTATATCCTTTGTTTGAATTATGTTATGTATAATTATGTAGTGTATATGTTGGGCTTGGTTACTTAGTGAGACCACACAGTTGAGGTGGGGGTAGTTCGAGTGGAGTTATTTTTATTAGGGTTGAGTATTAAACGTTTAGCTTCTACTGGTATACCTCGATATAACGTTGTAATAATTAGACTATGGGTTTAAATCTCGGGTATATATATATATATATATATATATAGTCCGGTTGTGAGGAAAAGATAGGGATAATAATGTTAAAAGCCTATATGTTGGGATTAATGGTAGTTTAACATTGAGATGTGTTTGCCTCGGTGATTATGAATAGGTTGGTTTATTCTATTTGTGTATGCATATTGTCATACTTAAGACACGAATAGTATTTAGGAGACTAATTCAAAATTACATTGGTATATGTAAAACGTAAATCAGGAGATGTATATTACTAGTAAAAATATTAAAATACATCGGGGATGGGTCAGTCGTAATGAGTATATAATGATTAACAGTACATCGTTATGGTATAATCATAATGATGGATTTGATTAGAGTAATGGTAGTATTTATAAATTAAATATGGGACCTAAGTTAGGTTATCACTCGGCCTTGGGCGATTATATTTTGGTCTATCTAAATGGATAATAAGCAGTATTAGTTGGGTAAATACTCTTTGTTTTGTTCTATATGTACATATGATATATAGTTTGAGTTTGGTAAATACGCTTTATTGGTCGGTACAAGGATGGTTGATTAGTCTGAGCCAACATAATATATATAAATTAGATTTTGTATATGTATATTAGATTATGTACCGAGTGGTATGGGGTAGTTATGTGTTTCATTTGTAAGGACATATTTTCCATTCTTTCCCTAGTTCATAGTTTACATCGTATATGTCGTATCCCGTTACAGCCCTCTTGGCATTCACGTTCACTCATTCAAGAAGACGAATCCAATTATCGAGCATCTTTAACAAAGTTCTTCGACGAGATGTAACTTAGGTGTGGATTTAGTTTTGTGTTACTTAGATTTTTCACTAAGTATTAAGATATTTTTTCTAAACTATTTTTTTTCAAAATGAAGCATTTGTTCAACTTAAAATGTTTTCTGAGCTACCTATAGGCAGACATTAAAAAATCGTTTATGTCATTCAAACGACATTAGCATCTCATTATATAGGTTGTTTGAAGTCCAAGATCCCATATGGCTCAAACGAGAGCGTATTGTTTTATGTTTTCATTGTCTTTTGATAGGTCGTTTGAAGAAACTTAAAACGACATCACAGTGTCATTTGAATGACCTTAAGATCTCATTCTAATGAGATTTTCCACTTTAACTTTTTTATTTTCCTATAAAAACCTGTTTCGTTAAGTTTTTTTTTATTACGACTCTTATTTTACGAAACTACAGAACAACGGCAAAATAGTTTTCACTTTTTAGGGCAAAACTTACTTTTCATTCACACAAATCAATCCCAAATGCTTTTGTGAATCTTCTTTAAAACCCAAACACTTCTGTGACGAAGTTATTCTTATGGAGCGCTTTCTCTACTATTGATCTTGGGGATACTCGAGGGTATTCACTACTGTAGGAGGAACTATGATTCTCGTGGGAGTCATTTCTGGTTCAAGGCTGAGGTTTTTTTGGGTTCTTGCGAGAATTCATTGTAGTATTTCTCTAAAGTTTTATAAGTTGTGATTTCCAAACTTTAGTGAAATAAAAGGTTTTCATTGTGGGGATTTTTTTTGAAATTTTGTTTTCTTTGCATACATTATTTGAACCACGTAGATACATGCTTAGGGTTGAATTAAAATTGGAATTTGTTTGATATTGACATCTAGTTAAATAAGTTTAATCCATTAAAATATTGTGCATTCACAAATTGATATCACATCTCCATTCTCACAGTTAATGCTATATGGATATCTGGATGATACATTGAAAGTTCTACGGTTGAATAATTGCAACTTTTCAAATAAAATCAATTTTAATTATGTATCAACCAAACCAGTTTTAATGAAACCCAAATTTTAATTCGATCCTAATACATGCATCTAAGTGATATAAAATTATAAAGCAATAAGCATGCAAAGGAAACCAAATAATAGGATAGTCATAATATGAGAAAAAATCCCCCACAGGGGAAAAAACCTTTTATTTCACAATAATTGTAAATCACAACTTACACGGTTATAATGAAATAGATTTTTGACATACGAATACCTACAGGTGTTGGTCAGTGTTATCAGCAAAGGAACAATCGAAGCTACTCCTCAAGAACACGTAGTTCTGTTTTCAGTAAAGATTCACACGCATTGAACCTCAAAGACTGCAGTCCTATGTTCAGCCCAAAAATACCGCAACACTCCCTAATTTGACCTCAGTCCGATGTAGATTTATTCTCTCTACAAAGAGTTGAACAATAGCGAAGTTCTGTTCTTGGGTTCCAAAACAATTCACATAGGATTGGGACGGTTGTGTGAATTGAAAACAAGGTGTTTATACCTTAAAGGAAGAAGCCAAAAGCTTTCTGCTGATTTTCAGTGTTTACAAAATGAAAAAAGACTTCTTACGAAAAACAGAGTTGGAAAGACTCTTTTATAGAAAAATTAAGGCGGTGGGTCCTTCAAGCGAGACAACATGTCGTTGGAATAATATACACTGTCGTTTGAACGACAGGTACACATCGCGCGACACAATGTCATTTGAACTACATACGGCATCGTTCAAATGAGTTTGTTAAAAATAAACCTTTTTCATTTATCTTTTCCTCGTTAAATACACCGCCTCAGAAACTCCGAAAAATATATTTTTGTTAAAAACATTTAAAGCTATGCTCCAACACTTAGAAATTATTTTATGAAAAATATCCCAAAATTAAAGTGAATAATTATGGAATAAAAACATAATCTTTACCATATTCATCTTGCAGAGTCTTGATTGTTGAAGGACTTGATATTCAGATCTATCTCGATGCATATTTGATCTTGAACGTTCTTCGACGGTGTATCGGTATACAACATACTAAATTGATAACGGACATTTATAAAATCATGTCCTTACAAATCCCCCCTATGTCTATGCCGGTACAAAATAAAAATATCTGAATTATCAAATCAAATTCCTACACAAATCTAATACCCTCCCATGAACCCAAAAGTGAAAAGGTACTAAACATGTAGGACTAGAACTTTTCTTCAAAATCTTCAACATCAAATAGGCTTTTCTCATCAGGGTGTGCAACCCAGTAATCAGCAATTCTTCGTACCTACACACACGAGACAAAGCAAATACCTTCGTGACACATCAAGTTTGAAATGATATAAGAATAAGTCAATCAATATAATCAAATCTTCCCCATAATGCAAAACTCCCACATAATTCGTTCTCCCCTTTTTATTTTTCCGAAATAGACAAGGAAAAGAATAAACAATCAAAACATGGAGTGTCACGACACACAAAATAACTATGGATCAAACTACGCACGTGTAGAGTAAATACTCAAGGGATCCACAAACTATTTTTGATTTTTAAAATTTTTCATACAAAAATGCAAAAACGATGTTATAAAAAATAACACACCATGAATTTACATTAAAATGACCAAATCATGGAAACAAAATGAATGTGCGTGCACAAATTCAATAGGTAAATCAACTCAATCAAGCATATTTACACGATGCATAAGTGTACTCATATCGAATGGACATAAAAAATATCCTTAGCTGTAAAATTGTTGAATTTAGATGATATAGACTAAATCAAATCGGCAAATCAAAGCCTAAGTGATTTTTACACTAATAACGTCCAAAACAATTTAGTGCCGTTTTGAAAATTTTATAAGGACGTGCAACCCATTGATTACTTTCCAACCAAACTCCCTCATATATAATAATGCAATTTTTATATCTAATGAGGTGCTAAATTCTCAACTTAAAGAAAACCTATTGGCCAAAATTTTGGCATATATCATCTTTTTATTGCCCTAATTTTTTGTGCGAGCTCTTTTCAAACGGTGCCTTTCACGTAGATTCAATATTACACTCTCATAGCCCTTTCCCGTGCACTCATCATTTTTAAATATAAAAAAATTCCTCACAGACAATGGTTTTTACATGAACTACTTTTATTACTCTCTTAACATTGCATTTGGTTCGTTTTAAGGACATGATTGAGATGAAAACACTCGACCAACATGTCATAGATAAGTACAATAATTAAACAAATCTGTGCATGTGTGGAATAAAGGAAATCATGAGTTAAACATGTAGGAAGTATCAATTAATAGCATCTCAATGACTCTAAACATTGTAAAGCACATGGATGACATGATATATTGTCTCAAAACACTATCAAATTGTCACATAAATAAATGGAATGAAATTGTGACTAGGTCATCCTAAGTGTCAATCCATAAACGGTGTAAAACAAAATACAAAACTCTTTTTGTCTTTTTCAATTTTTCAATTTTTTTTTTTTTTGTATTTTTCCAAAATTTTTTAAAAACAAAAACCATAAATACAAACATGATACATACTAGCAATATGCATAATATCGGCATGAGAAACATCATATGCTAGCAAATATTAATCACGCAAATTAATCAATAATCTAAGAAGGTGAGATTAAACAAACAATGTAGTATAAACAATTAAGCATGAATACTAAGAATGACTGCATATAAACTATTAGAGGCAACCCAACAATACCAAATAATGTAACAAAAGAACACATGGTACTGTAAACAAAATGGTTAAAGTCAAACAGGTCCCTCAAACGAGACTTCTTGTCATTCAAACGACATATCATCTCACGAGAAGCAGCTTCGTACGAGATCAGAAATCGCTCGAACGAAACCAATCTCATTTGAACGAAAAAAACCAAATTTTCACTAATTCCCCATAATGTTAAACATAGCTGCCCAGTAAAAACATTTCCAGAAAATGAAACCAAGAAGGTGCTGACAGATCCAAAACAATGTTAAAACATTAGTTAAACTCATAAAATAATGTAATCAAAGTGAGTCATGACACTAGCAAAAGTATATCAAGGCACACAACTAGTGTATGACAAATATCAACACAATCAACCAAAAGATCTCACAAGGGGTGAATCACGTGAAAGCAAATGAGAGTCGTGAACAATTAGACCATAAGACTCTAAATCCGGCTTCCTCACCCAAATTTATGTGTAACGAGGTGTAGGGGTTTGAGGAATCGAAATTATTATTTTACTAACCTTCCTAGGTCCATTTAAAAGTTTGTAACAGAAACGCCTAAGGTTACCTTGCTTATCGAAATGTGCACAAGTGTAAACCGGACAGTGAATGTTACCTAAAGGTGATCCTTTCCTCAAATTCCTAAGTGGCACTCTCCTAATAATCCTAGGTGGCTATCGCTTGACAACCCTCGGTGCCTCTTTCTTAACAACTTTAGGTGCCTCTCTCCTAACAACCCTAGGAGGCTCTCTCACACATGTGGGGGTGGCTTTGGGAATGGGTGCGACACTCTCATCGAAGCCTATACCACCCATATCCTACTTAATTTGAACAGTACCTAAAATTTTATCAAATTTTTCTGACCGAGACTCCAAATCAAATTTTACCTTGCTTGATTCTCTCAAATACTTCTCAAGCTCACCTATCCTCGACTCAAGTAAACGTCTAGAATCTTCAAATTCTAAAAGTTCATTTTTCATAGCCTACATCACCCTGTGACACTGCGACTAATTAAATACCGGGTAGTTACTCCTTTATTAAATTAATTCAAAATGCCAAGTTGGCTCAGCTAATAGCTTCACTGTCAGAAACATTTTATTATTACTAACCACCTAGTATTTAAAAAGTAAGTTGTCAAATTTTAATTAAAGTCTGATTAACATGCAACAAGTGTAATGAAGAATAATAACACCATTCACCATACTGAAGTAAAAAGAATAACCATCACATAATGTAGATAAAGTCTGGAGGAAAACTCCTCACTACAAATCCCACAACTGAAATAAGTAAACTGAATACTAAATCAATACATGCCAAAGTCTGAAAACTGTAATGGAAATATGTCTCTAATAGAAATGGGCAACATGCCCTACAACTGATAGATAATGAATCTGGAATCCAAATGATAGAAGCGTCTACAAGCAAATCCCTGTAGCTTCCACAAACAGCTACAGCTCGTCACCTGAATGAGTATCCTATGCATGGTGTCCTTGTGGCTGGGCACCTAAAATGGTTTTACAAGAAAAATAGATTTGAAAGCAAATGGGTCAGAGCCCGAATGTGGAGATATTTTAAAAACCTGCAAGTGCTTTAAAACATTTAAAACATTAAATGTAAAGTACATGTTAGGACGTGCACTCAGATGATATTCTCACCTCTCGTCTAACTGTGCACTCCTAACGTAAGTACCCATCTAAAACGACACAAACCACTAGCTAAGTGACATAATATCTAGCTAGACTGTCATAGGTTTTACCCTTATTACTCGATTCCCAATTAAAATTTAAAACGATCTCAATTAAAAAGGGGCTTAACGTAAATTCAGGTTCTCACAAAAGTAATACAACTCAGTATAGATTATCCCATTTATATTTTTCCATATTTACACACAATACCATATGAAAGTTCCCAGTTTATTAATTGTATATTTTCCACAACATAAATATACAATATAAGCACCCCGAGACTAAGCTGCGGTGCACACATACTCTGCTATCCATCCCGTTACATCACGTACATAAGGATCACATATTCCGAATCTCTCAGGAATAGTTCAGATAACACAAATCACAAATAGTGGAGGCGAACACAGTCACATCGCATGGGTCACGCACATACCTGCGCTCCCACGATCAGCAGACTTATTAACATCCCAATAACTCCTTCTCTGACCTATGTTCATCGAGGTAACCAGTCTAAATCCGAGCAACACAAGGATTAGAGGGCCCTAAGCGAACGCAAACCTCTCGTGATAGCAAGTATGGTAGGTATGTCATACACACAATTCATATACCAATACTAAGTAAACACACATCTTAGTAATCCCGTAGTTTTATTGTAGTACTTATCTCATTCTGGTACCAACTTAATACATATAGAACTTATATAATCCCGGTCCATAATTACATGTGCCATAATTTATTCTAACGTCGTGGTAAACACTCACGTCTCAATCCCATATCAATCATTATGTAGATCACTCGTATATAATTTACTCCTCATCATAACTCAAACGTCCCAAATCTATCAACATATCATCAAGGGATGTTATTTCTATCCTCGGACAAGTTTACGGGACTCCCAAAATCAAAATAGGCCAAAAAGGCCTAAACTGTCAACTCGTTAGAAGTCTCGTTCGAACGAGGCTGTTCGAACGAGATTCCAGTTCGTTCGAACGAACTGTACCTTCTAACGACATCTCGTTCGAACGAATGTATCGAACGAAATATAGATCGTTCGAACGAAGGTTTCGAACGAAGTCTCCCCTCGTTAGAAGCGACTGGTCAACTCGTTAGAAGCTCGTTCGAAAGAGCTCGTTCGAACGACCTGGGAAGGTCTTCTAACGAGGGACCAGTTTCGGCCCAGAATTTCTTAGTTACGTTTTTCATCAATTTTTACTCCTCAAATATCCTCTAAACTTCGTCCCAACAATGTTTAATGATCTCTAATCACTCCTAAACATAACAAGGTTATAAACTAACGTATTTTACTGAGTTAATTCATCCCAATCATCATTAAATCATCAAGTCTCATCACTTTCCCCCAATTATTCAAGAACACAAACCCTAAAATTTTAATTCATGAATTAACCCAATAAAAATCCATTTTAATTTCACCCAATCACTAATATCCTCAGTATAATCATCTACCTATCATTCTACATGCAATTCTCCTCAAGATTTCAAGTTCTAAGTTCCAAAATACACGGGTTTTCATATTACACCAAGAACAAATCAATTTTATTAAATTCCTATACATGGAAAGAGCATTCTCTGAAATTAAATGATATTAAACCACTTGCCTTGAGTTTATTTCTGATTTTGATGTTGATTTGCTGAAGCTATCTCTCTCTCTCTGCAGAATTTCCTCTCTACAAGCTTTCTTCTCCAAAGGTGGCTATGGTGGCTAGGGTTTTTCTTTGGGAAAGTTGGAAACCTAATTTGATAACCTCCGTAGCTTATTAGGTCATTAAGGGTTGGTTAGTGGCTTAGTGGGTCAAATCCATATCAGATTAAAACTCCCAATTTTCGTCACTTTTAATTCTCCAAAAATACAAAATTACCAAAATGCCCTTTATGTTGCCGGTATGGCCTAAAAATATCCCGGGACCCAAACTAAACCCCCGGCTAGTGTTTTCTGACTATCTCTACCCTTCCGGACGCGTTGACGCACTCGAAACGACCATATGGTTAATAGAATTTAAATTCACTTTTATAAATAAAATAATTATATCTCGACGCGACTGTCACACGCGTCCCAATAAAATGACCAAATTGCCGTATATGAATCTCACGACAAATTTCATACTTCAATATTCATATATCATCATATATACTCAATATAGTCAAATACCAACTCACCTCTCGCTAGTATTTTATCCGAATTAATTCCCAATTAATTCACATTTAATTAATTAATCCCTAAAATAAATATAGCCAAAAATACGGGGTATTACATACTTCCCCCCTAATAACTGAATTTCGTCCCAAAATTTGGAACTAGAAAGTACCTGGTATGAACAACTCTGGATAGCGTTCGCGCATCTCATCCTCGCGCTCCCATGTGGACTCCTCGACACTGTGATGTCGCCACTGAACACGCACTAACGGAACTATCTTTGACCGCAGCTTCCTCTCACTTCGGTCCAAAATAGCAATCGGCCCCTCCTCGTAGGAGCTATCCGACTAGAGATCGATGTCCTCCACCGCAATGTGAGAATGAGCCAAATTATCTCTAAGGTATTTCCTTAGCGAGGAAATATGGAACACATCGTGGATCCAATGCAAATGCTCTGGTAATCCAAGTCTATACGCAACCGGTCCGATCCGCTCAATAATAGGAAACGGCCCCACATACCTTGGTGCCAACTTCCCCTTCTTCCCGAAACGCATAATCCCCTTCATAGGAGATGCTCTGAGCAAAACCTGGTCCCCTACTTGGAATTCCCTGAAAAATCTCTTCGCATCAGCATAACTCTTCTGCCTGTCTTGAGCTACCCTAATGCGACTCCGAATCAACTCAATCCTTGCCGAAGTATCCTGAATCACTTCCGGTCCAAGTAGTTTGTTATCCCCCACCTCTAACCAACATGCTGGGGAACGACAAGGCCTACCTTACAACGCCTCAAACGGAGCCATGCCAATAGTGAACTGATAGGAGTTGCTGTAAGCAAACTCTACCAGTGGAAGATACTGCTCCCATCCACCCCCAAAGTCAATAATGCACATGCGTAGCATGTCCTCCAACATCTGATTTGTGCGCTCTGTCTGCCCATCGGTCTGCGGATGATAAGTCGTACTCAACCGCAATTCCGTGCCCATGGCCTCCTGGAAACTCTCCCAAAACCTCGAAACAAATATCTTGTCTCTGTCAGACATGATTTTTAGGGGCACATCGTGAAGTCTCACAACCTCTGAAATGAAGAGCTGGGCATACTGTCCCGTAGTGTAGTCAGTCCTTACGGGTAAAAAGTGAGCGACTTTGGAAAAGCTGTCCACAATTACCCAAACGGAGTCGTGACCCCTCTGCGACGTAGGCAACCCCGTGATAAAGTCCATGGATATGCTCTCCCACATCCACACTGGGACCTCCAACGGCTGTAGCAGTCCTGCCGGTCTCTGATGATCCACTGTTACAAGCTGACAAGTGGCGCTTTTCGAAACAAACTCAGTGATATCTCTCTTCATACCGCTCCACCAATACTGCCGTCTCATGTCTTGGTACATTTTGTCCCCTCCGGGATGCACCGCGAACTGGGAGCCGTGCGACTCTGCCATCACCTCGTGTCGCAATATCTCCCCCTCCGGAACTACCAATCTCCCATTGAAGCGTAATCCCCGTCTGAGCTGACGGTATAGGACTCGACTCCCTCTGCTATTAATCGAACTATCTGCTCCTGACAGAACGAGTCATTAGCCTATGCCCGTACTACCTTCGTGACAATCTGCGGTGTAACAGTCATCACAGACATGAAAGATCGGGCCACTACATCCTGGTGTCCCAACTCCTTCCACTTTGCCTTCCACACTTCTGCCACCTCATCTGCTGGTCTACGGCTCAACGCGTCTGCTACCACGTTAGCCTTACCTGGGTGATACTAGATATCGAACTGGTAGTCTTTCACAAACTCAAGCCACCTACGCTGCCGCATATTCAACTCTTTCTACGTGAATAGGTATTGTAGGGACTTGTGGTCCGTGAACAGTTGGAACTTCTCCCCCAAAAGATAGTGCCTCCAAATCCGTATGGAAAATACCACTACTGCCAACTCCAAATCATGTGTGGGGTAATTCCTCTCGTGAGGCTTAAGCTTACGAGAAGCATAATCTATGGCCTGTCTCTCCTGCTGCAATACACCTCCAAGCCCTTGCAAGGACGCATCGGTGTAAACCAAATACTCAACTCCCGGTCTCGGCAATGCTAACATAGGTGCTGAGGTCAATTTGTCCTTTAACTCATCAAATGCCAACTGACAGGCATCACTCCAGATGAATGGCACACCCTTACGAGTCAGATGTGTCAAAGGACCCGCTATCTTCAAAAATCCCCGAATGAACCTCCTGTAGTATCCTGCTAAACCCAAGAAACTACGAATCTCAGTCGGTGTCGTGGGCTGTCCCCACTCCCTCACCGCGGATACCTTCCTCGGATCAACAGATATCCCCCGGTCGGAAATAATGTGTCCCCAAAACTGGACCTCCTTCAGCCAAAAACCGCATTTCTCATATTTTGCATACAACTCGTTCTGACGAAGTGTCTGCAAAACCTGCCTCAAATGCTCGGCATGCTCCTCCTCTGTCTGGGAGTAAACCAGTATATCATCAATGAAGACAATGACAAACTGATCTAGGAAATCCCTGAACACTCTGTTCATCAAGTCCATAAATACTGCTGGAGCGTTGGTCAAACCAAAAGGCATAACCCGAAACTCATAAGAACCATATCTCGACAAGAATGCAGTCTTCGAGACATCCTCCTCCCGGATACGCAACTGATGGTATCCCGATCTCAAATCAATCTTTGAGAAGAAAGAAGCTCCTCTCAACTGGTCGAATAAGTCATCGATTCGAGGCAACGGATACTTATTCCGTATCGTGACCTTGTTCAACTCCCGGTAGTCCACACACAATCTCAGTGAAGCATCCCTCTTCTTTACAAATAAAACTGGAGCACCCCAAGGTGAGGTACTCCTACGAATAAAGCCCTGACCTAATAGCTGCTCTATCTGATCTCGTAGCTCTCGCATCTCTGCCGGAGCCATACGGTACGATGCGCGTGCTATAGGCCTCGTATCTGGCAATAGGTCTATAACATAGTCTATCTCTCGACTGAGGGGTAGGCCTGGTATCTCCTGAAACACATCCGAATATTCCCTGACAACCGGGATCGAATCTAAAGGAATCACAACCTCCTTAGAGGTATCCTCCTCTATATAATACAGATGAGCGGTCGATCCTCCCTCTGGGCGAGGCATCGCCACTATGAACATCTCTTGCCCCGGAATGGCAAAAACAATGCTCCCGCTGAAGCAATCAATCATGGCCCTATAAGCTACGAGCCAATCCATACCGATAATCACATCGTGAACATGCATATCCAATACCAACACGTCTGCAGGTAACACCAAACCACCAATCTCTACCCCCACTCCCCGGCATATAAAGAATATAAGTGACCCACTCCCCAATGGTGAGTCGACACACGTCACTGTGCTCTCTGCCGTAGCTAACAATCCTAAGGCTTTCGCGAAGTGTGTAGCTATAAAACAATGTGTAGCACCCGTATCAAATAACACCCGACCCATAGTTCCATGGATAGGAAACGTTCTCTCAATCGTAGGCGGTGCCTATGGAACTGCCGCCTGGTGGACGTTGTAGACACGTCCGTACTGTAACTGTCCCTGCTGAACTGGGACTGCTGGAATGGGTGGCAATACTGCTATTTGTGGCGGTGCGGGGAGAGCGGCGGGAAACATAGGCCTCTGCGGCTCCTGGCGAGCACCCTGCTCCTGCTGCTGTGGGGCCCTGCCCCTATCAGGACAATCCTGTCGTTTATGGCCAGTCTTGCCACAAACAAAAAACTTCCCTGGTAAGTTCCCTCCTCTTTGACCCTGCGGTCCCCGGCCCTGGTGGCCGTTACTGTTCCTCCCTTGGCCCTGCTAAAACTGCTGCCCATTCTGCCCCTGTTGGCCCTGATGGCCGTTTGGACCCTGATGGCCCTGACGGAAACCTCCATGTCCCTGTCTGTAGTTCCCTGATCGGAACCTCTTCTGATCCCCCTGCTGAGAACCCTGCTCACCCTGTCTCTGCCCCTGAACAGATTGTGCCCCACCGGCACCATGCCCTCCTGTCCTGCCCTGATGGCTAGACTCTCCCGACCTCTTGCCCTCAGTCATATGAAAGCGGTGGTCCTGGCAGTGTAACAAAGCAGCGTTAACCACATCAGAATACGTGGCCAACGAAAGGTTCCCTAACAGATGCTGACGGATCCTCCATGTCAACCCGTCGGTGAATTTCTCAATCTTCTTCTTCTCTGTTGGTATCTCATCCGGAACGATATTCAACAGATTTGTGAACTCGGCCTCATACTCGGCCACGGTCTTACCCTCTTGCCTCAGATTCACCAGTTTCCTCCTCATTTCCGTGTGAACAGCCGACGGAAAGTACTTGCGGTCAAACCGCACCCAGAAGTCCTGAATAGTGAGAGTATCCCTCTCCTCCACGGTGGTAATAGACTCCAACCACTGCAGTGCAGATCCAACTAGCTTGAAAGTAGCTAGCACCTGCTTCTGAACGTCCGTGCACTCATACATCCTTAAGTGCCTCTGCATATCCTTCCTCCACTGGCTCGAGACTACCACATCTGAGATACCTGCAAACTCTGGCTGATGTGCTTTCTGAAAAGCGTCACGTATACGCTCCCAAGCAGATGGGAATGCATTTGCCTGTACTGGCGCGGCAACCGGCGCCTAAGGTGGTGTCTGCTGGACTACGGCAATTGCGGCATTTACCGCTTGGGCTACTATAGCTGCAACCTCAACGGCGTTCATCATGCCCTGAACTGGAGCGGGCTGGGGTTCGGGCGTTGCATCCCTGGGAACTCGTCGTGCACGTCGTGGAGGCATCTGAAATAAGAACAAAGTTTATAAGTTCGCTATTTATAAACTTAAAATAGCTGAAGAACGAGGCATACACAAAAAGAGTACAACAGTCCTAAAATATAGGGCTCTATATCAAAGAAACTTAGCGGAAACATAATAGCCGTACAGATCCTAAAGGACACTAGAACCTGATGCTCTGATACCACCTGTGACACCCCGACTAATTAAATACCGGGTAGCTACTCCTTTATTAAATTAATTCAAAATTCCAAGTTGGCTCAGATAATAGCATCACCGTCGAAAACATTTTATTATTACTAACCACCTAGTATTTAAAAAGTAAGTTGTCAAATTTTAATTAAAGTCTGATTAACATGCAACAAGTGTAATGAAGAATAATAACACCATTCACCATACTGAAGTAAAAAGAATAACCATCACATAATGTAGATAAAGTCTGGAGGAAAACTCCTCACTACAAATCCCACAACTGAAATAAGTAAACTGAATACTAAATCAATACATGCCAAAGTCTGAAAATTGTAATGGAAAGATGTCTCTAATAGAAATGGGCAACAAGCCCTACAACTGATAGATAATGAATCTGGAATCCAAATGATAGAAGCGTCTACAAGCAAATCCCTGTAGCTTCCACAAACAGCTACAGCTCGTCACCTGAATGAGTATCCTATGCATGGTGTCCTTGTGGCTGGGCACCTAAAATGGTTTTACAAGAAAAATAGATTTGAAAGCAAACGGGTCAGAGCCCGAATGTGGAGATATTTTAAAAACCTGCAAGTGCTTTAAAACATTAAAAACATTAAATGTAAAGTACATGTTAGGACGTTCACTCAGATGATATTCTCACCTCTCGTCTAACTGTGCACTCCTAACGTAAGTACCCATCTAAAACGACACAAACCACTAGCTAAGTGACATCATATCTAGCTAGACTGTCATAGGTTTTACCCTTATTACTCGATTCCTAATTAAAATTTAAAACGATCTCAATTAAATAGGGGATTAACGTAAATTCAGGTTCTCACAAAAGTAATACAACTCAGTATAGATTATCCCATTTATATTTTTCCATATTTACACACAATACCATATGAAAGTTCCCAGTTTATTAAGCGTATATTTTCCACAACATAAATATACAATATAAGCACCCCGGGACTAAGCTGCGGTGCACACATACTCTGCTATCCATCCCGGTACATCACGTACATAAGGATCACATATTCCGAATCTCTCAGGAATAGTTCAGATAACACAAATCACAAATAGTGGAGGCGAACACAGTCACATCACATGGGTCACGCACATACCTGCGCTCCCACGATCAGCAAACTTATTAACATCCTAATAAGTCCTTCTCTGACCTATGTTCATCGAGGTAACCAGTCTAAATCCGGGCAACACAAGGATTAGAGGGCCCTAAGAGAACGCAAACCTCCCATGATAGCAAGTATGGTAGGTATGTCATACACACAATTCATATACCAATACTAAGTAAACACACATCTTAGTAATCTCGTAGTTTAATTGTAGTACTTATCGCATTCTGGTACCAACTTAATACATATACAACTTATATAATCCCGGTCCATAATTACACGTGCCATAATTTATTCTAACGTCGTGGTAAACACTCACGTCTCAATCCCATATCAACCATTATGTAGATCACTCGTATATAATTTACTCCTCATAATAACTCAAACGTCCCAAATCTATCAACATATCATCAAGGGATGTTATGTCTATCCCCGGACAAGTTTACGGGACTCCCAAAATCAAAACAGGCCAAAAAGGCCTAAACTGTCAACTCGTTAGAAGTCTCGTTCGAACGAGGTTGTTCGAACGAGATTCCAGTTCGTTCGAACGAACTGTACCTTCTAACGACATCTTGTTCGAACGAATGTATCGAACGAAATACAGATCGTTCGAACGAAGGTTTCGAACGAAGTCTCCCCTCGTTAGAAGCGACTGGTCAACTCGTTAGAAGCTCGTTCGAACGAGCTCGTTCGAACGACCTGGGAAGGTCTTCTAACGAGGGACCAGTTTCGGCCCAGAATTTCTTAGTTACGTTTTTCATCAATTTTTACTCCTCAAATATCCTCTAAACTTCGTCCCAACAATGTTTAATGATCTCTAATCACTCCTAAACATAACAAGGTTATAAACTAACGTATTTTACTGAGTTAATTCATCCCAATCATCATTAAATCATCAAGTCTCATCACTTTCCCCCAATTATTCAAGAACACAAACCTTTAAATTTTAATTCATGAATTAACCCAATAAAAATCCGTTTTAATTTCACCCAATCACTAATATCCTCAGTATAATCATCTACCTATCATTCTACATGCAATTCTCCTCAAGATTTCAAGTTCTAAGTTCCAAAATACATGGGTTTTCATATTACACCAAGAACAAATCAATTTTATTAAATTCCTATACATGGAAAGAGCATTCTCTGAAATTAAATGATATTAAACCACTTGCCTTGAGTTTATTTCTGATTTTGATGTTGATTTGCTGAAGCTATCTCTCTCTCTCTGCAGAATTTCCTCTCTACAAGCTTTCTTCTCCAAAGGTGGCTATGGTGGCTAGGGTTTTTCTTTGGGAAAGTTGGAAACCTAATTTGATAACCTCCGTAGCTTATTGGGTCATTAAGGGTTGGTTAGTGGCTTAGTGGGTCAAATCCATATCAGATTAAAACTCCCAATTTTCGTCACTTTTAATTCTCCAAAAATACAAAATTACCAAAATGCCCTTTATGTTGCCGGTATGGCCTAAAAATATCCCGGGACCCAAACTAAACCCCCGGCTAGTGTTTTCTGACTATCTCTACCCTTCCGGATGCGTTGGCGCACTCGAAACGACCATACGGTTAATATAATTTAAATTCACTTTTATAAATAAAATAATTATATCCCGACGCGACTGTCACACGCGTCCCAATAAAATGACCAAATTGCCGTATATCAATCTCACGACAAATTTCATACTTCAATATTCATATATCATCATATATACTCAATATAGTCAAATACCAACTCACCTCTCGCTAGTATTTTATCCGGATTAATTCCCAATTAATTCACATTTAATTAATTAATCCCAAAAATAAATATAGCCAAAAATACGGTGTATTACACACCCATCGAAGACTATCTCTATCTTCTTTGACATATCCTAGATTTTCTCTCAAAATATTCTCACATGCCCTAAGATCTTCAATTAAAACATCATTATCATTTTTTAAGGCACGCTCTTGCAATTGAGCTTTCAATTTGAAATTTTCTTTCTTTATTTTCAAAGATTCAGCATAAAGTTCATTGAAAGACGTTTGCATCTCACGCTCATATACACTTCCATCCTCACTCTCATCACCCTCACTATCATCACTAATCACACGGGTGGGAAACTCTTGCCTAGAAGTATAAAAAATTTCTTCTTTCGAATCACCAAGGCTAGAAACATGAGATAACGGTTTATTCAATTTCGTCCTTATATTTATGGGACACTCATTTATCGTGTGACCAATTCCCTCACATCCCGAACACCTCTCAGAATCTCTTTTAACGGAAGATTTAAAATAAAGGTTCGTATGAATTTTCCAATTAGACTTTTCAAAGTGTTGACATCGAAAATCATCAAAACCATCAAAATCCATTTTTAAGAAAAACAGTATCAAACATAATAACTTAGTGCAACAGGCTTTGACACAAAAGTGCGTACAAAAATCAGGATCACGTAATAAATTAGCGTAACTTTTTCTGATACTAATTTGACGTCGTGAGTAGTCAAATTGTATTAAAAAAATGTGAAAAATCAGGATCACATGATAAATTAGCGTAACCCGCTCTGATACCAATTTGAGAGTGCTACAGCGGAATAATTGCAACTTCTCAAATAAAATTAATTTTAATTGTGTGTCAACCAAACCAGTTTTAATGAAACTCAAGTTTTAATTCAATCCTAACACTTGCATCTAAGTGATATGAAATCATAAAGCAATAACATGCAAAGGAAACCAAATAACATGATAGTCATAATATGAGGAAAAATTCCGCACAGGGGCAAACCCTTTTATTTCACTATAATTGTAAATCACAACTTACTCGGTTATAATGAAATAGATTTTTAACACATGAATACCCGCAGGTGTCGGTCGGTGTCATCATCAAAGGAACAATCGCAGGTACTCCTTAAGAACGCGCAGTTATATTTTCAGCAAAGATCCACACGCAGCGAACCTCAAAGACCACAGTCCTATCTTCAGCCCAGGAATACCGCAACAGTCCCTAATTTGACCTCAATTCGATGTAGATTTATTCTCTCTAAAAAGATTTGAACAATACCAAAGTTATGTTCTTGGGTCCCAAAACAATTCACATAGGATTGGAATGATTTTGTGAATTAAAAATAAGGTTTTTATACCTTAAAGGAAGAAGCCAAAAGCTTTCTGTCGATTTTCAGTGTTTGCAGAATGGAAAAAGACTTCTTATGAAAAACGGAGTTGGAAAGCCTCTTTTATAGAAAAATTAAGGCGGTGGGTCTTTCAAGCGAGACAGCATGTCGTTTGAACGACATTTACACATCGCGTGACACACTATCGTTTGAATGACATACGGTGTCGTTCGAACGAGTTTGTTAAAAATAAAAATTTTTCATTTATCTTTTTCTCGTTAAATGCACTGCCTCAAAAACTCCTAAAAATATATTTTTGATAAAATATTTAAAGCTCCGCTCCAGCACTTCGAAAATATTTTATGAAAAATATCCCAAAATAAAGTGAATAATTATGGAGTAAAAACATAATCTTTACCATATTCATCTTGCAGTGCCTTGATTGCTGAAGGACTTGATATTCAGACCTGTCTCGATGCATATTTGACCTTGAATGTTCTTCGACGGTGTATCGGTATACGACATACTAAATTGATAATGGACTTTTATAAAATCATGTCCTTACATACATGAATTGATGTAGTTCTCTATGTTACCATATGCATATGATATTATCGATATTTTCATAAGGAGTCTGTTACCATTGCCTCGTACAAATGACCCGGATATCCAGAAGTGTATCATTGGGTTCCTTATTTGGATTTTGTTCACAAGACATCCCACGCATGTAGTCTAGTTTGATCGGGTGTTAAGAGCATTTGGGTTTAAGATCCTTACGACCTTCCTATTGATATACTATTGGTTTGTGATGTGATTATTATATTGATATGCTAAGTCCTGGGTCAACGATAATTAATAACTAATTAAGCTAAGAAAAGTGATCAGAGGGGTTACTTATTTATTTCATTTATGAGACGTTCCACGCACGGAGCTTAGTAAGGTTGGGAGATGAGAAGTGGTGGGGCAATGGGACTATTGGTTTTATTTCATGTGTTTCTTATGTGTAAAGGTAGCCTTAGCAGGTAAGGTATGGATGGGGTACGATTAGTTAGTACTATATCAGAATAGAGGATTGGTGAGGTATGTTTGGATGAGTGTCGACATGGGGCGTAAATGGGTCACACTTAATATTGTTAAGTAATATAGATACTTCTTGCAACTTTCGGGCCCTGAACAAAAATCTATATATAAAAAAATTTCCCCCAAGTATAATTATTGTTACGGGAGAAATAGGACTGAGCAGTCAGAGTTGAAGTAATTGGAAATCCAGTTCATCTTCCTTAGAGTAGGAGTTGCTATTTTATTTTAGTTAGTATTCCTGTAGTTATTTAGGTTCAAGAGTTTATTTATGAAACAAAGTAGTTCTATTTTATTTACAATTATATTGAGAATATGGTGCTTATAGATATTTATTATAGTGATAAATTCAATTTTATTATAGAGCTTTATTTTTGTCATAACTCAGTTACTTATATTATTGTCCATTATTATTATTACTAGTTTTAAGCCCCGCGCGATGCGCGAGCGTAGTATAATTTTATTCGTAAAATATATGCCACATAAATAATATTATCATTACATTTAAACTAATGTTAATATGAGATAAAAAAATGAATAAAAAATTTGGGACATATGAACATACCTTTATTTTAAAATTACAAATTAACTATATATTTATATTTTTTAGTACAGATGGTAGTTCTATGATTAGTATACACTAAACACCGAGATATTTTTTTTATTTAAGACATAATTATATTTTTATGTCTATTTGACACATTATATAAGTATTAATTAATAATAGATGGAGAGAAAATGGACACTCATATATAATCACGATAATTACTATATATATATATATATTTCAAAATATTTTACTTAGTCACTGAATCAACTTTACATAAATTATACTTTAACCCCTAATTTTAAAAAAATATAATGAATAGTATCATGGATATGATAGACAGAAATGACAAACAATTAGAACTTGTGTGTTAAGAAAATAAAGCATAAAGGGTATAATTTGTATAAAAAAATCTGAAAATTAGTCAAAATAAAAATATCAAACCTTATAACAAAGCACAAAAATAATCGTGCAATCACAATGTAAAAAGAGAAAAATCCAAAAAGGAATATTATATATTTTATTTAAAAAACAATGTTATTAAACATGGAAGTATACCTCACTTCCTTTAAAATAGAGCAACATACACCATATGCTTCTAACTAACTAAATTCACATCATATGCTTCTAACTAATTAAACTCACATTTCTATATAAAGATTCAATCGAAATTATCTTAAGAAAAATACTATTTCAATCTTCACATAACACATTCTACTTAAACAAAATCACAGTCTATTCTATGGCTCCTTGTCAATTTTGTAAGGATTTTTTACTATTTGGGGTCCAATAGTTATTTAGAGTTTTATTCCATTTGTTTACATTCTACTCGTTTGGAATTCAAAATCGACAAAAAACGTTTGTTATGGTCAGTTGACTCATTTTCCAATCAAAAATACTATTTTACCCATTAGTATAAGTATTTATTAGTGTATTAAAACAAATTTTACATTATATCTTATTGTTTTAAATAGTAAAACTTTTTTTACTAACACTTTTTTATAAAATGAGAAAGTTTTATAAAATGAAAAAGTTTTATACACTTTTTTTATTAAGTATTTTTTTTTTAAATAAAAAAGTTTTACAAAATCAAAAGTTTTTTTATAAACTTTTTTTAGCACTTTTTTTAACAAACATTAAAAAATATTGTTTTTAACTGTTTTTATAAATGTTGAAAAAACTTTATATAAAAACAATCTTATAAAAAACAGTTTATGAATGTCAAAAGTTTTTTTGTAAATTGTTTTCAACTTTTTTCATAAAACCAATTCTTTATATGAATAAATTAAAAACGTAAAAAACACTTAATATAAAAACATTAAAAACACTGTTTTTTTAACAGTTTTTGTATAAACGTTAAAAAAAATTATGTAAAAACACTGTTCTTAAAAAAAAAAGAACTCTTTTAAAAAAATATTAAAAAATGGTTTATATAAAAACAACATTTTTTTAAAGAGAATTATAAAACTGTTTTTGAATGTTTATAAAAAACAGTTAAAAATTCAGTGTTTTGTAACGTTTTTTAAAAACAGTGTTTTTTTCTTAAAAAAATAGTGGTTTATATAAACAGTTTTATAACATTTATAAAAAATAGTATTTTTAACATTTTTATATCAACTGTTTTTGAATGTTTTACGTAAAAAAATAATTTTATAAAAAAAGTAGAAAAAATTGTTTATAAAAAAACCGTTTAACGATTATAAACTGATTTTTTTAAAAAACATTGATTTTATATAAATTGTTTTTTGATGTTTATAAAAAACAATTTTTTTTAACGTTTAAAAAAAGTGTTAAAAAAATAATCGAAAAAAGAGAGAAAGTAAGAATAAGAGAGAGAAAAGCTCTTATAGTTTATATAAAAACACTTTTTGTTAAAAACACTGTTTTTTAAAAAGGTTAAAAAAACACTATTTTTTTTACTGTTTTTATATACGTTAAAAAATTGCTTATACAAAAACCCTTTTTTTTAAACAGTTATAAACATCAAAAGGTTTTCTAATAAACTTTTTTTAACTGTTTTTTATAAAATCAATTTTTTTTTTATAAAAAGACATCAAAAATGTTAAAAAAAAGTTTTTATCAACTATTAAAAACAACTTTTTATATGAATAGTTTTCATATAAAATGTTAAAAACGTTAAAAAAACCGTATTTTTCAACGTTATTATATAAACTGTTTTTTAATTGCTTTTGACTTAGTTTCGTAGTTGGATTAAATTGAAGGAGAGAGAGAGAAAACTCAATAGTTCAATGCATCTATTAAATTGCTTGTATAGTATTTTATAGAAATATAAAATATAGAGTGCCACGTGGACACTCTCAATGAGGATGAGTCTTAAATGGTCATAAATGCCTTGTTTTGCATTTTATAGTATATAGAGATTATTATTATTATTATTATTATTATTATTATTATTATTATTATTATTATTATTATTATTATTATGATGATGATGATGATGTTATGGATGGTTGTTATTTACTATCACTTTTATTTATCATTTATGTTGAGAATGATATAAATTGTATAACATGTCGTATTTTTAGCGTATTAGCTTGATTAATTTCACGTGGGAAAATAGGGTGTGTTACACAAAGGGCCGAGGTAAAATATTCCCTCATCAGGGTTGTAATGATTCTCAAGGACCTAGAAGTCCCGAAGAACCAAAAGAGTGACTACATCCTCAAAGAAGAGATGCAACACTTAATGGTCGTAACTATTTATATTTTTCTTTATTATTTTATGTGGCCAATCATATGTTGCTTATTATACATTGTCCAATTTTTTTTTCCACAGGCCACGTAGTTAGTTTAAAATTCCTCTAACAAAGCTTCTCTATCTATAGTAATGTAAGGAGATCCTATACAACTAGGCAAATAATATTAATAACAAATTAGATGCCAACGAGTGAAGATTAGGCGCCTAATTGAGAGGTTAAAGGATATATCCTCTTACAAGGAAGACATGCCCGAAGAGGGTGAGGACATTCAGTTGGCCTACATTAAGGAAAATTACCATGTCATGGAGCAAAAGAGGGACCATGCCTCGATGTTGGTAAAAAAATTAATACTTCCGTAGGAGAAAGACTATGTCATTGTCGAGATGTATAAAAAGAATTAAAATGAAGAAATGGTAAAAAATGACTTTCTTGAAGGCTTTAATTATGGGGTACAAGATTTAGTCGCTCAACTAGACCACCTTGAGTGGGTAGCCTTCAACAAAGGTTGGGTTTAGGGGATCAAGAGAGGTAATGTATTTTGAAGGAAACAAAGCCTTTAATTAGAACCCCCAAGCCCATTGTTAAAGAAGGGGAGGAACCCTTGGCATCTATCCAAGATGTGATGTAGGTCGCCACATAACACCTCACGACCAATGGATAAGTCGTTCTGCATACTAAGGTCATGGAAGTTCAGTCCTAGAACATAATGTTAGGATATTTTCCGTTCTTCTTCTTCTTCTTCTTCTTCTTCTTCTTCTTCTTTGTTTAAGTTGTGTTAGGTTTGGGGCCCTCTTATACTTTTATTTTTTATTTTTATTCTGATATAGGCTTCTAGATATTTAAACCATGAATGAAAAGTAATGGTTGTTAAAATTATAAGTGACTTTAGACCTAAAGATACTCCCCTTTGAACCTCGAACGGGTAAGAGGAGAGATGTGTCAAAGTAAGAGATAATGGTTTAAAGTTTTTTTATCCTAAGATGAGAGTCCTACATCCACTGTTAAAGGTTTTCCACTAGTATATTAAAAACTAAATAAAGTACTATAGCCTAGGGGACCTCTTGATCTTTGGTCAAGAGAGTCTGAGGTCTTGACTTTATTAACAACATAGGGGACCTTATGAAATAATTGAATAACTTCTCGTAAGGACCATGGTACTAATTTAGGGCTCAGCGAGATGTACAAATGGCATAAATAATGGAAATGACCTAAGTTACAATTATCAAATCACAATAGTGGGTTATGAGTGTGGAACATAGTGCAAAACACTTGTGAAATGCTAGAACTCTTGTAAGTCTGATTACTCTAATGCCTTAATCTCTTTGACTTCTCGATATTGATCCATTTTAGGTTTTAAACATCTTCCTATTTATGGGAGAATTCTTAGAGAGAGAATGAATGGACTTCCACAACATGGCTTTGATAATTCTAATATCCGACGATGCCTGGATTGAGGTGGAGTGTTGGGAAAAGTATTTGTTGATGGTGTAAGATGGTTTTTGAGTGCATTAAATGCTAATGGTAACACTCAATGAAAGTGGAGTTGGGTAGTACTGGTAGGTGGAGTAATTTTATGCCTTTTACCTACTCTACCAGACTGGTAGGGGAAGCTCCGTCGAGATCTTCTTAGTTCAGGACCTAGCATAAGTTGGTGTTATATTATTTTCAAGATGTCTTAGGGTGATACACCTACGTGCCGAGGCCTAAAAAGTCTGGGGATGCCACTTTCCATTATAATGAGTTTGTTTTGGACATCAGACTTGATGAAAATTTGGTTCTCAGGTCTCTAATCATGCTTG
This sequence comes from Sambucus nigra, assembly GCA_949130495.1. NCBI lineage: Eukaryota > Viridiplantae > Streptophyta > Magnoliopsida > Dipsacales > Adoxaceae > Sambucus > Sambucus nigra. The sequence goes on along the minus strand of OX422207.1, from coordinate 44,358,630 downwards.
GGGAGGTATGCTGGAATGATTGATCTTTCTTGAAAGGCAGATACACAACTAAGGTTTGATGTAATACCATAACTAATCTTTAAGAGTGATAGAGGTTTATGAAACCAAGAATCACTTTATCTGAGGTCCAAGATTAGTTAATGAGACTCTTTTCCTTATTTGATGGTGCTTAAAGGGTTTAAGAGACTTTGGAAGGTCAATGGTTTAATAAGGTATCTTCAGTAGCCACTTGTTTATCTTTATAAGAATTATAAGGGACAACACTTATCCCTTTCACTCAAGCTAGGGGTAGTGCCATAACTTGCTAATGAAATACCCGTTATGGATAGATTGCATTGGGAAAGAGGATTTAAGTGGCCCAGGATATTATTTTGGGGGTTGGAAAGACTAAAGCATCAGGTTTAAGAGGTTATAAAGAAGCTCTTTGGGAGAGACAAGGCTTTTCATTATTCACACAACCTTTAATTTTTCTTTCAAATAAAAAATTATTGCATTTCCTCTTCTCGTTGCTAAAGATGTCTGTTACAAGTGATTGTCCTTTCAAAATCTTTGATGCAATGCTTTTTACTACCTTGGGCCCTCATGATTCATTTCCCTTGATCTAAGAGGAGGGCATTGGGACACTCGAGAGGGCGTACTTATGGGTAAATGGACTCAACTTCACAAATAGGGACTAATCTACTTCTTGAATTACTGATCAAGACCTAATGTCCATTAAGAGGACATACCATATACCTAACTCCATGATTTTAAGGGACGCTAAGACTGAGGAAAGGGCCTACTCACTAGTCCCTCGACATATCTGCTGTAATGAAAGGTTCTTACGGTATGAAGCCAAATTCCCCGACCTATACCGGTAAGAAGGATTATTAGATCCATTGGAATTGCTCCTTCTCAATTGGTGGCTAAAACTTAGAGATCATTAATTTCCACATTCCGATCGTTAGTCTAGATAGGATTGGTGAGTGAGATATAACATTGGCCCAATTTTTTGGGCTATACCAGGTTCAATAATAGATAAATATAAAGGTTGAAATATCTATTCCACAAAGATATTATGGTCTTTATTAGGGATGGGAATCTTTCCCATAAGAACTGGAGAGAAAATTTCTTCTTCATCAGTGGTGCTTAGGCTACTTCAGATTTCGATGAGCCAAAGGGTTGCCCCACTTTCTTGTATACTCCTTCAGTGTTGGGTAAGATTTATTCCCCTTTATGATTTAGATTTAAGTTATGGGTATGACATTTGCATGCTTCTTCTAATCCTCTTACTTTATTTGTAGTGATTACTGAGTTATCTGAGAAGGAGAGTGAGGTTATGGAGAAAGACTTGAAGCTACATTTTATTCCTTTTGAAGCATTTGTCATAACCAAGCGCCTTTTTAATAGTGCTCTAGGACCTGAGCCCAATCCTATGACCCTAGGAGTTGCCTTTCCACCCCTAAAGCTCGTGATGGGGGAATTACTAAGGTTTGATCCTCTTTCTGCGGTGTCCCGTAAGAGGATAGTTATTACCAATATGGTGTTTAAGGTCCCTATGGCTTTTGATGAGGAGGAAGGCTAACCTTAAGGCAGAGCTAGGCCTCCTCCAGGGGTTGAATGAGCCATTATTCTAGGTTCTGAATAAGAAGAAGATTGATCAAGAAAGTGGGTGACCTCATGTATTGGTTTTCTTCTTTTATTTTAACTTTTTTGATAACTAACGCTTCCTTGATTACTTGATGTAGTAAATAAATGGGAAAAAATAAGGACGATAAGGTGGTTTGCTAAGGATACCTCAATTAGGGTCGTTGATGCCAAGGGGAAGAGGTCCTTGACCACTAAGAAGCTTAAGCTTAATATTCCAGTTGGTTCCCCTACTCTTGAGGTTAAACTGGCAAAAGAGGCAGAAGAGAAGACCAAGACCAAAACCCTTCCCTTGCTCCATGCATCATCGGGGGTGGGTGATACCCTTGGACAAACCCAGGTCATTCTTCTATTCTATGGGGGCTTTTGTCCCTTAGTATCAAAGAGAAAAAGAATGGAGCAAGTATTTTTTTCTGAAGAGTTGGGGGACCTAAAGAAGGGTGCTGAAACCCTTAGCCATTCGAAAGGGATGGTTATAAATAAGAGTTAGTACCAACCTCATTATATTGAGGGATGGAACTCTTATTCTTCTCTGGTGGACACATCCATTTTATGGATAAGATAAAGTTCTCTGATGCTGTGGCTAAACTGAGGACCAATGGGACCTCCGTCAATGCACACGATCTGATCCATTTATTAGAAAATGTATATTTAAAGTTATTTTTATTTTTTCTTAGTTACCTTTTACCTTTTGTACTATATCTTTACTTTTTCTTATCTTTTTACAGACTCATCACTAAACTGAGGCTATTTTGGATGATTCCCTTGATGGTAGTAAGGGATGGAACAAGGCTGTTGAGATGGCGTAGGGATGGACCCTTACTCGGATGCAACTAGATCAGACCATCAATGATATAATGGTGGAGCCAAACATCCTTAAAAAAGGAAAATGATGCCTTGAGGTCTCGATGAATTACTCTAGAGCAAGAAAACTTTTGGATGCCAAGAATATGATGTACAATGCTTTCTTAATGGTTGCCACGAGGGACTCTCAGCCGAAGGTAGAGAAACTTCTTACCCTTAGGTAGAGTGAAAATTTTAAGATAGTTGAGACTCTTAGGGATTAGAAAGTTGAAGTCCAAGGCTTACAAAACAAAATTCTCCCTGATGATGATGAGGTAAAACTTCTAAAGTAGTTAATCATAGAACTCACCATTATGAAGGATAAACTGACTTCCAAGGGGTAGGAGCTTCAGAAAGAGTATGATAGGTTCTCCTTGCCTTTTCCCACATTTCAAGGGGAGATTCACTTCGCTGTTAAGAGGAGAGTGGATGCCTATCTTTGGTTTGAGAAGTATAAAATGTAGATCTTCAAAACTATACCTCTGTATTCGGTGACTGCGAGTAAAGATTAAAGATTGTTTCCTGAGGTGGATGTTTCTAGCCATTTTACCGAGGCCTTTGAATTTATTGGGGAGATCTTAGATGATGAAGGAAATAAAAAAAAAACTTAAGGAAGATGTATCTTTCTCTATATCTCTTCCACAAAGTCAAGTTTGCATGGATCCCAAATATATCAAGCATGGATTTGCTCTTTGTGTAATTTATATTCTGAATTGCTAATTTGCTGAACTGTTGATGTAATTCCCCCCCACTTTCGTCTTTAATAAAAGAAGTTTTTGGATGGAAATGTGTTGTTCTTAAGTCTTCACTTTATACTTTCTTTACCTTTTGCTTTGACATGGAATTTTATGCACTATCTCAGCTGTCTGACATCCATTGAGCACATAGTATCCTTTAGCCCCTAAGATTCCTTGGTAAAGTAAGATAACAGGGGATAAAAAATTAGTTAAAGTAGATATGCGGGCCCTAAGACCTTTACTTTATACTTGAGCAGTTTTTTAAAGTCAAGACTGAGGCTCTGTAATGGGACGTTAAGCCCTAAAACCTTAGCATACTTAATGTACGTGCTTTATTGAGACTAGAAGCCAATAATTGTTTATTCAAACACTTGGACCCCCAAAATTTTTTGAGCGTAAAATTTTAAGATCAAATATGAAAGGGGTCTTAAGACCTTAGATTTAAAATATGGATTTGAACTTTTGAAATATAAAGTTCTTGTAAGGGTCCTAAGACCTCCAGATGTAGTAAGTCCCATAAAAAATCTAAAACATTTGAACTTTGGTAAACTTGAATCATAAGTCCCCTAAGGGGTCCTAAGACCCCTAAACTTGGGAAGCTTGAAATATTTTTACCTTATAAGGGTCTGAGACCTCCGAGCTAAATGTTTTTTTAACCTAAAGTCCTTATAAGGCTCTGATACCACCAAACTAGATAAATTTGGAATATGAAGTCCTTATATGGGCTAGAGACCTCCAAACTTAGATAAATTTTAATCTGAAGTTCCACAAAAGAATCATAAGACCTATGAACTTACGTAAGTTTAAAAACCGATGTCCTTATAAAGGTATGAGACCTCTGAGCATGGAAAGTTAGAATTTTCAAATCCTTACAAGGATTCTAAGACCTCTAGATTTGCGAAAAAGTTTGAATTCGAAAATCTTTATAAGGGTCCTAAGTCCTATGAATTTGAGAAAAGTTTGAGGGTCATATTGGGTTGAAAAAAATATGTACCTCATGCCTTATAAGTTTCATTTTAAATAATGGAGTTTCAGACAATTTTTTATATTTGAACACTCTGCCCCCCCACCCCCCCGCCCCCCCCAAAAAATAATCAAAGATATAGTTTTTTTCCTTAAGCATTTTAAAAATTTAAGTCTGAGGGGTATAAGGTACATATGTCTTTTTCTTTATAATTCCGTGGTAAAGAAAAGATTTTGAGGCAAGGAAATGGGATCTTTATGGGTCCTTTACACCTTAGAATTTTGGAATTATGGATGAAAATATCAATAATCCCTTTAGTCTTTTATGGGTCCGTAGACCTTTGACTATGCTTTTTGGTTTATTAAAAGCTAAGAACTGTAATCTTTTTTGGATTCTTAAACCTTTGACTATTAGTTTTAAACCAAGCCTAAAATTATTGTATCTTTAATGCTGGGTAGTAAGTCCTTATCTTAAGGCTAGAGACAAGGATGAAGCATTTGTAACTCTCTTTTGGGTACATAGACCTTGGTTCAAGTTTTTATCCAAAGCTTAAGTCATTGTCACTTGATTTGTGTGTCATAATTCCTTCATTTTTTATATAGCCAAGGTTGAAGTCCTTGCAACACTTAAATAATACTTATATTGAATAGACCATGGCCAATAAAATCTTCAACTCATTTCATTAGAGCATTGAAAACATCATTGGTAGTATGTTTTTAGGTTCTCTATATTCTAGGGACGAGGGAGTTCATATCCCTCTATATCTTTAAGGTAGTTATGTCCAGGTCTTCAAATCTTGGTCACAATGTATAGGCTTTCTTATTTAAGGCTTAGCTTCCCCTCACTGATTTTTTGGTCGCGAGAGTGACCTCCCTTAGGACCAGGTCTCCCATTTTGAATTCCATGCGAAGAACTTTTTATTGAAGTAAGAAGTTTTTTCTGATTGTAAGCTTCCATTCAGACCACTGAAAACTTTCTTTTCTCTTATAACTCATCGAGAGATGACTTTAGGATTTCTTCATTTGCCTCTAATTTTAACAAAAATACCCTTTTTACGTGGGTATTTTAACCTCAGTTGGGTTCATAGCCTTAGTGACAAAGGTTAAAAATAAAAGAATTACCCCTATTGGACCTCTAATTATGGTCCTGTAAGCCCATAGAATTCTTGGTAGTTCTTCGACCATAGCCCCTTGTCATTATTTGACTTTATTTTCAAACTATGTAAGATTGTTCGGTTGGTAACTTCAACATGGATATTGGCCCGAGGTTATCCTTGGGAAGAGTAATGATTTCTTATACCATAACCTGATCAAAGCTCCTTAAATGTTGGGTTGCCAAACTGCTTGCCATTATTTGAGATCATATCCTTTGGTAGACCAAACTTGTTGATAATGTTCTTCCTAATGAAGTAAGTGATTTGTTTCTCAGTGATAGTGGATAAGGGTTAAGCCTCATCTCACTTAGTGAAGTAATTGATGTCTACTATGAAAAAGAATTATTTTTTACCTTTTTTGAGAGGCGGAGGTCCTATTAAATCCACTCCCCATTTAGAAAAAGGACGTGGACTTAACATTAGAGCCATCTTCTATACTTTCTATTTTGTAACAAAAGAAAATCTTTGGCATTTATAATAAGATTGCACTAGGTCCATAGCTTCCTTTACCAATATTGGCTATAAGTATCCTTGCATAAGGCTTATAAACCAAGGTCTTTGGAACTATATGGGCACCACAAACACCTTTGTGAAGATCTCTAAGAACATAACTGGCTTCTGATGGACTTAGGCATATCTATGGTGTAGATCAATATACATTCTTGTATAATACTCCATTCTCTAGGTAGTACCTAGAAGCCTTTAACTTCACTTGTCTACCTCGAATCTTGTCTTTAGGAAGATCACCATTTCTAAGGCAAGCTTTGATAGGAGTGGTCTAGTCTGGACTCTGGTCAAGATCTGCGGTGTTGATCTTTAGCTGCGTAATACTTGGATAATATAGAATGACAACTAAGACCTCAGGGTTTCTTTCATCTGATGATGTTGCTCATGCAAGGTGGTCCACCTTTGAGTTCTCAACTTGGGGAGTCCTCTTAAAGCTAAACTCGGGGAGCCTCCTAATGAGGTGTGATAATAGGCATGCATCACTCCATCTTCTCACCTATGGACTTATAGACATCTTTAACCTAGTTGAACACGAGCTAAGAGGAGATAATGGACTTTACCTATTGATCCTTTAGGTGGATAGTCAGGACTATATCTTCCACTAATGCTTCGTACTCTACTTCGCCATTAGAGTCTCTGAATTTAAAACAGAGAGAGAGAAAGATAATACCTCCTTATAGTGTGGCTAGGTGAAGTCTGGACCCATTGCCTGAGATGTTTAAGGAACCATCTATGTGTTCTACCCAAGAGGGAGAGTTGAGGTCCATTTTCTAGAATAGAGGTTGACTAGGATATTGGGGTGTTGCTGTGACCTTAGCCCCAAAACCCATGGACTCTTCTTCCACTTTTTTTAGGTTATTAAATTGTTCAATGAAGTCATCTAAGGCATACACTTTGACAACACTTTAAGGTTAATACCTATTGTCAAATTCACCAAGATCTACTAACCACTTGAAAAACCTTCCTAAGGTGTCAAGCTTGTAGAGAACCTGTCACATGGGTTGATTGATCATAACCACTATAGAGTGGGATTCTAATAAGGGCTTCTATAATTTTACTGAGGTGATGAAGCATAAAACTAATTTCTCTATTATTGGTTACTTGGTCTCAGCCCCTTATAGGGTTTGGTTGATATAGATAACGGGGTATTTCACCCCAAATTCTTCCTTAATAAGAGAAAATATAAAAGTAGAAGGCGAGGCAATAAGGTACATGTATATGTTCTCACTTATAATCATTTAGGGCAGTAGTGGTGTGGACCTTAAGTAACTTTTTAGTTTATGGAAGCCTTCTTCAGCCTCGGTAGTCCACTCAAATGATTTTTTAGCATTTTGAAGAAGGGAATGTACTTTTCTATTTCCTTAGTGATAAACAAGTTGAGAGAAACAACCCTTTCAGCTAGATTATTTATTGTTCTTAGACATTACATGTCCAATAGGTCTTAGATCTTCTCTCGATTGTCTTTAATTCCCCATCTGGTTACCATAATCACAAGGAACTTGCCCCTAGCCACCCCAAAAGCAAAATTCTTTGGGTTGAGGCTCATTTTGTTTCTTCAAAGTACAGTAAAGGTCACTTTGAGGTTTTGAAGATGGTTATAAACTTTCGAGCTTTTGACCAGCATGTCGTCAACGTAGACCTCCATAGTCTTACTAATGAGGTCTTTGAAAATATATTTCACCACCCTTTGATAATTGGCATTTGCATTCTTTAGTTCGAAAGGAATAACTTTATAAAAGAAGGTACCTTTGTTTGTAATAAATTAGGTCTTATCTTCTTTAACCGAGGCCATCCTGATCTGGTTCTACCCAATCGAAGCATTAATAAAGTAAAGGAGCTCGTGATCAGCTGTAGACTCTACCAAGGTGTGAATAAGAGGTATAGGGTAACATTCCTTAGGTCATGACTTATTGAGTTTACTGAAATATATATACAAACTCTATATTTAATTGGATTTGGGCATAAATATCATGTTAGAAATCCATTATGGGTACTTAACCTCTCTAATGAAGTTGGAGGTCAAAGGTTTGTCAACTTCCTCAACAGGGGCATTATTTCTTTTTAGGCCAAAGAACCTTTTATTTTATTGGGATGGCTTGAGATTCGAGTTTCACAATTAAATGAGGGACCATGACTTCAGTGTCCACTCTGATCATGCTAGAGTGTCTCAATGGAAAGATGTCTTTATTTTTCCTCAGGAAATGGATAAGTTCTTCTCTAAAGGAGAAGCTAAGGCAAACCTCGATCTAAACTTCTTTAGTTGAATCCTCAACATCGATACATATGGTGATCAAATCCCCGACATGCTCGCCGATCACATGTATCCACAATATCCATATTCAGTAATTTAATGCTTGGGTTTTGTAAGAAGAGATCTTTTTGCTAAGCTTCTAATTTTTTTAAGATTGATCCACAACGACATTGATTTACATCTAGTAAGGTGCGTGTTTAAAAGAAATGGAACTTGTTATTCCCACAAATAGTGCAAAACTGACGAGTGTTAAAATAGTAAGTGACTTCAAACCTATGATTACTCCCCTTTATACCTCAAACTGGTAAGAGGATAGATGTGTCAAATCAAGAGACACTGGTTTAAAGTGGTTTGAACCTTTTCTGACGATCCTACATCCATTATTAAAGGTGTTTCGATAGTATAATAGAAATTAAATGAAGTATTACAATCTAGGAGACCTCTTAAGCTTTGGTCAAAAGAGCCTGTGGTGTTGTATCCTTTAGTTAATAGCAGAGGGGACCTTAGGAAGTACCTAAATGAATTCTCTGAGGGTGCGAAGGTACTGATTAATGGATCAAAAATATGTATAAATAGTGTAAACAATGTAAATTAATCAAGTTATAAATACCATCTTATAACAGTTGGTTGCGAGTGTGGAATGGAGTGCAAACACTTATGAAATGCAGGAACTCTTATAAGTTTGATTGATTGAATTCTTTAATATCTTTGCATGCGCAAGATTGATCCCCATTTATCCTTCCACTATCTTCTTAATTATATGATAACTCGTGGAGTGAGAACGAGTGGATTGACACAACATGGATTTAACAGTTCAGAGCTCTGACGATTCCAGGAGGGAGATGGAGTATTAGGTAAAGCATTTGTAGATGGTATCAGATGGTTATTGAAGCATTGAATACCATTGGGAACACTCAATTTAAGTGGATTTGGATAGTGGAGGTAGGTGGAACTATGCTCTACTTTCTACCTGCTCTGCCAGACTGGTCGAGGAAGACTTGAAGAGGTCTTATGAGTTTATAACTTGCCATAGATTGGTCTTTGACTATCCTCTGGATGTTTTAGGGTGATACACCTTGGTTCTAAGAGCTAAGCAGTTTGGGGAGGCCACTTTCCCTTGGATCGAGGTCTGTTCTGGACATCAGACTTTACAAAACTTTAGTTATGAGGTCCTTAGTCTTTCTTGGGGAGGTATTGTGGAATAAATGACCTTTCTCGAAAGGAGGATTCACGACTAAGTTATGTTATAGTACCATTGCTAATCTTTGAGAATGGATATATAAACCTAATTCTAGTACCCTCATTTTAGTATTCATATTGTACCTTCATAGGTCCCTAGTATAATCCCTTCAACCTTTGGACCCTGATCCTCCCTCTGAAACCCTAATCTAGAGGCTACCGAATGCTTTCGAGCTCCGTTTGACTCCGGTCAACTCTTGAAACCAGGGGTAACTAAATGAACTTATGTAGGTCTCTAAATACCTTTTTGAATGGTCCATACCGTGTGCGAATCTATCTTATGGTTCATATTTACTTTCCATTTTACTCTTGAACCCTAATCGAGAGGCCACCATATGCTTCCGAGCTCCGTTCAACTTCGATCAACTCTTAAAACTAAGGGTAGATGAATAAACTTTCATAGGGCTCTAAATACCCTTTTTAATGGTCCATACCCTGCATGAATTTGCGCTATAATTCACATTCACTTGGCTTTTTACTCTGAAGCCCTAATCTAGATGTCACCGGCCTCTTTTGAGATTCATTTGACTTTTACAAAATCTCGAACCCGAGAGTTTCCTATAAACCTTTGAAAAGATCTAAATCCTCTTTACAATAGTCCCGTTCGTGAACAATTCTAACTCATGTTTTTTATTTTATGCATGTTTTTCTAAAAAAAATCATTTTTGACTGCTTATAGCCACCCTTGGAACTATGCCTATCGGGAAAGGGTTAGTTTACATGACTTGCAAGTCAGGGGTATGCCGATAGGCAAGCCTAGTCCTATGACGATCGATAGAGACCCTAACCATAAAAATTACATATTTAAATAGAGCTACCACCTCATTTGAAATGGCCCATTTTCTAGATCCAAGGAAAGTTCTGCCTCAAAATCCATGCATAGCCATTTACACATCCCTTTCAAAACATTCTTCCCACATTTCATTACATTACCCATACACCTCACCTTTCTTTACTCACCTTACCACTATTACATCACCGAAAAAATCATCTTACCTCACCATCAAGGTCATAATAAACACTTCATAGAAGGTCTAAATTCTATTCACTCTAACTTCCTATTTTGGTCCCATTACTCGTTTTTCTACATATTAGTATATTGTTTACATTTAGTTTATTATTTCCTCACCCTAATCACCTTTTTATTACTCGTATATTCACAAAACTTATTTCCATAAAAACCAAAAACTCCAAAAGAGGGTTTAACCTATTAACCCCAAATTATATTTTCCTCCTATTTTCCTACACTTATTTCACTTGTGTAGACTTTCAACAAATCAAAATAAGGAAATTATAGTTTTGGGTTCATGAGGTAAATCCCACCCTTGCATGTGTTCAAACTATGTGGACTTTGATGTCGATTCTAGCTATGTACGCATCCGTAGTTCATCTTGGGATTTGGGTCCTTTTTTGTCATTTTCCATATTATACTCTTATCTCATTTTTTCTACACTTATAATTGCTTATTTAATTCCCCCTTTAGGCGATCCCGTTGACATGCATATTCATCTTTCATAGTGAATTGCGATCCAGTGCATCACACACATTTGGACATTTTTTCTTATTTGTTTACTTATTGTTTAGCAGTCCCATTGACATGCACATTCACTCTTTCATGGTGAATCATGATCTGATGCATGGAGCACATTTGGCCACTTTTTATGTTTATTTCTTTCTACTTATACTCCATTGACCGACTCGTTCTCGCCTTTTTCATGGCGTGGATAGGATGAGAACACTATCCATGATTATATATATATATATATATATACACACACACACACACACACACACACACACACACACACACATATCACCTTACACTTGTTGTACATATTATAGGATAAAAAGGAGAACACTATCATATCCCATGAGATACCGAAAGGAGGAATGGGTGCCTAAAGCCTTCTTATTTTATAATTTATTTTTCGGACCCGTGATTAGTTTGTCTTGAGATGACATTTCTTCAGAGGCGGCTATATCTTTTTCCCATTTTGAGGAAACTTGGCTAACATCTCCATTCTTTTTTTACACCCCTTCACGATGGACGATTATGTTCGTGGGAGTCCATGAATGTCAAACGAGTGGCGAAAAGAGGATTTAAAAAATTTAAATCTAATGGTCCCGAAATTTAATTAAAAATTAAAAAAATCTAATGGTCAAAGTAACTTGTTAATATGCCTTATGTAATGCCTTATATTTTTCACGTATAAGGTGTATAGACTTACATGCCAAGGATAAGGAACCTAAAATAATTTATATCATTATAAGAAAGAATGAATGACTGATATGATTACAAAAAAGAGATAATAAACCAGAATGAAACTAGATAACTATCACAATATAGAGTCCCGAATCAAAAGTCCAGTGAATAAATGAAAAAGTATAGGAACCTCCCTAGAATTTTAGAAAAATAGGTGGTCACACCCCACATTTTCAAGAAATATATATCTAACCTAAAACGGTATCTAATGTGACTTATTTACGTCTCATGTTGTTCCTACTGAAACTCACTCCTAAGGTATCTAACCTACCCTTTATCTAATGGACATGTATCCATGTGTGCCAATCCAACATAAGGTATAACTAATAACTTATGTGCTCAAGTACCAAGACTATCATATAACCTATGTTACTTTTACCTCACATTGTAGTATAATATCACGCTACCAAAAATTAATAAAGCTAATACCAACTCGTAGTATTCATATACCACACAATATCAAAATAGGTTAAATCCATCAATATGGACTGGCTATTATCCTACACCATATCTACGTAAGATCCATTATAAACTGGGATAAATATGGTACTACATAATATCATAGTAAATAATATACATCACTAGTCTAACTACTATACTACACACTATTCGAGCAACTAAGCCCATCACTAGCTTAGCTACTATCGTCTTTAATATCTAACTATGTTATGTCCATTATTGTCTAGCTACCCTAATATATACTATACAAGTAAGTATTAATATCATCACACAACTATCTACATTACATACACACAACATGAAGAACCCATCCTTCGGGGTCCTCCTATGCCTCTATCGGATTGATCCATATGAGGCCCACTCATAATGTCTAGAATTTACAGAAAGGGGATATCACTACACCGACAAACCAATCATGTAACCATGTGCATACCACGTTACATGAGAGGATCCATCCTCCTAAGTCTTTATCACTTGATATGAATGATCCACATTACATATGATCAAGATATTAGACTAGTACGTAACATGTTTCATCATCCATGGTGTAGTACCTAGGCCCATAAAAAATATCATCAAATACCAACCAATATATTCTAACGATCTAATTCACACATCTTGGTATGTCTAGACACATAACATACATAACATGCAACATAGGATATACACACAAATTATGACATACAACCATAACCATATAAGTCGGGCTAAACGTACCCTGATCTAACCTCAACATAATATATCTAAATATATTTATTGAGGAGTATGCAATATAAGTCCGAAATAAATACCCTCTAGAAATCCCATGATCTATAAGTTAACATCCATACTAAAATCCTTATGGAAAACCCATGCCTCCCTAACCGACCAGGACCGATCGATTGAACTTTTAAGTATTTGATTAATCGGCCGAACTTCTACCATAATTAGTTATCTAAGGGTCCCTAATTGATTAGCTTATGCAATCTCGATCAATCATCCCCCAAATATCCTAATCGATCGGTTCAACCCTAAAACTACATGGTATTGTTACTACGAACCATGATCTTCCTATTTTCATTTTTATCCATCCTATAACTCCATAGTATGGTATACCAACATCAAATAAGTTCTAAACACGTCTAAAATGGTTTCCAATAAGTATTATTTTCTCTAACATAAATAGGCCAACATATGGAATCATCCTAAACTTTATTATGAATTTTATCCTGAAATATTAGGTTAACAATATTATTTATTTACCAGTCCAAATCCCACATTTAAACTTTCAAATTCAAGAACAAATCTATGAATATAAACATATATGTTAATCTAAAGTATCCATTATATTATATGAATTCACATCAAATAAGTATGAGTCTAAAGTCTGCGTAAATTTCATATTAATTTAGCAATAACAGCCTAATCAAATCATCTTAACTAGGTTTTTCAAAGAAACAATCATAAATAAATAAATTATAGATAATACACAATATGGATAAGTATTTATTATATGCTGTTTGGTGTTCAACCTCCATTGATGAATATCCATTACTGTTGTTGCTTGCTCTAGCACCGGATTCCCATAATTATGATTTCTCCTTTTGTTTATTCTCTTTGTTGTTATGAACTAATGAACCTATTAATTACTTAATTTAGAAGGTATTCTTTGGGACAATTTTAGTGAATCTTGAATGATTTCAAACAATAACCAAACACTTACAAAAGTTAGCTCAAAAGTTCACCCACCATTTGGCCTAACTTAACATGTTTCCAACACTATTTCAGGCTTTAGGCTCTTATCTAGCCCATTCTAACGGTACACTTCGTGAAAGACCAAACTTCCAATTCAATTTTATCCATCAACATTCACATGCACTTATTCAAATTAAATTATTATTATTTAATTATTTAAATTATAGCGTATTACATGTTATTCGTTAACTCCCATACTTAATTGGATGGTATATAAAGAAACCATGTAAAATTAGGTCTTATACTAAGGCTTAAATAATTATCTATATTTGGTCAATTTGATTGCCTAAAGGTATAATCATTCTGCTAATATGAGTATGTCCCTTTCTCGAGTTTTGGCTATCGGGACACCAACTTGTTATACTCAACTAGTTATTCTTATTTGTAGGTGGAATTTTTCATTTTCTAAGTCGACTAACCCACTCTCAGGATGCACCACCCATTCTTAGGTGGATTGGTGTCTATTTTAGGCTGATTGATCCATTCTCAGGTTGCATCACCATTATTAGTTGTGGGTTTGTTCCTATTCTATCTAGGCCGACAAAAACATTCTTAGGTTATAAAACCATTATTAGGTGAGTTTACGCCTATTTTTGGTTGAATCTTCCATTCTTAGGTTGTACCAGTCATTCTTAGGTGGGATTGTTCCTACACTAATCTAAATAACCAATTATTAGTTTGTACCACCAATTCTTAGGTGATTTTGTGCCTATTCTAGGCCAATCAATCCATTCTTAGGTTGTAACATGTATTCTTAGGTGGGCATGTGTTTGTTTTAGACTGAACGAACCATTGTTAGTTTGTACCACTCATTCTTAGGTGGGTTTATGTCTATTTTAGGATAACCAACATATTCTTCGATTGTACCATTCATGATTAGGTGATATATGTCTGTTGTATGCTTACCATTCCATTTATAGGTTATACCACATAATCTTAGGTGGGGTTCTGTTATCGAAGCACTCTATCTCATTACAGGCAGTGAAGACATCAATGGAATCGAAATAACGAAATCTTTGTTAATAATTCGATCAATGTATATGATTTTGTCTAAGATCTAATCTAATCTAGGATAAGTTAATGATAAGAAAATATCACTTTCATGGAATTCCATTACCTATGGACTAGTGTTATGTCTAATTTATTCAAATGGTATGAACCAATTCTCCCATTGATGCAATTCAATATGTTATTTCTCAAATGGAGGCTATCTTTCCATGTGAGGAATTTCTTTCCTCTGGAAACAACTTCCTAAGAACTAAGTTACTTATTGCATATTTTGGATCCTTGAATTTCTTGTTGTGGGGTATGGTGAGATTTTATTAGTAAACTTCTATGTGTAGGAGGGTTTGTTACTTCTTTTCTTTTTCCAGATCAAATTCATGATCTATGAAGCTATCGGTGTAATTGTCCTCATATATTTTAGACTCGAGTGTTGGTAGTCCAATCTTCAAAGGGATAATTACCTTCATACCATAGGCCCAATCATATGTATATTTTCTTTGCTATATCACTTTGGAGTAGTACCCAAAGAAAAAATGGACGTCCATCCATAGATTTCCCATTGGATTTATTTTGTTTGCACGTTACTCAAATGAGGAGTGTCTTGTTTAAGATTTCAACATTTTATTACTCTGAGGGAAAACCATTGAGGCATAGTGGCTGCAGATCCCATACTCTACACATAATTCCTTGAACTGGTATTTGTCAAATTAAGCCTTTTTATCTGACACAAAGGTTTTGGGTACCTAAACCCAGTGATGATGTTCCTTTAAATAAACATCCTGGTATCGACCTCTTAGATGTGAGTCAGTGGATTATCTTTTAATTCACTTAGTGAATTGATAGGTTATTTTAATGACAAACTTTTGATCACCTAGGGTGCTCAGATATGGACCGACTTGATGATTAACTTGTGATATTCCTTATAATCTAGTGGTAGTTCTCCAGTCTTGAGGTAGGTTATGAAGGGATGTAATGCCCCATATTTTCATAGTAATTAACTAATGGATAAATTGATTAATTAATTGTAACTAGTTGTAATCTGTAACCCTAGAGTGGGGTAGTTATTGTATTAATACAATTCTTGTAAAAGTTAAGTGGGGTAAATCGCCTATGATGGAGAGGCTTGGGAGTTCGAGGTAGTGTTATATATAACCAATTATAGTTAACCTGTGTATTAAGTAATTAAAAAAGAGACTTTATGCGTAACCCAATTAAATATGGTTTGAATATGTTTGTTTGACCTGGATGTATAGGGTTTGTACCTGTTTGTGTAACCTAATTATATCGGGTTATGCTTACTTGCTTAATTTATGTGCAATCATACCATGATATGTGAAAGCTTATGGAGATGTACTAGGAGGGATTTTCATAGCGTGCCTACAGTGTTGACCGCATGTGATATTCTTGGAGATGATATATGGTTCACGTATATCCTATTTACTCTAATTTTACTATAGACATACCCTTATTCTAAAGGGAATAAATGGGGGTGTTCTTCATATATCCTTTGTGTAATACCCCGTATTTTCTGTGATATTTATTTTTGGGATTAATTGAATTATATGTGTATTAATTGGAAATTAATTCGGATAAAAATATTAACGAGATGTGAGTTAGTATTTGATTAAAATGTGTATATATGGCAATATATGAATATTGGAAATATTGAAATTGTCGCGAGATTGAAATATGGCAATTTGGGAAATTTTGTTGGGACGCGCGTGACAGTCGCGTCAGGAATATAATTGTTTGAATTAAAAAGTGAATTTTATTTTTATCACCCGTATGGTCATTTTGAGTGTGCCAACGTGTTCGGAAGGGTCGAAATAGTCAGAAAACACTAGCCGGGGGTTAAATTTGGGTTCCGGGGCATTATTGGGCCATACCGGTAACTTATAAGGGCATTTTGGTAATTTCGAAAATTGGGTAATTAAAACCCACGAAAATTAGAGTTAAAAATCTGACTTAGTATTAACCCACTAAGCCATTTCCAACCCCAATTTAGGTAGTGGGCTACGGGAGAAGTTAGTAACCTTATAACTTGGCAAAAACCAACCCCACCTCCATTAACACCTTGAGAAGAACTTGTAAAGAGAGAGAGAGAAAGAGGAGAATTCTGCAGAGAGAGAGAGAGGACAGATTCAACCTTCAAGATTCAACCTCAAATTCAGAGAAAGATTAAGGCAAGTGGTTTAATTATAATTAATTCAATGCTATGCTTTTCCATGTTTAGGTATTATCGAAATTATCTTGGAAGATTGATATAGGCCCATGAATTGAAAGGTTAAAACTATGAATTTATGTTAGGGACTGCATGTAGAAACATTCTGGACGAATTATGAATTCAAAATTATGACCCTTGATGATCTAAAAACGGATTTAAGAAGAGGTTTATCAATGTTCTTGAAAGAAGTAGAAAACTAGGGTTCTTGATAAAGGTTTGATCCAAATATAGCCCTTGGTTGATGAATTATTAATTTTAGAACGTTAATAATGTTGTAGGATGGTTGTATGATGATACTATAACATTATATTAGAGTTTCATGCATTAAAAGTATGTTTTGGGATGATTTGAAAACTGCAAAACGAAGCAGTCCGTAGCCATACCTGGTGCATTCGATCGATCGATGTTCATCAGTCGATCGATCGACCACCATCGATCGATCGAAGGAAAAGGTCGATCGATCGACCTTCCCAGAATGAGTAAAGTTTTTCCTATTTTAAAATTTTAATGGTGGTAACCCTTGGAAAATATTATTGGAGACCTTATGTATACCCTTAAATTTAAGGAAGACCAGTAGGTATGGTTATGAAATTTGGACCTTGATGAGAATTCAATTTGAGGAATCATTATAAGCTAGTGAAATTCGATAAGTGAGATAATATTTGGGTTAATAGTGTAAATTTGAATAATTTGATGAAATGAGGTTTGGGGCAGAAGTAAGGACCTTAGGAATAAAGATGTTATATGTGGGAATAATAGGAACTTAATAATCTATTTTAGATAGGTTTTAAGTATAAGAAACTACGACGTGAGACGTGTCGACAGTTTAACTTTTATATTATCGGGAGACGTAAAATATACAAATTTGGAATAATGGTATAAAGATGTAGAGTATACCTTTATTAATATTGAGATATCTAAGATGTGTGAATGCTTAGCATATAATTTTATGTGTATGACATACCTACCATACTTGCTATCACGGGAGGTTTACGTTCGCTTAGGGCCTTCTTATCCTTGTGTTGCCCGGATTTAGATTGGTACCTCGATGAACATAGGTCAGAGAAGGACTTATTGGGATGTTAATAAGTCTGCTGATCGTGGGAGCGTAGGTATGTACGTGACCCATGTGATGTGACTGTGTTCGCCTCCATTGTTTGTGATGTTATTATCTGAGAACGATTCCTGAGAGATTCGAAATGCGTGATCCTTATGTACGTGATGTACCGGGATGGATAGCAGAGTATGTGAGCACCGCAGCTTAGCCTCGGGGTGCTTGTATTGTATATTTATGATGTGAATAATATAGGGTTAAATGGAAAGGAATTTGCTATGCCAAATTGTGAGTATAGTAATTGTAACATTATGAAAAGATAAAAGGGGACGGATATCAATAAATGGTTTTGTTAATAATTGGGAATCCGAGAATTAGAGTAGAACCCTCTATTTAATTGTTAAGGTTGGGAATTAAAACGTGAACCGAGTAGAAGTGTTAGAAACTCTTTTAAACTAGATAGTTATGAGAAAACACATGAATGGGTACAGGAACGTTAGGAGTGCACAATTAGACGAGAGGTGAGTATTTCATGTGAGAGCACGTCCTAACATGTATCTTGCATTTATTGTTTTAAATATTATTAAAGCACTTGCTGTTTTCAAAATATCTCCACTTTCGGGCTCTGACCCGTTTGCTTTCAAATCTATTTTTTTTGTAAAAACCATTTTAGGTGCCCAGCCACAAGGACACCATGCTTAGAATCCTCAATCAGGTGACGAGCTGTAGCTGTTTGTGGAAGTTACAGGACTTTGATTATAGACGCTTCATATATCTTGACTCTATCTTCAGCATTTATCAGTTGTAGGGCATGTCGCCCATTTCTTTTAGAGATATTTCATTTATTTCAGTTATTCAGACTTCGGGCATGTAATTAATTCAGGTTTCAGACTTGTCATATTATTTTCAGTTGTGGGATTGTTGTGAGGAGTTTTTCCTCCGGTCTTATTACTATTTGTGGTTATTTCATTACTTCGTTATGGTGAATGGATTTATGTTATTCTTCCATTATTCTTTTGCATGTTAATCAGACTTAACTTAAAATTTGACAACTTACTTTTTAAATACTAGGTGGTTAGTAATCTTTAAAATGTTTTCGACAGTGATGCTATTAACTGAACCAACTTGACATTTTTTATTGATTTAATAAAGGAGTAGCTACCCGGTATTTAATTAGTCGGGGTGTCACACTTTGCACCTGTAGTTTATATGACAAAAGAGAACCCGTAGTGATTTAACTTTGTGTTTCTTAAAGTTACAGGGATGGAACTACTTATAATTATACCTATTACATACGATTGATCCCAGAAGACAATATTGATAGGCTTTCGTGCTTTATATGGGGATCGAGGATAGCCCTAAGATTTAATGTGGGGTATGCACACTTACTAATATTTTGTATCATGTAATTCTGTGTTATAGTACTTGAGATGGTTGTACCAGTTTATGATTTATACTAGTGATATATAATTATAAACTTACGAGCCAGGAATAATGTAATATATATATATAGAAAGGTATATTCTAAATCAATGCCCTATAACTATTTTGTGAGTATAAGACTTGAGATTATTTTCTACAATCATGATTTGAGAACGTTATTAATACCATGTTTAGTAAATGATCTACCTTTAATGTGAGAGATTTCAATATAATACATGATGTGTAATTAAGCTATGAAACTGTATCACATTGGGATATAAATGGGTTTGATCGCAGAACCACATGCTTATTTTAGGTTATTTAGGTTTGGTAACTGAAATAACTTAAAATTTACTTAATTTGGGAGGAAGATATATTATTATTATTATTATTATTATTATTATTATTATTATTATTATTATTATTATTATTATTATTATTATTGATATTATTATTATTATTATTATTATTATTATTATTATTATTATTATTATTATTATTATTATTATTATTGTTGTTGTTGTTGTTGTTGTTACCTAAATTCAATTAAATTCATACGTTTGTAGACTTATTTTGACTCCCATCATTGAACTATTCTATGCACATTTTAGGCTGCAATGGTTGTGTGGACTTGGGTAGATCTTTAGAGGATTATCTCTAGAAACATTCTATTCATCATTCCGATGATGTAAAAATCGAGCACTGTAGTTCATTCACATTTTTGTTAATAATATTATGTCAGGAAGGCGGTTATGATTATTTTAGTTTATCCCAAGTCAAAGATTATATGTGATTTAGTTGTATTCCGAGATGGATGTTGTATTGTTGTGATTTTCTACTCCAAAGTAGGGTTTGATTCTCATCAAAATTATTCGTATCAGAGATGCATTATTTAATTTAATATTTCATATTAATGTATTGACTTTTATATATTTCATTTTATTTATTTTGTTATGGTGAGAATGTTACCCAAAGTTTTTGCTTCCCGTACTTTTTGTATTTGACCTGATCAATTTATTTAAGAATTTTATGGGGTGTCATACCTGGTATTAGAGTAATCCAGGTTCGAGTATCCTAAGGTCTTGATTGTGTCCACAGAGTTTACACGTTCTCTTCTTTAATTGTCATTTAGGGTTTGTATTCATCATAACGATAATCACTTAGAGGCTTTTTTTGAAATTGTTCTAAATTGAAGATTAGAAATAATTGAAGTGTATCGAGAGGATTACTTTTTTGGAATTCCTTTATGAGACGCGCCCCACTTGGGATTGATTTTGGTCGGGAGGTAGGGACTATTGGGGTTGAGACCTTTAATTTTGTTTAACATACGGTTTAATGTGAAGTGCTTCCACTCACCATCCATAATAGCATGAGAAATAAGTCTTGGGACCTTATCACGGAGATTTATTAGTAGTGTGTATAAATAGGTGTTCAACTATATTTCTATTTCTTCAATGGGAGAGATTGATACCGAAGCGAAGAAAAACTTGCTCATTTTTTGCAACTATTTGTGAAGACATATTATATTAGCACATTTTTTGCGTAAAGGATTTGGTTGTTGTTATTGGGTGAATGTCCTTCTCCACTCATTTCTTAGTGGTGGAATTTACCCTTCTACATTGACATAATCATTACAAACATTTTAAGGATACAATTCCTAAGATTGAGAAGGTTGGGGTCGAGTTTAGTTCGAAAGACTTAAGAATAGGTGTACCATTATCCTGGTCAGGGAGGACCTCACCATTAAAAGGAACCTCACTAGGCAAGAAAAACCTAAGAGGTTGTAAGGGAAAAAAATCAGGGTCTTTATGGACTTTAGAACTAAGGGAACTATGGCTAGTAGGGTAATGACCATTGAGATATAGGGTCAGAAGGGCAACCTATATAGCCTCCACTTTGATGGTTCCATTAGGCGAAATTTTTATACTTGTGGCGAATGAGATCACTTATCTAGTATATGTCTTAGGGATCAACCAATTTATAAAAGTATCATTTGGGGATTGTTAGGATTATGTTTACGGTTCACTTTACATTCCAAAAGTGATTAGATGTATAGTAATTTAAGATGTCTATATTGGTGGTGCGGTAAAGCAGTTAATAGTATAGTTTGTGTCTAAAGGTTCTCCTATATTTATTAAATTTGAGCACTGGAGACATTTAACGAGTTGCGATTACTCGTAATCCTAGTCTAGATGGGGAACAATAGAACACTTTGATTTTTCGTAGGGTGCATAGGTTACAAAAGGGACATGGGTCCATTAGCATAATTTGAGAAATATTTTACAAGTTAATTAACAGCTAAGAGTCAACAAATTATTAATACTGGAATGCATTAGGGATACCTCAGAGGATGTGGTGTTTATTATGGAACGTTTTCATATTATCGGAGCAACAAAATGATCTTTTGAAGATGAGTGTAATCATGGTTTGGGGTCCCAAGAGGGAGATCGTGTGCTTTTAATGATGTCTCTGATGAAGGGGATTTTGAAGTTCGAATTCCAAAAGGAAGTTGGATTTTCGATACATAGGTTCTTTTCATGAGATTATATAGAGTGAAGTCGGTGTCATTTTATCATACCCAAACACCATCAATATATGCACGATGCCTTCCATGGTTACATGATATAGGAAGTTCCTCAAGGACAAGTTGACATTTCAAAAGTTAGACTAGTCAGTTTGAGTAGTGGTCGAATGCAATTCACAACAAAAGACCGTAGAGTGTATTATTCGACTAACAAGTGAATTTTATATATAAATTTAGGATGCCAAATACGAGATATTCTTAGACTTTTGGGTAGAAGTATAAATATTCCAATTTCAAGGACGAAATTCCTTATTTAAAGGGGAAGAATGTAATAACCCGTATTTTCTTAGTAATTAATCAATAGATGAATTGATTATTTATTTGTGATGTGTTATTATTTGGATGCGACATGCGGGATGTCAATAATTACATTTGTTTTTTGTTGTTAGATGTTTTGTATATGTGGTTGTATATATGTTACTTAAATTAACTCCTTTTCAATATTGGTATAATACACGGTAACCTATTTATTAAATATTATAAATTACTTTGTATTCTGAGGAACTATGGAATGGTCAGGGAGTAGGTATCGAAGGTTTCATTGTTTGTATTATTCCCTCAGTATCGGGTTCCACCGATTGTGAAGTAGTTTCTTATAATGCCGAGTCATACGTAACATATTTAATAATTAAGTCTTAACTTATCTAGTTAATGCCGGGTTAATAAATTAATTTGTTGGAGAAATTAATTTATTGAGATATTTTTTATTTTAGGTTGACTTCTAGGAAGTTTGGATTGTCCATTATTGCTTACAATGGTATGGTTTAAGTTTGTTGGGTTGGTACATGGATTGAGTAGAGTTTTGGGCCATTTGGAGTAGTATTTGGGCCCAATGGGTTGAGGCTTATATTGGTAATAAGCCTAATTTGATGGGAAGCTTAGTTATTAGGTTATTAGACAAACCTAATTACACATGTTAGACTTTGGAGAAACCCTATAGAGCTTGAGAGAAGAGGCACACATGGGTGAAGTAAAATTGGAATGGTTTTGGGACTTTGATTCGTCAATCAGTCGATAAGCAAGTTTACATCAGTTAAGAATCTAGTTGGGATTATGTTATGACAATAGTAGTCTACTAGATTCTGAATCACTATGTTATTTTAATCATTTAAAATCAATTTTGGGAATTTGTTTAATTATGAAATTAAGCCTTAATCTTATATTCATGAACTATAGTTTCATGAGAAATCTTGTTATTTGATCGGGTAATATGGATTATATTGATGTATTTTGAATCATGTTACTGAATCGTATAAAATTCCCTTATTTAATTTGAGAATTGGATAAAATCTGAGCTTAAATTGGTAAAACTATAAAACTTAGGGTTTTTAACTCTTAATATGTGAATTTATGTCATAATCGAGTAAAACTTGTAGATAAATGTTAGTATTATTGTATCACAACTTATGTGTTGAGGAGGATGAAATGATTAAAATCTTCGAATTTAGGTTTTGGTGTTATTAATGGCTTTTTTTAATGCTTAGAGAAGATTACTATGCATCATAATTTTTTAAATAAGATTTGAATCTCGTTTGAATTAGATATAGGTTCTCGTTAGAATACTTGTGAAGGTGGTTAGAACGCTTATACATTCTTGTTCAAATGACTTAGGATGTCATTGGAACGACATGTGTTGTTTCGTTACAATGAAGTAGGAATCTCCTTAAAATAACTTTGAGAATTTTTAATTTTTTAAACCCTTGTTTACTTAAATATGATAAATTTAGGACTTGCAATATTTTTAGGAATCCGAGAGTAAAATCAAATTCTGTAAAAATTACTTTGAGGCTTTGAGTATCAGGCCAATAATTGGGATAGTTTATAATACCGCGAGAAGCTTAGGAATTGTGAAGATACAATTAGAGTATAGAATAAATTTGTAACCCTAGATTAGTGTATTTATTAAATTAAGATAAATTTTGTAAACGTTAAGTGGGAGATGTCACTTATGATGGAGAGCCTTGGGAGTTCGGGTTAAAGTTATGTATAACAAATTATAGTTAACCTGTGTATTAACTAATAACAAAAGTGACTTTATGTGTAACCTAATTGAGTAGGGTTTGTATCTATATATTTGATCTTAAATATGTAGGGTTTATACCTATTTGTGCAACCCAGTAACACATGGTCATGCTTACTTGCTTGATTTAGGTGCAATCATGCCATGATGTGCGACTTCTCATGGGATATGTACCAGGAGGTATTTTTATGGGATGCGTATGATGTTAACCATGAATGGTATTCCGAGTGATAAGATGGGATCTACTTAGCTCCTATTTACCCCGATCCTACTACTGATATACCTTTATTCCTAAGAGGGATGAACATGGGGTTCTTCCTATAGCCTTTGGATGTGGAGTTTATCCTATATATGGGAACGTGTAGTGATTCCCTTTTGTGTTGCTTGAGGATATAAGGATGATACTACCTATGAATATACCTAGTGCATACTATTAATAACCTAAGACAATAATTATAGGCCTTCGTGCTTTATATGGGGCTTAAGCGTAGCCTTGATATTCGATGTCGGTTGTGTACATTCATGGATATTTTGGATTATGAAGTTCTGTGTTGATGTACTTGACATGGTTGTATTAGTTTTTTTTATTTATAATGACGATCTCTAATTGTAAACATATGATTAAGTAATAATGTAATGAATATACTAGAGAGGTATATTCTAAATCAATTCCCTATAACTATTTTGAGAGTATAAGACTTGAGATACTTTTTTGGAATCATGACTAGAAAAAGTTATTGATTTTATGTTTAGTAAACGAGTTACCTTTATTTTAGAGATTATTATATAATAAATTATGCTTAATTAAGAGATGAAATTATATCACATTGGGCCATGATGATGCTGAAATGCAGCACCACCAGATAAGTGATGATGAGCTCAAACAGTAGTAACCATGGTAGCCATAGAGATGTACATGTATAAGTGTGGAAGTGTATAGAAGGAGATGAGTATAAGAGGAACAAGATAATGATGTAGAGTGGTTCAGCCAATTAGGCCTACATCCAGTGTGAGTGTGTGATCCATTATATATGGGCACTAATGGCCTTGGATACAATGCACATAAGCCCACTTTCTCTCTCTACTGTGTGTTTAAGCAGAGTTTTTGTTAGGGTTACAATTATCGATCCCTTTGTAGGGTTGTAGGTGACGAGTATATATAGGTCTTGTGGGGTGTAGTGTACCCCCCAAGTATGCATGGTGCATGTGAATGATGATCTAATCAATCCCATGTTGACACCTATAGATGCCACCTGTGACTAATGATGACATAATATTCCTTCACGTGAGGGGGTGGTATTGTTATAACGGTCTTCTACGTGCCATGTGAGCCTCACGCGCACTATTCCACGCATCTCCCAAACCGCGCGCTGTGATGATGTCACCCTCGGCCTATGATATGAGGCGAAGGGCAAAGTTCCATCTGACAGTGTCTGGCCTAATTTAGGCCTCGTACTGTCCTACCCTCGGAGGGTTATCTAGGCCTGATGAAGGGTCGACCCCTTGAAGGGTCATCTTGGCCTGATGAAGGGTCGGCCTCTTGAAGGGTCGTGAGGACCATGATGAGGGGTCGGCCCCTTGAAGGGTCGTGTGGGCCTGATGAAGGGTCGGCCCCTTGAAGGGTCGTCTGGGCCATGATGAAGGGTCGGCCCCTTGAAGGGTCATCTGTGGCCTGATAAAGGGTCAGCCCCTTGAAGGGTCATCTGGGCCTAATGAAGGGTCGGCCCCTTGAAAAGGTCGTCTGGGCCTGATGAAGGGTCGGCCCCTTATGGGGTCGTCTTGGTGGAGGGCACCCTCGGCCTAGCCGAGGGTATATATGGGTATATCAATCACCCCCGACCCTTAGCCATAGATGTTCTTGAGAGGGCTGAGGGATAGTGTTGTAGATGAGATGAGTGTATGGTCAGTTAGATGATTGACACCTGTAAAGCTAATGTGACACCCAGGCAGATTTCCACTGTCGTTCCACTTCCCAAGGTGTGGCGGCTGCACACTTGGCCTGGGAATTTTTTCCCTAATGATGCCCTCCTCGTGGGCTTTGTTCTGCCTTGGTTAATGGGCCCACTCATTACTAAGGTATTTAAATAATTTTTGAAGTTTTAATCTCCTCCTCCTTCTTCTTCTTCTTCTTCTTCTTCTTCTTCTTCTTCTTCTTCTTCTTCTTCTTCTTCTTCTTCTTCTTCTTCTTCTTCTTCTTCTTCTTCTTCATGCCTGAACTCTCTCTCTCTAGCTTCTCACCAGCTTTCTAGCCATTTCTGTAACTTTAACATTTCGAGTTTGGCAGTCTCACTATTCCTTCTCAGGTAATTCCTCTGCCCTAGTGCCCTCTTTACGTTTCATTGCTTTTTAACACTTCGACTGCCTTAGGTTTGTAAGCCTAATTTTCTTTGGCTATTTCATAACTTTTCAGTGTTCTTCTCCGGTGACTTGTTTTTGAGTGTTCTTGGTTAAAACCTTTACTTTCGCTAGTTTCAATCCAAAAGTACAGCTTAGTCAATTGCCAACTTGTTTGTAGTTAGGTTAGCCAAATTCTTCTACGTGTAGGGTCTCCCTCTTAATGCTTAGGAGGCTTTACAATTTAGCTGAGGAATTCCCTTCCCTGAGAGAGAAATTATTTGTTGAGAGAAGACGAGGGGCCGACCCTAATTAGGTACGACCCATTTTTCCCATTCCTCTAGCCACAATAAAACCATCTAAGTCTTGTGGGTCGTCCTGTCATCCAGTCGAGATTCATTCAGGAGAGATGGATGAGAGAACCTCATCACCAACTGGCGCTGGGCCTTCGGGGAGGAGAGAGACGTCTGATTAAAGCCCAAGACGACAGGACGAGGGATTGTTCCCTTTCGAAGCTATCCTTATGATAACTTTATCTCCTCATGCCTTCTAGATGGCCTTTCCTCATGGACCTCTGACAGGTGATGAAGCCGAGGGAGAGGGGACTGAGGATGATGGTGAGGACTCAGATGCCATCCCAGTTGACACCTCCCACGCATCGACCTATATTTCCTTAGTTAGGGATCATGACCTCCTGTTGTGGAGCATTACATTTGGTGTTCCTCCCAACATAATTATGAGGGTCCCCTCTGAGTCTGAGAGAGTCTTTGAAGGAGAAGAGGGGGAGATAGCAGTGTATGAACATATGTTTAAGGTCGGCGTAAGATTCCCTCTGCATCCTGCCATAGTCAATATACTGTCGGCCCTTGGCGTTGTCCCCCCTCAGCTTCCCCCAACTCCTTGAGGACTATCCTTGGCTACGTCTCCTTATGGAAGAATACCTTTACTGACGAACCTTCAGCCGATCTGTTCTTGGCTTGTTATAATATCACCTCCTCGTCCAAACAGCCTAGGTACTATCACCTGGGGGTGAGGAGGTCTGATAAAAAGCTTCTCCACGTGGCACAAACCTCCAACACTGACTGTAAGAAGATATTTTTCTTCATTTCTGGAGAGTGGGACCGAGACTCAAATTTTGGACGATGGTCCGAGGGTCCCAAGGAAATGGTCTAACCCCTCGATGAAGGGAAGGTCAGACCCTGGACTTAACCTAGATGAGAAGGACATAGTCGAGTATCTGAGAGAACGAGGGAAAGAGGGTGGACTCGTAAAGTTTGAAGATCTGATGACCCCTCGATTCCTCAAAGAAGCTGGTCTGAGGGTCGGCCTCCTGACAGAGCTATGTGAGTTATTATTGTTTTTTTGCTCAATCTTTAATTTTTTCCAAGTGTTTCATCTTTTGCCTCTGCGTATATCTGATGTGTCGTCTCCTTTTCAGGTCGTCCCGCAGGTATCTCTGATTATCTTTGGGAAATGACTACCCCAAGCTTATTATTTGGCCTAGGCAAAAAGAAGGGCAAGGAGCCTCAACAGACTCCAAGGAAGTCGAAGGCCATGGGGCCGACACCTGATGAACCTTTCGCCAAGGTTTCCAAAAGAAAGGGTCCTGACATTCCTGTTGACCCTCGGCCTGATTCGAGGACGAGGGTGAGGGTGGAGGCATCTGAGGGGAATAGCTCCTCCTCTAGCATGGGGGCCTTCTTGTCCCAAAACTTGGCATTTCTGAAGGCCGAGCCTTCTTCCTTGATTGTTAACTTGAGGGCGGCCAAGGCCTCGATATTTTCTGCTCCCTCGGTCGCGGACTATGAATTCTTATGAAAGATTCCCCCAGCCAAGATTTATGATTATGGTCTGCACACAGTGGCTCAGTTATGTGTTTTTCTTTATCTCCTTAATTGAATTTTCACCAACAATTTCCTCGGCCTCTTAACAAGTGTCTTTTTCTGTGCAGTCTGTTTGTGCATTTACCTCGACCACTAAGTGGATGGCTGAAAACCAACAAAAATTCCATGAAGCCGAGAGGGCCATTCAGCACAAGGCTGATCTGCAGACAGAGCTTGAGACTGCGAGGGCTAAACTGGAGAGTGCCAGGACCGAACATGCCAGGGTCTTGGATGAGCTGACGAAGCAGCATGATGCAGACTTGAAGGCCAAGGACTTAGTTATAAAAGAGAAGGATGACGCCTTGACCAATTTGGGGGTCCAATTCAAGACTGATCTGGAGGAGGCTATAAAGAAAGCCAAGGCCGATGCTGTGGAGGCCTACAAACTCTCAAATGAGTTTCAAGGCTTCGGTCTTGAATACTTGGAGAGGGGGATTAAGACGGCGTGTCGGTGGGTCGTCCTTAAGTTTGCTGGTGCAGTATCATCTGTTCGCCCCTCTATTAAAGCAGCCCAACATGACGACCTATGATTGCTGAGGCTTTGGCCCAGGTGGAGTCTCGACTGCACGCCGAGGGCACCGGTACATCTGAGGATCGACCTGTGTTGGTCATCGAGGAGACCCCCATCATAAAGGTTGAAACATTGCCCTCCGACGTTGCTCAATAGGGTGGCTGCCTGTAGCCCATACCCTCTTCGTGTAACCAATATTTTTTGTACTCTTTTGTCGGACAAACATCTTCATGTTGTAATATAATGCCTCTTTTTGTCTTATGTGATTGTCTCTCGTATGTCTTGAATTATGACGTTTTTTAGTTAACAATATCACTTAGGGGTGTTGGCGGCCCGATCCGATCCGGTTTTTAATGAATTTAAGGACCGGGCCGATTAAACCGGCCCTAAAAATAAAAGGACCAACACCGGACCGATTAAACCGGTTTTCTGGGCTTAGTCGGTCCGATTTTTTATATGGTCTGTCCGGTCAAACTTGTCGGTCCTAATCTTATTGAAATAATCTTTTTAAAAATAAAAACTGCCCAAATTTTACTATAAAAACTGCTCAAAATTTATCCAAAAAACTGCTAATATTTTACTATAAAAACTGCCCAAATTTTACCTTAAAATCTGTCCAAACTTATCCAAAACAATAACATAGTGTTCAAATTCTAGCATAAATAAAAACTGGCCGAAGATGCCCAAATTATACAATCACATCAAGCTGTCATAAACTGTCCAAATAACACAAAATAAAGCTGTCCAAAGTCAACCACAAGGTTGTCCATAATAATACAAATTAATAATGCGCTAATAAAATTTCTAAATTAATAAATATGAGCCGAAGTAACTGCAACAACCAAAATAATGCAACCATCCATAATGCTGCCCAAAACAATCTCCTCTATAAACCTGAAAATGATCATAAATAAATTTACAATAGATAGAAAAATAGTCTAAATAAAATGCAACCATGAATATGAAAAAAATATAAATTATTCACTTTACCTAAATAATATGAAGTCACTGTCAATCCACAATTGTTGATGTCCCCAACAAATATGTAAAAATAATATTATAATGAATTAAAAAATAAATTACAACCTTGAATTGTCAATCCACATTTTGCCCTACGTTTGTTTGGATCACAACCTTGAATTTCGGTAAAAGCATTCGATTTTCGTTTCGAACATTTAACTTCTGGATTTATAGGGGGTTTAGGAGGGGCATTTGTACCTTGCATTACATCTTCGGTAGAGGGAAGCCCACCTTCATTTTCATCCATTTGGGCGGCCATTATCTACAAAATATACCACATAAATTTAAACAAGTTATCATGCTATTTTGCTTAATTTTTAATTTATATTAATTTATATTAATTACTAAACAAAAACAAAAAATAAGTTTTCACACACACTGACTCAGCAATGGCATTCCTTTTTTTCATTTATATTAATTTATTTTTTGCAAAAAATAATGAACAAAAGTAAAAGATTTTGAAATAAAATTTTGAAAACAAAAAATAACTCATGATCAAAAGAGAAAGAAAACAAATAATCAAAAGAGAAAGAAAACAAAAAATAACTGATTTATAATCCAACATAGTAAGTTCCGTTTTTGAAATAACTGTTTTGTTCCATTTTTGAAAGAACAAAACAAATAATGAACAAAAAATATTCCAATACTTGCTTGTGCTAACTCATCTGTTTAGGGATTACTAAGTCTAAAATTATAACTTTTTCGACTTAAAATTTTCCAGAGAACTTAGCATTAAGATTGTTCCATTCAGTCCACTAGGAAAAGTTTTTTTCATCAGGTCCAAAAGTAAAAGATTTTGAAATAAAATTTTGAAAACAAAAAATAACTCATGATCAAAAGAGAAAGAAAACAAATAATCAAAAGAGAAAGAAAACAAAAAATAACTGATTTATAATCCAACATAGTAACTTCCATTTTTGAAATAACTGTTTTGTTCCATTTTTGAAAGAACAAAACAAATAATGAACAAAAAATAATGAACAAAAAATATTCCAATACTTGCTTGTGCTAACTCATCTGTTTAGGGATTACTAAGTCTAAAATTATAACTTTTTCGACTTAAAATTTTCCAGAGAACTTAGCATTAAGATTGTTCCATTCAGTACTCTAGGAAAAGTTTTTTTCATCAGGTCCAAAAGTAAAAGATTTTGAAATAAAATTTTGAAAACAAAAAATAACTCATGATCAAAAGAGAAAGAAAACAAATAATCAAAAGAGAAAGAAAACAAATAATAACTGATTTATAATCCAACATAGTAAGTTCCGTTTCTGAAATAACTGTTTTGTTCCATTTTTGAAAGAACAAAACAAATAATGAACAAAAATACGTTCCGTTTCTTACCACCAGTGGAAGTAGCAGCGATGGAGAAGGGGAATCGACGGTTTCGGCAAAGGGGAAACGACGCAGCAGAAGCCACAGATCTGTCGGCGACTCAGCGCAAGGGATGGACTCCATCGGCTGTAAGGCAGATGTAAGGGGCCAAGGTGAAACCACCAATGTAAGGGCCTAAGGGGAAACCACCGCTGATCAAACTGCTGACCTGTAAGGGCGGCTGGACTCCAGCAAAGAGAGAAGAGAAGAGAAGTAAAAAAAAAGTGTGCGTGTGTGTTTGTTTGTTTATTAGAGAAGATTTTATTAGGGTTTTCTTTATTTCCTTCCTTTCTTTTTTTAGACCATCGTACCCTTCTAACTTAACTCAAACTTAACTTGTGTGTGCATACTATTAATATATTATATATGTATAAATATATTTAAATGCTTATATATTAGAGGAATCGGTCCGGGTTGGTCTAGATCGGGTATTTATTAAGGGAGACCGAGGACAGGACCGGTTAGACCGGTCTACAAAAAAAAAACCTGGACCGGACCGATTAAAAAAAATTAGAAAAATCATGACGGTCCGGTTCGGTCCATCAGTCCATTCGATTTTCTGAACACCCCTAATATCACTAACCCCTCCCTCGTATTTCTTGAGGGTAAAGGAGGGGTTGTCCCCACCCTTTGCCCTCATCATATCCGAGGGTGGCTTCCACCACTTAATCATATTTTCAATAAAGTCCCCCCTCGTCTTTCTTGAGGGTAAATGAGTGGTCGTCCCCACCATTTGCCCTCATTATAGCCGAGGGTGGTTTTTAACCAACCTAATGGTTTTTCAATTAAGTCCCCCCTCGTCTTTCTTGAGGGTAAATGAGGGGTCGTCCCCACCATTTTACCTCATTATAGCCGAGGGTGGTTTTTAACCAACCTAATGGTTTTTCAATCAAGTCCCCCCTCGTCATTCTTGAGGGTAAATGAGGGGTCGTCCCCACCATTTGCCCTCATTATAGTGGAGGGTGGTTTTTAACCAACCTAATGGTTTTTCAATCAAGTCCCCCCTCGTCTTTCTTGAGGGTAACTGAGGGGTCGTCCCCACCATTTTCCCTCATTATAGTCGAGGGTGGTTTTTAACCAACCTAATGGTTTTTCAATCAAGTCCCCCCTCATCTTTCTTGAGGGTAAATGAGAGGTCGTCCCCACCATTTGCCCTCATTATAGACGAGGGTGGTTTTTAACCAACCTAATCGTTTTTCAATCAAGTCCCCCCTTGTCTTTCTTGAGGATAAATGAGGGGTCGTTCCCACCATTTGCCCTCATTATAGCCGAGGGTGGTTTTTAACCAACCTAATGGTTTTTCAATCAAGTCCCCCCTCGTCATTCTTGAGGGTAAATGAGGGGTCGTCCCCACCATTTGCCCTCATTATAGTCGAGGGTGGTTTTTAACCAACCTAATGGTTTTTCAATCAAGTCCCCCCTCGTCTTTCTTGAGGGTAATTGAGGGGTCGTCCACACCATTTGGCCTCATTATAGCCGAGAGTGGCTTTTAACCAACCTAATGGTTTTTCAATCAAGTCCCCCCTCGTCTTTCTTGAGGGTAAATGATGGGTCGTCCCCACCATTTCCCCTCATTATAGCCGAGGGTGGTTTCTAACCAACCTAATGGTTTTTCAATCAAGTCCCCCCTCGTCTTTCTTTAGGGTAAATGAGGGGTCGTCCCCACCATTTGCCCTAAGTATAGCCGAGGGTGGTTTCCCGAAGACGATCCCCAGTCATACTAGAACTGACAAATGCAAGATAAGGGAAAACACAATATGATATTTCTCATTAACATTCCAAGTGTTCTGTTGGAGCAACACCCATTACAATTGTGGTTCGATAGGACATTACAACACTATTGATAGTATTTCTTCAAATGATCTGCATTCCAGGGGTTGGAAAAGGGTTCCCCTTCTAGATTTTCTAGTCTATAGGTTCTAGGGACAACTTCATCGATGACCCTATATGGGCCATGCAGATTTAGATGGAGCTTGTTGGGCTTCTGCCAAGTCTTTTTGAGGACTAAGTCCCCCACTGAAATTGGCCTCTGCTTGACCCTCTGGTTGTAAAACCTTGCAGTCCTCTGCTGGTAGGCAGCTTGCCATATCTCGGCGTCTTCCCTCCTTTCCTCAATCAGGTCCAAGTCAAGTCTCCTCTCTTCCATATTTCTCTGGGGGTCATACATTTGGACCGTGTGGGTAGGAAACCCAATCTCGGTGATATGACGGATTCTGAGCCATAAGCTAGCATGAACGTGGTTTCCCCGGTAGAGGTCTTTGTCATTGTCTTGTAGGCCCACAGTACAACATATAACTCCTTAACCCATCTTCTTTTTTCCTCCTCAAGTCTCTTCTTGGTCCCACCTAGGATTGTCCTATTTGTAACTTCCGTTTGCCTGTTGGCCTGAGGTCGACCTGGGGTAGGGAAGAATTATTTGATACTCACCCTTTCACACTACTTCTCTAGAGATGTATTCTTGAATTGAGTCCCGTTATCCGAGATGAGGGTGTTGGGGAGACCATATCTGCATATAATATTTTTTTAGATGAACTCGAAGGTCTTCTGTTCGGTAATCGTGACCATTGGCTTTGCCTCCACCCATTTTGAAAAATAGTCAATTGCCACGATGAGGAATCAATAGTTATTGATGTCCCTAAGCAAGGGGCCTAATAGGTCGATCCCCCACACTACAAATGGCCATGGGGATGTAATGGAGGTAAGAGGCTGATGGGGCTGGTGAGGGATGGTGTCAAATCTTTGACATTTATCACACTTTTTTACATATGTCGTGGCATCTTTCCCCAAGGTTGGCCACCAGTACCCCTGGGTGACCACCCTCTTCGCCAGAGACCTGCCCCCAATGTGGCTTGAACATGACCCCTCATGCATGTCTTGCAAAATGCATGGGACTTCAGAGGGGTGCACACACCTAAGTAATGGGAGCAAGAACCCCTTTTTGTACAAGGTGTCTCCGATGACGGTGAATTTTGCAGCTCTGTATCTTAACTTCTTCCTTTCTTGCCTTGCTTCTAGCATCTCCCCCTATTTAATGTATCTGATCAGGGGGTCCATCCATGAAGCTTACTTAGAAACATTTAAGTAAGTGCCAAGTGTTCCCTTAGCACCTTCAATAGTTAGTTGAAGCAAAATTTCTGTGGGACTGTCCTCCTGATATCTGTCCTAGTTGCTGAGGCCAGCCTGGCAAGTGCATCGGCTCGGCCATTGTCATGCCTAGGTATCCTCTTCAATTTCACTTCTTTGAAGCTCTTCTGTAATGACCTTACTTTATCAAGGTACTTGGCCATCCTCTCATCCTTGACCTCGTAGGCTCCTAGTATCTGATTCACTACTAGCCTCGAATCACTATGGACCAAAATCTGGCCAACATTAAGAGACTTGTCCAAGGAGAGGTCTGCTATCAAGGCCTCATATTCAGACTCATTGTTGGAGGCTTTGAAGTTGAACCTTAGGGCGTACTCAATGTCTATGCCATCGGGTACTGATACTATCAGTCCAGCTCCACTTCCGCTATCACAGGAGGACCCATCAACGAAGAGGCTCCACACAGTCTTTTCCTCTGAGAAACTTCCCTTGGTGAGGGACCCCTGTCTAAAGAGATATCTTCCCTCTTCATTTTTGGCCACTTTTCCTCTAGCGGTGCTTGTCTCAGCCTTATCTACAGGTGTGTCGGTGAGTCTGCCTTGTAGGGTATATGTCTTCCCGAGGCTCTCATCCTCGGCTTCATCATCTTCCTAAGTAAACTTGGCCACGAAATATGCCAATGCTTGCCCCTTAATGGCCGTCATAGGTTGATACACAATGTCAAACTCCCCCAGCTCTATAGCCCATGACATTAACCTACCTTATTTTTCTGGCTTGTGTAGGACCTGCCAAAGAGGAGAGTTAGTGAGGATGACCATTATATGGGACTGGAAATATAGCTTCATCTTCCTTGAGGCATGGATCAAGTCATAGTCTAACTTCTCCATCCTCGGGTATCTTTTCTCCACCCCCTGAAGTGCCTTACTATTGAAATACACTAGCTTCTGTACCCCGTCTTCGTCTCTACCGATTGGTGCGCTAATGGCTGACTCTGAGACATCTAGATACACATAGAGTCGTTCCCCCTGCACTGGTCATGACAACAACAAGGGAGACCCTAAGTATGATTTTAGCTCCCTGAATCCTCATCACACTCTTCGTTCCATTCAAAAGACATTTTGAGAATTTTGAATAATGGTAAACACCTGTATGTGGCCCTGGACACAAACCTATTCAAGGCAGCCACTCACCCCGTGAGCCTCTGAACGTCTTTAATGGTCTTGGGAGTCTTCATCTCTATAAGGGCCTTTATCTTTTCAGGGTTGGCCTCGATGCCTCTTTGGTTGAAAATGAACCCCAAGAACTTCCCTGCTCTGACCCCGAAGACACACTTGGCCGGGCTGAGCTTCATCTGGTACTTGTCCATCGTATTAAAGGTCCTCTCCAGGTCATCCACATGATCATCAACCTTCAAGCTCTTGGTCAGCATGTTATCTACATAGACCTCCATAGATTTCCCAATTTGGTCTTTAAATATTTTATTTACAAGGTGCTGATAGGTTACCCCCTCATTTTTAGGCCAAAGGGCATGACCCTATAACAGTATGTCCCCTTGTCGGTAATGAAAGTTATCTTCTCCGAGTCTTTAGGGTTCAGAAAGATCTGGTTGTACCCTGAATAGGCATCCATGAAGCTCATGAGCTCATGGCCTACGGTAGCGTCTACCATCTGATCAATGCGGGGAGAGGGAAGTTGTCTTTGGGATAATTCTTGTTGAGGTATGTGAAGTATACACGCATCCTCCACTTCCCGTTGGCTTTTGGGACAATGAATGTATTGGATAGCCATTCGGGGTAGATGACCTCTCTGATAAACTCAGCATCTTCCATCTTTTTGACCTCATCCCTTATGACCTCATATTTTTCTCGAGAGTAAATTCTCCTCTTTTGCTTTATTGGCTTTGCACCCTCTACCACATTGAGCTTGTGGCACATGATTTCGGGGTTGATCCCGAGCATATCTATATGACTCCATGCAAAGACACTCTGCCTTTTTCTCAACAGCTTGATGAGGTCTTCCTTGATGTTTGGCTTCAGAGTATTGCCGACTTGGAAAGTTTTTTCTAGCTCATCCTCATTGAGGATGACGGATTCTACCTCTTTCGCGGCTTGTCCTTTCTTCAGCTTTTTCTCATCCCTGGGGTCCAGGGTATCAATGCTGTAGGTGGTTGTTTCCTTCTTGTGCGCCTCTCTTTCTTCAGCAGAGTTGAAATAACATTCCCGCGCTCTGGTCTGGTCTCCCTGAACTTACCCTACCCCGTAAGGGGTTGGAAATTTAATCATCTAATGGACCGTAGACGACACAGCTTCAAACCCCTTGAGGGATACCCGCCCCAGTATATTGTTGTAGGCCGAAAAGACATATTCATCCACCATAAAGAATCTGACCTTCTTGGTAAGCCATCTCGGCCAGTCGTCCCCCATCCTGACCTCGGCCTCAAAAAACTCCAAGGGGATGAACCTTTTACCCACTGAACCCAATCAATGGATGATAGTAGGGGATGAGTCTAGCACGGCTGAGACCTAAGGCTTTGAAGCACGGCCAAAACATCACATCTGCACAGCTACCCCCATCTACTAAGATCCTCGGCACCTCGCACCCGTGTACCCTGGTAGTGATGATGAGAGGGTCATTATGTGGGGCTAAGAGGCCCTTGAAGTCCATTCTTGATAACCCCACTATCAGAGTATCCATATCGACCTTCCTCTTTTCTGACTTTGCCTCTAGGGAGGTTGAGTGTACAGCTTTTGTCACTGTCTTGGCTTCATCTACATGGGACTTCCTGTCGTCGACCTCTGACCCTCCTTCTACTAGACCCTCGGAGATCATTCCCACATGGAGAGAGATCATATTAAGTCTCTTGATAAGGCCATGGTCATCTCTTGGAGGGAGATCAAGGTCGTCCTCATCATCAGAAGGGTCGTCCCCTCTTTTTGGAGGATCTTCTCTACATGCATCACCCCGCTTCTTTCTGGGGTCGTTTCCTCGACCCCTCTTGAAGGCACCTTTGTCAATGTACTTCTTGAGCTTCCCTTCTTTCAGCATCTTCTCAATCTCATCTTTCAGAGCAGAGCATTTGTCTATCACGTGTCCATGGTCTTGGTGAAATTCACACCACAAGTTTTTGTTCCTCTAGTTGGGGGTTGCCCTCAACTTTTTAGGCCACTTTAGGGATTGGTCACTCTTTATCTCATTGAGAATATGTTCGTAGCTGACCGTTAGAGGGGTGTAATCATCAAACTTGTCATCCGTAGACCTCTTCTTCCCCTCTTTGTTCTTCTTATGGTACTTACCCCCACTAGTGCCTCCTTTTTCATCTTCATATTTTGCGGCCATCGCCTCTTTGGCATTCATCACCTTTCCTGCTGTCAATAACAATTCATCCAATGTCCTCGGAGGGTCTTCGGCAAGCTTCCACAACAGCTTCCCCTTTTGGAGCCCTCCAATGAGGGCGGTCATCACTATGCTCTCCTCATATTCTTCCACCTCTAACTTTTCTTTGTTGAATCTGGCTATGTAGTCTCTTAGACTCTCATTCTTCCCCTGCTTAACATAGAGCAGGTGTATGGTCTTCTGTGGCCTCACTCCAAAGCAAAAGTTGTGGATGAACCGGTCTGCCAACTGCTTAAAGCTTTCAATGGAGTTTTTTGGAAGAGACATATACCAAACGTGTGCAGCCCCAGTTAGAGTGCCAGAAAAGGCACGACACCTCATCTCATCTGAGATAGAGTATATGTCTGCCATTGACTGGTACATCTCTATATGGTGGACAGGGTTGGTACTCGCGTCATATCTTGGGGTGACCACAGGTGGCTTAAACTTTGATGGCGTTGGGAAGTTGACTATCTTCGCCACAAACGGTGAGCCTATGGAGTATCCTCTCTGAAGAGGGTCCCGACTTTTCAGAATATCGCCAATCTTATCCTCCAGTCGCTGGATCGAGTCATTCTAGGGCCTCGTAGGGTCGCCTTGGCCGATGTTATCCCCCGCCGCCTCTTTAAAATGAACGGAGGGTTCTGCGGCGACAGCCTGCCTCGGCTAATTACTTCCCACTGACCATCTTCCCGTCCTAGGGGTCGGCCCCCGTGGGGTCGGCCATCTGCTGCCTCCCTTCGGGACCTCGCAGCACTCCTTGATCTGGACAATTTTTCCCACAGGTTGTTTACTGGGCCCAGCCTCTCAAAGGCCGACCCCCTGCTCAAGCGATCAAAAGCAGAGCCTCTTAGGCGATCGTCAGGATTTTGCCTTCTACACTTCCCTCTGCTCTCTTGGAGAGGTCTCACAATATTGTTGGAGACCTCATACGTCTCCCAGCATTTTATGGGGGCCTCTTCTCCCTCTATATCATCATACCTGTCCTCAGGGAAAGGGTTTCCTTACCTCCCCAGGCGTAGACGTCGGGGGTCAGCAACATCCCTCCGTCGTTGAGGGGGTGGCAAGTCTTTGCGTGGTGCCTGGGGTGGTCCCCTAGCCTCATGCTTCCCTGGAGCCTTTGCCAGAGTAATCATCTTAGGTGAGACCCCTGGTGGTCTTAGTATGTTCTGGCTTAGAGCTGTGAACTTTTCTTGCATGATCCGCTGGCTTGTCGCCAGAGACTTTAAGGCTGCCGCCACATCATCCATCTCAGACTGAAGTGGTGGCTGACTGGAACTGGGTCCTACTCCACTATCCGGTGGAGGAAGTGGTGGTGGTGGCATCTCCTGTGCCATGTATTTGAGCTATGAAGAGATGAACTGAAGAAAACACTGGTGAGCTTGAGAACCTTAATGGGTCTCTTTTAATGGTGAAACATCTCCTCACAAGGGGAGAATTGGCTCACCACCAGAGTGCCCAGTGAGGTCAAGCTGTACAAAGGAAGAGATGTCTTCTCATTCCCACAGATAGCGCCAAACTGATGATGCTGAAATCCATCACCACCAGATAAGTGATGATGATCTCGAACAACAGTAACCATGGCATCTATAGATATGTACATGTATAAGTGTGGAAGTGTATAGAAGTAGATGAGTATAAGAGGAACAAGATAATGATGTATAGTGGTTCAGCCAATTAGGCCTACATCCACTATGAGTGTGTGATCCACTATATATGGGCACTAATGGCCTTGGATACAATGCACATAAGCCCACTTTCTCTCTCTATTGTGTGTATAAGCAGAGTTTTTGTTAGGGTTACAATTATCGATCCCTTTGTAGGGTTGTAGGTGACAAGTATATATAGGTCTTGGGGGGTGTAGTGTACCCCCCAAGTATGCATGGTGCATGTGAATGATGATCTAATCAATCCCTTGTTGACACCTGTAGATGCCACCTGTGACTAATGATGACATAATATTCCTTCACGTGAGGGGGTGGTATTGTTATAACAGTCTTCCACGTGCCATGTGAGCCTCACTCGCACTGTTCCACGCGTCTCCCAAACCACGCACTGTGATGATGTCACCCTCGGCCTATGATATGAGACCGAGGGTAAAGTTCCATTTGGCAGTGTCTGGCCTAATTTAGGCCTCGTACTGTCATACCCTCGGAGGGTCGTTTGGGCCTGATGAAGGGTCGTCCCCTTGAAGGGTCGTCTTGGACTGATGAAGGGTCGGCCCCTTGAAGGGTCGTGAGGACCATGATGAGGGGTCGGCCCCTTGAAGGTTCGTCTGGGCCTGATGAAGGTTCAGCCCCTTGAAGGGTCGTCTGGACCTGATGAAGGGTCGGCCCCTTGAAGGGTCGTCTTGGTGGAGGGCGCCCTCGGCGTGTCCAAGGGTATATATGGGTATATCAGTCCATAAACGAGTTCAGGATTAAAACCGCATGCTTATGTTAAGTTGTTTGGGTTTGATAACCTAAATAACTTAAAATGTACTTTAAATGGGAGAAATATGTATTATTATTATTATTATTATTATTATTATTATTATTATTATTATTATTATTATTATTATTATTATTATTATTATTATTATTATTATTATTATTATTATTCCAACTTCAACTAAATTCTTATTGTTTGTAGACTTTCTTTAACACTCTTTATTGAACTGTTCTATACATGTATTAGACCGACGTGGTTGTCGTAGAATTAGGTAGATCGTTGGGCGACTATCTCTGGAGACATTCTATTATCATTCCTAGGATGCGGAAGTCGAGTAGTGTCTCTCATTCGCATTGTTGTAGCTATTATTATTTCAGAGCAGGCATTTATGTTTATTTCAGTCTATCCTGAGTCAGAGATTATCTGTGATTTACTTGTATTTTGAGATGGATTTTGTATAGTTGAGATTTTATATCCCAGATTTTGATTTAATTCTCATCGTATCAATCGGTATCAGAGATGTATTTTTTGATTTAGTATTTTATATTAATGTATTTCATTTTACTTATCTCATTTTATTTATTTTATTATGTTGATAATGTTACCAAGAGTTTTTTATTCCCATGATTTTTGTATTAGACATGATAAATCTATTTATGGATTTT
Organism: Sambucus nigra; assembly: GCA_949130495.1. NCBI lineage: Eukaryota > Viridiplantae > Streptophyta > Magnoliopsida > Dipsacales > Adoxaceae > Sambucus > Sambucus nigra. Next base: position 44,317,874 of record OX422207.1, on the reverse strand, counting down.
ACGGGGTGTAATAGTGGCTCTGTTTAACTGGGTAGTCTCCACATCCACTATCTCCGACTTTGCGTTATTTTTCTTGGTCAATAAATATATTCTACCTAAATTTTCCACTTTAAATCGATATTAATAGCTTAGTCTAAGGTGTCAGCGTGATTGTTAAAGTTCATCAACAACTATTCAATTGACATCGATCTGAAGGCCTTGAGAAGAGTCCATCATCCTAAGATAAATGGCTTTATATTATCTTCTTAGTTAACTTGCGATTAAAAGAGAGTTGCAGTGAATGACTATCTTTTCCCCCTATTTAAATTGATCTTTTGAGGTTGATTATCATTCCATAGTACTTTTCTTCCCTATTTGAGCCGTTGAACCATATCTAAATCACTTATTCAATTATGACCCTTGTGGGGAAATAAAGATGATGCCAATACCAGTTTTTCACTTGTTGGATCCGTTTAAGAAAACCTTCCATTTAGATAGTTGGTTGGTGGGATTGAATAGAGATCCCCCAAGTTGATGTTAATCATATCCAAGAGTGGGTTGGCCTGGATGGATTCCTCCTTTAGGTTGTTCATAAACTTCAAGATGAATTTCGATAAGGCAAGCCCTTAATGGAAGTTTTAAGATTATAGTTGATGTTAAACTGGGACAACTCCAAAAATCACCTGGTCATTATACTACTCAAGCCAGCCTTCTTCACAAACTCTTTTTATATGAAAGAGGTAAGGACGACTTAATATGAACATATAAATAATTCCTCATCATCCTAGATGACATCACCAAGTTAAAATGAGATTCTTAATGTGCATCTATCTCGATTTACCATTAAGGATGGTGTAGTTAACATAATATACCGGCTTTTGATATACTTTTTATGATTAGATTAATTACCCACTAACTGCATGTTGTGAGATAACCAGGTACAAGTTGAGACTCTCACCGCTAACCAAAGTGGAAAATAACAGTGTGGAGCACGATACTTATTGATCATCTCCAATTATTTATCAAATTATTTTGTCCAAATCATTGTGTCGGCATTCTTAATTCTTGAAAGAATGGTCGATACTTATTCGATGACCTAAATATAAACTGATTAATTTCTTTCAATATCCTACTAAGAACCTAAACCTATATGACTGCGATTGACTTGTTACTAGCCTTTAAGGTTTTTATTTAATCTAGGTTGGCCTATGAAACCTTTTGTTTGATTATATGGCCATGATATTTACCTAATCTCACATAGACGCATAGATCTTCATCTTGTAATTGCTATGAATCTTAAAGGTTATGTAGACATCTTTGACGTAGTTAGTGGGCAGGTTTTTATATATATATATATATATATATATATATATATATATATATATATATATATATATATATAATAATTTAGTCGATATAAACCTCCACGGTTAAGATATTTTATTTTATGAAAATCTTAATGACCAATCATTAGTAAATTATACTGAGATTATTGAGGTCAAATTGCATCGCCGTATAGTAGTACAAACCATGAGTAGTTATGAATGAAGTCTTGTCATTGTTAGGGTTAAACAATGGTATTTCAATGTACACAAAATAGGCATTCATGAAAATCATCCATTGAGAACATACTATTGGCTCGAATAGATGATCAATCCTTGGCAACAAAATCTTGTCTTTAGGACAAGCTTTATTTAATTAAGTGAATTCCATGCAGAATCTTCATTTGCCTTTGTTCTTCTTAATAAACATTATTTTGGATATCTAGTATGAAAACTCAACCTCCTTAATCCCCTATTTCCTTCACTATATTTGTAGCTAATTTTCTCATATTTTACTTAATTGGATGGCTAATATAATCCACCCGGAGTCCGTGATAAGCAACCATTGGATTTGTGCCTTGTGGATCAAAGTCTTATAGTAAAATACGTCAAATTTTTGTTTTAGGTACTACACAAGTTGGTTGGATTCATTATTTGGTAAATCTGACCCAGTGAGAAAGAATTCATCATTTGTGATGGATCAAGAATAATTATTTACGAATTTTTCGTTACTTGATCGGATCCTAGTTTCCTCCACCCTTATTCGATCACTCTTTTGTTGTTACTTGACCTACTCTACCTTAAAGTTATCTTCCTACTGAATATCATTATTATGATCCTTCTTTTTCTTGCTGATGGTGATAAAATAAATTTTAGCTACTTTTTGGTCACCTTTGATCTCAATTATACTTGGTCGGTCTTGAACTTTTGATTCTGGTAGAGAGCTAAAGGGATTGAACTCATAATGCGTATCCATCCTCTCCTACATATGGAGTTTTAAGATGGCTCTGATCCGATAACATCTAATTTTTTCCCATTATTTATAGATCTAACTTTAACTAGAAACTTGATATTCCATATAGGTCTTTCCATATTATCATTGAAGTCAGTCAAGGGTCTGACCTAGATATCAAGGTCTGGCATAATATATCCAATATTGTAGAACATGTCAATGTACATGACTTATTATGACCTACCTTAGTCAACCAAGATTCTCTACACATTAAAAATTGTGACCCTTTGAGTGATAACTACATAATGTTTGTGAGGAAAGTTTCTCAACTAAGTCCTCATTAAAAAATATGATAACTCAATTGATATCATTGTATTTGTTTAATCCCTTTGTTGAGTACGGCCTTAAAGACTTCAACTTAAAAGGCCTCTGGTTGAAATTTTAATCCTCCCATGTACCTTCTTTTTGGTACCCTAAGATGAATCAACATATCTATGAATGGTGATTACCATTTTGAATGTAGTAAGTCATCGTCATCTTTCTTCTAGTAAACATTAACTCTACCTATTATTTTTTTATCTCAATATTAATGCATTCCTTTAGGTTCCCATTATGGACCAAGTTATCCAATTGTCTCTTCATTATCTTGTGACCATAGTCCAATGGTAGGTGGACCATTGATGGACATCCTTCTCATTAGGATATATTACTATTTTTCAGCTTCTTATGATAAGACTCATCCTTTATTTGGTGGAGTAGCTTACAAATGGGATCTTTCAAGTAGCTATCAACCTCCTTATATGAATAATCATTAGTAAACATTTTTATGTGAACCTTAGGATTGTCTTACTTTCCCCCTTCTTTTTTGGGAGCTGATTGTGCTCCAACCTTTCTTCCTTTATTTAACTTCCCATTCTTCATTATCTAAATAAACTGATCAACGTGATAATCCACATTGAGGAATTCATCCTCCACTTTGGCATTTTTTCAGTGTGATGCATCAGATCATCCAACTATGATTTTATCTTCTTCGTGAATATTTGCTAAAGGTCATATGATCAGTTAATGTCAAACTCAACAAAGAAACCATCCACTTATCATTACAATTGTCAGTCTCATTGAACAACTTCCAGTATCCTTGAGCATATTTTTTGAGTGACTCTCCTTACTTCTTAATTAGGGTGGTGAGGGATTCCACTTCCTTTATAACCTTATTACTAGTGATGAAATAATCAATTAATTGTTCTACAAGTTCTTTGAATGAGGTGATCAACCTAGGGGTTAGATCCTCAAACCACTTAAGGCCAATTTCACTTAAGGTTGATGCAAAAATACAACAATAGGTGCATCGTGGTGATGAAATATGGAAATTAATTTCTTTAATGGTGAATTGATTAGTAGGGGTATTCTTAGTATTATATGTGGTGATTTTGGGAACATAGAATTTTTTTGATTGATTAAATACCTCGATCTCCTATATGAATGGGAACGTTGAGTCATGTTTAATAGATTTCCTAGCTAGATACTTTTGTGTGGGATTGCAATTCTGATGCAATCATCAACCCAACCATTTTATGACGAGTTCACACAAGTTAACCTAACCTGATACTCTACTCGATGGAGGAGGCAAATCCAATAAGATAACAAAGCAAGTAGCGTGGGATCGTCAGATGAGTAATCTACTCTATTAGCATATTGGCGAATGGAAGGTTATCTATTCTAATGTGTATGGAACAATATACACATGTGATCATAAATCTAGAAGACCTAACATTATTGACAGAGGTAAGAGTCCTTGTATAATGGGCTTTCATTCTCTAAGGGTGATCAAAACTATGGAATCTAGACCGATACCCCTCTATTCGTTAGGTGAGTTGTCTCATCAAATAGGACATTTCCATTTCTCAATCATGAAAACACTCCTCATAAAAATTTGTAAGCCATAGTCTAGGATCCTAGGCATGTGGAACCATGGAATGAGAGTTAGGATCCTGGGCATGGGGAACCAAAGCGATGGGATGATCCCCCATGAGATCTAGTGTTGTAAGGAGATGGAGGGGACATTGACAAAGAAATGTCCATCCTCACAATTCAATCGTAGATAGGATCTAATTTATTTGCATGTGAATTATATTATTTCTCTAAATTCATGGAGATAATATTAGAACACCATGTGTTCATGGGTTTGATTATAACAGATGACACGAAATTATAAGAGAATCGAATATACATTTAATTAAAATTCATATATGAAGGGATACAATGCAAAAGATAAATTTACATAAAAATTGTTGTTTAACAATTTAGCCTTACCTATGTTCATGGGGAACAAGAGTAGAGTTTATTTATAATAATAAAAAATAATTTAGTATGTTAGGATTTCTAGTTGAGAGTCTAGATCATAATTATAATGTATAATGTTCATAGATTTTCAATATATGCCATCCTCTTAACGGGGGTCTTATTTATACAAATAATAGTCCTAATTCCCTCTAATATCTAATATGATCAAGTTCTAATTTAATTGGTCTTTATAAATTCTTATTTTTTATGTTATTGTTAACACTACACCATATATCGCCATTGGTAACAGTTTTAACCCATGACCTTACGGTCATAATCCGTGATAATATTAAGCATGAAAAAATTATGGGTCACAGTTGCCACCTATGACCCGCAGGGGAGAATACGGTTTGGGTCTCCGCTCGTGACCAGGCACCGTGCTGGGTCACAGTCCATGCCCATAACCTATATGGAGGATTTTTGGTCACGCTCAAAACATGTGGCCACTATCACGGGTATGTTCAAAGTATACACTTGATAGCACTCCCTATTCTTTATTTAAAAAAAAAAAATTGGTCACGTTCTAAAATCGTGACCCAATAAAAAATTAAAAAAATAAATTTATTTTTCTGCATTCTGATCAATCATGTAAATTTTTCAAACCTTTTTACCATCCAAGACATAACTATTTTGCCAATATGTGAAGTTAACTTACACATGCTTGCGTAAATAAATAATAAAAATAACTCATGCTTAGATGAATATATACAACACAAAATAAAATACAACACATTTGTACAATTTAAATAAAAATAAAACAAATGATTGCGTGAATATATTCCTTCTCCATTGAGACTTGCAAACAAAACTTGAAAAATGTCATAAGTGGTAAGTAACAACCTGCAACGGCATATTTTCAATCCTAAGTCTGTCTATTTAAAAATTTTGGTCTTGTTCTCAGACCGAGCATCCCGTGACTATTTGGTCAGTTTCCACATGTTACGTTGGTCCCGTGGGAGGACGTTTGGGGGTTGTTTTGTGTTTTCTCCATTCGATTGTATGTTTTCAAAATTAAGTCTGGCTATTTACAATTTTTGGTCATGTTCTCAAATCGGGGAGTCCCTTGACTATGCAGTAAATTTCCACGTGTTACGTTGGTCCCATGGGAGGTGTTTGTGCCACTCCCGAGGGCGTGTGGGGGTTGTTTCCTATTTCTCCCATTCAATGGAATGTTTTCAAGCCTAAGTCTGAATATTTGTAATTTTTTGGTCATGTTTTCAAACCGGCCATCCCGTGACTACGTGATCAGTTTCAATGTGTTACTTTCGTTTCGTGGGAAAGCGTCCGCGTAATCCAAGCATATAGAGTTACTAACGTAAAATAAAAGGAATTATTACATGTGCAACGCTCTCAAAATATAGAACCACGCCCAACATGTCGTAACAAAGATGAGCGAATGAGCCGAATGCCGAGTGCAAAAATACAAGAATGCAGTACAAAATTGAACGGATGAAAGGAGACTCGAACATGTATATGTACATGCACATGCAACTATCTTATATATGAATTACCTTTTAATTGACATTTATTTCTTGATTTAACACACCCCGTTAAATATGTTAAATAATACCCCTTCTTTAAGGAAAATCATTTCTTTATCGAAATTTTCTAATTACTCAGGCCAAACTTATCTTAGTATTTTCATTAAAAAAATGCCTTTCAACACACGTAAACATCGT